>CM060426.1:112521392-113144155 GCA_030545235.1 Helianthus tuberosus
TAAAATAAATTAAAAACAATAAAAATTAAGTTGAGGCGGGCCGCATAGACCCACCCCAACCACTTACGCGGGCGGTATCAAGGCTAGAACCTGACTTCGTTGATTTCTTTAGTTCAAACGGGCCGCGTAAGACCCCGTTTAAGTTAACGCGGGCCGCGAAAGATCAAGAAACATGGCGTAGCCCGGTGATGACACGTGTCATCATCGTGTCGAAGCTAGGTGGTGACCCGGATCAGCTATACGTTGACCATATGTTGACGCGGGCCGCGTAGCCCTATGGCTACGCTTACGCGGGCCGCGAGAGGACCAGTTTCAGCAACTATATAAGCAGGCCATCGGGTTTCACTTTCCGTCGCTCACAATTTCATTCTCAATCTCACTTTCTGAATTAGAGTTATTATAGTCGGGTATTATATCCCCCTAATTAGCGAAGTTCTGCTCTGTTGTAAGTATTATAACCCCAGTTTCATAATAGTTACGCTGCCCGATTGATTTAGGGTTCCGTAACAACTGTTGTGGTTCTGCCCGACGTAGTTGTTGGAATGCCGTCTCGGGGAGAGTATCATTAATATTTTCAAAGGGTTATGGTACTAACCAATGTACATTTGTATAAATTATAGATTATATCCAGGAAACCCTTACGCGAAGTCTAAGATAGCAATGTGAGTTTATCCTCTTTTTGTTAACCTTTTTGGAATGTTTTACAAAACCTTAATTGTTTTACAATGTGATTAAGCGGTGATTGAGTCTTTGTAGTTCTTCAATTACTGCCGGTATTATGGGGTTTTGTATACAAAATTTATACTACTGCGAGTAGTAGTAGTAGTAAGTCGGGGATGACAGTACATTACCATTGGACAACGAGTTAGCCAATGGGTAATTTGACCATAGCCACAGATCAGGTCGAGTAGCAAATACTGAATGAGTAATTGTGTAGACATAAACAATGTGATCGCTCTCAATACTGTTTTAATTGATAAAATGTTTCTTGATTAAACTGGGATTCACTCACCAGTATTTCCGACTGACAAATGTTTTTAAAACGCGTTTCAGGTAACCCAATGTGACAGCCAATTAGTAAAAAGCCAGCTGGGAAGCACTGAAGGCTTAGTAAAAATGTGGCTATAAAAGTTACCTAAAAGACGATGTTTTAAATTCAATAAGATAGGGTTTATCCTTATAAATGTATTGTAATAAGAAACTTGGGTTTTGCCCATGTGATTATTAATATGAAATATGGTGGTTTTACTCTGATAAACATTTCCTAACTACGGTCCTGATGTAATTTCCGCTGCAAGATTAAAATAACTGATACCACCGAAAATCTAAGTTCGCGTCCGCCCGTTCCCGGGACAGATAAGGGATCGGGGGTTGCAACAAATAGTATCCTGTCCTAAGGATCCTTGAGAACAATGCCCTACCCCTAGTGTGATTTCCACAATCTCCTTCATGAAAACCCTTTAGGACTTCTTGAATTTCAGGATCCTCAATACATCTTAGATATGGACCTGCAAGAGATTGTTTATATAACATGTTATTTAATATTGTAAATTGAGATACCTTGACTTTAAAAGTTCTAGGATTTTCTCCTGTATGGATCTCTCCATGTTGTATATATCTCATGATTGGAAGGATCCATGATCCTGAATGAGACTGTGCATTATCACTAGGAACGACTGCAGAATCCTCTTCTATCTCCATAGCTATGTGATCCTCAATACCAGGAGCCAAAATATGGATGATAGGAATTTTGATATCCTCTGGAATCTTCAATGATGATCCAATATTGGCCAATGCATCAGCTTCTGCATTCTCTTCCCTAGGTACCTGTGTCAAACTAAAGGAAACAAAAGAGAGTGCCAATTCCTTGACTATCTCTAGGTATTTGATTAGTCTTTCACCTTTAACAGCTGTTAGGGGAGGATTTCCAAATGATCAGTGATCCTCAATTACTATTGGGTTTAGTGATCCTCACTTCTGTTAGAATTGGTGATCCTCAGAAGTATTTCAGGATCAGGATCATGGATCATCATAAGGATCCTTATACTAACGATTGTCTACTTTGAATATGGTGTTGTTTTGCAGGAGTACCAGCTTGGACTTGGTCTTGGCGATATTCCTGGAGCATATTCCATGACTTATTCCGCACGTGCTTACCTGAAGTGGACGTTATGGAGTTCGTGGGGGACTTGCATGAATTGCGGAATGTTAGTTAGTATAGATATTTTCCATTTTTAAAAGGGGTAGCGAGCTAAATAGAAAACACTTGGCTATTTTTGGTTACACACACACTAACAACTGCTCTCACCAGCTCTCGGCAAATCGCTTAGCAATTTCATACACTTTTCTTACATCTTTTACACGTTACACTATAGTGATCCTTGTAATTAGCTCGCTATCATCCGAAGTTGTAACACATTTCTTGTTTAATTTGAGTTGGTGATCGGTAGTTTCCATCACCCGAGGTTTTTTATGCCGGAGATCATTCATTGATCAAGGGCTTTTTCCTCGTATAAACCTTTGTGTCACTTGTTCATTACATTCAAGAGTGATCCTTAGTGTTGTTCATTGATTCAAGCATCATACCTCACAACAGAAAGTTTGGTTGCATTATCATTGCTTGATTTTTTACCAAAACAGTTTGGCGCCCACCGTGGGGCAATTGGTGCTTCATTCCTAAGAAGATTCGTATTTTCGTGATTATTTCGGTTCATAACAACCAGGCAGATGGCATCCTCAGCGAAAAACACTTCAAACTTAATGTCGTCATTCAGTTCTTCACAAGGCGTTCCTCCTTTGCCTCCACCACCTTCTGGATCCCATAAGAATGCTGAGAATGCTGCGAAGAAACAAACCCCCATTTTCACAAAACCACCAACTTCTTCTGTTTCAACTAATCCTACTACTAATGATCTTTATGCTCTGATTTTGCAGATGAGGAATCATGCACAAGAGCAGGACAAAACCAACGAAAGGATCCTCCGGGAGATCGATGAGATCAAGAAACAGAAGAAATCAGTGGAGGATCACTCCCCTCTGATGCCAAGGTCGCTGAACTTCGACACTCCAGTCATAACTTCCCAACACTTAGCAGTTCCGGACGTGCAATACTTGGGTGAATTACCAGGAAGGCGTTATGGAACAGCAACTATGAGTCAGGCATTTGGCTCTCACTTCCAGCCTCAAGGATCCTCTTCTCAACCATCAGGATCCTCTTCTCAGCATCAGGGATACTTCACGTCAGGAGGATATTTGGGAATGCATGCAGTTCAAGGATCCTCCCAGGTCCAAGGATCCTCCCAGGTCCAAGGATCCTCCCAGGTCCAAGGATCCTCCCAGGTCCAAGGATCCTCCCAGGTCCAAGGATCCTCCCAGGTCCAAGGATCCTTCCCGGTCCAAGGATCCTTCCCGGTCCAAGGATCCTCCCTTGTCCCAGGATCCTCTCTGGTTCCAGGATCCTTTCAGGTTCAAGGATCATCTCAACTTCAAGGATCCAACATCCTTCAGGATCAAGGATTCTTGAGAAGTATGCAGCCTCAGAGTTCGGACGTTCATCAAGGAGACTTCATACCAATGCAGACCATTGCTCCCTCTGGTCCTTCAATCATGCCAGAGTCTCGTCAATATGGATTCACATCCGCAATTCCAAACACGAATCCTATGGGAGGTAACACTTTTAATAATTCATATAACACTAACCATGGCTTAATGCAGGATACATGTATTAATCAGGCTATGGCTAGAGAGCTACAGAAGCTTAAGGATATGATATCCAGTGTACCAGGAGTGGTTAAACCCATTCCTGAAATTGCAGATGGTAGCCATAGGATATCTCGTTTTGCACCACCTTTATGTGATGCTGAGATACCTAAAAGGTTCCAGATACCATCTATGAAGCTGTATGATGGTTCAACGGATCCAGAAGAGCATGTAGCTCAGTACAGGGAAAGGATGGAGATCAATCCAATTCCTGAGAGGTTAAAAGAAGCGTGTCTATGCAAGGGATTTGGATCCACACTTACAGGATCTGCTCTTAAATGGCTGCTAAGTCTCCCCCCTTACTCTATTACTTCATTTGCTAATCTAGTTAATTTGTTTAATAGTCAATTCTCTTGTAGTAGAAAATTTGAACGATTAACTAGTGATTTATATAGGGTAACTCAAGGTCAAAATGAATCACTTAGAGATTACATCACTAAGTTTAGTAAATAATCCTTATATATTCCTAATTTGGATATTGCTACGGCTGTAGAAGCCTTTAAAATGGGATTGCTTAGGGATTCACTATTCTATGATGATCTTGTTATGACCCCTTGCAGGAACCTTAATGAAGTAAGAACCAGGGCCCTTAGGTTCATCCGCCTAGAGGATGACAAAAGGATCCAGGATAGATTGACAGGATCCTCAAAACAGGAGAAACAAGGATCCTACTTCAGGAACAACAAATCCAAGTTCTACAATAAGTCTGACAACCAGAACGTGCATTCAGTGGAACAAGAAGAGGATGATGAGGATTATCCTCCTATTTCTGAATATTGTTTTTCTGTTGATAACAATGAACTAATCCTTGCAATGCAGAATCTAGGTGAGAAACCTAGGTGGCCAAGGAAAAGTGATAAACCAGCTGCTACAAAGGATAAGTCCAAGTGGTGTGCATATCATGAGGATTTTGGGCATCTCACTGAAGAGTGTATTGCACTAAGAAAGGAAATTGGTTACTTGTTGAGCAAGGGGCATTTGAAGGAACTCTTGGGACGGAAGAAGTCAAGGATCCCGGAAAAGGCTCCTGCTCCTCCAGTAGATGCACAAGTCATAAACTTTATATCCGGTGGATTAGACATTTGTGGTACTTCCTTTTCAGCAGCAAAAAGACATGCTAAGGAAACCAAGATGGATAATGGAGACAGACCCGTCCGGACCTCCGTTGTCACCCAGGATAAAGTCATAACCTTTGATGAGGATGATCGTGTTGATGTCCAGGATCCTCATCATGATGGTCTTGTAATTACATTGTTTATTTCTAACCACTTTGTTCGCAGGATCCTTATAGATGGAGGAAGCTCTGTGAACATCATTCAGCTTGATGTCCTCAAGAAGATGAATATCCCAGAGTCTGATATTATCCCAAGATCCTCAGTACTTGTGGGATTCAGTGGAGAAACTAAGAATACATTGGGGGACATCAAACTCCAAATCTATATTGAAGGATTGCATTCCTATAAAAAAATTTATGTTATAGATTGCTTATCATGTTGCAATGTTATCCTTGGCAGGCCATGGATACATGATATGAAGGCAGTTCCATCCACCTATCATCAATGTGTAAAGCTTCCAAGTCCTTGGGGAGTGGTGAAAATTGAGAGTGATCAACAAGAAGCTAAGAATTTCTATACCTCATCAATGAAGCCAGCCTCAAGACCAAGGGAGCAATAGCAATTAAAGTATCCTTCAAGAGATGTCTTGGAGGCAAGAGAACAGGATTTGAAAGAAATCCTCATGGATCCTGATGATCCTAAATCCAAGATCTTCATAGGATCAGGGATCCTTAGCGACATTGAACATGAACTAGTATCCTTCCTTAAAAGAAGGAAAACTACCCTTGTCTGGAAACATGAGGATATGACAGGTATATCTAAAGATATAATTACTCATAAACTTGGCATTGACAGGTCATTCAAGCCAATTCATCAAAAGAGGAGGAAGTTTGCACCTGAAAGGAATGCTATTATCCAGGAAGAAGTAGATAAACTACTTCGGGCAGGTATGATAAGAGTGGTTAAGTATCCAAGATGGTTAGCCAATGTGGTTGTTGTTCAAAAGAAAAATGGAAAGTGGAGGGTATGTGTCGATTTTACTGATTTAAACAAGGCATGTCCCAAGGATCCTTTCCCATTACCCCACATTGACTCCATGGTGGATGCTACCGCGGGTCATGAGTTATTGACTTTTATGGATGCTTCATCTGGATTTCAACAAATTCAGATGGAACCATCTGATCAAGAGGATACAGCCTTTATGACCCCAACTGGTATATATTGTTATATTGCTATGCCATTTGGACTAAGGAATGCAGGTGCTACTTACCAAAGGCTTGTCAATATGATGTTCAAGGAACAAATTGGACACACTATGGAAGTCTATATTGATGACATGGTTGTTAAGTCCAAGAAAGCTGAGGATCACCTTAAAGACTTGGAGGAAGCATTCAATATCCTTGACAAATTTAATATGAAACTTAACCCTTCCAAGTGTCATTTTGGTGTTAAGGCAGGTAAATTCTTAGGCTATATGGTGACAAAGAGGGGCATTGAAGCAAGTCCAGAGCAAATCAAGGCTATTGTGAATATCAAATCTCCTGCCAATGCTAAGGATGTACAAAGATTGACAGGCAGGATCGCAGCCTTGAACAGATTCATATCCAAATCCTCAGAAAAGTGCAAGGAATTCTATGACATCCTGAGGAAGAACAAGAAATTTGAATGGACTGAGAGGCATGAGAGTGCCCTTAAAGCTCTTAAGGATTACCTATCCTCAGCCCCCGCCTTGATGAAACCAGAAAAAGGGGATGTATTATCCTTATACTTGGCGGTATCCTCAAAAGAAGTAAGTGCGGTCCTTGTTAAGGATCACCAAGGTACACAACATCCTGTTTATTATGTAAGTAAGAGTTTACTTGATGCTGAATCCAGGTATTCACACTTAGAAAAACTTATCCTTGCATTAATTATGGCATCTACTAAATTGAGACATTATTTTGAGACTCATGCCATTATTGTTAAGACTAATTTTCCAATTAAGAATGTTCTCAGGAAACCTGAAATGTCAGGAAGGATGGCTAAGTGGGCAGTGAAGCTGAGTGCATATGATATAAGATATGAACCAAGGTCTGCCATCAAATCCCAAGCCTTAGCTGACTTTGTGGCAGATTTTAGTAGTGACTTGCAAAAGGAAGCTGAGTTAGAAGTCCAACAACTTGAAGAGACTAAGGATCCTTGGATTCTCTTCACTGATGGAGCCTCCAATGTAAAAGGAACAGGACTTGGAATACTACTAAAATCGCCACAGGGGGACATAATACCCCACTCCATAGCCTGTGAATTTCAAACTACCAACAATGAGGCTGAGTATGTAGCCTTGATAGCTGGTTTGCAAATTGCTAAGCATATGAGGATCAGGTATCTTGAGGTACATGTAGATTCATTATTAATCACTAATCACTTTAATGGATCCTATGCTGTTAAAGGTGAAAAGCTAATCAAATATTTAGAGATAGTCAAAGAATTGGCACTCTCTTTTGTTTCCTTTAGTTTGACACAGGTACCAATGGAAGAGAATGCAGAGGCTGATGCATTAGCCAATCTAGGATCATCTTTGAAGATCCCTGAGGATATAAGGATCCCTATTATCCATATCCTAACCCCTGCTATCAAGGATCATGTAGCTATGGAGATAGGAGAAAATTCTGCAATCATCCCTAGCAATGATACTCAACCTCATTCAGGATCATGGATCCTCCCAATCATGAGATACATACAACATGGAGAGATTCCTACAGGAGAAAACCCTAGGGCTTTCAAAATTAAGGTATCTCAATTTACAATATTGAATAATATGTTGTATAAACGATCTCTTGCAGGACCATATCTAAGATGCATTGAGGATCCTGAAATCCAAGAAGTCTTAAAGGATTTCCATGAAGGAGATTGTGGAAACCACACTGGGGGCAGGGCATTATTCTCAAGGATCCTGAGGACAGGATACTACTGGCCCACTATGAAGAAGGATGCTGTGGAGTATGCCAAGAAGTGTGATCCTTGTCAGAGGCATAGTAATATCCTTCACCAACCAGCAGAGCTCTTGCATCCTATATCCTCTTCCTGGCCATTCATGAGATGGGGAATGGATATAGTTGGAAAGCTCCCTAAGGCACCTAGTGGAAAAGTATTCATGCTTGCTATGACTGATTACTTCTCTAAGTGGATAGAGGCTGAAGCCTTTGCTCAAGTCAGAGAAAAGGAAGTTATATCCTTTATTAAAAGAAACATTATTACTAGATTTGGTATCCCTTCTGAGATTATTTGTGATAATGGATCCCAATTTATTGGGAATAGAACCACTAACTTTTGTGACAGCTGGGGGATTAAGATGATAACATCAACACCAGTCCACCCACAAGCTAATGGTCAGGCAGAATCATCCAACAAGATCATCATCAACAATTTGAAGAAGAAGCTTGGATCCAAGAAAGGAAAATGGCCAGAAGAACTACCTTATGTGCTTTGGGCTGATAGGACAACTCCCAAGAATGCTACAGGCCAAACTCCATTTTCTTTGGTATTTGGGGCAGAATCAGTGATCCCTACAGAGATGGTGGTTCCAACTGCAAGAACAAGCATTCGTGATCCTGAAGAAAATGCTGAAAACTTGGTTCAAGACTTGGATACTATAGAAGAAATCAGGAATTTGGCAAGGATAAGGATAACTAGTTATCAACAAAGGATGGCTGGAGCCTACAATAAAAATGTCAGGATCAGGAAATTCCAAGTTGGTGATATGGTATTAAGGAAAGCATTTCAGAATACCACCAATCCTGCTGATGGAAAGTTGGCACCAAAATGGGAAGGCCCTTATTTGATTGAAGATGAAGCAGGAAAGGGGGCATATCGATTGCTAACAATGGAAGGTGATCTGCTACCAAGAGCTTGGAATGCTGTCCACCTGAAGAAATATTTCATGTGACAAGGATCCATGATCCTCACCTGACAAGTATCCTTGACGGATCCTTACAGAACAGATGATCCTCATCTTGGAAACATTCTAATCTCAAACTATTCCATTCTTTTATTCTCTTATATAAGGATAAGGATCCTGCATCCTTTATCCTCCTTTCACTTGATTCTGAGTTTTGAAGGTTCAGGTATCCTTAACTAAGGATTGAGTATCCACAGAAGTATCCAGTTATTTGGGCTTGACCCCAGTTATTTGGGCTTGACCCCAGTTATTTGGGCTTGACCCCAGTTTGGGCCTGTCCCCAGTTTCACCAGTAGCGCACGATGATCCTGATATAGTTCATGGCAATGGGACCAGTACTCATTTTAGGGGCTGACAATTTCATTGTACTGGCTATAATCAGGATCCTACGTATAATGGTAGACGTACCATACATCCGTTCCTAAGGTTTCTAACGTTTTCACGTTAGCTAAGGTTTTGGCATTTTCATGTCACTAAGTTTGGATAGTCGCAAGTGAGGGCCATACTCCAGTTTACATACGATCCTTTGGGCTTGTCCCCAGTTATCCTTGGGCTTGTCCCCAGTTATCCTTGGGCTTGTCCCCAGTTATCCTTGGGTTTGTCCCCAGTTATCCTTGGGCTTGTCCCCAGTTATCCTTTTGGGCTTGTCCCCAGTATATTGGGCTTGTCCCCAGAATTGTTGGGCTTGTCCCCAGTTACACATTTTATCTTATATTGGCTTAGTCCCAAGTTATATCCTCTTTCAGGTTTATGAAGCTAAATGACCAAGGATCCTTGATCCTTACCTTCTACTAAGGTTTGTCTTTTGGATTATCCTGATTACAACTGTTAAAGGTTAGGATCTGAACTTGGATTCTCAGGTATGATCCTTAACTATTTTGATTCTATTCATTATTTGTTTAAGTAACCCTTATCCTTTGACAACTGAACTTATGATCCTTAAACTGTATTACTTTTCAGAACTTATCGATTATGGGATATGTGATCCTTGATCATATCCTAAACTTTTTGGGGATATTTCTTAAATTTTTCTTCTACTTGATAAGTTAAAAAAAATGAACATCACTACAATTGAAAAGTAAAATATTAACAAGGATATCAACACAGGATAAGCCAAAAAGTTAAAGTTATTTTATTCACAAAAGATTAAACCCTTTAAGGTTGTCAAAATTGCCAACCCACGTTTCTACCAGCAAAACGTGGCCCGTCCACATGGGTTGGCAAAGGGTGTCCATTGTTCATAGGTCTAACAAGTGCAGGAAATTAAAGACGGAAGGATAACGAGTGGCTTCATCCCCCAAACAGAGGATCCATCCACCACCATTATCCTGCCTATTGTTCAAGGATCCATGATCCTTAGCCCTAATTACTATTGTTCAGATACAACCCATCATTGTTCAACAAAAACCACAACCAAACTTAAAAAATGGGCTCCAGCTACGTCTAGAAATGTCCTTCATCGCCCATTCATGCAGCCTACACCTTCGCTGCATCATCATCTCCTCCAGCTTCCGTATCCTTCACCTGATCCTTGCCACTGCCACCAGCCTCGATTGCCAGAACCTCTTCAGCCTCTTCATCATCCTCCAACTCAGCCAGCCTAGCCTTCCAGCCATCCATGTCCCAGTTGCTCCTGTCAAAGGCAGGATCCTGAGCTTCTTGGGCCATTTGCAACTTAGTCTTGTACATGGCAATGGCAGCGGAGACTTTAGCATCCTCAGTGATCTCGTGTTTCTCATAGTCAGCATTGATCTGGGCTGCAACTATCTTAGTCTTGGCATCATTGAGGTCCTTTTCAAGGGATGTAATCTTGTGATCCTTGAGCACCGCCACTTTTTGGAGGTCAGAGTATTTTTCCTCAAGCTCTTAAACATTCCCAACATAGTCCTTGATTTCGGCAAATTTCTGTAAACAAGACAATGCAAAGTTAGGATCACATGATCCTCAAATGGGCAGGATAATCAAGTTAAGTCAGTGATCCTTACATCGGCAAAGTATTCGAGGAACTGATGGCGGATCAGAGGCAAGCCTTGTAGGTTCTCAGCTTCAGAGGTCTTCCTCTTCTTTCCACCTCTTCCTTTTGAAGTGGTTGCCTTGGGGATTGTGACGGAGGGGCTGGCAGCAGACTTTTTCTTGGAGGATCGGACATTGTCAGATCAGTGACACTGAATTTGGAGGCAGATTTTGAAGATTTCCCAGCACCTACACACCCAAAACAGATAAGTATCCTTATCCTATTTCTATTTAATTATTTATTTAAACATTTAACTATACAAAAAATAGGATACTTACTTGACATCGTGGCAGAACCTGAGGATACCTCTTGAGAATCCTGGGTATTTGCTTTGAATGATCTTATTTCAGGATCAAGCCTCCGAAAAGCAGCAAGCCTTTCCTTCGTGGCAGGTGTTGTAATAAGGTGTGCAACAGTAATAGCTGCAAAAAAGGAACAAAAGTACGTTAGTGATCCTTAGATAAAAACAAGGTCATCTGGTGATCCTCCTCAGGATCCTCTATCCTACCATGGGTGCTCCACTTCCTTGGCAGATCCTTTCCATCAGAGATAGAATCCCTTCTGACAAAGAAAAAACACCGTTTCCAGTTGGTATCATTTTTAGTGGCTTTGAAGATTGGGTGTTCTTCGTCGGGTTTACGCTTGAGTAGATATTGGTGGGATCCGAATGTTACAAGGTCATACATCTCTGCCAACTCCGACATTCCCAGAGCAATTCCTTCTTGCTCAATGATCCTTTCAAGGGTATATAAAACCCTCCAGATCATTGGCATAGCTTGAATGTAGGAGATGCCGGTGAGGGAGAAGAAAGACTGGGTGAATTCAGGGAAAGGATACGAGTATCCTATTGTGAAAGGAGTGACCGGGAAAGCTACCCATGTTTCAGAAATATAATCACTTAGAACGGTGGGGTCAAATGGCTTGAAATCGGTGTTTGCCGGAAAGCAACGGCGGATTCTGTCTATTTGTGGATCAGTGAAGCAGCACCTTTAATTCGCCGACTCTTTGATGATCCCCTGGCTCTTAAGAGGACTGTCCTTCTTGTGATCCTTAGCCGGTGAGGATCTTAGCATCATCTTGATTATGAAGAAGGTGAAGAAAGAAGGAGCAGAGAAAGAAAACGTAAAGGAAGAAGAGGAAGAGAGATACCTGCTTGATCTTCGGATGTGAATTTAAAGGGAGTTTCTCTTGAATTTAAATGCGGATTGATCCCTATCTCTAACTCCTATTTATAATGATGATCTCTTGCAGGATAGTCACTTCAGTGATGTCATGTTCGTAACGGCTAGTCCGACTCCAACGGCTAGTTATCCGTTAATTTGTTACGGATAAGAACAAAAAATATAACTCGTTATTTACACTTTTACTCCTTATATTTTGGGGGTAATTGTTAGGGGAGGATTTCCAAATGATCAGTGATCCTCAATTACTATTGGGATTAGTGATCCTCACTTCTGTTAGAATTGGTGATCCTCAGAAGTATTTCAGGATCAGGATCATGGATCATCATAAGGATCCTTATACTAACGATTGTCTACTTTGAATATGGTGTTGTTTTGCAGGAGTACCAGCTTGGACTTGGTCTTGGCGATATTCCTGGAGCATATTCCATGACTTATTCCGCAAGTGCTTACCTGAAGTGGACGTTATGGAGTTCGTGGGGGATTTGCATGAATTGCGGAATGTTAGTTAGTATAGATATTTTCCATTTTTAAAAGGGGTAGCGAGCTAAATAGAAAACACTTGGCTATTTTTGGCTACACACACACTAACAACTGCTCTCACCAGCTCTCGGCAAATCGCTTAGCAATTTCATACACTTTTCTTACATCTTTTACACGTTACACTATAGTGATCCTTGTAATTAGCTCGCTATCATCCGAAGTTGTAACACATTTCTTGTTTAATTTGAGTTGGTGATCGGTAGTTTCCATCACCCGAGGTTTTTTATGCCGGAGATCATTCATTGATCAAGGGCTTTTTCCTCGTATAAACCTTTGCGTCACTTGTTCATTACATTCAAGAGTGATCCTTAGTGTTGTTCATTGATTCAAGCATCATACCTCACAACAGAAAGTTTGGTTGCATTATCATTGCTTGATTTTTGACCAAAACAACAACGTAGGATCCATTAAAGTGATTAGTAATTAACAATGAATCTACATGTACCTCGAGATACCTGATCCTCATGTGCTTGGCAATTTGCAAACCAGCTATCAAGGATTCATATTCAGCCTCATTATTAGTAGTTTGAAACTCACAAGCTATTGAGTGGGGTATTATGTCCCCCTGTGGTGATTTTAGTAGTATCCCAAGTCCAGTTCCCTTGACATTAGAGGCTCCATCTGTAAAGAGTATCCAAGGATCCTTGGTCTCTTCAAGCTGCTGAACTTCTAACTCAGCTTCCCTTTGTAGATCACTACTGAAATCTGCCACAAAGTCAGCCAAGGCTTGAGATTTAATGCCAGTTCTTGGTTCATATCTTATATCATAAGCACTAAGCTTCACTGCCCATTTAGCCATCCTTCCTGACATTTCAGGTTTCCTGAGAACATTCTTAATTGGAAAGTTAGTCTTAACAATGATAGCATGAGTCTCAAAATAATGACGTAATTTAGTAGATGCCATAATTAAAGCAAGGATAAGTTCTTCTAAATGTGAATACCTGGATTCAGCATCAAGAAAACTTTTACTTATATAATATACAGGGTGTTGTGTACCTTCATGATCCTTAACAAGGACTGCACTTACTGCTTTGGTAGAGACTGCCAAATATAAGGATAATATATCCCCTTTTTTCTGGTTTCATCAAGGCAGGAGCTGAGGATATGAAATCCCTAAGGGCTTTGAGAGCATTCTCATGCTTTTCAGTCCACTCAAATTTCTTGTTTTTTCTCAGAATGTCATAGAATTCCTTGCACTTTTCTGATGACTTTGATATGAACATGTTCAAGGTTGCAATCCTCCCTGTCAACCTTTGCACATCCTTGGCATTGGCAGGAGATTTTATATTCACAATTGCCTCGATTTGCTCTGGACTCGCCTCAATGCCTCTTTTTGTCACCATTTAGCCTAGGAACTTGCCTGCTTTAACACCAAAATGACACTTGGAAGGATTAAACTTCATGTTGAATTTATCAAGGATATTGAATGCTTCCTCCAAATCTTTAAGGTGATCTTCAGCTCTCTTGGACTTAACCACCATGTCATCTATATAGACTTCCATGGTGTGTCCAATTTGTTCCTTAAACATCATATTGACTAGCGTTTGATAAGTAGCACCTGCATTTCTTAATCCAAATGGCATAGCAATATAACAATAGATACCCGTTGGGGTCATAAAGGTTGTATCCTCTTGATTAGATGGTTTCATCTGAATTTGTTAAAATCCAGATGAAGCATCCATAAAGGTCAACAACTCATGACCCGCGGTAGCATCCACCATGGAGTCAATGTGGGGTAATGGGAAAGGATCCTTGGGACATGCCTTGTTTAAATCAGTGAAATCGACACATACCCTCCACTTTCCGTTTTTCTTTTGAACAACAACCACATTGGCTAACCATTTTGGATACTTAACCTCTCTAATCATACCTGCTCGGAGCAACTTATCTACCTCCTCCTGGATAATGGCATTCCTCTCAGGTGCAAACTTCCTCCTCTTCTGATGTATGGGTTTGAATGACCTGTCGATGCCAAGCTTATTTTGTGAGGTGTGATGCTTAAATGATTGAGCAAATGTATGAATAGTTTGTAAATGAAATGAACAAGGGACACAAGGATTTATACGAGGAAAAAGCCCTTGATCAATATATGATCTCCGGCAAAAAAAACCTCGGGTGATGGAAACTACCGATCACCAACTATATTCAACAAGTAAAGGTTACAAATCGGGATGATAACAAGCTTGTTACAAGGATCACTAGTGAGTAAAAGGTGTGTAATCGCCAATTAGTTGTAGAGAGTTGCCGAGAGTGTGTGTGTTGCGAATTGTTCTTACTGTCAAGCTTGTTATCCCCTTTTAAAATAGAAATAAACTAAATAACAAACATTCCGCAAATTGTGCTAGCTACCCACGACTTCCATAACGGTCATTCAAGCTATGCACGTGCAGAATATTAGAGCATATTCCCCAAGAATATCGGCGAGACCAAGTTCTACTCGTATACTCCTGCAAATCAAGTTCAAACATAGTGGAAACAATCGTTAGTGTAAGGATAACAATAAGGATCCTGGATCCTTAAACCTGCAACGTCTTCTGAGGATCCTTAATTCAAACAGAATTGAGCATCCGTGATCCTGGCTGCACATGAGGATCCGTGATCCTTAGGTTTGGAAAATCCATCCCTAACTAACATATTTTAACACTTTTGTATATTCAAGCTCTATTCACATATGGGTTTTAAAGTCTAACGCGCACCTTTCTAAGTATCGGAATCAGCCGGTCATATGAACTGTCATCTTAATCCCGCCGTAATTTACGGCTACCAGCCGTAACTTGCGGTTGCTACTTGCTGGTTAATCTCGTCTCATGGATTACTTATCAGGCACTAGCATTCATACAGCTCGATAACATTAAGTTCGAGTTGAAATTCATTCCTTGGGTGACCGATAAGAGTCAAACCTTCCTTTTCATATCACATTTTGCGCTATCAAGAATTCATGCGAAAGTACTTATTCAGCCCTTCACTTAAACATTTATATTCAGATATTAAACGATCCACTAACCTTACTGTCTCGGCGCAATATTACGACATGCAAAAACGAATCGACCCTCCTTTGTTACCATTCATACCATCTCTAGCTTGACTTAGTTCATCCGTGTGATGAGCTTCCGCTCATGAGCATTCTTTCACCGTTCTTGATAGGTTTATCATATCATGATCCCTGTCATTCTCATTATAAGATTAGCACATCTCATTCGCATTCTGTTGGAACCTGAAGGTTTATGCATAGAGGATTACATAGTTAAGGGGTTGATTTTGTAATTGTTTAGTTTATATTTTGGGTCGACATGTATGGGTTGGGCTAGTTTAGCCGGTTTCGAGTGGGCCTAGGTTAAGAGTCCATATGTTTAGTATTTAAGCAAACCTCAACCATTTGGTTGAGGTTGATCAGCTTGTTGCGACTTGAAGGCCAGCCGAAACATCAAGGAGTCTTGTATTAGTCATTGTTCAACTTTGAATGCAAGATTTTCTTGTTTGTGTTTGATCATTATTGTTTCGTTTATATTTTTATTCTTGAATCGGCTTGTGACTGTTTTCCGCACTTTCACAAGCTAGTGCTTGATATCATTGAAGGATCCTAACGGGTTTTACAATTGGTATTAGAGCCAAGAAACCAATTCTTGGTTCGGTTTTGATATCATTCTGATTCAAGGATATCTTATGTTACTGATCCAGTTTTTGTAGTGTTTGTTTTGCAGTGATAACAGTTTTGGTTGCATGTACTGTCTACGGATCATTCAATCTTCAAACTGTTCTTATAAATTATCGAAAGAATTTACTGATTTTGGTTTGTGTAAATTTTAGAGAGTTGTTTGCTGATTTCTCGGAATTTTGGTGATCAAAGAAAATTCAAAGATTACGATATCTTTGAATTTTTGAAAAGTGCTGAAAATCAGGGATTACGGGTCAACAGTTTTATCTCACATTTGTTTTGCAGGTCTCGACTCGCAACCAGCTGTCTCGACTTGTCAACATTTGGTCTCGAATCGCAATCAACTAAGGTCTCGAGTTGTCTGCTTTTGGTCTCGACTCGCAACCAACTAAGGTCTCGAGTTGTCTGCTTTTGGTCTCGACTCGCAATCAACTAAGGTCTCGAGTTGTCTGCTTTTGGTCTCGACTCGCAACCAACTAAGGTCTCGAGTTGTCTACTTTTGGTCTCGACTCGCAATCAACTAAGGTCTCGAGTTGTCTGCTTTTAGTCTCGACTCGCAATCATCTGTGGTCTCGAGTTGTCTGTTTTTGGTCTCGACTCGCAACCGTGGTTTCGACTCGCAACGACACTTTGCAACGTGACTTTGGACTTTGAACTGTGAACAGAATTTTGGACTTAAAATAATTGATTATTTAATTATGTCTTCAAATAATGTTGACTCGGCTGCCCTTAACAAACAACAAGAACTGGATTCAAAGGTTGGAACCACTACACGCATTCCAAGGCTGACCGATGCCAATGATTTTCCGGAGTGGAAATGGCGTTTTGAACAACATGTGAAGGTCAAAGATTCTAAAATTTGGAGAAGTATTATGAGAGGTCCAAGGGAGATCATGACAGATAGTCCTACTGAACCAGGTTTAAAAGTAAAGAAAGCCAAAAGTGAATATACTGAAGAGGATCTCAATATAATAGAAGAAGATGAACGAGCACTGTCCTACTTGACCATGGGATTGGGTCCAGATATTTCTATTTTCTTTCGTACCTGCAAATCTACCAAGGAACTGTGGGAATCTCTGATCGATGTTTATGAAGGAAATGAGGACATGAAGGAGAGTCGAAGAAATTTGCTAAGACAAAATTTCAACAATTTCAACCATATCTATGGAGAAACTGTTGATAACCAACTTCAGAGGTTTGTCAAACTGGTCACTCAAATGCAGATGGAAGAAATTCATACATCAAATGCTTCGACAAATAGACAACTTTTGAATGCGTTACCAAAAGGCTGGGATCATCATGTTGCAATGATCAAGAAAACAAAAGATCTTGCTAGGTGCAGTTTGTCAGAGATGATTTCTCATATCAAAGCCTGTGAACTAGATGATAAACAAAGAGAAACCAACTATAAGAACAGCATGTTAGCTGCAGGATTCTCTGTTGCTCCTACTTCGTCAAACAATAACAACGCAGCTCTCTTGTCTCAAGGAGGATTTCAAATGTTTAGCAACGCGACATCTGCTAAGGCTGCTCCTACTTCAGCAAATGTCTATTACTCTGGGTCTCCTACACAAGCTGCTCCATCACTTTCTACTGCTGCTTCTGCTTCCGCTGTGAATGCATCCTCTGCGGCTCCTACTTCCACTGTGAAAAATGAGATGATTGCTTTCTTTACACAACAGTCTAAAGAAAATCTGGATATCGCAGCCTCTGTTATAAACTGTTTGAATGCATTTGTTGCAGGAAAAATTGACCCTCCTAAATGGTGTGGCGATGACTTACATCAGATTCATCCTGATGATGTTGAAGAAATGGATATCACTTGGCAGATGGCTATGGCTGCATTCAGGGCAACAAGGTTTATGAAAAGAACTGGTAAAAACAGATGGGGTGCTTCATTTACAGGAGCGTCTACAGTGCCCTTTAAACTACGTTGTTACAACTGTCATGAGGAAGGACACAATGCTCGAAACTGCACAAAGCCTACGATTAATAGAGAACAGACTCCTGTCCAGCCCGTAACACCTAATCGAGAAAGAGCTCTTGTGACCACATCTAGTATAACGGATGATGCTGCTACTGGAAGTCCTCAACCACTGGGATTAGCTCAAGCCTTGGTGGTTCAGCCCGACATCAACTTTGATTGGAATTCAGAAATTGAGCGACTGAACATTTCAGCTCCAGAAAATCAAGCTGCTTCAAATAACATTGCTTTCATGACCTCAAATGATCAAGTTTCTGTACCAGAGGAGGAGGCATCAGCTGAAAACTTAGCTCTCATGACCCAGATTCTTTCAGCTCCAGTTAAAGGTCTCACCAAAGAAGAGGTACTTTCTGCTTTCTGTACTCCTGAGTGTAGAGAAAGAGTTGAAGCTTATAGAATACACAACGCTGAGCTAATTCAAGATTATCAAGATATCAAAAATAAAAACTTTACTTTATCAAAAAACGAAAAACTTTATAAAGAAAAGATTGAAGCTCAGCGAAAAGACATCATCAAACTCAAGGATGATGTAAGTGTGAAATCATCTCAACTCTTATATGTTCAGGAGAAACTGTGCGCTGTGACTAAGGAACTGGAAGATATCAGAGATAGATATCAAATAAATGAGCTTAATATTAAGAAATTTGATTCTTCCAGTAAATTAGTTAAAAACTTGTGTGATCAACAGCTCGCATACAAGGAAAATAAAGGGCGTGGTTTAGGTTTTAATCAGGCTCCTCCTCCTTATAATAACAATTATACTTATTTACCCATGACTGAGGAGGAGATGATGAATGAGAGTAGAATGACTTATGGTCCCAAAAATAATAAGTCATCATTAAATGACAGATCAATTGAGAAACAGAATTCTGCTCAAATAAATTTTGTTTCTAAAGGCTCTATTGATCCTAACTCTTCGTCTTCATGTGCAGATAAAGTATTTGAAGTAAAATGTGAAGATGTTCTTGGGAGTGAACCAGTTGTTCATACAAATATTTCTGAAAATTATTTTGAACAAACTGAATCTGATATTGCTTTTGGTCGGTCTTTATTTGCGTCATTTTCTGCTTATGTTTCGTCTTGTGAGCCTGATGTTTTGGGCAAAACTGATAATGTTTGTGTTGAACCTTTGAACAATATGTCTGATGATGAATTTTCTTTAGTTAATGATTGTGAATCTGATGTTTCTAATCCTTTGGTTGATGAAGGTGTTACAGGTAAGGTCCCTCAGGACACATTCAGTGAAACCACTGAAACGTCTTCACAAGAAAATCAGGAGTATCGTGATTCTTCTTCTGAATCTGTCTCAGTGGGAATCCCTAATGTTGAATCTAGTGGGATCCCATTGGAAACGGTAGTGGAAATTGAACCTGAATTAGTTTCACATGATAAATGTGTTGATGAAACACCTATTGATGAGACTTCTGCATGTTCAAATACTGAAACTGATTTTGATAAAGATGAAAAAGGATTTGAGTTAAATAAAGAGTCCTTAGAAAATGTTTTTGAAAGTAAAACATCAACTTCGAATGATGATTTCAGTAAAGAAAGGGTGTCAAGTTGTTCATCAACATCACATGAATGTGTAACTTCTAATCAGCAGACATCAAAATGCTCCGAACAGCCACAAGCAAAGCATATTAGGAAAACCAAAACGTTCAATTATTCAAAATCAACCAAAGATTCTTCTCTAAAGTATCAAAATTTTCAAAATACTCACACAATGAAATGGCAAACATGTTTTAATTGTGGAATTGCTGGACACATTGCCAGAAACTGTGTTCAACTCCCAAGTGCCCAGTTCAAGGAGAAGTTTGTACAAAATCAGAAGGTCAAGTCTAACCGATTTCGTTGTTCAGAGTCAATGACGACTGGAAAGTCTAAGGCAATGAAAAACAACTATCGCAAGACTAAACCTTCTGATCAAGATTGGAATGCAGCCAAACGTACAAAACAAAATCAACAAAATGATTTTCGAAGAAATCAATATAACGCTTTTGGTAACTACAATTCTCAATGGTTAAACAGGCATTGGAAACCTAAAGTTAAGGCCACGCAATCCAATCCGTCTCATACATGTTATCGAAATTCTGTCATTAGAAATACTTCGAAGTTTTTAAATAAAGACAATTTAGTGTGGCAGAGAGTGACTTACATTGATGCACAAGGAAAACCCAGATCCACTATGGGCTGGGTTCCTAAATCTAACTAATCCCGCTAATCGTGCAGGAACAGCTGTGGAGGACTACCGTGCGCCTCTGGTACATGGATAGTGGTTGTTCCAGGCACATGACAGGAGACTTATCCCAACTGGTAAATGTCAAAGAATTTAATGGTGGATATGTCTCATTTGCGGGAGGAGAATCAGGAAGGATCACATTGAAAGGAACAGTAAGAAACGGCGTATTAAGCTTCGAGAATGTTAACTATGTTCCAGAACTGAAACACAATCTGTTGAGCATCTCTCAGATTTGTGATCGAGGAAATTCAGTTCACTTTACTAAGAAAGGATGTTATGTACTTAAACCTGGAATTGTCATTCCAGAAGACTGGTTCTTAATGTCAGCAGAGAGACGAGGAAACGCTTATGTGATTGATATGAACAAGAAACCGTGTGAAGAAGTTACTTGCCTATTCTCGAAGATTTCAAAACATGATGGTCTACTGTGGCATCGTCGCCTTGGACATGTGAACATGAAGAATTTGAATCGACTGGCTAAAGGTCAACTAGTCCGCGATCTTCCAATAAAAGAATTCATGTTGGTTGAAAAATGTGTTGCTTGTGCGAAAGGAAAAGCTCATCGAAAACCTCATAAGTCTAAACCTGCACCCTCAACGAAAGCTGTGCTCGAATTACTTCACATGGATCTTTTTGGTCCAATGAACGTGTTGAGTATTGGCAAGAAAGCTTATTGTCTCGTAATTGTTGATGATTATTCACGTTATACCTGGGTGTATTTTCTCAGTCACAAGAATGAAACTGCAGTCTTAGTGAAACAATTCATCACTCTGGCTGAAAATCAAGCAAGTACCAAGGTGAAGGTTATTCGATCTGACAATGGGATAGAATTCAAGAACGTTACTTTGGACACTTTCTGCACTGAAAAAGGAATTGATCGTCAGTATAGTGCACCACGAACTCCTCAACGTAATGGAGTAGCTGAAAGAAGAAATCGTACTCTTATCGAGGCTGCACGAACCATGCTGGCTGACTCGAAGCTTCCTAGTTTCTTTTGGGCTGAAGCTGTTAGCACGGCTTGTTACGTTCAGAATCATGCTTTAGTAAATAAACGTCATATGAAAACTCCTTATGAGATTCTGGAAGGACGTAAACCTTCGGTTTCACACTTTCGTATCTTTGGATGTCCATGTGTATTATTACTTATGGACTCTAATGGAAAGTTTGAGGTCAAAGGGGACGAATGTTTCTTTGTTGGATATGCAAAAGGCTCTGCCTATAGAGTATACAACAAAGTAACTAAAAAGGTCGTCGAGTCGTGCAACATTGAATGGCTCGAAGAAAATGCTACGGATGCTAGAGTTGGACCAGATTGGTTATATGATTACGCAAATTTGTTTAAATCATTTAACATTTTTTCAAGTGTTTCTTTAGATGCAGACATATCTACTCCAAAGCAACCGTTATCTTTTGAAGATACTGAAGAAGAAGAACAGACAGAAGGAAGCCATAGACATCACACCATTGATCCACCGGGAATGGTTTTTACACAGCATCCTCTGTCTCATCAATCTCCTGAAGGTGCTCAATCGAGTGAAATTTCACACAATACAGCTGGATCAGAACTGTTTGCTGACCCTATTCCTGAAGAGTATACTATTACCACTCCTGTGAGTCACAGTCCGGTCGCACCTAATGAGGGGGAGTCAAGTAACACACACACATTTCCAGACGAGACGATACCTGAATTCGTCATTCCAACTAGTGTTCAAAGAAATCATCCTATTGAGAACGTGATAGGTCCCGTGAATGCAGGAGTTCAGACCAGAAGCCAATCAGGAACCATTAATTTGTGCTTATATTCTAGCTACATTTCTCAAATTGAACCTAAAACCATTGATGTAGCATTGCAGGAACCAGGCTGGGTGGATGCTATGCACGAAGAGCTAAACCAGTTTGAGAAGCTAGGAGTATGGAAACTTGTGGAGTTGCCAAAAGGAAAACGCAAGCTTGGAACTCGCTGGGTTTTCAGAAACAAGCAAGATTCTGAAGGAGTTATTGTTCGAAATAAAGCACGATTAGTGGTCCAAGGATTCAGACAGATAGATGGACTGGATTATGATGAAGTCTATGCCCCTGTTGCTTGACTTGAAGCAATCCGGATTTTCTTAGCATACGCATCCTTCATGGGCTTCACTGTTTACCAGATGGATGTCAAAACAACATTTTTGTACGGAGAAGTGAAGGAAGAAATTTTTGTTGAGCAACCGCCGGGTTTTATTCATCCAGACCATCCAGAATATGCCTACAAGCTTGACAAGGCATTATATGGGTTGCATCAAGCACCTAGGGCTTGGTATGCTACTCTGACGGAACATCTTCTGGCTCATGGATACACACGAGGCACAATAGATCAGACTCTGTTTATCAAAAGAGTGGGCAAGGATCAAATCTTGGTTCAAATTTATGTCGATGATATTATCTTTGGGTCTACAAGTGAGGAGCTTTGCAAAGATTTTGAGAGAGTTATGCAAAAGAAGTTCGAGATGAGTGCACTTGGAGAAATGACATTGTTTTTGGGTTTACAAGTTAAACAAGATTCACGGGGCATTCTAATTCATCATGGGAAATATGTGGACGATGTGCTGAAGAAATTCAAGTTCACTGACGCTAAACCGGCAGAAACTCCGATGGCGGAAAGACCGTTGTTAACTGAAGATGCTGAAGGATCCTCTGTTGATCAACGACTTTATAGGTCTATGATTGGATCGTTGATGTATCTGACGGCTAGTCATCCTGACATTATGTTTGTTGTCTGCAATTGCGCACGATATCAGGCTAATCCTAAAACTTCTCATCTTACTGCTATTAAACGAATCTTTCGGTACCTTAAAGGCCGACCCAAGTTTGGTCTGTGGTATCCGAGGGATTCGAATTTTGACCTGTTTGCGTTTTCTGACAGTAATTTTGGAGGCACTGATAAGGACAGGAAATCCACCTCTGCTGGATGTCAATTTTTGGGAGATCGACTCATTTCTTGGCAATGCAAGAAGCAAAAAACGGTAGCTATTTCTACAGCTGAAGCAGAGTATGTTGCAGCTTCGGCATCTTGCTCACAAGTGGTGTGGATGCAGCATCAATTGCAGGACTACGGTTTGACTTATCTTAAAACTACCATATATTGTGATAATGATGCCGCTATACAGATTGTAAAAAATCCTGTCTTCCACTAAAAAACCAAGCACATTGATATTAAAGTTCATTTTATACGAGACTGCTTTGATAGAGGTCTTATTAAACTGGAGCAAATCGACACAGATGCAAATGCTGCCGATTTGTTCACCAAACCTGTCAGCAGTTCGAAGTTTCAAGTGCTTGTGGATTTTCTGAAAATAATCCGTTTTACTGACTGAGCATGTTTTTGTTTTATTTCGTAGGTAAATTTGTTCATAAAGTTTTCTATTCTTAGGTAGTTTTTATTTATGCTCAAATTTAGGGGGAGAATTTTTTAAAAATACAAAAACATTAAAAAATTGAAAAATACAAAAAGAGGCATTGCATGACTGGGAAATGAAATGATTTTTCACATTATGGTCAAGGGCTGACTCATGTAAGACCAGTATCGAAATAGTTTGACTCTAGTATTGATATGTTGGTAGGCTCTATCCTTAAGACTGGAAACATTGGCTGTTTTTGTTCAGAACTAAAATAGTACATGACCCCAGGAAAGAAAATCACTTGGAACTAGCTCATGTCTATTTGAATGTCTGTATGTTGTCCCGATACACACAATTTTGGTCTGACTCTGAAATCTTCTCTGAAAAAGTCGTGTATCTCCTCTGCTGCATCCAGATATATGCTGACCTGGAGGTGCTAGGCAACGTCAGCTTCTGCTGCATCCAGATACATGCTGACCTAGCTGTACGTTGTCGCTCTGTAGATCAATTAAACACCCGAAAGAGGCCCTCAAGTGCCCAAAAGAAACCCGAGAAACCTATATCAAATTGAGAAAAACTCATTTGATTTGTATATTATACCATCTCTGCTTAAGATCTATTTTGTTCTCTTCTCAATCTATTCCCAGTTAAGATTTCAGAGATCTGGATTGGACTTGTGAAATATGTGGTAGGGAAGATACTTGCATGATAGTGTGTGCTGTTTATATTTCCGGGATTTGATTAGTATTTATTAGGGTGTTCATTGTTAAGAAATCAAAATATGATAAAATTTATTACAGGCAGTTATATGGAAAAGGTCTAGGGAGATGAGTTTAGGTGGACAAATATACTGGCAATCATTTAGATCATTCGGTAGTAGATCAGTGTTGATAAGTGAAGTCAAGCCCGAAACCTCGTGATTTGATCCCTGAGCAATTTTGTTGATTTCCTAATTTATTTTTGTAAATAATAGTTTTTATTATTTATTTTTGTTTTAGGTTTTGCATTCATAAATTATGCTCAGAAAGTTTAATGGGTTGTTGAAATTATAACTGATTTTAAAAAGAATTTTTATCATAAATTAATCAAAAGAAATCTTTTAAGTCGGTTAAGCCTAAACAGTTGGTCTCGGCCCAAAAGTCACAGGCCCAGTTTGCTTAGGTTTGAGGTATAAAATACAGGTCTCGAGTCGAGACCTCATTTCTCACTCGAGACCATTTGATATTCTCTCTCAAAAGTTCCGGCAAGTCTCTACAGTTTCTGACGTGTTCTCCGGTTTTGTCTCATCAAACTTGTTTTCCGGTCTCGATTCATCGATTTTTAAAGGTATCTTGATGTTTTGTTTGAAGTTTTGCAGGAAGTTTGAAGATTTGATGCTGATCATATGAAGATTTGAAGATGACCTAGAACCCTAGTTTTGAATATATATTGGTCTTCAAATAAATCATAGGGTGTTATGGGTTTTTGATCCAAAAAGTTGAGAAGATGAAGTTGTTTATGGGGTCTCGACTCAGATAACACATAAGGACTCGAGACCAGTAGTTACGAGTCGCAATCTCATGGTCTCGACTCGAGACCTCAAGGTCTCGACTCATGGTCTCGACTCGAGAACTCATAGTCTCGACTCATGGTCTCGACTCAATAACTCATGGTCTCGACTCGAGAACTCATGGTCTCGACTCATGGTCTCGAGTCAACAGTAACAGTCTCGAGTCTAATTTTATTATCTGAGTCATGATGCTGTTGACCGGTTCTGACTGTTGATTTTAAAATTTGAGATTTCTATATTTGATTCAAGTATTTGTTGAACTTTTAAGGTTCCTAATAAACTTGTGTTTCATGCAGAATATGGACTTGAAGTTTATCTCAACACATAATCAAGTAGGATACTTAGCACCACCTCCGGAGAAACATAAGAAGGTGTATACTTCATTGATGAAAGGTCTCAACAGCTGCCGTATTGTTCACGCACTACGAGAAAATCCAGTTATCTACGAAAATCTTATTCAAGAATTTTGGAAAAGTGCAAGAATTGAAGTTATTGAAGGAAAAGGAGTTATTGTTGCTGACATTCAAAAGAAGGTTGTTACTGTGACAGAGCAGATGATTCGAGAAGTATTACAGTTCAATGACCAAGAAACAGATTCAATTGAACTTCCCACTGGCACAGTTGAAGCAATATTGCCTATGAAGGGAAGTATCCACCTCTAGTTAAGAAGTTCGTGCATCCTTATTGGCGACTTTTGTTGCACATGTTTATTTTGTGTATGACAGAGAACAGAGGAGGCACTGATCAGTTGAACATTACTCAGTCTGCTGCTCTTGTCTATGTGATAACAAACGAGCCTTTCAATTATTCAAAGTATATTTTGGAAGCGATGAAGAGAAATGTGTTTGGAGTCAGAAAGGACAAGTTTCTTATGTATCCAAGGTTCTTGCAAATGATTTTTAATGCTCGTTATCCAGAGTTGGAGAGATCTGGAAACACATTGGAGTTGAAGCCCATGGGTCCAGCTTGTTTTGGTGCTCTCACTCCAAAGAAGGGTACTGAAAATAAATTTGAAGGATTAATTCCGTTAGAGAAATTTGGTCAATTTTCAGAGACTGAAGATGTAGCTGCTAATCCAGTGATAGTGCAACATGTTCCAGTGAATGATGCGCCTGCAAATGCTATAGTTGCTGAAGAACATGATATTCAAATGGGTATTGAAGATGAGCCTGAGACAGAGATTTTAACAATTGACTCTGACGATGAAGGCATTGAGATTATGTGTGATTCTGGGGAAGATGAAGAGCTTCCTCCTGAAGCTGAAGCTGATACTGTTGTTCCTGCTGTTTCACCTGTGATTTCTGCTGAAAGTTTGGCTTTGCTGTTAAAGTCTGTAACTGATAAGATGGGAAATCCTCCTTCTGATCTTTCAGTTTCAAGTGAAGAGCCTAGTGAGAATCCAAAGGATCCTGATTCCCTGCCATTGAAGCGGAAAAGGAAGGATCCTCGACTCGGAATGTATGTTGAGCAAAACAAATATCAATCCATGAATATTGCTGAGGATGATGATGGTCTGTATGACTTCGATTTTGAGAAAAGTGTCACTGATACAACCACCACTACTGAAGATATCTTTGAGTTTGATGCTGACTCTCAAAGAAATGATATGGATACCACCACTGTTGATGTTCAAGTTACAACTGTTGATATTGATTCTGTTGTTGATATTATGCCACTTGGCGTTTCTGAATCTGTAGGTCCTTCTAGAGTTGTTCATGACTTACCTAGTAGTTCAAGTGGTAAGAGACCTGAAGAACCGTTGAGAATGCCATTTGATGATGATTCAAGTGATGATGATGAGTTTATTAGCATGAGAGAGATGAAGAAACGACTAGTTGTGCTTGAGCAAGATTCAATTCATAAAGATGCGAAGATTATCCAACTTGAAGACACTATAGTGAAGAAAGATCAACAGATTGAACAGCTTCAAGGAGATGTTAGTTTGTTGTTCAGTACAGTTTATGATTTAAGAGGAAAGTTGGAAAAGAAGTTTGGACAAGAGTTTTCTGATCCAACTGATGTTGAAAACAGAAGAAAAGCTTTTGCTAAGGATGATGTTGAGAGAAGTGCTGCTATGGAACAATATTTCAAAAGAGTTACTAATCCAGTGGCAGACAAAGAGAAGGCTGAAAGAATTAAAAAGAAAAGGGAGTTTGTAATTTTAAAGAACAAGAATCTAAATCCAGATGATGATGATGTTCATGCAACTCACCATTTAATGGATGTTGGTGAAACTCTCTATGATAAGGTTGGAAATCGTTCTGGTGTAGTTAGCTGGGGATTTGATCATGATCGCAAAAGATGGTGGATAAAGAGAAAAGTTGGTCCTGTCGAGTGGTACAAACATCCAGGCCAGTTTCAGTCTTTCACTAAAGTTGATTTGACAAGTTTGTCTAAAGCACCTTATGTAGATGATAAGCCTGGAGGTCCTGGATATATGTTTTTCGAGGGATTGAAGAGGGAGGTTCTTCGTAACTTTCCTTCGATGCACACAGCAGAGTCCTTTGTTAAGCCAGTTAAAGGCGTTAGAGATACATATACAAACAAGCGTATGAAGATTGTGCACTGGCCTGTAACTGACAAAGAAAAGACAATTCCGTTGGTGAAAAAGATTCCAAAAGGTGCGTTGAGGTCCTTACATTTCTGGACTTATGATGAGCGTCTAGGACAGGCAGTGATTGTTTGTGATGATGAAGTGAATTTTCGCTTGGTGGATCAAATTGATTTGTTGAATCTTGCTTATGAAGACTTGGAAGTATTAGCTCGTAATCAGATTAGAGCTACTGAAAAATATGAAGAAATAGCAAAGGGTTGGACTGCTGCTGTCGCTTCTGTTCTGCATATCAATCGAAAGGGTTTTGGTGGTTACAAAGATAGTGCGAGTGGTGATCGTGACAGTCGGAGTTAGAAGAACCTCCATGCATAAACCTAGGGGGAGATTGTTGGAACCTGAAGGTTTATGCATAGAGGATTACATAGTTAAGGGGTTGATTTTGTAATTGTTTAGTTTATATTTTGGGTCGACATGTATGGGTTGGGCTAGTTTAGCCGGTTTCGAGTGGGCCTAGGTTAAGAGTCCATATGTTTAGTATTTAAGCAAACCTCAACCATTTGGTTAAGGTTGATCAGCTTGTTGCGACTTGAAGGCCAGCCGAAACATCAAGGAGTCTTGTATTAGTCATTGTTCAACTTTGAATGCAAGATTTTCTGGTTTGTGTTTGATCATTATTGTTTCGTTTATATTTTTATTCTTGAATCGGCTTGTGACTGTTTTCCGCACTTTCACAAGCTAGTGCTTGATATCATTGAAGGATCCTAACGGGTTTTACACATTCCTTCAAGCATGGCGTATATTACATCACCTTATTTACATATTAGCCCTTTCTAGACTTTTCCTTAAAAAAAATAAATAAAACATTAGTACTTTTGACCCGTTCATAACGGGTCAATACATGACCATTATTTCTCAATTCTTTATCTCATTTGTCAACTTTTGCAGTTTGACTTTTCTAAGTCAAACCGGTACTTCTTACTTATCGTGGACGTATCGAAGTACATGTTCGTAATTCTTTTACATTCTTGCATACTTGCGAAGACTTCATTTCAACATTTTAATATTAATTGCAAGATTTTTTCTACCCGTTCCCGTCCCTACTTAAATCATTTGTCTAGGTCGTAGACGTCATTCATTCCGACTCCCAAGAGTCGATTAATACTATGTCTAACCTGTAACTTATTTCAAAGCTTATTTCTTTCGACTAAGGTTTCTTGCTACTACAATAGTTTTCATCGGACTTACCTACTTAGCTAATCAAATACTTCATGCTATTTTACATTTACTTGCTTAATAACTATCAATTTACTTTGTTTAACTTTTCGGAAGTCCATTTTTAAATACATTCTGAACTATGTTTACCAATTACCTAGTTCTGACACATCCCTCTCTATGTCGAGCTATAAGCTCCCATTAAAAGCATAACCTTTATACATACCTGACGCAAGTCAAATCCATTGACTCGTTATCCATACCTTGCTTTGACTATTTCCTTCCAGTTTGTGACATTACATGACCGCACATTATGCTCACCTACAATTATATAACTTGACCATTTCAAACATTAAATATCGGGTTCAAATGGCAATCACCATTTGACCCGCATAACTCATTTGTCCTTTCAACCATTCTTGCATACAATGCATTTGCATAATTATATTTATATTTATATATACATAAGTTTAAAAACATAACTTGAAACATATCTGCTTTATATAATATTTACTTGTGTGGTCCGTACTTACTTACAAATTTAAATTTTTCATTCTACTTTTTATTCTCTTCTACGTCTTGAATCCGTCTCACGGATTCTAACATTTCATTCATATCCTTCATTCCTTCCATGTTTCGAATCCGTCTCGCGGATTCTAACATTTCATTCATGTCCTTCATTCCTTCCATGTTCAAATCCATCTCGCGGATTCAAACATATCACTCACATTCTTCATTCCTTCTATGTTTCGAATCCGTCTCGCGGGTTCGAACATATCATTCACATTTTCCATTACTTCTATGTTTTGAATCCGTCTCGGGGATTCAAACATGTCATTCATACTTCTCTTTTGTAATTGGCACTTTCAATTTCTTGAGAGTCCTACATCTCCCTTCACCCTCACGTCCACCTACTACCTAATTCTAACGGACATACCTGTAACAATTATCACGGTCTCATGAACGTCATATGTTTCTTGTGTACTGGCCAGGTACACAATCCACATACTAGTTTCGTGTCTTCGTGTTAGCATCACCTTATGTCCGAAGAATTAGGTTTCGGCACGTGTAACATTTTCAAAACTTCATTACCATTCTATTATTATATTTCATTTAAAATTTTCCTTTACTTGATAGGTTTTACCATTACATGCGCCTACATATTAAATTTACATACCTGGGGTCAATTTGTGTTATTACATGCCTTGGTGCCGGTCCTAGACCGCATTCATGGATCCTCCTCTCCAAACAATTATGCTTACCTTACACACAACATACGGTTAGTTTTCTTCAATTACATACTTAACTTTGCTTCTACCCTTAGATCTTGATCGAGTCTTGGATTGTACGGTTTCCAGGTCACAAGAGCACACAAGTTTGAGTTCAAGTATTTACCTCCTCATACTTGATTTCCCTCAAACCAGGGCATTGATACCAACTTGAAACACCCTAACACCTTTAACCTTGAATAGATGCAGCGGAAAAACGAGCCTTTAAAAAAAATTATTTCTTTACTAAATACATTGCTTACGTAAAGGCTCAGTTACAAAATGTCAAACATTTACTAAATGTATCAACAACATTCATAATAAAAATGATACTACATGTGTTACATAATCCAAGCTAGGTGACTGGTCTTCCCGTACAATCCTTGCTCTTTGACTCGATCTACGTCCGCTTATCTTCGTTAGTAATAGAGACAATCCGTATAGTTCCTGTGGACATCATTTACAACTTAACCATTAGTCACCGAGAACATCGTACAACATTATTAGCATATAATTAAAAACCATATAACATTCAACAACATAAACTTAATCCATTTGATATCTCTTGTTCCAAGTTTGACTTCAATACTTCATGAACCTGATGTTCTCATACCTGTATTACATTCCAATCTCAAGACAAATCATTAGTATTCGTCAATGACCAAACATAATAGACCATTCCTTCATACATTTATAACATCTCGCATGCACTCATGTTTACGTTCCTAATTCCCACGTGCATACAAACATATACCTCTTGCATACCCATTCGTTCCTAAGTTCGATTACATATAGATTACCTTCACTAACACGAAGGTAAAAATCCATACTTTCACTATCCGGAGCCTCATAACCTTACTTATGTTCTAAACTGGCTTTAAAATAAGTTAAAAGACATTGAAATCATTCAAAACATCGAGTCCGGTTGCGTAAGCGAACAAAGAAAACAACAAATGCCAGTTTGTAACTTCCTCGTGGGGCGCGACGGTTACAGCCTCGGCTGTCGCGGGCCGCGACGCCCGTCGCGTTGCGCGACCAAGATGGGTGTTCGGCATCGCGTGACGCGACACCCTACTTTCGACAGACTGTTTGGTTTTGCTGCTGCACATTTTGCCCAGCTATGAATTCTAACCAAATACTCAACAAAAAGTCGCATAACTTTTGATCTAGACATCTCTTTTGTGTAATTCTTGTTCCTACACATCCATAATATAATTACGGATCCATTAATCACCTCGGGTCGCATCAAGAGCTGATTTATAAGCAAACGGCTTAAAAATCCTTTATACCATTATTCGACCCGTTTAATCTTACTAATTTACCTTTGTTATAAATGACTCCTTCGTTATGTTAATATAACACTTACTTTAATATACCCATCCATTACATAATTCTTGCATACATTTCCACACTCATAAATATTAAATTTCTACATACATAGAAGTGAGCCGGGATCACTTACCTCGTGCGTCCAAGTTTGTGCATAGCTTCCTTATTTCCTCTTGATCCGTTAGCCTTCCATACTTGAGTCCATGTCTATTAGGGTTCCCATCCTTTCAAGTCATTACGTCCACATCATAGTTAGTATGCATGTTCGTTCATATCACATCCATTTCTAACTCTTAGCTACATAGACTTTCATTAGTCAAACATTAATACGCGTACGACATGACCCGACAACCACATTGTTTACATTCTCTTAATCAAATTTATTATCATACATACCTATACATAATTGTCCTAACACATATACATGATTCCTTAAAATCTCATAAACACATTCATAAGTCTAATCATGTCACTCACATATTCGTTGACTTTTCCGGAGTCAACGGTAATGCTTACTTATTTCCAACTTATGAACACACACATTTATCTTGATATGATAGATTATTGTAGCAACGCCATACACATTTTACTTTCACGTTATGTGGTGCATACAACTACATGATTACTTGATTTCATACCCTATGTTCACAACTTCTACACTTAGTACACACTCATTCTAAATTACCATTAAACCACTAATCCGACTCATGGTGTGCACCACCTTTCAAGCTAGGGTACTAGTTCCTAAAGCATACTTTTGACCAAATCATACATTCAAACCGAATTCTCATATGGACTCCATCTAAAGCACATTATTCACGTTAGTTTACTATCAATTACATCATCATTATTTTCATTCATTTTTGTCAAGTTCTTTCATAAAATCTCATTTTCTAATTTCACTTTAACATTTCATCAAACACTTGGTGTGCATACCACTATCTAAACACAATTTACAAGTATTTTATGCTTTAACTTTCCACTTCTTGCATTCATCTCATCATCACTACTAAAATCAAATAAATTTCATACCATACTTCAACTAGCTAACATATGTATGCATCACGTACTACATAATTCATCAAATTAGCACAAAGGTTAGAAATGGATGATTCACCCATGTCACCATTCTTACTACTACTAGTGGGTTTCATCACAAAACGTCAATTTACTCAATTTCTTGCACAATTCATCTTTCATGTGATGATTCTAACAAACATTCATACCTAATTTCATGAAATTTCCTAGTTTGATCATAAACCCACTTTACTTAAGATAACCAAATCATAAAATACAACTTACCATGTGTTTATCTTGTATAGATGGTTGGGAATCTAGCTCATGCATCCATCAAACCTTCATTTTCTCTTCCAATTTTGGGGATTTTGTGATTTTTTTAGGGTTTGTTCTTACCCCCCCCCCCCCCCTGATCAAACTGTCGCCCACACATACCTCTCTAATGTGTGTGTTTTATTTTTTTAAGTTTATGTAATTTCATCTTTCAAGTTGCCCAAGTTTGGCCCCTCAAGATTCACCATATTTCCTTACTTGTCACAACTTCTGTTCTTTAAATAAAACACTTTCCCATTTATCCTCTTTTAACCCTTGTAGTTTGTTTGTTAATTGTTAGTCACAAAAATTCCATTCCTAATATTTAACTTGTAACTATAATCAAGTTAACTAACTTAATTACCCATGTCACATTGTGTAAAACAAAACATGCTCAAGATTTAATATTCGGGTTTTGGGGCGTTACATGTGGTGTCGAAGGATGCTTCTTATTTGGAGACGAAAGTGATTAACATTCCAATTAATGTTGATGCTTTCACTGGTTTCCATGACAGGGCTTTAGTTGGGAGAACTACAGATTTCACAATCTTGAGGACGTTCAATGTCTTGATTAAAGAAGCCAAGATTGCTAACTTAAAGATCAAGTACCTGGGAGGCTTACACTTGCTTCTAACTTTGGAAGACACGGAGACGGCATCTAGATTTCTCAGCAATACAGAACAATGGAGAACGTGGTTCTCCAGACTTGAAACCTGGAAAGGTCAATCGCACCCTTTTGCAAGGATCGTCTGGCTAAAAATTCACGGGGTTCCACTGCATCTTGCTGAGCCAGCAGTTTGCAATGCTATTGGCGAACGTTTTGGTAAAGTTATCAAACCTTCTTTCATGAGCGAAGAGGATGGTGACCTTTCATATGAGCGTCTGGGTGTTCTTGCTGGAGACGGGAAAAAAATTTATGAAGAGGTTATGATTAGATGGTCGAACAAAGCTTTCAAAGTTTGGGTTACGGAAGAATCCGACGAGTGGGATCCTGATTGCTTGGAGGAGTTAGACGATGACGCTTCTATGGCTGAAAATGTCGAAACACATGATACCGACGGCAACCGGATTTACAGTGGTCCGGCTGAATCTCACCGGAATATGGAAGCGTCGGCCAACGGAAGTAAGTCGGATGGTCACACCCTCAACGCATCGGGCAACCAAGAGCCTCAAGTGCTTGGAGAACATAAGAGAGAGAATAGGAATGATGATGGAGGGCACGTGCAACTTTCAACACAGGTTATAGAGGATGTTGAGCAACATGGGGGTGGGGCCCAGGTAGTAGATGAAACATTGCATGGGGAACAGTTGGGAGCCGCCCATGTGGTTGTGACAACTGCCAAAAATCCAGGTACCCGTACAATTAATTAACTATGATTAGTGCTTAATGACTGTGCTGAATTACAATTAACTACTTTCTGATTATTGTATCACACTTACATGTGCATCACATATTGCATAATGTCATATCACTTTTACATGCAAACCATATTGACATAAATGATGCATCAAGCACAGTTAGCACAGTTAGCGGATAACTCAGAAAAATGCTGACGAAGTTCAGTACATAGACAGACAGTGTTTTGAGACCCAGTATGAGCCAGAGACTAAGTACTACACTAGTATGGTGTGTATGGAAGTAAGGACCACAAAACTGCATTCCTAAATGATAGTTTAAGTGCCGGAAAGTGCCTAAAACCCACATTAAGTGCCGAATTCAGCATAAATCAGCAAAAATCAGCAATTTAACAAGCTAGTAACATGCAAAAATATGACTAAATGGTCCTGAATGCTTTCCTAAGTGTCGGGAATTAAAAGTGTCACAAAAGGGCACATAAAGAACACTAAACGGTATAGTTTAGCACTTTAACGAACCAGTATACAACCGAACAATCAGACACTACCCGAAACATCAAAATTATACTAGAAGCATTGTTTTAATATTTCTGAGCTAGTTATGATCCCCGAACACCCTAACACACTATATAACACATAATATGCATAACACCTAACTATTACACTTAAATTCTAACTAATTAACTTAACCATCATTAGAAACCAACCAAGACCCCCCCCCCCCTTGTGCGGACGGTCACTAAGGGTGGCCCACACCTTGATTTCCTTTGATCTCATTTGATTTGCTAATTGATCTTGTTTAGTACTATTGAGACACATTATCCATTGGTTAAAGGTTAAACATGGTTATAAGATGATCAAGACCCTCATTATCTTTCACACACAACACACACAAGCTCTCTCTCCCTCTCTTGCTCCCTCTCGGCCGAGAACAAGCAACAAGATCACCATCATCTTCATCTCACTTCCATACATTCCATACACTCACAAAGGTGCTAGAAGGTCTACAAGAAAGTTTGGTGGTCTTGGAGATTGAAGGACCTCTTCTATTTGCTATTATCCACCACATTTGTCACCTTCATCTTCTTGTGTTCTTCCCTAGCCCTTGTGCTAGTAGTAAGCTTCTTGTCACTTGAATTTACTTCTCATTTAGTTGGTTAAAAGATGATATGAGATGATAATCATGAAGACCACTAAAGAACATAATCAAGAAACATGAACATAAGCTTATTAACATAAGAATACATATTGTTTAGTGTTGTTTTGCTTCTTGATGATTGATTATTTATGTTTATGATGTTAGACATCATATGAAACCTACTAGATTGTGATTAAACACATGATCTAGTAAGTTAAGATGATGATCTTGTGAAAGACCAAGATGATCATACTCTATGTTACTCATGAACTTGAAGAATGAAAATGCTTTTGTGAATGTTGAAGTATGTAACATGTTACTAGACATAAACCTTGATGATTTCAAAACTAGTTTTCTCAATAAACTAAAGTTATACACAAGATTTACTAAAACATTGTTTTTAAAGAAACTAACCATGTTTCTAGTGGTGAAACAAGTATAAAAATACATTGTTAACAAGAAAAATTCAAAAGAATGATTTTTAGAAAAATCATCTAGTAAGTTGTAGAAGACTAATTTTTACAAGAATAAGATTTAAAAACAAATAACCACATTTTAAAGGATAACTAACCCTACTAAACACACTACCAAGTTACTACAAGTTTCTATGGAAGTTCAAGTTCATGTTGTTATGTAAATAGCATTGTTTTGGCACTTGGTAAGTGTTGATTAAATTGTTAAATGTTTGTGATGATTTTAAAAGAAAATGATATGCTTTGAAAGCATGGACACCTCCATTTTTAGGGGAAACTATGGCAAAATTTTCTAAAAACATGAACACTTAGAAAAATATTTTTAAACAAATATTTACAAGTGTATTTTGACCATGAACTTTCAATATAAACTTTGCCATAATTTTTGTAACAAAAATACAACTATTGGAGGTTGGTTTTTATAAATAAAAAAAATGGGTAAATATATATATTTAGAATATATATATATATATATATATATATATATTAAAGACATGATGTGCGTGATTACTTGTATACTTTGTGTATTAGTTATATTGATTTAGGGTTTGAAATAATATAACTTAACAAATACCAAGAAATTACAATCCAAAAAAACTACCAAAAATCACAAGGAATAAATACACAAGTTGCACACAAAATGTTGGAAAACCGAACGAAATAATGTAACTTACAAAATATTCCGGAAAATACATTTAGGAATATATTTTTGGTAAATAATATTTTGGACACAAGAAATGAAAATATGATTTTTATGATTAACACAAAGGATATATCATATTTTTGACCATAAGGAAATATATTATTTTTGGGAAATAAAAATATATTTTCTTAGAATATTTAGAAGATATATGATTTTTGGGAAAATATATATTTTCTTGAATAAACTTGAAATACAATATTTTTAGGCAAAAATAAGTTTATATATATTTTTTGAAGTGAGACTTGAAAATATATTAATTTGGAACTACAAATAATTTTGCCAAAAGGAAAAATTATGAATAATTTTTCTAAGTAATAATTACTGAGAAATTAAATATAAGAATACTTAACAAATACAAGAATACGAATACACATGTATAAGATACCCCCATCCTTGGGAAGAAAATATAAGTATAAATACTTGAGAAGTATTATTACAAAAATATTGTTTAACAATTATTCCAAAAATTTATAAATATAATTTAAGTTGAAATATTAATTATTTTGACAATAATTATATTGGAATGATATCAGAAACGTAACTCAAAAACATTAATACTAAGACAAGGCACGATCCGTTCGTCTAATAGACGTTAGTACATTGTAGGTAGTCGTGTTTGCTAAAGGGATTTGAGTTACGAGTACCGAAGACGCAAGACTGTGAGTTCATGTCCCCCCTTTCTTTAACTGTTTTCAGTTTTATAAACTTCGGGGGTGAAATACATGTTACAATTGTTTACAAACGTTTTATACATGGTATGGTTAGCTAAGGAGGGTTACTGCTTGATCATGTGAGTGGTGGGTACAACACTTAAGGCCATTAATCCTCGTCGTAGGACCGAGGGACATGAGTGATAGATCTATTTGGGTGTAGCGAGCCCACATCCATGAGGACCAGGGTGGCCCATGTGGTGACTATGTCCACATACTAAAGTCGTGGCAAAATCAGCTAGGTTTGAGTTTTCCTGCATCACTTCACACATACCATTGGCCTTGCAAACCATTGGTGATCTGTTTTTCCTTATTGCTTTCATACCAGGATTTACATACATACAGACATACTTTAAAGGTTATTCATATACACAGACAAACACATGAACTCACTCAACTTTTGTTGATGTGTTTAAACTACATGTATTTCAAGGAATTAAGTGGATTTGGCGGGTGTTTGCATGTTTCAAGTTGTGTCATGAATAAAAGATGTCATCCGAAGTCACTAGGGTTTAGGAGATGTATCTTAATCCTGGACGAGATACATGGTTCTAAACTCAGTTTTATTTAAGGTCTTTTGTCGAGTCCTCGTGAACTCATTTAAACATGTTGTGGTTTGTAATCTAAATTTGGAGTCTACATTTCAGACAAGTATGTTGTGGTATTTTTAAAACTTAATTTATGGATGAACGTCTTATGGTTTTATCATATAGTATTGTTATGATTGAATGCTATGGTATTAAGAAAGTCACACCATAATCACGCTTCCGCAAAAGTCAGGGTGTGACAGTGGTGGGAACCCCAAGGCAGGTGAATGATGATGTTAAAAGAGCACGTGAGAATGGGAGTGGATTTTTTTCTGAAGATGGATCAGACTTCAATATTGGGCTTCAGCCTTCGGTGGGCCTTGAGCAAGATGGGCCCTGTCCTAACATTACTAGGCCCAGTTACATCACTTGCAGGCCTAAACGCGGTAAAAAAACCCAAGAAAAATGCCCAAAAATTAATTATTCCTGATCTTAATCAGGACCCGGAAATTACCAACACTTCGGACCCTTTCAACATCGAGGAGATCTTCCGATTGGAGGAGGAGGTCAACAGGATGAGGAAATTTGTTCCAAGTTGGAGTATGCACAGGGAGGCGTCGGAAGAAATTGCGGGGGAAGAGCAGGTTCGCCTTAATTTCGAGGACGAAGTCTCTTGTACATTGGAATTTGGGGCCTGTATGGGGATAGGTGTGGATGGTTTTGAGAATCACGTGAAAAAATTGGTGTGTGGGGAGATGGAGGTTAACCGGGATCAATGAATTTTATCCCAATCAATATTAATGGGGGTTCGGTGTCGGTTTGGGATCCGGATGGAATTGGTTGATTCTTGATTCTGTAGGGTTGTTGTATTTATCTTTATGTTTCTGTCGTTTTTTTGTTTTTTCCTGTTTTGTTTCCCAGTTTCTAGCTGGCTCTTTATATATATATCCTTTGCTCTGATACCAATATATCAGAGAGGGTGAAGTAAAAAGAAATAAATACTTACAGAGAGAGTGGTGATATACACAGCGGATGATAATGGATGAGAGTATGCACAGCAGAGTAGAAGGTTGCAGAAGAAAAGTTTTTTTTTTTTTTATGTGTGTTGGAATATAATATGAAGAACTGGAAAAAGTTGGATTATTAAGGGAGTGGAGCTAAAGATAATTAGGATTAGATTATGAACAAAGTTATAATAAATTACAAGAATATTATAATTTACCATTAGTAGAAGGAATTATGAAGAGAGAGGTAATGCTATCAGATTTTTATAAACAGGAACAAAGTTTTATGTTTAATACATCCAATCCCTTAAAAAGACCAAAAATAGAATGGGGAGAAGGATATAGTGGTACACACGAAAGTCATGGTAGAGAACCATGGACACAACCAACAGTTAATTATCAACAAGAGTCTAATGTTATAGGAAAAGGAAGAAGAATGCCTATAGGACAAATATATAGTGGAAATATGTTAATGTTAGAACAACAAAAACCACAGTTATGGATAGATGAAGTCTTAACATGGGAACAAAATGTAGTAAGATTATGGGAAACAAATAAAAAAGATAGTATGGATATGTTTTCATATTTAGAAACTACATTAGGACCAATAGCATTAGGAATATGGCAAAGTAAGAAAACACAAAATCCAGAAGAGATTAATAATCTTAAAGCATTAGGAGATAATCCTTATAATTTTACATCACAAATTAGAACACTTATATTAGGAGTTGATCCAGCAAAAAATAATTCTTTAATACAGGATACAGCCATTAGAAATTTAGAACAATTAAGTATAGCAAATATGAAATATATAAATGAATTTACATTAGATTTTACAAGATTACTATCACAAATAGGAAAAGCTATGGATGATAATTTATGTGATAAATATTTTATAAAATTACCAGGAGATTTAGGAAAATCTATACATGAAGCATGGAAAACAAATTATGGTACACAACAGAATTTAGGAATAGGACCAAGAATAACTTATACATTTGGTATACTAGAAGAAAAATGTAAAGAAGTAGCATTACAAGAACAATTAAAAAGAAATGCTTATGCATTTTGTAAAACAGCAATTTATACACCACAAGCATATGGAGTTTATGATAAAAAAGAAAAAGATACGAAAAAGCACAACATATGATAGAAATTATAGAAAACATTATAATACAAATAAATATGTTAAAAAACCACAATCACGAAAATGTAGATGTTACACTTGTGGAGAAACAACACATTTAGCTAATAATTGTCCAAATAAAAGAAAAAATATGGAAAGAGCTAATTTAGTAGAGCAATTACAAGATTATGAAATAGAAGCTCTAAGAACAGATGATGAATCTGATAATGAATCAATATATAGTATTTACAGTGAAGAAGAAAACCCAACAGCAAAAGTAACATATACATAGATGAATACAGAAGAAATTTGTGAACATGATTGGAAACAAAATAAAGGAAATAATCATATAAGATGTTATAATTGTGGATATTACCCTAGTATAGAAAAGAGATCACAATGTAATAAATGTTTTAAAGAAATTTGTATTAAATGTCTTAAAGAAATTTATGATAAAGATATAGCTACAACATCAAAAGAGAAAACAAATTCTAAAGATAATGAAGACGAAAGAATAGATAAATTAGAAGTAATAACAGAGTTACAAAGTTTAAAAATAAAAGCCTTAGAATACAAAGTTGAAGAATTGGAAAGATTAATTAAAAAAGAAGAAATAAGTAAAATGGCTCTACAGAAACCAGATGATCAAACCTATATACAAACACAAGGATCAACAAACATGATAAATATACAATGTCGTTTATGGTTAGATAATAATAAATATTTAGATTTAACAGCATTAGTAGATACAGGAGCTACAAAAAGCTTAATTTCACATAGTTTAGCACCTATAGAATATCATAAAGAATTATCGTATGAATTGAGTACAAGAACAATAGAAGATAGATTAATATCTATTACACATTGTTTAGAACCAATAGGAATACAATTCTTAGATTTTGCAAACAATTATAGTATAAAATATGAAATGCCACAAATAAATATTAATCCACCAGAAATAAATATCATGGTGATCTTGATATGTGAAATTTGTCACCATTTATGTTTTGTCAGGTTGTTAATGTATCACAGTTTGTACTACATGATATAGCAAAGTAAATAACTAATATTAATTCCATGAATCCAATTAAAATTTTGCTACGTGTGTGTGTTTGACATAAAGTACACAATTCAACATAAGTTCATAATTTAAATTATTAATAATAACTTGATAATACCTGTCAAATAGAACTTTGCCAATGATGCAAAAGAGACTTTTCCATCACTTATGCTCCAGAATTCATGCATACGCCACCGACTGCAGTAAAAAATTCAATATATGGAGTGTTGGAAATCTTATAACTAATCCAATTACAACTGTTTTGAACAACATATCCTAAATCAAACCAAAAAATAACCATAAATCATATATATATATTCTAAGGACAAAATCTTGAATTGTCAATCATAAAATAATGATACCTAATGTGAAATCCCTACAAATTAATTATATTATATACAAATCTAACTATCCGGTGTGGTTTTATACAACCAGTTTTGATATAAACCATAAACCAAACTGTTCGCTACGGTTTCAATTTTTTAAAGTCGACCGACCGAAAGCAAAAGAAAAAAAAGCAATCACGAAACCAACCAAACCGTTGACCGGTTTCACGATTTTAAAGCGAAACATGAACACCCTAACTGATAGCTATATAACACAACCCAAACAAATTATTTGTTTTCCGACTAAAACATATATTAGTCGAAAATAAAAAAAAAATTAGATGGTGTGGAAGCTCTTACCACAACATATGCAACACACATCAATATAAGATCTAATCACTTAAAAACCTATGGCTCCAAAGTCCCACATCAAACCATACATGTGAGAAATCAAAGCATTTGAAGCAAAACTCTTCGATAACTCTGTCGCTGTAAGTAGTTGTTTCCCACTTCTCCCCTCCTTCAAAGTCCCGTCAAGCAATGTAACCCTAAAAAAGAAAAAAAAAGTAATAAAATAAAAATGCGATTAATAGTGCAGACCAACTGTTGTTCAACAATACACTTGAGAGAACAAATTGGTCAAACTATGTCAAATTCGAAACTTACGTCACCGGAAATTGACTTAAGATCTGAAATCTATTCAGCTTTTATGGATTCGTTTAGGGATGAGTGATTGAAGATATGCTTCATCTTTAGCAGTCGACAATGAAGATTTGGGGCCGGAGTTTGCAGCTTTACCCATTCGTTGTTACGGTGACGGTGATGATGCGTATAGGCGGCGGACGACACTGTTAAGAGGCGAAGAACGGCGGTGGAAGTAATCTAGGGTTGGTGTGAAAAGGGAAAGACAATCAGAGAATAAGAGAAGAAGAAAAAGGAATCGGGTTATAAACCCTAGGAGAAAAGAAGAAGTGCGGGCAAGATTTAGGCGCCTAAACCAAAACATTGTGGCATGAGAAGAATCGCCATAGATATGACCACTGCTTGGTTTCCTGCCTCCATTGTGTTTCAATTAGGGTTTTGAAAAGAGAGAGAGAGAGAGAGCGCGTGTGAATGAAGGTAATAAAGAGAACGAATTGCCGCTCAAAGTTCCATTCTCTGGCTTAAGAGAATGTCCACATCAGCATGACATGTGGCTAAAGTGAATTCTTTTAGTATAATAGATAGATATGAAATGCCACAAATAAATATTAATCCACCAGAAATAAAATCAAAAGATTTTGTAATAGGATTAAATTTTATATTAGGATTAAATGGTGCAGTTACAATTACAAGGAATTTTATAACATTAAAGTTATATACAATACCGACCCTTAGGTATATGAATACAACACAAATTGTTCAAAAAAGAGGGAATAAAGGGAATTTAGATTTTTTGAAAACACAAAATAGAAAACAGTTTATAGAAAATGAATCATTAAAACTTTTAATAGATTTTTTAAGCCATGAAATAGAGAAAGGACAGGATATTACAAAAAGTGTAAACCATCCTATGATATTACATTTAGAAAAAATAGGATATATTGGAGAAGATATAACAAAATCAAATGTAAAATATGTTTGTAAATTTAAATTAAAAAATCCTGATATAGTAATTAGAACAGCTAATATAGAATATAGCCCATTAGATAAAGAAGAGTTTAAAAAACAAATTCATGAAATGGTAAATCAAGGATTAATTAGAAAATCAGAAAGTCCTCATAGATCTACATCTTTTTTAGTAAGAAATCATAGTGAGATAAAAAGAGGAAAAGCTAGAATAGTTTACAATTATAAAAGATTAAATGATAATACAATAGATGATGGATATAATATTCCTAACAAAGATAGTTTGTTAAATCTTATACAAAACAAAAAAGTATTTTCAAAATTTGATTTAAAATCAGGATATAATCAATTAAAATTAGAAGAAAGTTTTAAATCATGGACAGCTTTTACATGTTCAGAAGGGCAATATGAATGGAATGTCCTTAGTTTTGGACTAAAAAATGCACCTTCGATTTTTCAAAGATTTATGGATAGTATATTTTTTAAATTTGATTTTTGCTTAGTATACATTGATGATATTTTAGTTGCAAGTAATACAGTACAGGAACATAAGAAACACTTACACCAGGTTTTTGAAGAAATAAAGAAAAATGGTATAGTAGTTTCAAAAAGAAAAATGGAACTTTTTAAAAGAAAATTTTCTTTTTTAGGATTAGAAATTGGAAATGGAAAAATAGAATTACAACCACATATTTCTACAAAAATTTTAAATTTTCCTGAAAAATTTGAAAATTTAAAACAAATACAAGCCTTTTTTAGGTCTAGTAAATTATGCTAGAAAATTTATACCAAACTTGTCAAAATTGGTTGGACCATTATATGGTAAAACCACTAAAAACGATCAAAGGTATTTTAACCAAGAAGATATTAAACTAGTTAAAGAAATTAAAAAAGCAGTTAAAAATATTAAACCATTAGAATTACCATTAGTTACAGTTTATATAATTATTGAAACAGATGGATGCAAAGAAGGATGGGGAGCAGTCCTTCTATGTAAACCAAACAAATACAGTCCCAAGGAAGAAGAGAAAATTTGCGCTTATTCAAGTGGTAATTTTCAAAACAAAACAAATTGGACTACAATTGATTTTGAAATACAGGCATTAATTTATTCATTAGAAAAGTTTAAGATTTGTCTTAATAAAGAATTTACAGTAAGAACTGACTGTGAAGCAATAGTTAAGTTTGTAAAAAATGATCAAAGTAAAAAGGTAAATAGAACTAGATGGGTTAATTTACAAAATACGATACAAGGAAATGGATATGTTATAAATTTTGAACATATTAAAGGAAAAAATAATGGGATAGCTGATATGTTATCTCGAAATATAAACAAATGGTTTGTTTTAGATGGACAGGAAAAACGATAAAGAGAAGTTAAAGCTTATACATCCAAAACAAAAGCTACAGGAGAATTCTTCATCAGAGGAAGAACAAATTCAACAGGCGTATTTACAGTCAATAGAAAAGATATACAGTTCTTCTCATAGATCATTACCACAGACAATGACAAGACAGTTTTATACACAACAGCAATCAAAAGCAGCTGGTAAACGACCATTATACACAAATTTCCCACCCAAACCAGTGATCGAGTTTGGAACATATGCTTTACAGATATGCAATGAAGCTGACAAGAAGTTTCGTCCTATTATGGGAATGAAACTAACAGATAAACAGCAATGTTTATTAGACAATTTATGGCATATTCAAACCATGCCACAAGCTTCATCATTCAAAGTACAGGTTTTAAATGCTTTATGCATTTACTTTCAAGAACAGAGTTCAAAAACACCTGAAAGACGGTTTAAACAGAAACCAAATTATACACATTATGTTATATTTAGAGGTACAAAAATTGGAATTTTTAACAAATGGGAAACAGTTACACGACACATAACTTGTGTAGTAGGAGGAGCATGGTGGAAAGGATATACAAGTTTTTCTGAAGCTCTTCAAGCAGCAAGAGAAGAGTTTGGTCTACAAAGTTTTTACATAGAACCAGAAGAGGTTAAAAGCTTTTCTGACATGGCAAAAACAAACCCTGAGCATTACATAAAAGCTCAACAAGAAATCATTTCTGCATTAAAAACACAGCTTGAAGAAAAAACAAAAAATGCACAAGATATACAATTGAAAATTGAAAACAGTATGTTAAAACAAAAAATGATGTTATTAGAAGCAAAAAATACACAGTTATTACAAAGGCTTGAGAAAAAAGAAAATAAAAATAAAACAGAGGTACACAGGACTTTTGAGTGTTTCAGAACAAGGATTCTTGATACACCTTGGCAGCAATGCCTAAAACCAGTCACAGAAAGATTCCCAGAATTTGAGAATCTTGTTTCACAGAAAGTTTGTGCAGAGTTTCCTTTAATTCTGTACAATTTACAGCAACAGTTGGTAGACATGGCATTCAAATTTGACAGTGAACAACAAGGGTTTAAAGTGGTGGAAAGAACAAATGACGAAGGAGACGGAATAGGTCTTCTATTGCTTCAAATACACCATCCTACAAAATTGACAGATGAAAAAATAATTCAATTTTATCATCATGGTATGATTGATTATTTGGAAATAAAGTTAGATAGAAGAACAGAAGATCTTCTCAATCAACTTGGGGAAAAGATTGTATTAACAGCAGGAAATATAGCAGCAAGAAGCATAAAACCAACAATCGGCTGCAAAATAATTTCCTCATTTCCATTTGCAGACTCATACACATACAGGCCAGCAAGAAAAAAGAATATTTATTGAACACAACAGAAGTAGCCAATGGTTGCAAAATTCTATGATAAGAACAGCTATAGATTTTGCATCTTTACCATGGTTAGACTACACAGCTAAAGAACCTACCAAAGATTTTCAACAGTTTGTCAAAAAACATCAAAAGACCCCAGAAATTCCAGACCATTTTTTTTGGGAAATTTTCAAATTAATAGGTGAAGGACACTATATACAAATCTACACAAAAATAAATTGGAGTATGTTATTACCCTTTGCAGGGGAAGGAGATACTCTAAAATTACAACACATCTTTAACCTGGAAGATTTTCAAGACGATGAACAAGATAATGAACAAGATTGTTCAAGTCCACAGTCGATAGACAGTACACACAGAGATTTCTAGAAGACATGACGTAAGAAATGACGACAGAAGATACAAAACAAAATGCATGACGAAAGCCATGACGATTCTAGGGCTCAATTATTCACATAAAGATGGCTAAAAATTCTAAACACTGTTTTTGTTTGTATGCTTTAATATTCGCCGTTAGGTTTGAAATTGTCTAATAATTTTCTCTAGATTCTAGACTAGGTTTTGAATTTTGGATTTTATGTTTTGAATTGTTTATTAGGCTAGACATATAGGCTTTAAGACTTTGCTATATTATTCTTGCCTATATATATGGCAATTGTAATCGAATGTAAGATACGAGTAACCATTAAGAGCAATAATATTACTACTTCAATGGCACACTAAAACTCTCTCCATATCTCTTTAGGTCCACTCCCTTAATATTCCAACTTTTTCCAGTTCTTCATATTATATTCCAACACACATAAAAAAAAAAAAAAACCTTTCTTCTGCAACCTTCTACTCTGCTGTGCATACTCTCATCCATTATCATCCGCTGTGTATATCACCACTCTCTCTGTAAGTATTTATTTCTTTTTACTTACAGAGAGAGTGGTGATATACACAGAGAGAGTGGTGATATACACAGCGGATGATAATGGATGAGAGTATGCACAGCAGAGTAGAAGGTTGCAGAAGAAAGGTTTTTTTTTTTTATGTGTGTTGGAATATAATATGAAGAACTGGAAAAAGTTGGAATATTAAGGGAGTGGAGCTAAAGAGATATGGAGAGAGTTTTAGTGTGCCATTGAAGTAGTAATATTATTGCTCTTAATGGTTACTCGTATCTTACATTCGATTACAATTGCCATATATATAGGCAAGAATAATATAGCAAAGTCTTAAAGCCTATATGTCTAGCCTAATAAACAATTCAAAAGATAAAATCCAAAATTCAAAACCTAGTCTAGAATCTAGAGAAAATTATTAGACAATTTCAAACCTAACGGCGAATATTAAAGCATACAAACAAAAACAGTGTTTAGAATTTTTAGCCATCTTTCTGTGAATAATTGAGCCCTAGAATCGTCATGGCTTTCGTCATGCATTTTGTTTTGTATCTTCTGTCGTCATTTCTTACGTCATGTCTTCTAGAAATCTCTGTGTGTACTGTCTATCGACTGTGGACTTGAACAATCTTGTTCATTATCTTGTTCATCGTCTTGAAAATCTTCCAGGTTAAAGATGTGTTGTAATTTTAGAGTATCTCCTTCCCCTGCAAAGGGTAATAACATACTCCAATTTATTTTTGTGTAGATTTGTATATAGTGTCCTTCACCTATTAATTTGAAATTTTCCCAAGAAAAATGGTCTGGAATTTCTGGGGTCTTTTGATGTTTTTTGACAAACTGTTGAAAATCTTTGGTAGGTTCTTTAGCTGTGTAGTCTAACCATGGTAAAGATGCAAAATCTATAGCTGTTCTTATCATAGAATTTTGCAACCATTGGCTACTTCTGTTGTGTTCAATAAATATTCTTTTTCTTGCTGGCCTGTATGTGTATGAGTCTGCAAATGGAAATGAGGAAATTATTTTGTAGAGAGGGTGAAGTAAAAAGAAATAAATACTTATAGAGAGAGTGGTGATATACACAACGGATGATAATGGATGAGAATATGCACAGCAGAGTAGAAGGTTGCAGAAGAAAGGTTTTTTTTTTTTTATGTGTGTTGGAATATAATATGAAGAACTGGAAAAAGTTGGAATATTAAGGGAGTGGACCTAAAGAGGTATGGAGAGAGTTTTAGTGTGCCATTGAAGTAGTACTATTATTGCTCTTAATGGTTACTCGTATCTTACATTCGATTACAATTGCCATATATATAGGCAAGAATAATATAGCAAAGTCTTAAAGCCTATATGTCTAGCCTAATAAACAATTCAAAAGATAAAATCCAAAATTCAAAACCTAGTCTAGAATCTAGAGAAAATTATTAGACAATTTCAAACCTAACGGCGAATATTAAAGCATACAAACAAAAACAGTGTTTAGAATTTTTAGCCATCTTTCTGTGAATAATAGAGCCCTAGAATCGTCATGGCTTTCGTCATGCATTTTGTTTTGTATCTTCTGTCGTCATTTCTTACGTCATGTCTTCTAGAAATCTCTGTGTGTATTGTCTATCGACTGTGGACTTGAACAATCTTGTTCATTATCTTGTTCATCGTCTTGAAAATCTTCCAGGTTAAAGATGTGTTGTAATTTTAGAGTATCTCCTTCCCCTGCAAAGGGTAATAACATACTCCAATTTATTTTTGTGTAGATTTGTATATAGTGTCCTTCACCTATTAATTTGAAAATTTCCCAAAAAAAATGGTCTGGAATTTCTGGGGTCTTTTGATGTTTTTTGACAAACTGTTGAAAATCTTTGGTAGGTTCTTTAGCTGTGTAGTCTAACCATGGTAAAGATGCAAAATCTATAGCTGTTCTTATCATAGAATTTTGCAACCATTGGCTACTTCTGTTGTGTTCAATAAATATTCTTTTTTCTTGCTGGCCTGTATGTGTATGAGTCTGCAAATGGAAATGAGGAAATTATTTTGCAGCCGATTGTTGGTTTTATGCTTCTTGCTGCTATATTTCCTGCTGTTAATACAATCTTTTCCCCAAGTTGATTGAGAAGATCTTCTGTTCTTCTATCTAACTTTATTTCCAAATAATCAATCATACCATGATGATAAAATTGAATTATTTTTTCATCTGTCAATTTTGTAGGATGGTGTATTTGAAGCAATAGAAGACCTGTTCCGTCTCCTTCGTCATTTGTTCTTTCCACAACTTTAAACCCTTGTTGTTCACTGTCAAATTTGAATGCCATGTCTAGCAACTGTTGCTGTAAATTGTACAGAATTAAAGGAAACTCTGCACAAACTTTCTGTGAAACAAGATTCTCAAATTCTGGGAATCTTTCTGTGACTGGTTTTAGGCATTGCTGCCAAGGTGTATCAAGAATCCTTGTTCTGAAACACTCAAAAGTCCTGTGTACCTCTGTTTTATTTTTATTTTCTTTTTTCTCAAGCCTTTGTAATAACTGTGTATTTTTTGCTTCTAATAACATCATTTTTTGTTTTAACATACTGTTTTCAATTTTCAATTGTATATCTTGTGCATTTTTTGTTTTTTCTTCAAGCTGTGTTTTTAATGCAGAAATGATTTCTTGTTGAGCTTTTATGTAATGCTCAGGGTTTGTTTTTGCCATGTCAGAAAAGCTTTTAACCTCTTCTGGTTCTATGTAAAAACTTTGTAGACCAAACTCTTCTCTTGCTGCTTGAAGAGCTTCAGCAAAACTTGTATATCCTTTCCACCATTCTCCTCCTACTACACAAGTTATGTGTCGTGTAACTGTTTCCCATTTGTTAAAAATTCCAATTTTTGTACCTCTAAATATAACATAATGTGTATAATTTGGTTTCTGTTTAAACTGTCTTTCAGGTGTTTTTGAACTCTGTTCTTGAAAGTAAATGCATAAAGCATTTAAAACCTGTACTTTGAATGATGAAGCTTGTGGCATGGTTTGAATATGCCATAAATTGTCTAATAAACATTGCTGTTTATCTGTTAGTTTCATTCCCATAATAGGACGAAACTTCTTGTCAGCTTCATTGCATATCTGTAAAGCATATGTTCCAAACTCGATCACTGGTTTGGGTGGGAAATTTGTGTATAATGGTCGTTTACCAGCTGCTTTTGATTGCTGTTGTGTATAAAACTGTCTTGTCATTGTCTGTGGTAATGATCTATGAGAAGAACTGTATATCTTTTCTATTGACTGTAAATACGCCTGTTGAATTTGTTCTTCCTCTGATGAAGAATTCTCCTGTAGCTTTTGTTTTGGATGTATAAGCTTTAACTTCTCTTTATCGTTTTTCCTGTCCATCTAAAACAAACCATTTGTTTATATTTCGAGATAACATATCAGCTATCCCATTATTTTTTCCTTTAATATGTTCAAAATTTATAACATATCCATTTCCTTGTATCGTATTTTGTAAATTAACCCATCTAGTTCTATTTACCTTTTTACTTTGATCATTTTTTACAAACTTAACTATTGCTTCACAGTCAGTTCTTACTGTAAATTCTTTATTAAGAAAAATCTTAAACTTTTCTAATGAATAAATTAATGCCTGTATTTCAAAATCAATTGTAGTCCAATTTGTTTTGTTTTGAAAATTACCACTTGAATAAGCGCAAATTTTCTCTTCTTCCTTGGGACTGTATTTGTTTGGTTTACATAGAAGGACTGCTCCCCATCCTTCTTTGCATCCATCTGTTTCAATAATTATATAATCTGTAACTAATGGTAATTCTAATGGTTTAATATTTTTAACTGTTTTTTTAATTTCTTTAACTAGTTTAATATCTTCTTGGTTAAAATACATTTGACCGTTTTTAGTGGTTTTACCATATAATGGTCCAACCAATTTTGACAAGTTTGGTATAAATTTTCTAGCATAATTTACTAGACCTAAAAAGGCTTGTATTTGTTTTAAATTTTCAAATTTTGCAGGAAAATTTAAATTTTTTGTAGAAATATGTGGTTGTAATTCTATTTTTCCATTTCCAATTTCTAATCCTAAAAAAGAAATTTTTCTTTTAAAAAGTTCCATTTTTCTTTTTGAAACTACTATACCATTTTTCTTTATTTCTTCAAAAACCTGGTGTAAGTGTTTCTCATGTTCCTGTACTGTATTACTTGCAACTAAAATATCATCAATGTATACTAAGCAAAAATCAAATTTTAAAAATATACTATCCATAAATCTTTGAAAAATCGAAGGTGCATTTTTTAGTCCAAAACTAAGGACATTCCATTCATATTGCCCTTCTGAACATGTAAAAGCTGTCCATGATTTAAAATTTTCTTCTAATTTTAATTGATTATATCCTGATTTTAAATCAAATTTTGAAAATACTTTTTTGTTTTGTATAAGATTTAACAAACTATCTTTGTTAGGAATATTATATCCATCATCTATTGTATTATCATTTAATCTTTTATAATTGTAAACTATTCTAGCTTTTCCTCTTTTTATCTCACTATGATTTCTTACTAAAAAAGCTGTAGATCTATGAGGACTTTCTGATTTTCTAATTAATCCTTGATTTACCATTTCATGAATTTGTTTTTAAACTCTTCTTTATCTAATGGGCTATATTCTATATTAGCTGTTCTAATTACTATATCAGGATTTTTTAATTTAAATTTACAAACATATTTTACATTTGATTTTGTTATATCTTCTCCAATATATCCTATTTTTTCTAAATGTAATATCATAGGATGGTTTACACTTTTTGTAATATCCTGTCCTTTCTCTATTTCATGGCTTAAAAAATCTATTAAAAGTTTTAATGATTCATTTTCTATAAACTGTTTTCTATTTTGTGTTTTCAAAAAATCTAAATTCCCTTTATTCCCTCTTTTTTGAACAATTTGTGTTGTATTCATATACCTAAGGGTCGGTATTGTATATAACTTTAATGTTATAAAATTCCTTGTAATTGTAACTGCACCATTTAATCCTAATATAAAATTTAATCCTATTACAAAATCTTTTGATTTTATTTCTGGTGGATTAATATTTATTTGTGGCATTTCATATCTATCTATTATACTAAAAGAATTCACTTTAGCCACATGTCATGCTGATGTGGACATTCTCTTAAGCCAGAGAATGGAACTTTGAGCGGCAATTCGTTCTCTTTATTACCTTCATTCACACGCGCTCTCTCTCTCTCTCTTTTCAAAACCCTAATTGAAACACAATGGAGGCAGGAAACCAAGCAGTGGTCATATCTATGGCGATTCTTCTCATGCCACAATGTTTTGGTTTAGGCGCCTAAATCTTGCCCGCACTTCTTCTTTTCTCCTAGGGTTTATAACCCGATTCCTTTTTCTTCTTCTCTTATTCTCTGATTGTCTTTCCCTTTTCACACCAACCCTAGATTACTTCCACCGCCGTTCTTCGCCTCTTAACAGTGTCGTCCGCCGCCTATACGCATCATCACCGTCACCGCAACAACGAATGGGTAAAGCTGCAAACTCCGGCCCCAAATCTTCATTGTCGACTGCTAAAGATGAAGCATATCTTCAATCACTCATCCCTAAACGAATCCATAAAAGCTGAATAGATTTCAGATCTTAAGTCAATTTCCGGTGACGTAAGTTTCGAATTTGACATAGTTTGACCAATTTGTTCTCTCAAGTGTATTGTTGAACAACAGTTGGTCTGCACTATTAATCGCATTTTTATTTTATTACTTTTTTTTCTTTTTTAGGGTTACATTGCTTGACGGGACTTTGAAGGAGGGGAGAAGTGGGAAACAACTACTTACAGCGACAGAGTTATCGAAGAGTTTTGCTTCAAATGCTTTGATTTCTCACATGTATGGTTTGATGTGGGACTTTGGAGCCATAGGTTTTTAAGTGATTAGATCTTATATTGATGTGTGTTGCATATGTTGTGGTAAGAGCTTCCACACCATCTAATTTTTTTTTTTTTATTTTCGACTAATATATGTTTTAGTCGGAAAACAAATAATTTGTTTGGGTTGTGTTATATAGCTATCAGTTAGGGTGTTCATGTTTCGCTTTAAAATCGTGAAACCGGTCAACGGTTTGGTTGGTTTCGTGATTGCTTTTTTTTCTTTTGCTTTCGGTCGGTCGACTTTAAAAAATTGAAACCGTAGCGAACAGTTTGGTTTATGGTTTATATCAAAACTGGTTGTATAAAACCACACCGGATAGTTAGATTTGTATATAATATAATTAATTTGTAGGGATTTCACATTAGGTATCATTATTTTATGATTGACAATTCAAGATTTTGTCCTTAGAATATATATATATGATTTATGGTTATTTTTTGGTTTGATTTAGGATATGTTGTTCAAAACAGTTGTAATTGGATTAGTTATAAGATTTCCAACACTCCATATATTGAATTTTTTACTGCAGTCGGTGGCGTATGCATGAATTCTGGAGCATAAGTGATGGAAAAGTCTCTTTTGCATCATTGGCAAAGTTCTATTTGACAGGTATTATCAAGTTATTATTAATAATTTAAATTATGAACTTATGTTGAATTGTGTACTTTATGTCAAACACACACACGTAGCAAAATTTTAATTGGATTCATGGAATTAATATTAGTTATTTACTTTGCTATATCATGTAGTACAAACTGTGATGCATTAACAACCTGACAAAACATAAATGGTGACAAATTTCACATATCAAGATCACCATGATAAATAAGTTCCACCTATATAAACGCCATCAATCCCACCAGGTTGTTATGGTTTTTTCCAACTGCAAGCAGAAAGCTTTTTTTGTTTATTTTTTAGGATTATTATAGGTCCCTTTTGTTGCTTTGATTTTTGGCAGTTGTTTTTCTGTTTTTAATTTGGACCCTTTCTTGATAGGTGAGGTTCGTGTATGAATCATTCAAGAAACTGCGTCCTAGGATCCCTTTAAAATGCCTGCATGGAAGGATGAAACAAGTGAAAGAATGTTCATATTGCAACAAAGATCTGTTCTTTTTTCAATTGAAGTGTCTTCAATGGGCATGGATTTCAACAAAGGGGTCGATTGGGTTGTTCAGGTGATCTACAGTTATAGTAGAAGTGTTAAAACTGGTGGGCCGGGTAATAGTCATAACGTGTTCAGGTTGAAACATGCTTTTTTGTATAAGACAAAACGGGTGGGGCCGGTGTCTACACTTTTCATCATGTTTAATTCATTAATCCGTTCGTTATAATTTTCAAGTCTTAGCATGCATTGTTTTGGGGTATAAATCTGATTTTTTTTCTTTTCTCTCAGGTGGATTGCCCTGATGATGTGGCAAGTTACATACATAAAGTTGGCCCCACAGCATGTTATGATTCTAAAGGGCGGTCTGTCTTATTTCTCTTGCCTTTTAAGATGAAAATGCTTGAGAGATTACAAGAGAAAAAGATACCTGTTGAATTTGACAAGGTAATAATAGTAATATTAATAATCATTATAATTTTTATCATTGTATCTTATATTTTTGTGTTGGCATTTGAAATTTTGTTGTATTTTAATATTTGAATATTAATGTGCTGCAGCCAAACACCAAACGATTGCAATTTGTTTCTGGTTTATTAGCTGCTCCTGTTAGCAAAACACCCACACCTGCAGCCTTTGGGCCAACAAGCCTTCAAAACAAAAGTAAAGTCAATTTACAAACAAAATGGTAAAGAATTTTTTTATGTGACAAGGCTTCCCATTGATGACATTTCAGCTTCATTGGGTCTGCCTATGTGTAGTCATATTTTTTTTATAATAACTAATACCACAAACTGCATCTTCACACAAAACTTAAGGTAATCACATTAGCTTGCAAGAAATAAAGTTGTTTACAAGCTAGCACACAAATACACAACTTGATATTTGATATACTAGCCAGATGGCTTTTGCACTTACAATTTACCCACATTGACCCATTAACAACCTGCACATTTTTCTACAATTAACTTTTGAGACACCAGGTAATCAAATTTTTGCACAAAATTTCAATCTTTTGAATGCAACAATTTGAAAAAGGATCTGATATGGGAATTAGATGTGTTTACATCACATACTAGCTATTTATTAATCTGATACGTTTGTTAAATTGATTACTAATCGCTTATATGTGTTGACTTGGATTTGTTATATTTATGTCTGTATTTAGAGCTATGATTACTCTTGGAACTATTATGAGTATAATGGCTAGGAGGTTCAAGGGGGAAAGAGTTATTTTCTTGAAGTAGCTTACATTAGAGGGCTGTTAAAGATTACCGGTAATTCTCTCTCTCTCTCTCTCTCTTTTTTAAGATTGGTGAAAAAATAAGTTTTTTTTTCTCTAGAACTGTTGTTATTTGTGATATGACAAAACCAGCAAATTGGGATAGCTGGTTAGAGCATGAAAAAACCAGCTAAATATCATGTTATTTCTGTGAGGTATATTTTTATGGTATTCCTCTCAAAATGGGCTAGCTGGTTAGAGCGTAACAAAACCAGCAAATTTGTACTACAGGCCTGAAAGAAAGCAAGAAAGGCTTTCGTGGTCACGATCTCGAACAATGAGAGGCAGTGGTAAAATTCCCACCCGTCACAAACCAGACCCCGATGAATCTACTGTTTCGTAGGAGATGACGAGTGAGGATGGCGGTATGTGGAAGTAAGCAACAACAGCAGTGGCAGTAGCACCGGAGACAAATGAATGCCGATGAACCAAATTTCCCCCGGTACGCTAAGATCCATTCACCATTTCGTTCAACCTTAGCTCAGTTTCTATAATTCTACATAAGTTATTTAATAGGTTTTGTTTTGTTTTTGGATATGTACAGCCGCTTCAATGGAACGTCATATCCAAACCCGATGCATCCAAATTCGATGCGAAGGTATTCAATTTTTCAAGAATTTTTTTTGTTTTATTACACTGAAGGTTACTTATAAGTTATAATTGTCCATGGCCAGGGCAAATTGTAGTATATGTCTCGACTCTTTTGACTTACATGATAACCCTCCGACCGTATATACTATGCATTCTCTCTAATTATTGTTGTAGTTCTAATCTACTAATCTGATGCTTTTATTGTAGTTTAATTTCGGGTGATTGTTTTACTTGAATTGAATTATCCTAGCAATTTTTTATTAATAAGCTTCACGGTGTTTAATCTGCAGAGGCCAAAATTGTATTATATTTGTAAATCGATGATGTTAAGAATTGCTATGTGTTTGTTTGATTATCATCAGGAATGAGAGGTTCACTTCTGAGGATCATTACGAAAGTGCCATTTGAAAAATCTAGAAATCCTATAACAGTAGCGCTGCCCCATTGGTCCAGGTGTGGACTATGGGGAGCTACATCTGCATCTCTTTCACCTGATGCTCCAGAAGTGCTTTCAGTGAGTTTTCAAGTCCAGCCACAACGTCTGGTGGTAGCTAAACTCACTACCATTCTTTGATGGTATGAACTTTGTGGCTTTAATTGATCAATCTTATTGTTGTGTTTATTGATTTCCAAATTTTGTGTCTCCTGAGCTGTGTTTGAGGAATGGAAAGTAGGTTGTTCTGCCAATGGTGCTTGAGAATACCATATTTATTTGTCGATGTGATTTGATAAAGATTAACTAGGTAGGATCATGGAATTTGTAAATATCTTAGGTTTGGGTGGAACATTGTCTTTCATTTTTTATCCTTTCATGATTGAATTTGTTTTAGAACCAGGTCACTTATTGCAAATTAATAGTTGAACATCTGTTATATATTATTAATCAGGAGAATTGAGTGGCGAGTTGATGTGTTTATGTGGTTTGAAGTTGTGCATTTGGAAATTTTGATTGTTGTCATTATATAGAATAACTAAAAAGTATTCTTTAATAATTATATCTCCTAGAGCGTTACAAGAGTCAAGCCAGGATGAAGTCGAGCTCAGGTTCAATTTTAAACTAAGCCGTCTTGGCTCGAATTTTAGACTGAGCTAGAAATTTGATGAGTTTGACTCAGTTAAATTTTTTTGTGCCTCAGATTAACTCGGCTCAGTTTTGACAGAGTTGAATTGTTAGAAGGTAGAAGCCAAAAATGTTAATTGTGTGACATTTGTAAGTTCTTTTTGCATTTTGAATTTGATAGAGATGAATTTGGGGGATTCATAAAAGGTGAAAACAATCTTTATTCAGTTGTCTTACTTCAAGATAACCCAATTCAAAATCTTTCAGTTCTGGTTTTTTGAACCAGAGTTACAGCAAGGAGAAAAAAGGGTTATTATCAATGGAAGAAAGCAAGAAGAATGGAATTAGGGGTGGATTTAACTAGAAAAGGGCATATGGTATAGATAAGAGTAGGCCTAAAGATTTGAAACTAAAAGTTAACATGCTTAATCGTGTGAATACCATTTTTTATGCTCAGGTATATCTTGATTAATTATAAAGATGCTAACTTTGGTTTGTGATTTGTGTGTTGGGAAGGGGTTAACTTTGATATATGTTTGCAATGACAATCAACAAAAGTCAAAGGTAGTCACATTCTAGAGTTGGTTTGTACTTGAAACAACCCGTCCTCTCTCATGGTTAATTGTATGTTGCTTTATCAAGGGTAAAAACATGAGATGGAGTCAAAATACCAATACTTGACAACGACAAACCTAAAGATAAAACAACTAATGTGGTTTATAAAGAGATTTTCAACGAATTGTGATCGTTGCATATTCATGTATTTCAATTTGTCGTTGTAATCTAATATATTCGTTTGTGTTTTAACGTGTATAAAAGTATAATATTTAATATCAACGGTATTAATGAAGAAATTTCTTTTACCAACCCGTGTAATACACGGGGTCTTAAGCTAGTTTTATACTATAATTGTTTGCAAAATCTAAGAATTGTATTCCTATTGGTTCTAAACAATGTGTAATAGATATTAATCTATCTTCTATTGTTCTTGTACTCAATTCATACGATAATTCTTTATGATATTCTATAGGTGCTAAACTATGTGAAATTAAGCTTTTTGTAGCTCCTGTATCTACTAATGCTGTTAAATCTAAATATTTATTATTATCTAACCATAAACGACATTGTATATTTATCATGTTTGTTGATCCTTGTGTTTGTATATAGGTTTGATCATCTGGTTTCTGTAGAGCCATTTTACTTATTTCTTCTTTTTTAATTAATCTTTCTAATTCTTCAACTTTGTATTCTAAGGCTTTTATTTTTAAACTATGTAACTCTGTTATTACTTCTAATTTATCTATTCTTTCGTCTTCATTATCTTTAGAATTTATTTTCTCTTTTGATGTTGTAGCTATATCTTTATCATAAATTTCTTTAAGACATTTAATACAAATTTCTTTAAAACATTTATTACATTGTGATCTCTTTTCTATACTAGGGTAATATCCACAATTATAACATCTTATATGATTATTTCCTTTATTTTGTTTCCAATCATGTTCACAAATTTCTTCTGTATTCATATATGTATATGTTACTTTTGCTGTTGGGTTTTCTTCTTCACTGTAAATACTATATATTGATTCATTATCAGATTCATCATCTGTTCTTAGAGCTTCTATTTCATAATCTTGTAATTGCTCTACTAAATTAGCTCTTTCCATATTTTTTTTCTTTTATTTGGACAATTATTAGCTAAATGTGTTGTTTCTCCACAAGTGTAACATCTACATTTTCGTGATTGTGGTTTTTTAACATATTTATTTGTATTATAATGTTTTCTATAATTTCTATCATATGTTGTGCTTTTTCGTATCTTTTTCTTTTTTATCATAAACTCCATATGCTTGTGGTGTATAAATTGCTGTTTTACAAAATGCATAAGCATTTCTTTTTAATTGTTCTTGTAATGCTACTTCTTTACATTTTTCTTCTAGTATACCAAATGTATAAGTTATTCTTGGTCCTATTCCTAAATTCTGTTGTGTACCATAATTTGTTTTCCATGCTTCATGTATAGATTTTCCTAAATCTCCTGGTAATTTTATAAAATATTTATCACATAAATTATCATCCATAGCTTTTCCTGTTTGTGATAGTAATCTTGTAAAATCTAATGTAAATTCATTTATATATTTCATATTTGCTATACTTAATTGTTCTAAATTTCTAATGGCTGTATCCTGTATTAAAGAATTATTTTTTGCTGGATCAACTCCTAATATAAGTTTTTTAATTTGTGATGTAAAATTATAAGGATTATCTCCTAATACTTTAAGATTATTAATCTCTTCTGGATTTTGTGTTTATATATATATATATATATATATATATATATATATAAAGTGATTTGCCGTTAAAAAAATTAGGTGGTGGTGGTTGATGGTTGTAGACTTGTAGGTAGATGTGTACAAATTGTTTTTCTAAACGGTTCGGTTTTTAATCGAACCATTTTTTTTCATAAAAAACAAAATTCCTGTTTTTTTTTTTTTATAATCGGTTTCGGTTACTAACCGGTTTTTTAAACTCAACCCAATAACTGGTCCGACCGGTTTGGGTCGGTTTAAAACAGGTTTGTGCAAAAAAAAAAAAAAAAAAAACGGTTTTTAACCGGTTACGGTTTTAAAATGGGTTTCAAAGGTCATGCATACTAACCGGTCTACAAACCACCGATTCGGTTCGGGTTGAAACCGGTTTTAATAAAATAAAAATAAAAACCGGTTAAAAAAATCAGTATCAGTTTTTTTCCGTTTTTGATTCTAAAACCGGGTTTTTTACACCTCTAATTATAGGTTGGTGATAGTGCTTGAAGCGAAATAGGAGTAAAAGTTATATATTTTAAAAGTTATAAGCAAATTTGAAAAGACAGTGTATATGGATTTACTTTAAACAATATCGTGAAAAGTATTATCATGTATTTCTAAGAAAATGTAACACGAGGGTCCTTAAAGTTGTCGTACTTATAAAACTCTACTATATGAAATGCCCTTTTTGTACTAGACAATTATTATTGATTTAACAATGCATGTTAGTTCAATCATTTATCAAATTTAATTGTTTTGGTTTTGCCTAATGAGTTATTCTGAAATGAAAAGCTTTTCAACTATATTCAAGTGCAATGAACCTGGAAGGAAGTGTGCCCGGAGTAGAGGTGCCTGGTGCGCAAAAAAATATATATATAAAAAAAAGGTATTTCGAACCGGACCTGATAAAAAAATCCGGAACCGTTTTTTTATTACTTGGGTATTCTATACCCGAAATTGAAACCGACCCCACTCGTAGGGTAGAGATAGGATATGTATTTTGATCTCAATACCTGGAATCGATCATACCCGATTAATACCTGAAACCGGACGAGAATCGGAACCGGAACCGATTATACCCGACTATACCCGATACAAGTTTCTAATATCTATCTTTTAAATATATGTTTGTGCATTTATTTTGTTTTTTTTACATTATACAATGCATATTTAATAACAATAAACAAAACGACGAGAAAATAAGGTGATAAAAACGCAATAGAGTATTAAAAAGCTGGAAAACAGGGAACTAAAAACTCGGAAATACGGTAGAATAACCCGAAAAATAAGGTATTTTAATACCCAATTTGTTAGCAACCAGAAGCGAACCATATCCAGAACAGGGCACACAGGGTATGGTTTTTTGGTCAAATAACCGTAACCAGAACCAAACTGGTTATAGCAATAACCAGTTTCAACCCTTGGGCCGCCCGATGCGGTTAAAAAATAAATAAATAAATAACTTAGATACTGAACCCGGACCCGAACCTGAACCCCGACTTGACCCACATTTGATCAATCAAACCTCAAAAGTCAAAAGTCAAAACCCTCGATAAGCCTTTCTCCACCTTCTTCACAAACACAATAATCTTCAATTGCAGCAGCCATGAATCCAACCAAGATACTACTGAGTTCAATCCGACTCGCCAACTCGTTCTACTCTACCCAACTCACCAGAACCAACCAGGTGATCATAACTCACTTACACCCATTTCTCCATACAAAACTCTTCTTTTCTTCAAACCTACAACAAACCCTTGATCTTTTATTATCCGAAAACTGGTCTAATAATCTTGAACAACAATTGTTAAACTCAAGATCCAATTTTTCCCATGAATCTGTAGTCTATGTGTTGAAGAAACTGTCTAAAGACCCTCAAAAAGCATCCAGTTTCTTCAATTGGGTGGTGGGTAAATTAGGGTTTGAACCAAGTTCTTCAATTTATAGCTTGATGCTTCGGGTTTACGCGAATAAAGATTCGATTAAACAGTTTTGGGTCATGGTTCATAGGATGAAAGAAGAGGGGTTCTTTGTTGATGATCAAGCTTACTTGTTGATTGTTAGGGATTTTCAGAAGTTGAATATGGTTAATGAGGTTTCGGTTTTTACTAAATTTTATAATGCAATGGTGAAAGATAATGATGTTGTTAAGGCAGTTGTTGAGGTTGTGATCGATTCGGATTGGGGTAACGGGGTTGAGGAGAGGTTGAAACGGATCGATTTTGGCTTTAAGTTGTCGGATAATTTGGTGCTTCGGGTTTCGAAGGGTTTAAGAACATACCCTTTTAAGGCGTTAGCGTTTTTCAGATGGGTTAGTGAGAATTTCGGGTTTGAACATAATGCGGTTACTTACAACGGGATTTTACGCGTTCTTGGTCGAGAGGAATCGATCCAAGAGTTTTGGAACGTGTTTGGTGAAATGAAAACGAACGGTTATGAGATGGATCTCGATACGTATTTAAAGATCACAAGATTGTTTCAAAAGCGAAAGATGTTGAATGAAGCGGTTGAGCTTTACGAGCGTATGATGGATAGCCCGTATGCGCCCTCAGGTCAAGATTGTGGTGTGCTTTTACGAACCATCGCGGGTAGCAGTTCGCCCAATTTGGATCTCGTGTTTCGGGTCGTGAATACGTTTGAATCCAAGGGTAATTCTCTTTCGAAGAATGTTTACGACGGTATTCATCGATCGTTAACAAGCGTGGGCCAGTTTGAAGAAGCGGAAAAGATCGTGTTAGCGATGAAGGACGCGGGGTACGAGCCCGATAACATAACCTACAGTCAGTTGATCTTCGGGCTTTGTAAAGCCCGAAAGCTAGAAGAAGCGGCAAAAGTGATCGACGTTATGGAACAAAACGCGTGCGTACCCGACGTCAAAACATGGACGATTTTGATTCACGGACATTGTTCCGCAAACGAAGTCAATAAAGCCGTTATCTTATTAGCCGATATGATATCGAAAGGATGTGAAGCCGACGCAGATCTTTTAGATGTTTTAACAAACGCGTTTTTGGGTAAAAACCAAACCATCGACGCATACCAACTACTAACCGAAATGGTCAAGAGTGGCGGGGTGAAACCGTGGCAAGCGACGTATAAAAATCTGATTCAAAAACTGTTATCTGAGAAGAAGTTTGATGAGTCTTTGGAGCTTTTAAGGTTGATGAGAAAACACGATTACCCGCCGTTTTCCGAGGCGTTTTTCGGGTATGTTTCGAAATTTGGAAGTGTTGATAATGCTTTGGAGTTCTTGAAAGCTTTGAGCTTTAAACAAAGCCCTGCGGTTTCGGCATACCAGAACATGTTTCAGAGGTTGTTTGATGAAGGTAGAGAACTTGAGGCTAAAGATTTGCTGTTTAAGTGCCCGCCTCATGTTCGAAAACATAAATCGATTTCTAGTATTTTTGGGTCTGTTCAATGATTTGGTGTATGAATGTTATGATTTTGATGCTTAAATTAACTTTTATGGACTAAAATACACTAATCTGGAGTGAAGTACAATTTTGCTGAATTGTGTGGAAGTAGAAATTGCTTGCATATTTGAATTCATAAAATATGCAGATCTTCGCAAAGTTATATTTAGACATGAATTGTTAAATTAAACAGCCAAATTGAGGCATAGTTGTGACTTGTGTTTAGTTAAGCCATGTGTAGTCGAGCGTTATAAGGGGGTGAAAAAGGGCTATGGCGCCCCATAGCGCCCGGAACATCGTCCTTCGGGCGTTATGGGATAGCGGCGCTATACATTGGTTGCTCTCTTTCACACACATATATATACATACATATACATCTATAATTTCTCTCACACTCATATATAACCCCCCTTTTCACTACACTCTCAAGTTATATAACCCCTTTTTCTTACACATTTTGTCACTTCTCACGTAACCCCACTTATTAGGCCTCACCACTACACATGGACTTAGGCCATATGGTATGTGATAAAGGCCCTAGGGGCTTTATCACGCCACATTACCGTTACGTATTCGCCACATAAGCGATGAGCTTTACCGTTGACTTGCGCGCTATGGGATAACGTCCCCTTTAAACAATATAAAAAATAAAAAGCAAATCAAAAAGAAAATTTCTGATTGGTTGGAATCAATGGGCCCCACATGCATAACCCTTTTGGCGTTCGTTAAAAAGGACCCCCCCCTCCCCCCCCCCCCTAATAGCCTAAAAGGTTATAAGAGTTGAAACTAGGAATGATTATGTTTGTGAACGAGTGAGTCGAGCTCGAATGGGCTTGAGTTTGGCTTGTTTAACATACGAGAGCTCAAGCTCGAACTTCACTCGTTTAGATTTAAATTTCTAAAGTTTGAGATCGGGCCAAGATCATCACCGATGTTGTTTGTTCTCTTGAATTGGTGTTTGTTATCGACCTTATTATGCTTTGTTGTATAGAAAAGGTGATCCGTAACAACACGCACGTACACCTACTAGTTTTTTTTTTTATAAATTACATTAATGGTAATAAAACGTGAAAAACACATTTCCACTTGTTTATTTATTGAGTTCTTATACAAGGAGTTAAAAATTATACAAATACACCTCATCGACAACTTTTTTTAATTTTAAGAATCTTTTCACATGCCTCCTTGATCGACATATTAAACTTAATATTTATAGAAACTAAAAAATAAAAAAATTATTTATACATTTCATATATTTCACCACAATATACGTTGAAACCATCAACAAACCACGTAAGTCCTACGTCGAACTGATCCACACGTGTGACGGTCGGTAGAATATATTTGTTCTTGTGTTTTAATTCTTGTTATTTGTGTAACATAATTTTATGTATTGATTTTTCTAATACGTATATTTTTAGCGTTCTTATAATTTATATGAGCATCTAAAAAAATAGAAGATAATGTACAAATTAGGTAATTGGTTATTGAATGGCAAATAATATAACCATACACGGGATGGATCGGTTTAGAATCAGCTTGAGTTGAGAGAGCTCTTAAGAACTCCATTTATTATTTTTATTTTTTACATTTTCGTAAAGATTAGTAACATATAAAACATATTAGAAAAAAATATCAATTGAGCTGGTGGTCGTTGTCGATGGTTGTAGGTAGGTTGTCGATGAGCTCTTGAGAACTCCATTTATTTTTTCATCTTTTACGGGCCTAGACAACTAATTTCATAGGCAGATGAGTTGGTGGTGGTTGTTCGATGGTTGTACGTAGGTGATCGTGGTTTGCAATGACATAGGGGTAGCGATAGACCGTGATTGGCAAAGGAAAGGGGTATGTGATCGTGGTTTGCAATGACATAGGGATAGCGGTAGACCGTGATTGGCAGAGGAGAGGGAGTCGAATTGTTAGGCGTGCGTTAATACATTTATTTACTTGTTTTTAATATATATTTTATTATTATAAAACCAATTAAATCATATAAAAAGTTTTAATAAGGGCCATAAATAGTAATGTCATTTTATCTTAAACAAAAAGTGTATGTAAAACAAACGATAAATAGATATAAAATCCAAAACCCGGATATAGTTTTGACGTGTAAAAAAAACATTAACTTTGCTAAAACGTGTAAAAACCATTCTTAACTTAGATTAAATGTAGGAGTCTATTTATACAACTTACGCAAAATAATTTTCCACCATAGCATATCTCAAATATAGTGTTGTCAAGTATACACTATGTGTAATAAACAGGGATTCTATGTAAAACACTACATGCTTTGAGAATACATAAAACAAAGTTAACTTTTTATTTTTACAAATTATAAAGTTTAGCTTAGAAGTTGTGTAAATGTGGTGTTTGTTGATCTCATTTACTTGTAAGATATGAACTTTTTATTTTTACAATTTAATTTGATTGTTTTTTATATATAATATACGCATTTATAGGTTATATGATGTTACACATAAACGATACAAAACTGGAAAAAAAAAAGATATGAACAAATCATTTGGATGGTTTTGCGTAACTTATGCATATGCATCTAGAAGTTACAAAATTGAAAAAAACACGAATCACTGATGACATTTTTAATGGCAAACTAACAAACGCCTACAAGTACTAATTCCAAATTACACTATATGCCCGAATAAAACTTAAACCTTTATCACTTTAAGAGAAAAACTAACAACTTAATACTATTAGACTACATCACCTTTTGTAACAAAAGTTAAATAATGGTTTAAATTTGTTCTTTATGTTTTCGTTAAATTTGGTGTTACACAGGACTGGTCAAACATCATGTTTATAATAATACATAAAGGATCTTGGCTTGAAACTTGTGGAAAGGAGTATAAAGTAAATTGAATTCAACAAGAATAAGAAGAAAAGTTTTTACATGTTACCAAAAGAGGTTTCGAGAAGCAGGACATGTTCGAGGGTGACAAGACATATGTGTGGCTCACATGACGGGGTCCACGTGTAGTCATTTGCTTTTTTTTAATTTAACCAAAATAAAATGTTTGTGTTATAATTTTTTGAGTTAAATGCTTGGTTGGTCCCTGTGGTTTGCAAAAATTTCATACTTGGTTCTGGTGGTTTACTAATTACACGCGTGGTCCCTAAAGTTGTCAAAAATGAACTCGGTTGGTCCCCTGACCTAACCTCTATTAAATTTCTCAGTTAACTATGTGTGAAATGACTATATTACCCTCAAACAATTAAAAGAAATAAAAAAAATATATACTCTTAACACCTCCCTCCTTCTCAAAACCCTTGCAATCCATAATCCTAATCCAATTTCTGATTTGATTATTATTATTATTATTCAAGTTCCTAATAATCTGGAATTATTGGGAATTACCTTATAGAAGATGAGACCCCTGATTTGTTGATGATGTACAGGCTGTAAATTAGGGATGAGCAAAATGGACCCGGTACCGGTACCGGTACCGAATTTACCGAACCGGGTACCTTTTCGGTACCGATTCGGTACCCACTTTTGACATTTTCGGTACCGGTTCGGTACCGGTCCGGTACGGTACCGGTTCGGTACCGGTATTTTGCTCGTTTTTACCCTCAAATACCGGTACCGAACCGTACCGAACCGGGTATATTCGGTACCGGTACCGGTACCCACTTTTGAGGATTTTCGGTACCGGTTCTTTCGGTACCGGTACCGGTTCGGTACCGAACCGGACCGAGCTCATCCCTACTGTAAATTGCTGCCATAGATCCACTTGCCCTTCTTCTCTTTCTCATTTTCACTATTTTCTTTTTATTATAACTTTTAGTTTTTCAATTGATGATTCAGAAAGAGGTTTAGATCCGTTAATATACTATCATTATCTCCTACTATCCATAATACACTATCACTACCTTCTACTATCCACAATACACTACCATTACCAATATGTATAATATTTTCACTTTATGCACATGTACATCAACACATTTCATACCATACCAAACAACATATTACTTCATCATTCAAAATCGCAAACTTTTTGTATCAAAACATGTTATATCATGTTCATACATATAGATGCACATGTGCATTTTTAATATTGCTAATGTAAAAAGTAGTGTATTACAGATGGTAATGTAAATGAAAGTGCAATTGTATAATACTGGTAATGTATTACGGAATTTGTCAAAAAATGACACATATGCACATGTGCATCGATAATTACTCGATTTTTTTGGGACAAAATATAGCAATTTTTAAAAAAAAAATATTAAAAAAATTGTGTGTTTTTTTAGATATTTTTTGTGTTCACATTGATTCTCGTAGTTCTCGCAATAAGAGTGGTTCTCAAATGAACCCTACCCTATGTTAATATGCGACTTATAAGATAATAAGGTTTTACTCGGCTATGAAAACAGCATATCTTAAATGAATGCTATGTAAAAAAGATATTATTATATATATACAATTCACGTCGATCTTATCTACAGTGTCAAGGGGTACTTTAGGTATTTCCTCCCTAGGTCCGCTTTGTCTCTTCCCACAGCTCCACGTTGTTTGTTCTGCCAGCCCTTCACACCTCTTTAAGACTTCAACAACTCCTTCACAGTGCAATAATATGTCAAACTTTAATAAAAAAAATTGAAATCATCAGAGCGAATTCACAAGTAAAAATATAAGACCTATCTCGACTGAAATCCAACAAAGGAACTTCATCGGTCAACTCCGTTCACCCTTTACCGAACCAGCCAGAACCCTAGAACGCATAAAGTCGCTGCTACCGTCTTCAAGAAACCTGTTTACCACCAAGATGTTGCATACATCTGAGTTGATGGACACCTGCCGGAAAATGCCTACGAGCCTACCACCAAAGAACACTGAAGACGACGCCTGATCTAAACCTTTACTTTCTGAAAAAACGGTTGCCGCCGAAACAGAGAGAGAGGTGCAACCTCTGTAGTCGCCTGAAAACATATGTGTGTCGGCGGGTTTGTTATGGCCGGAAACCATTAGATTGTGATGTCTCCGGCGATAGATGGTGGTGGTGGTGGTGGTGGTGTTAGATGGTGGTGTTGTGGTGGCGTGGCGGTGGCGTTGTTTTGCTGGTGGTTGTAGAGAGAGAGAGAGAGAGAGAAAGAGAGAGAGAGAGAGTTAAAGTTGGTATAAAATATTGTGACAGTGGACCGGTGGTACTGTGTTGATGAGCACATGGTTTTGATAAATGAGAAATGAATTTTAATATAGTTTACACACATTAAAACTTTATACCTTTTGAGGAATTTTATTTTCTAACCATACAGCATCATATAACTTCAATCTGTATGTATTTTTATGTTAAAACCTTTCTTCAAGATATCACAATTTAAAAGATAAAGATTTGTATTCATCCATAATTTAAAAACAAAGTTTTTACTTCTTAAATTTTATTATCCATCACCCATTAATTTAATAACTACTTTTGATTTAACTAATTTTAATAACAAACTTTTTTTGAAAATAACTACGAAATTTGCGTATGTCACGGTTTTTTTAACGATAGTTTGAAATGTCATATTTAATGTATTTTATTTTCAGTTTTGCAAACAATACATGTTGATATATCTAGTGTGTCCGCATCACAACGGTGGTGTAACAAACCAAACCGATACTGATCACAAGTCCGCCGCGAAGCGCGGAGGAATCAACTAGTTCAAATACATATGTGTAACATCAAGAAACACGTTTTCTATATCCACGTACTAGTTGGGTTACTTGAATTTGATTTGGATCTAATCACTTCATTCGCGTATCGTCTAACAAACATATATGTACGTGAATTTTGGTATCTAAACGATATATCTCACACCTCGATATTTTCACATACTAACAGTGGGCCCGGTGGGGAGTATCGTGACGTAGTTGATATCATCATAGTCAATATACACAATAATATAGCACAACGGAAGACTTGGTAGAATGTTACTATTACAAACCATAATGTCCGAGTGTCCAAATAAAAGAATATACAGACTGGTTGTAATAGAGATCCACAGGCGGATCATAAAACAAAATACAAGAAAACTGAAATAACATACTTCAGGCATCTAAGGATTTGCAAGATCCTCTTATTTGACACCAAGTAGCTCCAGCCTAGTTACGTGAGGTACCTGTCACTTAGTCTTTGAAAAATACGTCAGTTTTCACTGGTAAATACAATTAACCGACTCATTTGAAAAGAGTTTATGAAAATTGATTTAAATGCACAAGGCACAAACCATTTATAACTTGGGACAACTTTTATATAAAATCTTGTATACAGTTTTACATGTTTGTCATACATATGGGGCCGGTTTGGAAGTCGGTCATGATTAACCGACTCACCACTATAAAACCCACAAAGGAGTTATCCCCAACATGTGGGTTATTTAGCAATTTGCATCTGTCAGGTGTATGCCTACACCCTGTGCATAGGTCGTGGCCATTTTCAAATGAAATGAGCCGAGGATATCCAGGACACGGTCGTATTAACCCCCAATGTTTATGTTATAAAAAAACAGATTAAAACGGGTTATGCAATTTATTAATCACAATCCGATTAAATGATTCCATACCCGACCAAGCGGTATTATTAATATACCGTATCCCAAGCCCGTATAAGGGAAAATAAGTTAAAAATATTTACCTGAGCTAGATGTATAAGAAGTAACTCAGTCGTATGTTTCCTAAAGCCTTATGAAAATACCTTCTACCGAAGCTACTCAATCTTTATGGAAGGTTTATTAACCTATTAGGATACTAACGGGTCTTTATTTAAGTCAATGACTTAGACCAGTTAGTTTGAAAGATACTTAACGGTTCTAAACGCTAGATTAAGCGGAGACCGGAATAGAATGTGTTTTAGACCCGAAAATTTTGGATACTTGTATAATATGGGTAACCTAAACACATTCTGGATTTTGAAGTGAAACTGATAAGGTTAAACCCGTTTCGGCTAATTTTTGTAAACTAGTTACATAAACCGTACCGAATGCATAAATGCTTATCGGGTAACCAAATGAATCATATACAAGTCTCATATGTTATTATGCTTAAAATATGTTAACATATATGCCCCAAAAGTATTTAAAACCAATTTAAGTCCCGTAGGGGTATTTTGGTCATTTTAATGTTTATAAAAGAGATTTTATAGTAAACTGAGGTTCTAGTCTAAAACATTCAGTAAGAATATTTATTTTATCAAGTTAAATCAGTAAGATATCATACATATGTGAGGTTTACCATTTATGGCCAAACTATGTCCCGAAAGGGTATATTGGTCATTTCACATATGCTTTTAAGGACATTTTTTGAAGTCTGAGTTTATGACTTATACCTACTGTAATAATATTAAAATTTATTTAAAAATTCAGTAGGTAACAAGTCTTAGGTGTTAAATATGGTTTTAAACTATACTATGCACCTAATTAGCGTAAAAATCGCTAAATGACGATATATGAGATGTTTATGTGATTCTGAGATTTTGGACAATCTTGTATGTTTAAAATATTTTTATTTTTCATATCAAGTCAGTATAAAAAGGTTTGGTATGTTAATCACATGTAAATCTCATTTTATTAGTTAAAAGGGCATTATCGTCAATTAAGGAATTTATACAAGAACTGTATGTTATGGTCAGTTTATAATCTGACCCAATATTCCAAAAATCCCTAAAAATAATATCTTAACAGTAGGTAATGATTTTTGGATCAAAATCTATGTTTAAACATGCCTTATGCAAAATATCGTAGTTTAATTAATAAAAAGTTTCATTTTACGATATCTTGCATAACTTTAGTTTGAGACCAGAAACTGATGTCAAATTTATTTGACATACTTATATATCAGTAATAAAGCTTTTTGTCCTCTCACATTTTCAAAATTCTCGTTTATATAACATAAGGGTGATACGGGGTTGAAAACCGGTGTGCGTAATCGTGTAACTTGATGTTTTTACATAAGTTTTAATTCCGAATAGCCTACTCTTAATTAAAAATGTGTTTTGCAGGTTTAATGGAGTTTAAGGAGCTTTTTGGGAGCTTTATGAGTCACCGGGTCAAAAACCGGACAACCGGGACGCGTTATGGATCAAACGGGAGTGCGAGACGGAAAAAATGCAAAGTTGGCGTTGAAGAGGTCGTCGCCGACGGGTTTGAGGCCGTCCCGGACGGGCTCTAGAAACACCCGTCGGCCAAAGTATCTCGTATTCAGTCAATCAAAGCGTCGGCAGAAAAGGAGATCAGGGGAACCCGTCGGCGACGGGGTCAGGCCCGTCGGCGACAGGCAGTGTTTTTCTGTGACGCGAATTTTGGATCTTTTGGTGAAGGAACGAGTTTTATTGGTTCGTTGAGCATTGAACTCGGCAGTTACACATCTCTTTTGTTTTTGAATCATTCTTGGAGCCACAATTGATCATCATTTTCATCACCATTCATCTCCAATCCATCAATCATCTCCACTTCATCTACAACATCATCATCATCAACCGAAAAATCACAAAATCACCATCATTCACAACCATCACTCCACAAACCCTAAGCATCCGCCATTCCACTATTGTTCAAGCTTCAAGATGAACCAAGTCAAGTTCCAAACATCCGGTGTTCAAGTTTCATCAACCATGAGCGGCTAATCACCTTGGTTTCACCCCGGTGTAGGTAGTTGTTTAATTTAGGGTTTTGAATTGTTTCTTGCTTCAACTTTGTGACAAATTGTGTTGATTTTTGATACCATTGACAATAGCTTACATTTGTTTCGTATTCGTAAATTGTCGACGATTATAAAGTTATGACTTTGTGAAATGGTTATGTGTAGTTATGCATTGTCATGGTTAGGTTTTACTTGTGTTGATTACAAAGTGCATTCTTGTCCATTTTTCAAAACGTTGATAGTTATTGGCACCTAAGTCACGGTACACTAAATCCGCTAATCGTTATGCAATTGAGTTGAATCTAAAACTTGTAGAAACCCTAGGTTGGCAATTACCGAAACCGGGTGTGAACCCTTTTTATCATTATTGTTTAGTAATCAAGTTTTCTTGCAATCGTTAATCAGTAGGCTTTAATCAATTAAACCAATTCACATCTTTTTAAACTAAATAAAAATACAAAAACATTATAGCAAGCTTCATAATTTGTGACTTTCATTTTAATTCAATCGAATCCATTCGCAAACCACATACTCTTCGTGGTTCGACCCCTTACTACCACTAACACATAGTTAAGGGTAATTTGGGCTTATAAATATTATCTTTGACCGGAGCACGGCATTCCGATCAAAGGGCATAATGGGCATTTATAAGCATAATAACGGAAACTAGCATATAATTCAAAATATAAATGACCAGGCAATATAACCTCAGAGAGTTATACTACAATATAATGTGGTCCTAATGGAAGCTTAAAACATAGAAGAATTAAGCTTAATCGGGTCAGAACTGAAAGTCAAAGCAAAAGTCAAGCTTTTGCGACGTTTGGTTGCGAACCGACCCTAATCTCAGAATTGTCGGGTTGAACATGTCTAAACATGTTCTAATAATAATTACTAAGTTATTAGAGTGTTAAAATATAATTTATAACCTCTGTATTATTAGTTTTAATTATTATTTACAATTCTGTCAAGTTTGACTTTTTAATTAAATAGTTTGACCCGACAATTAACTAAGCAAACGAAATAATTAGGAGGTCCCTTTTTAAGGGTTAATCACCTACCTAATTATGGTCACATAACCACATTCATCTCGAATAATGGCTGGACCATTTGAGTTTAAACCGAGAGTCAAAGCTAATTTACGTAACTTTGACTTTTCGGTTTTTAAATAAGAAAACTAAACTAGAGAGGGGGCTAAGACACTTACAAAGGGTCCTAGCAATCTTTTCTACAAGAATAAGCTCCCTTTTTGGTCAGGAACCACCAGAGTTGAGAGTAGAGAAGATTTGAATGATATGTGCAAATGAAATGGTTCATATGAAGGCCTATTTATACTTGAAGGACATGATCAAGGATCATCACAGGTGTTATGGAGATGTTTAGGATCATCCCAGGTGTCCTAGTGGTATTATAAAACCGTCAACAAGCTTCTGGAATCGATTTGGAAGTGTTTGAGGCGGTGTAACAGCAGAAACCTGCAGCTGGCAACATTTTACTGAACTGGGCATCTCTCGCGGGCCGCGTAGGATTCAAAGGGGGTCTACGCGCCCCGCGACGACCTTGATTTCAGGTTAAAAATGTTTCTGACTTGGCAGTTTCAGTCCCTGGTCCTTTATAACTTAATTTAACTTCATTTTAGGCACAAAAGCCCCTAGTAGTTAGTTCATGGTGGATCATGGAAGTGTAACCAAACTCCGTTAGGCCCGGTTTCGTTAAACGATCACCAAAATCATAAGTTTCTTAACATTGACGCTTTTAACCCAAGTTCTTGGAAATTTGCAAAACGATCTCGAAACCACGTGAAACGGCTTATTTTCACAAACGGCTTCTTATATCCAAATAATTACTCGTTTAAGAATATATTCTTCGTGTGTGGTCATTCAGAGGCACAAGTTTGGCATGTTGACACTTTTAGTCCTTTCGGATACATATTTTCATCGTTTGTCAACTTTAGTCCTTCAAACTCAAACTTTTACATATTTAGAGTTTAGGACACGTGTCTTTACATAATTGGACACGTTTTTTTCGTGGTGTTACAACATATCACAACAACAAATTTCAAACCCCTAAAAAAGTTTCTATTCAATGGCAATGGTAGAATATATATATAAGGGGGCAGGATTTAGAGAAAACAACCTAAAGTGTGAAAACAGTGAGAACGGTTCTAATTCGTCCGATCAAAACAATCTATGATTAGATTGGCACATTGGCGTTTTCGTAAATAACATTAACTTACTAAATTAGACTCGCTTCTTTAAGGGCAAAAAGGTAATTGTGTATCTACAAAACCCATCAAACAGGACCGAAACACATATACTTCCCAGAGAAACCTCCCCAACTCAAATGAAAAACGCGAAAACCCTAGAAAACGCGATACCACAAATATTATGGCATCTAAATATCAAACAAGGTCCAGAGGAAAGAACATAGATGCGATGAAACTAACAACATACCTTCGATTATCAAAGATGAATCGATGAAGAACATACGACAGATTTGCAACGTTGGGATTTAGGGTTTGAGAGACAAAAGGTTGTGACTGTCGTTGCGTGAGAAAATGTAGGTAGCGAGTTTATATATGGATCCGAATTTGTTAGTTGTATCCAGCATGCAAAACGGGGCTCCCTTAATGAAAAAAACGGACCCCGGAGTTTTGGAGCCAAAACACCAAATTTTGATGCCCTCATTGAGTGCCACATCAGTCCATTTATATATATATATATATATATATATATATATACAGGGTGGGGTTCTAAAGTGAACACTAATGTATTTGCGAACTGAGTGAACAAATCTTGGTCATTGATTTACACATGTGGATGGCTAGGATTTTATCATTAAATCGTAAAACACACTAGTGTATTTCATCATCAAATTATGGCCATTGATCTACACACATGTATGGCCAGGATTAGTTCGCTCAGTTCGCAAACTACACTAGTGTTCACTCTTGAACCTAATCCTATATATATATATATATATATATATATAATACCTTATTAAGAGAACTGGGTTTTCTACCCTTTTCGTAATTTTGCAATAGGTACAAATCTTGAAGCACCATGTACAAATGAAGCAAGCCATATTAGAGGGGGGAAACTTGGACATTGTCCAAAGTTTTAAGACACTTTGAGGACAATCTAGACATTTCATCCATGGAATCCATGCTCACTTATGTCTTCCGTTAATTGAATTAAATTAAGGAATTAAATAAAAGTTTTATAATAATTAAAGAAATTATTTGATTAAATTAAAGGTTAGACATGCAACCTTTGGTATTTTCATGATTTAATAGTATGTATAAATATAAATATAAATAATCTATATTTTCTCAAAACATTCACAATATCATAACTCTTATAATTTCGGGTTTTGTGAGATTTACTACTCATCAATATTTTATGATTATCAGATAAATGTATAAAATTAATAATATTTCAAACATATATTTATATAACAAGTGATCAAAACCAAACTCCCCGTGTAGTTGAAAACTAAGATAAATCAATAAATAAACATATGATTGGAATTAACTATTTTTGTTGAATGAAGTGTAACTTAAATAATCCGTTTCATTTTATCAAGTATCGTAACCGATATTGCTTAAATGGCTATCATTGAGAATCAAATAAATCAAGTGCCGTAATCGATCTTGCTTAAATGGTTATAATTGAGAATCAAATAAATCGTTATAACCACTTTGGTGAAAGTTTTTTTATATATAAAAAAGAAACACACCGTCATGTGAATCAATTCAGTTTGAAATGGTTCTAAAATCATCATCGAACCAAACCTGCAATGTTGCATCTTCTGGCAAATGTAACCTTCATGACCGGATAGCATCACCATCTTGTTAACTCAACGACGTCTAATCACGACATCTTCGAATTGGAGCACCGCGACAATTGTGTGAAGTCATCTGAGCTATCACATCATATCCAACCACAACCTTCATCTTTGCTCGCCAGTTTAACACAACCGCTAGCACTTTCGTTCCCATTTTTGGGATTCAGCGGCCACCATCTTCCTATATATATAAGATGATTATATGGCTACAAGATTAAATATCATATTATAATATATTTAATAGGGGTGTTCAAAACTATCCGTATCCGAAAATCCGATCCGAAATATCCGATATCCGAAATTCGGATATCCGAATTTTTCGGATTCGGATAGTGATTTTCAAAATTCTCGGATATTTTGGATATCCGAAATATCCGAAAATTTAATTTTCATTTTTTTTCGGATATCCGAATATCCGAAAATATCCGAAAAATATCCGAAAATATCCGAAAACTTATATTCGGATATCCGTAACTATCCAAAATATCCGTTTCCGAATATGAAAAAAATATTAAAAAAAATTTAAGTAAAAAGTTGGATTTTCGGATATCCGATTAACTATCCGAATCCGTATCCGAAATTTCGGATATCCGAATTCCGGATATCCGAATTCCGGATATCCGAAATTTCGGATACGGATTCGGATAGTGAAATCTGGTATCCGAAAATTTCGGATATCCGAATTTTCGGATATCCGGTTTTGAACACCCCTAATATTTAATCTTACAAACTCATCGTATACTAGTAATTATAGTTTCATAGTTCTCATTTTTCCTATTAATTAGCCAAGATTTTAATTAAAAAAAATTATATGATGAAAGGTGGACCTAGGCATCTCCCTCGTGTTTTTATTTTAACTAGTTTTTTTAAATCACGCGTTGCGGCGAAACCGAGCAAATGATAATGCGAAACAAACGTGATTTGAAAATAAAGCATGTTGTTTAGATAGTCAAACCATTAGAACGATTTATTATGATACCAAATAAATACTTTATTTTGAGTACAACTTCGTTTTTAACAAAACTTATAACGGAATGTCAAGGAAAGAAATCAATCACAACTACGTACTTAAGTTTTTAGAAAAGAAGTTATAAACGTAAATTATTAAAGAAGTATCAAATTAATCAATCGATAAATTAATATATGTTAAAAAAAACAATTATTGAAAAAATGGTAAAGGAAATATATGTTTAAAAAAAAGAAAAATAGGTTATTAAAAGTAAATATAATAATAAACTATTATAATATATTAAATAATAAGATAATAAAAAACTATATATTATATTTATATATATTAATGGAAACTGCTGATGAACAGTTTTTCTTTTAGAATATTAAAATAAGTTTTTAAATTATTAATTGATTCACATTTCTTTTAACATTTAATTAATCCATGATTAAAAAAAAAGCATTGCAACTTTCCTTTGATTAACATATTACTTTTTTTTTTGCAAAATAAATCTCATCTTTTATGTATACAGTTGTAATCAAGTTAAAATCTATTTGCATATTTGTAAAATTTAAAATTATGGGTATATAATATGTGATGCATACATTTTATAAAACTGATACCTTAACATACATTGATGTTTAAAAAAACATACGTGTATTATTAACAAAAAGAAAATGAAAAAAAAAATAATCATTTTACTCTTTTTGTTATTTATGAGATTATTAAAAAACGGTAATGACATGATTCAAAACGTGTGTATATCTATATTTTAGGATGTTTAGCCTACGGTATCATCACAAACTGATTTGACTTTGACTAAACAACATCGGTAATGGAATTGGTACCATCGGAATAGTTACCAATTTTTGTTTTTATGACCTTCGATCGATGTACAACGGTTGATATACAAAGAGTGTCGATGTCCAAGTACCGCAATAAACCGAACCGATACCGACTGAAATCCCGTCGCATCGCGCGGGGGAATTTTGCTAGTTATTATAAAAATAAAGTTACTATTCATCATCGCTCGTTAACAATATATATATAATTTTGGATATAAGAATAATAAATATTCTTATTCTTTTGGTTTAACACCAACATTCAAAAAGTTTCAAAGTAACTTTTTAATTAATTAAGCTTAGGGCTGTTCAAAAAGCTCGTGGCTCGGAGCTCGCTCGGATTTAGCTCGGAAAAAGCTCGCTCGATTTGGCTCGGTTTAAAAGTGAGCCGAGCCGGCTCGGTTCGGTTAGAAAGTGAGCCTAGCTCGGCTCGGCTCGTAACGAGCCGAGCTGGCTCGGTTGGGCTCGCTTTGTAGCTCGGCTCGGTTTAGCTCGAATTATTTTAGTTATAATAAGTTTTAATTTTATATACATTATAATATATTACAAAAAAACTGATTATTATTTACATGTATATAGGTTTGTAATTTGATATTTATGGCATATTTGAAGATTGATTACCATACTAATGAACTAATATTGTATTTTATTGAAATTAAAACTTGCGTTGTTAAACTTGATTTTGGTTTGAATTGTATTAGGTTGAACTTATTTTGAATATATTCTTTTAAATTATTGAATAATATTTTAGGCTATTAAATTTTAAGAGGTATATATTAGTTTTTTTTATAAAATCGAGCCAAACCAAGCCGAGCCGAGCTAGCTCGGTTTAAAACCAAGCCGAGCCCGAGCTTATATTTTCAGCTCGGTTTCAAATCCGAGCCGAGCCGAGCCAGCTCGGTTTATAATCAAGCCGAGCCCGAGCTTGGCCTGGCTCGGCTCGGCTCGGCTCATGAACAGCCCTAATTAAGCTGCATTACCTAACATAAAAAAATCTATGTACATAACTTTTTTTTAATTGCAAAGAATCTCACGTGTTAACCTATCCTGCTCGGGACTATGTCCAAGGTCGACTCCTCGACCACCATGAGACTGTGCCTCTTGATGCGTGGGAACCGGATGAAATCCATAAACCCTTGCCCCCCGTCAGGTTCAAACCCAGGATTAAAGTCCTGATTCGTCCCTTCACCCAGATGTCTCTCGAAAATGGCACAAGCGGGAATCGAACATGCGTCTCCAATAGGTAGGACAGGCCTTTTGACCACTGGACCAATATCTCAGGACAACTATGTACATAACTAACTTAAAACAAAATTAACATATAATTTATAAGTCATCATTAGTTCGCATAATCAAATCTAGTTATTGTTTTAATTATGATACATAGTTGAACCACTCTTTCACTGTATTTAAACATTGGGTACACGTTTATGAAGTTCTCGTGATTATCCACTTTAAATTGGTTTTATATTTTTAGTACGCTATGTGCATAACTAACTTAAGTAGACAATTACAAGATTTGCACAAATATATATAGGGGATGTATCATGAGAAAACTAGTTTAAATGAGAAAACCAAAAAACTAACTAAAAAAGCCTAAAAAACATACTAATTTTTTTTTAATTTTATAAAAAAATCGCAGGTTTTTATGCATGGAAAAAAAATTTCAAAAAAAAATTAATTTTTTTTGTTGTATTGCACATGTGCACTATTACGGATATAGTGCACATGCGTAGTACACATATAATGCACATGTGCAGTACAACAACAAAAAAAAATTTAATTTTTTTTGTATATAAAAACTAGCGATTTTTTTATAAAAAATTGTAAAAAAAATTAAATTTTGGTATGTTTTTAGCTTTTTTTTTAGTTACTAATCTTTGAAATTTCTTATAGTTTGCGAATTCATGCTTTTACACATGCGATTTCAAGAAAAGTTAATTATCTTTGAGATTTCTTAAAGTTTGCGAATTCGTTTTCAAATCAAATGCAATTTTGAATAAAATGCTGCTAATACTTTCAAAAAAAAATTATGAATTAATAACTGAAATAAATAAAAATTAACTATTCTATTTAAAAAAACTTAATTTATTACCGATGTGACTGTAATTTGACATGTAATGATCAATTTTACAATAAATACTACTGAACTTACCACCCTACCTACGTAATAAATTTACTATTTTAATATAAAATACCCAAGTAACTACATTCCATATTAAGACATAGAACACAAAAACACACACAACACACCCACAAAAAATGACGTCTGGAGATTCAGAAAAAATAAAAAACATTGCAATAAAAGACCTATTGTCAACTCGCACGTTGACAGAAATGAGCACCGATGTCACCTCTTCTCATTTGATTCTTGATGTGCAGGGGAAAATTCTTGAAGAAATCAAGAAAAATCAAGAGATGTGGGAGATACTACTTGAAGAACCACCATCAAGCTTCAGAGACGCAGCTTTGAATCACATAAAGGAGCAATCTCGAGCTGATGACTTAGCATTCTCTTTCCTGAAAGATGCTCTTAACACTGTGAAGGAGAAGATGGAGTTCAGCTCTGCTGAGCGTGACAAAATCTTTGCTTCAAGTAACTAAATTTATGTTTAGTCGTTTTATGGTTGTAGCTGTGTAAGACAATAACAACTATTTTATATTTTGGGTTCATGTTTTGAACAAATCTTATGCTTGATTATAATATAAAATCGCATGAATGATTTAGACATCTTTGTCACAAAAAACAAGAAAACTCAAAAGCGCATGTACTAAAAGTGAAATCACATGTAAACTGATGCATATAAAATCGCATGTTTATATACTAAAATCGCATGAAAAAATGAAATAAACAGATGAATATAAAATCGCATGTGTTTCGTATAAATTCGCATTTACATTTAAAAAAATTAATCTTCCTCATCATCTTCTGAAACCTCCTCCCAGTGATCTTCTTCTTCAGATCCATCAGCACTACTACCACTGTAATCTTCAAACTCATATTCCTCTCCATCGTCTTCGACCTCGTTGTCTTTGTCTCTGGGATCTTTTTCAATCTGGACGCCCTTCATCTTCTTCTTTTACTGTTTGCCTTGTTGTTTGCCTTTCAGTATCTCGCAAGTCCGAATATCATGACCTTTTTCATTGCATACACTACATGTCCTTGACCCTTTTCCTTTGCGGCTGGTCATTTGTTCCTTCTTGGATTTAATCCTTTTATGCGAGCCACGACCTTTGTTTCTTATACCAGCCGGCACACGGACAGTAGGAGGAGCATTAGTTACTGGTTGTTGATAACCAATCAACTTGGAAAATCGGTCAAATTTTGGATCAAGTTGCTTGGTTATACAACTCTGATCAACTCTCTCTTTAAGCTGCATCATTTGATCCCTCACTAAAACAAGTTGATCAAGGTCGGAAATCAAATTGCTAACCAAATACTCCCCTGTGTGGATGATTTCACGAGCAATCCATTTAGCCTTGTGTTGCACATCCTTGTCACCCACCCATAAATTGTACTTCACATTTAATTCATTCGGCACCACATCCTTTGTCCATCTCTTCATAACATATTTGTTTGGTATTTCTTTAACACCAAACATCTTGAAAAGAAAATAGATGTGTTTACATAGCAGCCCATACTGCTCAAAACGCAAACAGCTACACTGTGCAGTTACATCATTTTCAAGATTCTTGAACCACACCTAAGAAAACCAAAAGAAAAAATATATATTAAAAACTAAAATCGCATGTGTAAATTAACAATTTCGCATGTTTAAAAATCTTTTAATTGTATAAATTTAAAATCGCATACGTACATCAAAAGCGCATATTGCAAAATCTTGTTCTGAAAATAAAATTCGCAAATCGGTTTTCAAAAACGCATGTTTGAAATATATATGCTATAATACCTCTAATAAACCATCTCCATGGGCTTTAAAGTCTTTCAACAATATACTGATCTGTGGACCCTCGATTTTGGTGTCCATCGGCAGACATTCGGAAATTGTTCCATGAATCTCTATTTGCTGATCAAAGAATATAGACCTGGTGTATATCTTAGCAGCATCTTTTTCCAAAGTAGTTTCGCTCCAATCAGCAGGCTCAGTATTTCTTGAAATATGATCATTCTTTCTATGATTGAACCGTTGGACATCCATTGCACCGTCAAAATAATTCATAAACTCTACAAGAGTGAGTTGTGAATTTGACACCTGGCGAAAAAAATGATTCTCGCTCTCTGATCTCGAAGTTGTTCGCATGAGACCAAACATGGGCTCATGCCGGTAAAAAGCCGGGATCCACATGTTTCTCATCGAAAACATATCATCAATCCATTTGTTTTCAGTGAGACCGAACTCAATCATCACCATCTTCCACTGTCTCTAGAATTCTTCAGGCTCAATGGAATCAGTCCATACAATGTCGCACATCCTCCTTTTAAACTCATCGTTATTGCACAACTCGTGTCCAATCTATACCGATAAATGCCTTTTATGTCAGCCTATAACAAAATCTATATTATAAAAAAAACGCTAACGAAAGACAATATAGCATGCTATACCTTATCTGCCACTTTTTTCATTATGTGCCACATGCACAATTGGTGTCTGCTGGTAGAAAAAACCTCCTCGATAGCCTGTTTCATAGCAGGGTCTTGGTCCGCCACTACAACCTTTGGCTGCCGCCCAAATGACTTTACGAATGAATTCAGAAGCCATTTATAGGATTCAATGCTCTCCGATGACAACAACCCAGCTCCAAGGGTTACATTTCGACAGTGGTTGTCAATGCCAGTGAACGGAACAAACACCATCTTGTACATGAACAAACACATGCGAAATACACATTGAAACATGCGAAATAGACAGATATCACATGCGAAAATATACAGTATAACATGCGATATATTCAACACAAACTCTTCAATGTCTACATATGCGATATTGCAGGTTTAGGAAATCATATAACATGCGAAAATAAATAAAAAACATATTTGTCTTGAAACACTTACCTGTTTGTCTTGAAAGTTACATCGAACGATATCACATCCCCAAACTCCATAAAGTTCAGCTTGCATAACCCATAAGCCCAGAACAAACCGGTTAACCGTTTGTCATCATCAACATAATATTCAAACGAATAATCAACTAAATACTGTTTTTTGTCGGTCATCCTATTAATCACCATGTCAGCGTCATATTCTCCTATATAGCTGTTAATTCGATTCCTAAATTTTTTGCAATCATCAACCGTGGCACCAACGTTCTCGAAACCACCATAACGTTTCCTCATTATATGGAAAGCTTTGACAGGACCAAGGTTTAAAGTGCCTAGTTCCCATACCATCTCCTCCTGGACATCTGACAATTGTCTGTAAGCTGGCAGCATATGAATATCATGTGGACATACAAACTTATGATTATGGCCATCAACAAATCTCTTTACTGTATATAATCTACCATCCACCGTGCAAATCATAAGATGAGCTTTGCATCCAGTTCTAATGGTCCCCCTGTTCCTTGATTTGTATAGCTTTTTTGACTTCGAATAACGATCTTCAATACACACTGCCTTATGACCCTCTTAAGAACAAACAAAATACTTGGTTTTGGTTATACCACCACTGTGTACTTCACCACCATTCTGAGTAGAAAAACCACCTAACTTAGCATATGTTTTGTAAAACGCATATGCTTGTTCAATAGAGGTAAATTGCATTCCAACAACAGGTGTAGCTGATGCTTCAACCTCCGGAGTGTAAATCCTTTCATCTACAAAAATCAAATAAAAAAAACACATGCGAATTATCATACTCCTTACATGCGATATATTAATAAATGCATAATTTCATCCTACGACAAACAACACGTGCGAATTGTATGAGTCATAACATGCGAAAATGATGATTCTGATGAATATGTATTACACATGCGATTTATTATATCAAAACATGCGAAAACCCATAACAGAATAAACATCACATGCGAATTGAAAAACTCATAACATGCGAACTTATACATGTTGCTTTCAAATCAAAATATAATCAACAACCAAACTTCAAGAACAGCTACAACAATGCAAAATCATTGCTACGATTAAACAAAAACAAGTATACGAACAATTTAAAAATCAGCATTAACATAATTACCATGCGCCTCTTCGTTTACAGCACTTGTACTTGCATTTGGATTTGGATTTGGATTTGGAGGTTGCGGATTTAAAACATCCTCAATCGAAACTCTCTGATATGCAGATAATTGAGCATGATCACCGATCGGTCGAGTTTCTTCAAAATCAACATCTGTTCGTCCAGTGCTGCTCTGTGGATCCATCGAAAAAACAATTGAATGAAACCCTAACCTGCAATTGAGAATTATGAAAAATTTGAAACTGATTCAAATGATAATTACCGGGATATTAGTGTAACGAACTTCTCGCTGCTGATTGAATGAAGAGACGAATTTGCCCTCAGATGATTGAATTCATTGCCTGATTTAGTCTTATCAAATAAAAACGAATCAGGACACGTGTACGGCCACTACTGTCGCGTACGTAATGTAGGATTAGGAGATTTGTATCCTACGCTTTACCTATATATATAGGAGAAGGATCCGTTAGGAACCACCTTTTATTGCGAGAACCGCGGGAACTAGTGTGAACACAAACAATAATACCTAAAAATATATAAAAAAAACACCAAAAAAAAAAATTTTACTATTTTTTTTGTAAAAATCGCTATATTTCATTTACAATAAAAAAAAATTTCGAGTCACAGTTATCCATGCACATGTGCATTTGTATCATTTCTTTGACAAATTCCGTAATTCATTACAAATATTAGACAATTGCACTTTCATTTACACTACCACGTATAATACACTACTTTTTACGTTAACAATATTAGAAATGCACATGTGCATCTATATGTATCAACATGAAATAAGGTGTGTTGGTACACTACTTTATCTTTCATCTATCATTCCATCCATAATACACAAACATGCACATGTGCATTTTTGTCATTTCTTTGACAAATTCCGTAATTCATTACAACTATTAGACAATTGCACTTTCATTTACACTACCATGTGTAATATAATACTTTTTACATTACCAATATTAGAAATGCACATGTGCATCTATATGTATCAACATGAAATAAGGTGTTTTGGTACACTACTTTGAATACACTTTCCCTTTCATCTATCATACCATCCATAATACACTACCATTACCTCCTACCATCCATAATACAATACAATTACCAATATTTTCACTTTATTACATGTATGTAAACACCATTTATACCATCCAATCAACATATTACATCATAAATTGACAACTATAACCAAACCATCAACCACTAGATATAACTAATCAAAAAACATGTATATGGGCCTACTTCTCCATTCAAAATCACAAACTTTTTGTACTAAAACACGTTATATTATGGTTATACCTAATGATGTACATGTGCATTTTGAATATTGGTAATGTAAAAAGTATTGTATTACGAATGATATTGTAAATTAAAGTGCAATTGTCTATTCCTGATAACGTATTACCGAATTTGTCGACGTAATGATACATATTCACATGTGCATGGATAACTGTTACTCGAATTTTTTTTTTTTTGGTAACGAAATATAGCGATTTAAAAAAAATTAAAAATTTTTTTAGTGTTTTTTTATTTTTTTTAGATTTTATTTTGTGTTCACATTGTTCTCGCGGTTATCTAATCACATGATTACATATATTCTTTTCTCCTACTAATTCTTTAAAGAACTACATACAAGTGTTTATGTAGCTCTCATATCTATAAAATTGATTAAATAACAAACGTGCCCAAGAAGAAAGAAAGAAAGTGAAATGATTGATTTGTTTTGTGTAATAAGACTGTAAGATGATTACAAGAAATTCGACTTTACTTGTTTAAAACCACAAGTAGCCTAATTTAGATATTAGTGATGATGGTTTTAGTATTTGCAAAATAGTCAATAAAAACATATATTTTGTGTTCTACAACATTAAAAAAAAGACCTTGAATCAAATGAGTAAACACATAATGTTTACTTTAATTATATGAATCTGATTGATGAGAAAATTGGGAACAATATTGTCCATATTCTAGGACCACTTTTATTTTTATTTTGTAAAAGATTCCCATCTCATTTATTGAGATATTGACTTGGGCATGGTGTTGGGTCATTGTGCTATGGGTTTCTATCACTGTCATGTTTAAAAATTGGATGTTTCCTCAAGGGCCCGACCCGTTCAGGTTATTGAAAATGTACATGTCCTTAAAATTGAATGCTCAAGTGATGGAATACACATGAGGTTAATGATGATTGATTAAGACTTGTAAAATTGAAACTTTTGGAACATTGGTTGGGACCTTCTCGAAAGGTTTGGTCTGAGATTCCTATATCATTGGTTGCAACTACGGTTTTTGGTTTCTAATCAAGTCTAAGAAACATTAAGAATTGGTTGATTTGTGATTTTTTTCCCTCTTCATATTAGTTTGTAGCAATTGGTATGTAGGCTATGTAGTAGTTGGGGGTATGACTCATATGATTACTCACAAATTAAACTATATGTTGAAGCTTTCAAATCGTAATCGGATAATCCGGTAAAAAATCAAGAACTAGTATGTATTTTATGTTGTGAAAACGTGTACTCAAATAAACCAAAGTATATGTGTTTTATAGATTATGAAAACGTATACCCAAAATAGACCGATATATATGTTTTGTAGGTTGTGTAATGCTGCATGAAGGAGTGTGTTAGTTGACAGTTAAAACGGCTGGCGGTTAATTTTGGTAACCGAAGATTATCAAGCGTAACTCGATTGCTAATGGATGCTCATGTTTGCAATAATTTAGTTACTGTTTATGGTTGGTCCTCAGTCCTCACTACCAACACAAGTTCTTATTGTTGATCACTTGATACCTACCAACGAATCAAATTCTTTCTATTGGTTGGCCCCTGGACCCCGCCTAGGGAATTGGCCCCTAAACCTTGTGGTTCATTGATGTTAGAAATCAAAATAGTATCTAACGAGTGTGCACTCCGCACCTCTTAACTCATAATCATGTTAGAAATTCTCTTTGGTCTCAAGAAACTAAAATAACTTGATGACAATCACCAACATGACATAACATAACATCCTGGTCATGAATATAACATATCTTTTATTTAATCCTTTTTATTTGAGATATTAATGTTTTAGTAAGAGCAATAACAACATTGAAATAAATATCTTTTATCGTGTTTTTTCCTTGCGGTCTGTCACACTTTTGAACTGGTCTGTTTTTTGTTCAATTTGACTAACAGCTCGATGCAAGTTGTTGACTTTGCATTGAACAAGTAATGCTCATGCATTATGGAACAAACATATTCATGGATAGTTGATAACACTTATGTGATTCAAGTACAAACACTTATGTAGTTCAACTACAAGAGCAATGAAACAAAGTGTAAGACTAGTGGGTATGGAGAGTCCCATCCCCAAGGGGATGGGCCGCCACGTCAGCGCCACGTAGGCTCGGCTTGGAGGGGATGGACCTAGGGGGTGGGGGATGAACCCCTTTATATATATATATATATATATATGTATGTATGTATGTATAGATGTGTGTGTGTTAGGAGAGAGGAGAAGAGCCCCGTCGAGTTCGGCTGCTGGGTGACGGAAAGGACGAGCCGGGCCTGTGGGGGGCGGTGTGGGAGACCGGCGCCGGGCCAAGCCGGGCCTCAGCCGGCCCCCATACCGCTTAGTCTAAAGGAAAAGTGGAAAACAAAAACATTAGACACGGATTAGTTCTTCAATGTGAAACACAAGCTCATATGTTTCTTCTTCTTCTTCAACTGCTAGGGGGGTAGGGGTGGAATAACTCACACCCAATTCCATCACTGACAACATCCAATCAGGTTCTGCCATATCATCAACCATTATTTCCATCACTCACACCCTTTTTTGCTGGAAATGGTCATCACTTGTACAAATTCCATCACTCACTAATTTTTTTATTTTTTATTTTTTTACATTATAAATTCTGTTTTTTATAAAACTGTAAACTGTTTTTTTAAAAACTGAAAACTGTTTTTTTTTAAAACTGAAAACTGTTTTTTTAAATTCTGTTTTTTATAAAACTGAAAACTGTTTTTTTTAAATCTGTTTTTTTATAAAAAGGTAAACTGTTTTTTTGTATTGAGTTGAAGATTTTTTTTATTTTTTGAGTTGGAGAATTGTGAGTGGGAGAATTGAAAGGCAACTTTGGTTTTTTTTTTTTTTTTTTTTTTTTTTTGAGTTGGAGAATTGTGAGTGGGAGAATTGAACGGCAACTTTTGTTTTTTTTTTTTTTTTTTGAGTTGGAGAATTGTGAGTGGGAGAATTGAAAGGCAACTTTTGTTTTTTTTTTATTTATTTTGTATTCATTCCATTGCTAAAGGACAAAAGAATTGAATAAAGGACAAAAGATTCTGATGCTGCATGTCCAAATTTGTTGAAGTTTAACGCGTGGTTAAATCAACGCGTTCTAAAGAACACGCGTTGAACTAGTGGGCGGCGGCGGTGTTTTATCATGTTCCACGCGTGATATTTGGGTATCACGTACCCACCCCGGGTCCTCTTACAAAGCATGACATGGTAAACACGAAACCTTACATGCTAATGTGTCAGCCATATAAAAACACTCTAGATATTAAGTTAGAGAGTTTAATCGGTCGAGGCAAGAGAGGTTATAAACTCTTGTGAGAGTTCAGTTTTGTCATTGTTTATTAAAGATAAGTAACATCAAAACTTATTACTTTACCAACACGGGTTTTATACTTTTGATTATGATATCAAACCTTTCATTGTTTTAACAATGATAAACAAAATTTCTTTTCAAATTCATCATCCTTGAAAATGAAAGTTGCATATTTTAAAAGTTATAAACAATATTTTAAAATTAGTGAATCCAGACAGTACTATAAACAATATCGTTTGAAAAGTATTATTATGTATTTCTAAGAAAACGTAACATGGGCCCTTAAATTTGTCATATTTTCAAAAGCTCTACTCACTACGATAACCTCCTGTGGGCATGACGCTTGACCTGTTAACAAGCCATCGAGTGGGGACGATGTGGGGCTTGGGCAAGGCACTTGGCGTCTACTGTATGAAATACCCTTTTGGTACATGTTAATTATCAATTTAGCAATGTGAGTTCAATCAATTTAGCAAATTTAATTGTTTTGGTGTTGCCAAATCAATTATTCTGACATGCGGAGCTTTTCAACTACAACTCTATTTCAAGTACAATGAATCTATTATTTATAAAAATGATTTAAATAGACGAATAATACACTCACAAGTAAAGAATTAGTACAATAATAAGCAATCATTTTTAAAATAACGTTTGTAATTTTAAAACAAATAACTTTTAAAGAAAATGTTTCAGTACTAAACTAAAAGTAATAATACAAAGATAAAACCTTGCATTCTTCCAACTTTTAATTGGGCATATATAGAGAGATCCTCATAAGAAGAAAAAAAATGATTATGTAGGATGGTAGTGTAACGATTCGCATTTTCATACTTTCCTTATTTAGAAAGTTGTAATTATATTTTATTTTTGGAAACTAGTAATCATATTGTATTCTTTATTCATGTCCAAACTTGTAATCCGAGGCTTCGATTATAATGGAATTCATCTTTTATACGTACAGTTGTTATACTTATACTTATAAGCAATCAATCTTTGAATACATGTTTTGTGCAAACTAAGACTTATTATACGTTTGATTCCCATTTATACGTAAACCTTACATGCATCATACTCGTACAATACCTTGTTACACTTAAATACCTAAAATAGACTAAAATACAAGGAAAATGACATAAAATAATATAATTACAAGTTCAGGGGCCAATTTGCAAAAAAAAAAAAAAAAAAAAAACAAACTTGAAAACACCCTTCTCGCGGGTGGCGAGAAGGCTTAATCCGCAGAAAGTTGTTGCCAGCTCATGGATTGGTCATTTTTACTTACCTCTTCTTCACCCAATCACCTAACAACTTCATTTTTACACAAACCCTAATCCACCATTATAAAACCAAACCTCCTACACCTCCATTTCATTTTTTAAATCTCTAAACACTCTCAAAAAACTCCCAAATCTGCTGGAATATCAAGTTTGAGGCAGAATTCTCTAAGTGCAAAAGTGAGCTTCTGCCTCACTTTTCTTCAACTTTCCTCACTTATTCTTCTTCTTCTTCTTCTTGAAAGATTGGAACACCTCTAAGAGTGTTTCCACAAGTTAACCATGGTAAACTAAGGTGGAACATCACCATTTTGAGGTTCAAACTTTTTGGTTTTGCAAGAACTTTTACTTACAACTTTATAAACATGTTTAAACATATACAATCTTACACCTACCTTGCTTGTAGTCAAGCCTATGACTAAGTAGCTTGTGTATAGTGAATTGTCATGATCTTAGAGGTGCAAACACCCTCTAAACTTTCTGTTTTGATGAGGGTCCAAGCAACCTACAAGAGTGTGACCAGCCAAGCTCACCATTGTTCTTATGGTGAGTCTTGTATTTTGGCTAATGTGTGAACCAATGAAGCTTGGGCTCTCCAAATTTGTTCCACTACTACACTTGTATGTTTTGTACTAAAACAATTTCCATAAAGTGACAAGGCTACATCATGTCCTCGAACACTTTCCATGCTCGAGATGTACGCATCTAGTTTGCTCACTTGGTTGTTTTAGTTAGTTAGTTAGTTATATTTAATCTTGTATTCGTGACCAACCAAACTCATCAACTAAGTTGATGAGTTTGTGCGTTGGTGAGTCATACAATGAGGTTTAATGGATGGAAATCATCCTACCTCCATGCTTGACTTACATGATGGACAAATTTATAACTTATATTATATAATATATAATATATAATACATACATATTAACAGAATTCTTGATACTAACCGGATTATGGTTAGATGTCAAGAACTTAGGTTAACGTTACCTCAGTTTCTAGACTCCTCGTTTGTGATTCTAATGGGCAACTTAGGACCCATGAAAACACATGAAAACATAGTGTCCAAACGATTATCTAGACAAGATATATTTCCATGCACATATACTTTTTCGTATTAATTCTAAATCCAAACTATCTACGAACTCCATATACTCATACGCCTTCGTCTCCCCAATGTAGGGTAACTTTGGTGCTCCACCTTCAACGACTCGTCAAATCACGTTGTCACGACCCCCGGCCCGGTGTGACCCGGTCCAGAAGCCGTAGGACAGAAAACCCGTGGTATTTGTATTTAGTTTGGCAGCGGAAATATTAACAGGATCGTTTAAACTTAAAAATGCCTAATTATTTTATTTCACAATTTGGGATAAACCCCATAATTTACAATAAAGGAATTTCACGAGGAAATTCCCTGTTTTACAAAACATGTTTATTTATTTTATTGAGCCACCTCTTCAAGCTTTTTAGTGCTACTTAGCACTTTTCCTTGATTCACAGTAAGTCACCTGAAACATGTTTAAAAAGATTTTATCAGCGGGGAAATACTGGCGAGTCGTTCAATTTGCACAAAAGACACATTGTTATAAACTTACAGCATTAAGGGTTTTTATATTTGCCCCTATCATATAATTATCTGGTTCAGCTGTCACTCGACCGAATCTGTGACTGTGGACATATCACTAATTAGGCTCGCTCACCTAAGTGATAAATCGTTAGTAGTAATGTGCACAAAACCCCCACATACTGCCAGTAATTAAAGATTAGCAAAGACTTAATCACTGCAAAGTATAACTGGAAAACATTTAGGGTTTTGTAAAGCAATTTGATAAAAAGAGAATGACTCACATTGCAAGTTTAGTTGGACAGAACCTTGCCTACTGATTTAGCCTTGTAACCTAGTTAAATAACAATGCACACGAAACTAGGTCAGTAACTTAATGCAACATTTACGATAAACTCACGAAATCAAAACTCTCACGACGAATGACAAAGTATAGCCCAAATACGGACAACACTAAAACATCCATCGGATTGATTTCAATCGATCGGACATTGTATCGTAGCAGTGATCGAGTTATTACCCTGTACTCGTAGCAGCGTCTTGACACCTTAATATTCGTTTTAAACAGAATTTGGACGTTTTGAAACTAAATTTTCGAATACAAAAGCAAGTCCCATGCACAGGCAATTTATAGCTGATTTTCAGGTTTTACGCGGCCCGCGTAAACCCTTACTTAAACCTTACGCGGCCCGCGAGGGCCCCCTAGTCTACGTGTAGGGCTAGCGTGTCACAGGTAGGTCCGCCACGTGTGCGACACGTGGCCTAAGCGCTTATCCAGAGAATTTTAAGTTGTCGCGGCCCGCGTAGCCTTACCTTATGGCTTACGCGGCCCGCGTGGAAACCAAATTTCTTAATTTCTTGATTTTTCATGAATATTAGGGTTTCAGGGGTCCGGCTTTTTACTTACGGGTCGTTTATGGACATTTTTGCAGGTCCTTACATCCTCCCCACCTTATTTAAAATCTCGTCCTCGAGACAGGATATTATTGGCCAACCATGAAGAAAGATGCTGTGGAGTATGCCAGAAGATGTGATCCTTGCCAGAGACACAGCAATATCCTTCATCAACCAGCTGAATTATTGCATCCTATATCCTCCTCTTGGCCATTTATGAGATGGGGTATGGATATAGTTGGTAAGCTCCCTAAGGCACCTGGTGGGAAAGTATTCATGTTAGCTATGACTGATTACTTCTCCAAGTGGATAGAGGCTGAAGCTTTTGCCCAAGTCAGAGAAAAGGAAGTTATATCCTTCATTAAAAGAAATATTATAACTAGATTTGGAATTCCTTCTGAGATTATATGTGATAATGGTTCCCAATTTATTGGGGGCAGAACCACTAACTTTTGTGACAGCTGGGGGATTAAGATGATAACATCAACACCAGTCCACCCACAAGCTAATGGTCAAGCAGAATCATCCAACAAGATCATCATCAACAACTTGAAGAAGAAGCTTGGATCCAAGAAAGGAAAATGGGCAGAAGAGCTACCCTATGTGCTCTGGGCTGACAGGACAACCCCTAAGAATGCTACTGGTCAAACACCATTCTCTTTGGTGTTTGGAGCAGAATCAGTGATCCCAACAGAAATGGTGGTTCCTACTGCTAGAACAAGTACCCGTGATCCTGAGGAAAATGATGAAAACTTGGCTCAAGACCTGGATACTATTGAAGAAATCAGGGATATGGCTAGGATCAGGATGGCCAGTTATCAACAAAGAATGGCTGGTGCTTACAATAAAAATGTCAGGATCAGGAGGTTTCAAGTTGGAGATATGGTGTTAAGGAAAGCATTTCAGAATACCACCAATCCTGCTGATGGAAAATTGGCTCCAAAATGGGAAGGCCCTTATTTGATTGAAGCTGAAGCAGGAAAGGGGGCATATAGGTTGCTAACCATGGAAGGTGAATTGCTACCAAGAGCTTGGAATGCTGTCCACTTGAAGAAATATTTCATGTAAGCAGGATCCTTATGCTATAGGTGATCCTCATCGAAGAGATATCCTTAAAGGATCCTCAAAGTATCAGTGATCCTTACTCAGGTAATATCCTAATCTTGAACTATTTCATTTCTTAATTTTTTCATCTAAGGATAAGGATCACGTATCCTTTATCCATCTCTCATGTGAGTTCAAGTTTTGAAAGCTCAGGTATCTTCAGCACAACATTGGTTATCCACAGAAGCAATCCGTCCTTTGGGTTTAACCCCAGTTATTTGGGCTTGTCCCCAGATTCCGCCTGCAGCGCACGATGATCCTGGTATAGTTCAAGGCTTTGGGACCAGTACTCATTATAGGGGCTGATAATTCCATTGTTCTGGCTATGCTTAGGATCCTACGTATAATGGTAGACGTACCATACATCCGTTCATAAGGTTTCTAACGTTTCCACGTTAGCTAAGGTTTCTAACGTTTTCACGTTAGCTAAGGTTTTGGCATCTTCATGTCACTAAGTTTGGATAGTCGCCAGTTAGGGCCATACTCCAGTTTACATACGATCCTTGGGCTTGTCCCCAGTTATCCTTGGGCTTGTCCCCAGTTATCCTTGGGCTTGTCCCCAGTTGCTAACTCTTTTCTTATATTGGCTTAGTCCCAAGTTATGCTCTATTTCAGGTCATTGAAGATAGGCAGTTAGGGATCCTTGATCCTTATTTCACTCTAAGGTTTATCTTATAGTTATCCTTATTATGGTTAGGATTCTAACTTGGATCCTCAGGTATGATCCTTAACTCTTTTGATTTTATTTATTATTCTTTTGAATGACCCTTATACTTGACAACTGAACTTATAAATTTTAAATCATGTCATTTTTTAAAACTTATCTGTTATGGGATATGTGATCCTTGTTCATATCCTAAACTTTTTGGATATCTTTCCTAGTTTTTCAAGGCTTGATAAGTATAAACAAATTGAACATTATAGCAGTTGGAAAATAACATACTAAAAAGGATAACAACATAAGATAAGCGACAAAAGGTTAAGTTTTTATTTATTAACATAAGACTCACCCTTTAAAGGTTGTCAAAATTACCTACCCGAGCTTCTACCAGCAAAACGTGGCCCGTCCGCTGGGGTAGGTAAAGGGTGTCCAGGATAATGAGTTCAAAAGTAGTGCAGGAATATAAAGGCAGCAGGATCAGAATGGCTTCATCCCCCAAACAGAGGATCCCTCCACCAATTGCAATCCTGCCCATTGTCCAAAGGATCATACATGATCCTTAATCCTAAAAACCTATTGTTCAAAGTACAACCCGTGAAATTGTCTTAAACATCACAACCACAAAAACAACCACCAAACTAAAAAATTGGGCTCCGGCCTCAGCACATATATCCATCATCGCCCAATTGTGCAGCCTACACCTTTGTTGCATCCTCTTCTCCTCCAGCTGCGGTATCCTTCACTTGATCCTTCCCACTGCCACTTGCTTCAATCGCCAAGACTTCAGTAGCCTCCTCTTCCTCATCCTCAAGCTCAGCCAACCTTTCTTTCCAACCCTCAATATCCCAGCTGTTCTTATCAAAGCTAGGATCTTGAGCTTCTTGGGCCATCCTCAACTTAGTCTGATACATCGTGATGGCAGCAGAGAGCTTGGCATTTTCGATGAGGTCATGCTTTTCATAATCAAAGTTAACCAACACCTTGGCCATTGCCTGCTTGGTATCCTGGAGTTCCTTCCGAGCATCAGCAAGTGCAAGATCTTTGAGCACGCCAACCTGTTGAAGATCAGCTATTTTATTGTCCAGCTCCTCAATATTACCCACGTAGTCCTCGATCTCAGCAAATTTCTGCAAAGAGAAGATAAGGCAGTTCAAGGTCAAGTGATCCTCATAAGAGCTGGATACCTAGGCAAAGTTAAGGATCCTTACTTCATTGAAGTACTCAAGGAATTGGTGGCGAATCAATGGCAGCCCTTGAAGATCCTCAGCATCAGAAATCTTCCTCTTCTTGACACCCTTCCCTTTAGTGGGTGCCTTTGGAATGGAAATGCTGGGACTGCTGGTGGATTTCTTCCTCCTGGGCCGTACGAGATCAAGGTCAGCTGTGTTGAATTGGGAAACAGGCTTGACAGGTTTTCCAGCGCCTACACATTCAAAGCAAGATGAGTATCCTTATCCTATTTCAATTTATCTATTTATTTTAATATTTAAACTATATAAAAGACAGGATACTTACTTGACATGGTAATGGAACCTGAGGATACTTCTTGTGAGTCTTGGGTGTCTATCTTGAATGTCCTTGTTTCAGGATCAAGCTTCCAGAAAGCAGCGAGCTTATCCTTGGTTTCAGGTGATGTGCGGATACGTGAAATGGTGATAGCTGCAAAACAAGAAAGCAAAAATATAAGTTATCCTAGCAATCAAAGAAAGTTCCTGATGATCCTTATCAGGATCCTCCATCCTACCATGGGTAGTCCAATTTTTAGGAAGATCCTTTCCATCCTGGATAGAATCTCTCTTGACAAAGAAAAAGCGACGTTTCCAGTCTTTGTCATTCTTGGTGACTTTCAGAAGAGGATGATCTGCACCGGGTTTTCGCTTAAGCAAATAACGATGGGAACCAAAGGTAGTAAGATCATACAGCTCCGCTAATTCTGACATGCCCAAAGCAATGCCTTCCTGTTCGATGATCCTCTCCAGGGTATACAAGACCCTCCAAATCATCGGCATGGCTTGGATATAAGAGATGCCGGTAAGGGAAAAGAAGGATTGAGTAAACTCTGGGAAAGGATAGGTGTATCCTATGGTGAATGGAGTGGCTGGAAATGCAACCCATGTTTCTGAAACATAGTCGCTAAGGGTAGTAGGATCAAAGGGTCTGATAAAAGCATCCGCCGGAAAACAGCAACGGATTCTGTCTATTTGTGCTTCGTTAAAACAACACTTTTCATTCGCGGAGTCTTTGATGATTTTCTGACTTTCCAGAGGGCTATCTTTCTTGTGATCTTTGCCCGGAGAACTTCGGAGCAACATATTTGATGGAAAGATGAAAACAGAGCAAGAGAGGGAAAAGGATAGAGAGAGAGAATACCTGATCGTCTTCGGAATGTGGATTATAAAGGGAGTTTCTCTGAAAATTTAAATGCATTTGATCCTATCTATATCTCTATTTATAATCATGATCTTGCAGGTTGTCACTTCCGTGACATCATCATCGCAACGGCTAGTTCAAAATTAACGGCTATATATCCGTTAGTTTGTTACGGATAAGATCGAGAAAACATAACTCGCTAATTTTACAATTTCACTCCTTATATTTTGGGGGCAATTGTTAGGGGAGGATTTTCTAACAATTAGTGATCCTTATTTGTTATCCTAACTAGTGATCCTTACTTCTGTGACAGGTGGTGATCCTCAGAAGGGCTTTAGGATCAGGATCATGGATCACTTCGAGGATCCTCATACTGACGATTGTTTACTTATGTTTTATAACAACTCGCAGGTATAACAAGCTTGACCAGGTCTTAGCGGCATTCTTGGAGAATATTCCCGAAGTATTCTGCACGTGCTAGATCAAAACTAGACGTTATGGAGAACGTGGAGGCTTGGCTTGAAAGTCGGAGAGTTTGTTAACTAGATATTTTTCTTATTTGAAAGGGGAACGAGCTAGTTAGTGACACTTAGTCATTTTGGCAGTTTCACACACTCGCAAACACTCTCATACAAGCTCTCGTTCAAACACTTAGCGATTACTTACATTTTTTACACATTTCACCGTAGTGATCCTTGTACCTAGCTCGTTACTATCCGAAGTTGTAAACGTTTATTCATTTATTTGAGCTTGGTGATCGGTAGTTTCCATCACCCGGGGTTTTTTGTGCCGGAGATCAACTCTAGATCAAGGGCTTTTTCCCCGTATAAATCCTTGTGTTGTTTGTGCATTCTACATTGAAGTGATCCTCATTGTTGTTACACATTTTTAGCATCATTCCCCTATACAAAGAGTTTGGTTGCATTATCATCATCAGATTTTCTGACCAAAACAGTGGTCATCCCAGTTTCCACCAAAATCTATAACACATGCTCTAAGCATGTCTTCCAGGGTTTGTATTGTCCTTTCACTTTGTCCGTCTGTTTGGGGATGGTATGCAGTACTTAAATTTAATCGTGTCCCCATTGCTTCTTGGAAACTCGTCCAGAAATGTGAAGTGAAACGACTATCTCTATCCGATACAATAGAGAGTGGGACTCCATGTAAGTATACTACCTCGTCTACATATAACTTGGCTAATCTTTCCATACTAAAAGTTTCCTTCATGGGCAGGAAATGAGCAGCTGATTTGGTTAATCGATCCACAATTACCCAAATTGCGTCGTTACCTTTTCTGGTTTTGGGCAACTTAGTAACAAAATCCATGGTTATTAGTTCCCATTTCCAAACAGGCATTTCTAATTGTTGGAGTAACCCTGAAGGTTTCTGGTGTTCTGCCTTAACTTGTGAACAAGTTAGACACTTAGATACATATCTAGCTATGTCCTTTTTCATTCCTATCCACCAGAAGTTATTTCTTAAATCTTGGTACATCTTATTATTTCCAGGGTGCATGGGATATCTAGATTTATGGGCTTCCTCTAAAATCTTGTTTCTTAAATTTCCTTGCTTAGGTACCCAAATCCTTCTTTTGTGGAATCTCCAAATTCCATCAGCTCCTTGCTCTAACTCCTTTATTCTTCCTTTCATTCCTTCAGCATCATCCTCAATTGCTGTTACTTGAACCTTCTTCAGTTGTTCCATTAAATCTAACTGTAGATTTAATCTAAGAGCACGAACTCGCTTTTGCTTTTCATGATACTTACGACTTAGAGCATCTGCGACTATATTTGCTTTTCCTTCGTGATATTGGATATCACAGTCGTAGTCACTTAGAATTTCCATCCATCTTCTTTGCCTCATGTTCAATTCTTTTTGCCCAAATATATACCTTAAGCTTTTATGATCTATATAAACGGTAAACTTACTTCCACACAGATAGTGTCTCCAAATTTTAAGGGCAAAAATTATCGATCCTAATTCTAAGTCATGTGTTGTATAGTTTTCCTCGTGCTTTTTCAATTGCCTTGAGGCATACGCAATTACCTTTTTGCGTTGCATTAGCACACATCCTAATCCTAGCTTAGAAGCGTCACAATAAACTTCAAAATCTTCTGTCCCTTCGGGTAAGGCAAGAATTGGGGTGTTTGTTAACCTTTGTTTTAAAATCCTAAAGGCTTCTTCTTGCCTAGGTCCCCATTCAAACTTAACTGATTTACAGGTTAGCTTAGTTAATGGCATAGCTATCTTAGAAAAATCTTTAATGAATCATCTATAGTATCCAGCTAACCCTAGAAAACTTCTAACTTCCATAGCTGATTGCGGGACCTTCCATTTGGTGACGCTTCTATTTTGGAGGGATCTACGTGAATACCTTCGTGATTCACCATGTGTCCTAAAAATTGTACCTCCTGTAGCCAAAATTCACATTTTGAGAATTTGGCGTAAAGCTTTTCCTTTCTTAACAGGGTTAAGAGTGCATGTAAATGCTTACAATGCTTGTCCTGACTTTTGGAATAAATAAGTATATCGTCGATGAAGACAATTATGAATTTATCCAAATACGGTTTACAGATCCTATTCATCATATCCATAAATGTTGCCGGAGCATTTGTTAGTCCAAAAGGCATAACTGTAAACTCGTAGTGACCATACCTAGTTCTGAAAGCGGTTTTAGGTATGTCTTCTTCTTGTACCTTCAACTGATGATATCCGGAGCGTAAATCTATCTTAGAAAAATATCTAGCTCCCTGAAGTTGATCAAAAAGATCATCAATCCTAGGCAATGGGTATCGATTCTTAATTGTAACCTTATTCAATTCCCTATAATCGATACACATTCGCATCGAACCATATTTCTTCTTTACGAACAACACGGGTGCTCCCCAAGGGGATGAACTAGGTTGTATGAATCTTTTACCTAGCAATTCGTCTAATTGCTTTTTCAGTTCTAACGTTTCGGTAGGTGCTAACCGATAGGGTGCCTTAGCTATAGGTGTTGTTCCAGGAATTAGATGAATTCTAAATTCCACTTCCCTATCTGGTGGCAATCCTGGTAGCTCTTCCGGAAATACATCCGGGTATTCTGATACTACAGGAATTTCCTTAAGTTCCTTACCCTTAGTGCTAATGATTACCGAAATCATATACACTAGTCCTTGCTCCCGTTTATAACTAGCGACTTTCATTACGGAAATGAACTTCATTGGCTTACGTGGCTTATCTCCTGTAATTATGATTATTTCTCCTGATGGTGTATGAATTTCTATGGAATTCTTATCACAGAGGATTCGAGCATGGTTGGCTACTAACCAATCCATTCCTAATACAACATCGAATCCAACTAAATTCATAGGTAATAGGTTTGCAGAAAATTTATGACCTGAAAGTTCTATATTTTCTTTTTGTAAAACCGTATCTATGTTAAGAGAGTTTCCGTCTGCAGTTTCTACTGTATAAATCTGCCTAAGTTTGGTTAAGGGTAGCTTAAGAGCTTGGCAGAAAGAAGTATTTATAAAACTTTGGTTTGCACCAGAGTCGAATAATACTTTCGCATAAACGTTGTGTACCAGAAACGTACCAGCTATTACGTCGGGAATCAGTTCGGCTTCCTGTGTGGTCAATTGGAAGGCTCTTGCGTTCTTCTTATTAGTGCCTTCAGCAGGTTTGGCCTTGTTATCTGCTGGTTTGACCAATTTAGGGCATTCTGGTCTGAAATGCCCAGCTTCTCCACAGTTGTAGCAGATCTTTGATTTCTTTATGCATTCCTCCTCCCGATGGCCCGGAATTTTGAAGAAATTACAATTTTCTCTACATTTTCCAAAATGTTTCTTTTTGCAATTCCCGCAAAATGGCGGGGTGGAAGAGGACCCAGTTCCCTTCCTCTTGAAGTGAATATTATTACCCACACGAAATCCTTGGGTAATCTTTTGGGCTAAATCCTTTTTCCTGTTTTCTTCCCGCGTACGCACCAGCCCGTCGGTCAAAGTATTGCCTAACTCCACCACATCGTCAATTGTGCGGGGTCTTGCAGCCTTGACGATGTCACGAATCTCGCTAATTAAACTCCAAATATAGCGAGAAATAAGTACCGGTTCTGGCGAAGCCAGAGTTGGTACAATTCTGGCATATTCGAAGAATTTCGAAGTATACCCTCGAAAATCAACATCCACCATTCGATGGCTCAGGAACTTATTCGCCATTTGTTCCTTTTCATATTCGGGGCAGAATTTCCTTTCCACTAGACGCTTAAATTCTTCCCAACTCATGGCATAAGCCATGTCACTTCCCTTGGCTTGCAGTACCATGTTCCACCATTCTAATGCCTCTTCCTTAAAAAGGTGAGAAGCATACATGACCTTATCCTCCTCGGCACATTTACTTATTTTAATCACTACCTCGGTTTTCTCCAACCAACGCAGTGCAGCAGTTACCCCTTCATTGCCTGCAAATTCAACAGGTTTACAGGCAAGAAATTCTTTATAAGTGCAATCAGGTGTTGCAATTTTCATTTTCTTAAGTATCGGGGCTTGAATCACGTTGTCATTATTGCCGCCTCCGTTAACACTGTTACTGAAATTATCATCGCGCGTGCGTTTACTAGGGTTGGCTTGGGAAGGTTAAACAGGACTTTTAACAGCAGCGACGATTGCCGGGATAACATTGGCTATTCCCTGAGCAACGATGTTTTCTATATCTTGCCTATTAAGAAAGTGATTCTCATTGTTTTGCTCGGATTGGTTAACTTCATTAACTGGTTCATTAACAACATGTTCCATCTGATAATTAACAATATATATAAGTTATTGGCATAAAATAATTAACAACCAACGCAATAAAGCAATCACATATAATCACGTCAATATGTATAGCCAAAATTGTCGACTTTGCGACTTTCATATTTTTATATATAGCAGTATGTATCGATACACGCCTAATATTTTACAAGAGTTTTATTTAAGTTATTTAACATGGTTATATTTTTATTATTATTTATTATTATTTTATTATTATTCTTATTATACAAACACACAGTCACACAACCACACCACCGTTAGCTGACTTTTCAAAAACGACGTTCCCTCTCGTCATATTTCCAGGAGATCTGCTCTCCCACTTCCCGGATTCGATTCCCTGCGTCCACCAGTTCCTCGCGTAGTGACGGAGCTCAGCCAAGTTTTCTGTGCTCATAGGTGGGTTTGGTGCAGGCTCAGGGTCAAACTGGGGGAAATAGGTGTTAGAGTTATTCAAGAGATTCTGAAATTGCCTGTCAGTGGTCCACCATTCTTCCAGCTCTCCTTGTAGAGGTCGGGGGTTGACAATAGGATCTGGGATAGCATGCTCTAAATTAACTGGAAGTTGTGATTCAGCTGGGTAATTGAAGAGATTTTCATCGGCGGGTCCGATGAGGTCGCTATTTGCCAGTTTGCGATCCAGCTCCTCCCATGGTGGCATTTCCTGAGCTTGCCCGGAACTTTCCCCGATCTCTTTTCTTTTGCCCTTATCCTTTGGATCCTCGGTCTTTTTAACCTTCTGTGCAGCTGGTTTCTTCCTACGCCCACGTTTCTAGTCCAAAATTCTCCTCCTCTTTTTCCATTTTGGTTTCTCATGCGGCTGGGCCTGGAATACTATTGGCTCTTCAGTATCCGCCTTATAGCCAGATGGATTTCCTGTGGTATCCATATCTGTGCTATGGATAGTAAAGTTTCGGAGTGCCTCTGATAGTTCATTCATGCTGTTAGCACACATGAAGAAACACACATATTTTAAGTTAAAATTTTATTTATTGTAAATTAAATTTTCACAAAATCACAGAATGGCAACCAGGAAAATTAAGTATTTCTAAATACTTAATTGGCTTAAGTTAGTGGCTCTGATACCACTTTTTTCTGTCACGACCTCCGGCCAGGTGTGACCCGGTCCAGAAGCCGCAGGACAGAAAACCCGTGGTATTTGTATTTAGTTTGGCAGCGGAAATATTAACAGGATCGTTTAAACTTAAAAATGCCCAATTATTTTATTTCACAATTTGGGACGAACCCCATAATTTACAATAAAGGAATTTCACAAGGAAATTCCCTGTTTTACAAAACTTGTTTATTTATTTTATTGAGCCACCTCTTCAAGCTTTTTAGTGCTACTTAGCACTTTTCCTTGATTCACAGTAAGTCACCTGAAACATGTTTAAAAAGATTTTATCAGCGGGGAAATACTGGCGAGTCGTTCAATTTGCACAAAAGACACATTGTTATAAATTTACAGCATTAAGGGTTTTTATATTTGCCCCTATCATATAATTATCTGGTTCAGCTGTCACTCAACCGAATCTATGACTGTGGACATATCACTAATTAGGCTCGCTCACGTAAGCGACAAATCGTTAGTAGTAATGTGCACAAAACCCCCACATACTGCCAGTAATTAAAGATTAGCAAAGACTTAATCACTGCAAAGTATATCCCCCACGTAAGTTTCCATATGCCTCATTATGAAAACCCCATAATCGACCACGTTAGACGTTGTCCTCCAATCCATCTTTTGACTGACAATCTCCGCCTTGTTCATGATCTTATGCTTTGGGTGTTTTTTAAGACGCAAGTAGTTTGCAAAAGCAAGGTGCTGCAGTTTCACATTTTTTGCATATATTAGTATGGCGTTTTGTCAACATAGTTCCTACATACAAGGTTTTTAAGATACTTACCAACTTTTCCACCCATCCAACATACTTGTCTTTGATGCTAAGATCATCCTCTACAGCGCTGTTATCCAATACATTAACTATTTCGTGTTTTATGTTGAAACAGACAACTGGAAAACATTTAGGGTTTTGTAAAGCAATTTGATAAAAAGAGAATGACTCACATTGCAAGTTTAGTTGGACAGAACCTTGCCTACTGATTTAGCCGTATAACCTAGTTAAATAACAATGCACACGAAACTAGGTCAGTAACTCAATGCAACATTTACGATAAACTCACGAAATCAAAACTCTCACGACGAATGACAAAGTATAGCCCAAATACGGGCAGCACTTAAACATCCATCGGATTGGTTTCAATCGATCGGACATTGTATCATAACAGTGATCGAGTTATTACCCTGTACTCGTAGCAGCGTCTTGACACCTTAATATTCGTTTTAAGCAGAATTTGGACGTTTTTGAAACTAAATTTTCGAATACAGAAGCAAGTCCCACGCACAGGCAATTTATAGCTGATTTTCAGGTTTTACGCGGCCTGCGTAAACCCTTACTTAAACCTTACGCGGCCCGCGAGGGCCCCCTAGTCTACGTGTAGGGCTAGCGTGTCACAGGTAGGTCCGCCACGTGTGCGACACGTGGCCTAAGCGCTTATCCGGAGAATTTTAAGTTATCGCGGCCCGCGTAGCCTTACATTATGGCTTACGCGGCCCGCGTGGAAACCAAATTTCTCAACTTCTTGATTTTTCATGAATATTAGGGTTTCAGGGGTCCGGGTTTTACTTACGGGTCGTTTATGGACATTTTTGCAGGTCCTTACACACGTTTACTTGGAAAGCTTTGCAAACCGGTTAACAAGAAACGTACCATTGACAAGGAACGTACCATGGACAACGTTATTGTCAGTCTGAGCCTGGAAGACGTTGATATTGAAAGTTCTTCCGCGGGCTGCTGGTGGTTGTGGTTGCTGCTGCGGCTGTTGTTGAGGTTGTTACTGTTGTTGCTGCGGTGGTTGTTGCTGCGGTTCTTGTTTCACAACTCGATTCGGGCAGGCGTTAGCAAAGTGATTAGGGTCACCACAAGAGTAGCAGGCTCGTGCATGAACAACGGGAGCAGGAGCTGCTTGGTTACCCTGGATAACAAGGGGTTGAGTTGGTGGTGCTGGAGGAGCTTGAGCAGCTTGTTGACGTGGGCCTGAACGGCAGTGAGCAGTAAAATGCCCATAGATGTTGAAATTCGCACAGAAGCGACAATTCACCTCTGCAGGGTGGTGGTAGGTGCAAGTAGGGCACAGAGGATGAACATCAGTGTACACCCGCTTGGCAGGCGGTGCGTTGGTGACAGGAGTTTGGCGGTTCTGGTTGTTGGGTTGTACGGGGACAGCGTTGAGAGGGGCGGCGGTAGTAGCGGACTTTTTGTTGCTATTGTTGTTGTTGTTGTTGTTCTTTCGCTTGCGATTATGGTGTGAAGACTTTGAAAATTGTGATGCTGCAGGGTCGGTAGCGGGAGTAGCAGTCGCTTGATTGAGACTCTTGGTTGAGGTTTTGAAATACCCAGCTAAGACTCGCTTATCGTTGATCTCACTTGCGATTTGGTAAGTTTCCTCAATGGTAGCCGGTTTAGTTGCTTGAACAAAATCAGCTACACAGTCTAGGAGAGCTCGAATGTACTTCTTGATTGTCATATCAGGCATTGCCACCTGACCGGGACAGAAAATACTGAGCTGCTTGAAGCGAGCGGTGAGACCAGCGTTGTCACCTTCATCTTGTTTGATATGCCAGAATTCATTCTCCAACTTTTGCACTTCATGAGGAGGGCATAACTCCTTCATCATAAGCTTTCTAAGTTCTTCCCATGAAAGGCCATAAGCTGCATCATTACCGTGCCTGTTGCGCTCGGCAGTCCACCAGTCTAGAGCCCTGGACTGAAAAACTCCGGTAGCATTCACAGTACGCAGATTTTCTGGGCATCCGCTTTACCTGAAGGTGACTTCGATATAGTCAAACCACTGAAACATAGCACTGGGTCCATCTTCACTAGTGAAATTAGCAAGACCGCAGGCCTTGAATTTTTTGAAGCTGAAAGAAGCTTTCGGAGAGTCGCTCTTGGATTCAACAGAGGACTTGCTGCTGACCTCGTTGATCTCACTGACGACCTGAGGTATGACTTTAGCCATTTCCTTGGCTACCAGTGAAGCAATACGTTTGTCAGTATGGTTTCGTCGAGCGGCGCGGTGCGTGTGTGATCCAAATGACGACATTGTCTGCAGCAGACGTCGTCATATGAATTAGACGAGATTTGATTATATCGGGTTTTCGAAAAGTTTAGCGTTCGTAAAACATCCGTTATTATTATTATTACTCCATAAAGCACAGGAATACGTCGGCACATAACACATAGTCACGTAGGCACATAATCCACATAAGCACGTATACACGTAAGCACATAAGCACATAGGAGCACATAATCTATAATAACTCTCCCAAAACCATTAAAATACTCCTATACATCCTAAAATACACCTCGTATACGAATAATAACCCTAAAATACATTTATATTATAAAAAAGTAAATAAAACAAATTATACGGGTCGCTCGCGGGCCGCGACGGGGTTCACCCTGGGCTTCGCGAGGCGCGACCGAGAGCAAAGCGGCGCAACCACAGTGTGCCACGTGGCACGACACCCGGATGACCTACACTTGTAACTAACCTGAGCTAGACCCTAGTCTAGGTCCCTCGCGGGCCGCGAGAGAGATAGAAGGATGTGTCGCGGGCCGCGAGGCCCCCTGTTTCCAGCCTATAAATGGAGGCGATCGGCCTCAGTGGTCATTCGATCATTTTCTTTTCTTTCTTTAACATATAGTGCTATAATACTCAGGAATAATACCCCTAAAAAGCGAAGCTCTGCCTCGTTGTAAGTATTATAACCCCCGGTTACGTATTAGTTACTCTGCCCGATTGATCTAGAGCTCCGTAACGCATGTCAAGGCTCTGCCTGACTCAATCGTTGGAATTCTGTCTCGGGGGTATAGCTAATGTAAATTGGGTTATCTTACTAACACATGTGCATTGTTTAATTTTAATAGATTATAACCAGGAAGTCACCAGAATGCAGTAGTATTATCTAAAAATAGCAATGTGAGTACATCTTATTTGTGTAAACCTTTTTGTGAGTCATTCTCTTTTTCTATCAAACTGTTTTATCAAAACCTCAATTATTTTAAATTATGATAACAGTGATTGAGTCTATGTTTTCTATAATTATTGTCGGTATGTTGGGGTTTTATATACATTACTTGTTACTACACTATGAGTAGTAGTATGAACACAAGTCAGGATTGACAGTACCGTGGGTGGTAATTGGGTAGATATAAACATTGTAATCGCTCTCAATAATGTAAAGATGTAAAACCTTGTTTTGATTAAACTGGGATACACTCACCAGTATTTCTTGCTGATTAAACTTTTTAAACGCGTTTCAGGTAACAAAATGTGAAAGCCAAATAGAAGCCAACTGGAGAGCACTGAAGGCTTGGAAAAGTGGCTATAAAAGTTACCTAAATAAGAAAGATGTTTTATTTCAATAAATTAGGGTTTATCACTATAAACATATTGTAATGGAAACTTGCGTTTTTCCCATGTAATTGTTATCTATAAAAGTGTGGTATTTTACTCTGATAAACTATTTCCTAACTACGGTCCTGATGTTAATTTCCGCTGCCAAATTAATAAACACCGATACCACTGATACTGTCCTCGCGGCCGCCCGTTCCCGGGGTAGGGGTCGGGGGTTGCGACATAATCCACGTAAGCACATATTTTGCACGTATTCACCTACATATTTTGCACGTATTCACCTATCTTTCAAAGTTGCGAAGCGCGTTTCGAGAGTTGCGAGCGATAGCGAGTAGCGTTGTGAGTGGCATAGCGTACGAGAGTTCATAGTTTTGAGTTCGCAATTAGTTAGTGATGCGTGTCGAGTGTGATAGGTTTTTAATGTATATGTTAAGCTCTTTTTAACACTTTTTAGCCAAGTTTTAAATTTATAAAACACGATATTTTACTAACACCAAACACACATATGGGCAAGTGCACCCATCGTGAGCGTAGTATAGTGTTGGCAAGATACCGAGGTCGTCCAAGGACACAAGAGCTTTTAGTACCAGTTTATCCTCAACGTCTAATCAAATCAAAAGTTTAGAAAAAGGTTTTAAACAAGAAAAATAAAAACTAACTAAAATGCTGAAAAATAAAATAAAAGTAAAAACAGATAGAGAAGATGAATCACTTGGCTCCGACTTGTGTATAGTGTAACCTTTGATTATTTCCGCACTTTTGCACTTTTTAAGAGATTATCTTAGTTATTGTAGTAGGCCCCTCTTTTGAAGGTGATGTTACCCTCAACCCGGTAGTTTGAGTCAGCAAGGATACAATCCTAAAGGGTCGGATTATTGAAAGATAATTAATTAAGTTTTTAATGCATATTATGGTAGGCCCCTCTTTTGAAGGTGACGTTACCCTCGGCTAAGTAGTCTGAGTCAGCAAGGATACAGTCCTAAGTAGCCGGATTAAAGTATTAATAGTAGCTTACATATGAGGGGATCAAAGAGTTTGGACCCTCACCATCCAACACCGGTGAGTATTGAAGGAGGTCCTACTAAATTTGACCCAGGCCCTTGCAGGATCTATACACTGAACAAGGCAAGACTCTTACCAAACCGTTCCCTTAACCCCCGACCAGGTAGCCAACATACCTCCATATAGACCGTGGAGATATGAATGGTGAAAATCTTTTATTTTATATTGACAGTAAAATAATGCCAAGACACCACGGATAAACGATAAGGAAGAATCACCTTCAACATAAGAAACTAGTTATTAAAGTCATTAATACATAACCAAGTAAAAAGTGCGAAAAGATTAAAAATAAAAAGTATTACACTAGACACTTGTCTTCACCAAGTGATGTAAGAGACTTAGGCAAACATGGCCTTTGATTGTCAAGAACTCTTACGATCAATCTTGGATCCCGAGACGACTCACACACTCTATGATGGACAGTGGATGATGGTGGTGGATGATGGTGTTGTGGTGGGTGAAGTGTGAGAGAGGTGGTGTGCCAAGGGATGGTTTGCAAATGAGCCAAGCACCCCTATTTATAGGCTGAACAGTAGCTCGGACACGGCCCCGTGTCCATTGGGCACGGCCCCATGTCCATCCTCCTTCTATGTCTTCATTAATTGCAGTTTGTCTGCATTAGTTGACCATGCCCCCGTGTCCGCTGGGCACGCCCCCGTGTGCAGAAGCATATCTGTACTATCAAGATTTGCCTGGATTCTGCGAATCTTATAGTTGACCACGGCCCCGTGTCCGCAGAGCACGGCCCCGTGGTGGGCGATAGAAGCTTCTATAGCTTTGTCTTTTATGCTGGCACTTGGGCACGCCCCCGTGTTCACTGAGCATAACATGCCTCTTTAAAATTCTCTTTATATACAAGTTCACATACCTCACGGGGGATCACTCAACACTCGGCCGAAAATGTATTTTAGTCGATCACTCGAGAGCGGCATGGAACTTACTCCTACCATAGGCTTGCCAAGCAATCAATCCTCCTCCTTTTTAACTATATACCTTTGTAAATATCAAGAGGACTTTGGGGTGAAGGGTTAGGCTTGGGTTAAAGGTAGGTGGTTGGGTTAGTGGTTAGTAAAAGGGCGAAAGGCGTAAAAAGTGTAGGTTTTCGTAAGACTTTTTATTTTTGCAATTTTTATTTTGATGAAGCCATTATTCAAACAAAGTTATTTTGGATGAACTTGTTTGTTTATTTCTCTTTTCCTTCATCATCAACATTTTTTTTTTTGAAAAGTCATACGAAAAACCGAGCTTGTTACTAAAACAAAGGGTTTAAAATAAAAAGGGTTTTGGTGAGTAAAAAGGGTGTTTGTTTTTGGGTTAAGAAATGAAAAGGTTTAGGCTCAAATGGGTTAACTAGGGGGATTTTGGGTAGGTGGTAAAAAAAGAAAAATAATGGTGTAGAAATAAAAAGGGTTAGTCCTAATGCCTCCATCATTTACTTACTCGGGTTTAAGTTGGTAAGGACTGGGAATGCATCATCGTGGCAAGTTCTAGAGTCATAAGAACCAAGCGGCTATTCACACAAGAAACGAAAAATGAGCATTTAGTTTAAAGATATGTATTTGTATGCTCAATAAAGGCTCAAAACTCACTTTTGTGGAAATGGGTTTTTATGTGATCAAGTATATATAATCAAATTTTAACTAAGCTTGTCATGTCGTTTCATAATTTTCTTATGTTGGTTCTTTTTATCACGACGCTATCGGTTGTAAATTTGTAAAAATATAACCTTCTTAGAATTTGAAATTCCCAAGTTAAACCTAGACAAGTAAAGAAAATGAAAAATTTTGAAAAAAAATTGGGGTGATTAGCGGTTCCAATAGAGTTTTGTGTAAGGCTTGTGATTTGGACTTGCAAGATTCAAAGTTTTAGCATCCCCCCCACACTTAAATTACACATTGTCCTCAATGTGTCCCAAAAATAAGTTTTTAGGTTGATTGAATGTATAAAAAGGTGTGAAAAAGCAAAATTTATGTTACTAGGCGTCTGGACACGACTCCGTGGTGTCCGGGCACGGCCCCGTGTTCAGATCGCCAGTAACAGAAATGAATGAAGAGAAACAGAAGCCTGGGCACGGGGGCGTGTTCAGTGAGCACGCCCCGTGTCCAGTTACCTGAACTGGGCATTTTCTGCAGATTGTGCAGCACGGGACCGTGTTGGGCAGGCACGGGCCGTGCTGAACTTGCTGTAATGAAGAAAATTTTGTCGGATGGCCCTGTTTTCGTGCATGGGGTGCTGGTTCAAGTTTCCCTTGTCATCCTTCACCATCCCGAGTGTGTTTTATTCCTGAAAATTAAAACTAAACTAGAAAACATAAAAATTAATCTAAACTAAACTAAGGATAGTTCCGCGGAATGCCTCCGTGGTGCGCCATGTTTATAAGGGTCCTTGGCTAGACCCAAAGCTTGGTCATATGTTACCCAAGTGGGATGTTTTGCATCCCATGCTACACCGTCGGAGAGCATCATCCAAACTTGAGTCAATGACCTTCATGTAGTTGACCGGGTCTTCGTCTTCTACTCTTTTTCCGACTCCAAACTTTACTTCCTCGTCCCCAACCCTCAATGTTAGTGTTCCATCATTCATATCTACCACTGCTTGGGCCGTAGCTAGGAATGGCCTCCCCTGGATGAGTGGTACTTCGGTATCTTCCTCCATATCTAGTATGACAAAGTCGGCTGGAAAGACAAATTCGCCGACTTTGACCAATAGATTTTCAGCGACACCTTGTGGATATTTGACGGATCTATCGGCGAGTTGTATGCTTATTTTTGTAGGACTTGTTTTTCCTAAGCTGAGTCGATTGAACATTGATGAGGGCATGAGGTTGATGCTTGCCCCGAGATCGGCTAGTGCATTACGAATGGGGGATTTCCCAATCGAGCAAGGAATTGTGAAGCTTCCGGGGTCAAGTTTCTTTTGTGGGAGTTTGTTGAGTAGTAAGGAGGAGCATTCTTGGCTTAAGTTAACTAATTGCAATGATTCAATTTTCCTTTTATGAGTGAGGAAATCCCTCATAAATTTTGAATATTTAGGCATTTGAGTTAGGACCTCGATAAATGGAATATTAACATGCAATTGTTTTAGTAAACTTTCGAACTTTGCGAATTGCGCATCGGTTTTTTGACGAATTAACCGACCGGGGTATGGAACCGGAGGAGTCTTAGTGGGCTCTTGAACTGGTGGAGAAGCCTTCTCTTGTTGGGGTGCGGGTGGAGTTGTGGTTTGGCTTCTTTCAGTTGGTGGAAGTGGGGCCTCTTCGGGACCCACGGTACGGTTTCTTAATGTTATGAGATGTACTTGCGCCTTTGGGTTGGTTTCGGTATTACTTGGTAACGCGCCTTGTGGTCTCTCGGAGAAATTTTGAGCTATTTGATTTAATTGTTTTTTCAATATTTTGAATGCTAGCTTGTTGATTTCTAAAATTCGATTCCAATTGTTGAAATCGATCCGAGTTTTTCTTTTCGGTGTCGGAGATGAGGCGAGATACAGTATGTTCAAGCCTTTCTCATCCACCTTGTTGTTGAGAAAAATTGTGTGGTTGTTGAAAGTTAGTTCATTGGTTTTGTTGGTTACTACTATTGCCGGGATCTCTCCAACCAAGGTTAGGGTGGTTACGCCATCCTTGGTTGTAGGTACCCGTTGGAGGACCTGACGGCCTAGGTCTATTATCAATGTAGTTTACCGTTTCCGTTTGATCATCTAATTCTTTCATACAACTCCAATTTTCATGTGGCCCACCACATCCCTCACAAGCCATAACCGAGACCGTTTTTGCCATTTCTAACTTTTTGATTTTTGAAGAAAGGGCCTCGATTTGGGCTTGTAAAGAAGTGCTTTCATCAACCTTATGGGCGCCCGGGGCAATAGATTTATTGCCTCGGGGAGTGTGCCACTGAAAATTGGTCTGAGCAATCTCCTCAATTTGATTATATATTTCATTTGGGCGACGATTACCTAGAAGTCCCCCGGAGCTAGAATCAAGTGTTTGTCTTGTGTGTGGCAACAACCCATTGTAGAAAGTGGATACTTGTTGCCATACCGCAAGACCGTGATGAGGACACTTTCTTATAGAAACTTTTGGGCTAGTTCATCCCAGGTGTTTACCGAACCAACTGGGAGGGTGTTAAGCCAAGCCTTAGCTCGGTCTTTTAGTGAGAATGGAAACATACGAAGGCGGATGGCGTCGTTTGATGCTCCATTGATCCGAAAGGTATCACATATTTCTAAGAAATTAGTAATAGATAGATGAGGATCCTCATCCGCAATCCCATGGAAGGTTGCGGAGTTTTGAAGCATTTATATCAAATGCGGCCGAAGTTCAAAGTTGTTGGCTTCGACATTCGGTGCATTGATAGCGGCGCCGAGATTACCCACGGTGGGTCGTAGGTAATCCATGAGGGTACGTTGGTCCGCCATTGGAAGTGGGTCCCCCGAAACTTTCTCTTGGTTTTTAGCTTTAAGTCTTTTTCTGAGAAAGCGTTCGGGTTCTTCTAGAGGTTCTTTTATGTCTCTACTAGAACTGGAGCTCATACACTACGTAGAAAGTTCAGATGTGGCACCTGGTGTTACACCCTAAATCGTACATGACAAAAGTCGCAGCGGAAAAACACGAACCATAAAATTTCTTCCTTTATATATACCTCAACTTATTTAAACTTTAACTTTAACATAACTCTTATTCATAAATCCGTCATCCTCTTATTTACCAATTAGAAACATAGCTTATGATTGTTACACTTTACATTCAACGTCCCCGTACAATCTATCTCGTGACTCGATCTTCGATCTCTAATCCTTGTTATAATCACCCATTATCCACACAACCTGCGTTCACCACATACATTCGAAACATTAGCACACGTTATATAAACCAGCTCATTCATGTACACTTCCCATTTCGTTCTTTAACAAGCTTTAAGCATCTCATCTGCGTATCCATTTCCTGATGAGGCTTCAATAATGTACCTGCATACTTTTCATTCTCAGCGTACACCATTATTAACGTTAGCCCTCAACGTGTCTAAATCATGCTTACATACGTACATACATTAAGCTCACATCTTTACATTCATGCATACACTCATACACATCTTTATACGTACATACATACACTTCCATATTCGTACATACCCTTCCTACATCATCACATACATGCATACTCTCTTACATCATCACATACATGCATACACTCGTATATACGCTTATACATACATACACATCTACGTACAAACATAACTTTCCTACAACTTTACATACGTGCATACACTCATACATGCCTTCATACGTACTTACATACGCAACTACATACGTACATACCTTTCCTACATCATCACATACATGCATACACTCGTATATACGCTTATACATACATACATACACATCTACGTACAAACATAACTTTCCTACAACTTTACATACGTGCATACACTCCTACATGCCTTCATACGTACTTACATACGCAACTACATACGTACATACCTTTCCTACATCATCACATACATGCATACACTCGTATATACACTTATACATACATACATACACATCTACGTACAAACATAACTTTCCTACAACTTTACATACGTGCATACACTCCTACATGCCTTCATACGTACTTTACGAGTCATCGGGTCGAAAACCGGAGCACCAGGACACGTTACGGGTCAACCGGAAACACCAGACGCGAAAAATAAAAGCTTACAAACAAGTGCCCGTCGCCGACGGGCTCCAGGCCGTCGGCGACGGGTTGTAAATATGCCCGTCGGGGCCATTAACCCGTAACCAGTGTGTAACCCGTCGGAGGAAAATGACCAAACCAGTGCCCGTCGGCGACGGGGTGGGAGCCCGTCGGCGACGCCCTCTCTAAAACACATTTTCCTGCAGATCCATTTCGTCGTCCGTACGCACTAAAACGCGCGTAACTTTCGAACCGTTTACCCGTTTAACCTCCCGTTTCTTCCTACATGCTTGTAAATTCACATTCTATCATACGGACTTAAAATCCCACATCCGGATTAAGGAAATTCTTAACTTGCATGCATTCGGCTTATTATTATATTCTAAATTTTTGACCCGTTATGGGTATTTGTGCATTAAATGGTCTATGACATAACAAGACCATACTCTACGCTTTCACACATGACCAACACATTACCCTAATCGGTTCACTTGTTTCCAATAGACATTTAAGGTCGTTTGCCCGATATACCTGTCAAGGGCATTTTTGTCAATTTCGCTCTATCCTTAACAACAAGGGAATTCCTTACAAAAGTAACGAATCCTCCTATTTAGCTAAAATTCTTAATCACACATACCTTGCTCGGATAAAAACTAAGATCCGATTAATATTCATTGACATCATACAATTCATTCCTAATTGACCTCAATTATCACATTTAGTTAAAATGCATATAACTTTACATAAACAACTAAGAAGTGATTGCAGAATCACTTACCTCATGCATCCGTGTTCCCATTCGTTCCTCGCCACTTCTTGACCCGTTAGTCTTCCGTGCTTGATTCCGTCTCGACATGATTCCTATACTTCCATGTCATCGAAATCACGCTATCATTAGCATAGTCATTTGTACATGATAACAATCGTATCAATTCCATATTTCACACTTAACTTTCATTAATCATTTCTAACAAACATAACTCATATAATCATGTCCGTATACGTTTAACTCATGTAACTCATCATGTCATTACATTTAACACGGATTGCTATTACATGTACCATACGACTTCTCATCAACCTACATTTACGACAAAGAGTCAAATCATGCTTCTTATACTTAGTTGACTTTTAAAAGTCAACTATCAACCATACATAACTATCGACTTATCAACATATTACCGTATCATCATAATCGACTATACGGACGACACTATATACATTTTATCATTCACTTGATGTACGTACTACCTTTTAAGCATAACGTACAACTTATTCATACACAGTCTTCTAAATTCATACATAGTTCATCAAATGCTTCTACAATCCAACATGGGGTATTTAAATTAAACATCAAACATGTTATCATCACATTTTATTCACTTCATCTAACAACAATTCATCATTTCTTATCCCATATCTTTAATCATTCACACACGTGTATGATTCCAAACATTATTAACATAAGTGAATCATCAATTTACATTACATCATCTAAAACTCACTTCATAACTACTTGTTAATCACTTACAAGTGATCTAATCTTAAGTTCTTCATAATTCATCATATTTTCGATATATGTACTACCTTGTAAGCATAGTGTACAACTAGTTCATGCATATCATTCTAATCTCATACACAATTCATCATTTTCTTCCTCCTAATCAACATGATTCATACATGCATAAACATCAAACATACTAGTATCACATTTCTTTCAATTCTTCTAACAAGAATACATCATACAACTCAAAATACATCAATATTAGGCAAGAACTTAGACATAGATAATTTACCCATGTCACCATCTTCACCATAACAAACGGGTTTCACCCTTAAACATCAAATTACCCCAATTCATGCATAATCCATGTTCCAAATGATGAATCTAACACATACTCATGCTCAATTTCATACAAATTCGTGATTTACAACATAACCCATTTCGTGCATCATCACCAATCTAGAATCTAAGACATACCTTACGATCCCCTTGTGAAGGTGATCATTAATCCGTGTTTGGTTATGAATTTAAGCATCATTTAGCCTTCCAATTGGATGATCTTTCATGTTTAGGGTTTGAGACTCCATGGGAGTCTCCTGATCGATCTAGAAGACACACGAAGGTGTGTTTGTGTGTGTATTATTTTCTTTTAATAACTCATCTTTCATCCTATACCATCTAGCCCCTCATGTTTACCATTTAACATAATTGGCACACTTTCATTCTTTACTTGTTTCTACCATACTTTTAACTAGGATAATTAACCTAGTTATTTATTTCTCAATGTACCATATTAGAACATGTAACGAATATAGACATTCGGGTTTTGGGGTGTTACACCTGGGTTCCTAGTCCTGCAATAAAAACAGAAAAGAACGTTGGTCAGAAGGTTCACCACATCCCCGTGCTCAGGTGAACACGGCCCGTGGTCGGAGATACAGTGATTGTTTTCCGGATCCCTGTTACTGGGGAGTTGGACACGGCCCCGTGTTGCACCGACACGACCCCGTGCTCAGCTCTCTGTAACTCGGAAAATAAAAACTGCCAGTAACAATGCTGGGCACGGCCCGTGTCCGACCAGGCACGGCCCGTGCTGAGCTCTGCAGAAACTGAAAAACTACGAAAATCCTAAAAAAAATTAGAAAAATTAGAAAAAACGATTAGACCGTTGATTCCTAACTTTCTTAAAATCCTTGTGTCCCCGGCAACGGCGCCAAAAACTTGATGCGTGTCGAGTGTGATAGGTTTTTAATGTATATGTTAAGCCCTTTTTAACACTTTTTAGCCAAGTTTTAAATTTATAAAACACGATATTTTACTAACACCAAACACACATATGGGCAAGTGCACCCATCGTGAGCGTAGTATAGTGTTGGCAAGATACCGAGGTCGTCCAAGGACACAAGAGCTTTTAGTACCGGTTTATCCTCAACGTCTAATCAAATCAAAAGTTTAAAAAAGGTTTTAAACAAGAAAAATAAAAACTAACTAAAATGCTGAAAAATAAAATAAAAGTAAAAAACAGATAGAGAAGATGAATCACTTGGCTCCGACTTGTGTATAGTGTAACCTTTGATTATTTCCGCACTTTTGCACTTTTTAAGAGATTATCTTAGTTATTGTAGTAGGCCCCTCTTTTGAAGGTGACGTTACCCTCAACCCAGTAGTTTGAGTCAGCAAGGATACAATCCTAAAGGGTCGGATTATTGAAAGATAATTAATTAAGTTATTAATGCATATTATGGTAGGCCCCTCTTTTGAAGGTGACGTTACCCTCGGCTAAGTAGTCTGAGTTAGCAACGATACAGTCCTAAGTAGCCGGATTAAAGTATTAATAGTAGCTTACATATGAGGGGATCAAAGAGTTTGGACCCCCGCCATCCAATACCGGTGAGTATTGAAGGAGGTCCTACTAAATTTGACCCAGGTCCTTGCAGGATCTATACACTGAACAAGGCAAGACTCTTACCAAACCGTTCCCTTAACCCCCGACCAGGTAGCCAACATACCTCCATATAGACCGTGGAGATATGAATGGTGAAAATCTTTTATTTTATATTGACAGTAAAATAATGCCAAGACACCACGGATAAACGATAAGGAAGAATCACCTTCAACATAAGAAACTAGTTATTAAAGTCATTAATACATAACCAAGTAAAAAGTGCCCGAAAAGATTAAAAATAAAAAGTATTACACTAGACACTTATCTTCACCAAGTGATGTAAGAGACTTAGGCAAACATGGCCTTTGATTGTCAAGAACTCTTACGATCAATCTTGGATCCCGAGACGACTCACACACTCTATGATGGACAGTGGATGATGGTGGTAGATGATGGTGTTGTGATGGTGGTGGGTGGTGGGTGAAGTGTGAGAGAGGTGGTGTGCCAAAGGATGGTTTGCAAATGAGCCAAGCACCCCTATTTATAGGCTGAACAGTAGCTCGGACACGGCCCCGTGTCCATTGGGCATGGCCTCGTGTCCATCCTCCTTCTCTGTTTTCATTAATTGCAGTTTGTCTGCATTAGTTGACCACGCCCCCGTGTCCGCTGGGCACGCCCCCATGTGCAGAAGCATATCTGTACTATCAAGATTTGCCTGGATTCTGCGAATCTTATAGTTGACCACGGCCCCGTGTCCGCTGAGCACGGCCCCGTGGTGGGCGATAGAAGCTTCTATAGCTTTGTCTTTTATGCTGGCACTTGGGGACGCCCCCATGTTCACTGAGCACGGGGCGTGTTCAGCCTTCTGTTCTCTTGTTTTGCTTGGGAAGATGCTGTCGGGGAGGTCGGGCATGCCACGTTTGTTCCTTTTCTTGTATTTATGTTAGATTTAGCTGCCTTTTTTGCTTCTTTTGTTCATTTGAGCTCATTTAATCCTGAAAATACAAAAGGAAGACAAAAGCACACTTTTTCCAACATTAGTACTAAAAAGGGTTAGTTTTATGCCACAATTGATGTAATTTATATGTTGCATTTTGTGCACATCAGTTAGCGTTTTAGATTCGGACGTTGTGCGAGTTGTGCGAGTTTTACAGAGCGGTGAAAGCGAAAAGCGTAGATCTCCAAAATTGAAACATATAGACATACAAACACATAAAATCGTTAACTCATAAAATCAACGGTTGCGGGCTCGGAATCGAAACAGGATGTCTTGGGTGTTAGACGTCGACTACCCAAAGTGATTCAATTATTCACAACGACCTCGGGTACACTCTTTGGCCTAATAGACTGTGCTCTCGCCTAAATACGGCGAACGACACTCATCCTTCCAGTCACTACATGACTCAAGTCATCAGAATAGTCGAGACTTTGGTGAGAATTTTGTAAAATCAAATAGGGAGTGGAACTGGTCATTAAGATGCGGGTTTCACCCCTAACTTAACAACTTTGTTCCCGACAGTGTGGTAAAACCATGAGATAGAGATGGAGATTCCCGTTGAGGTATGGATGTCACTCCTAACTCAACGAAGATTCTCATGCTGAGAGTAAAAATACGCGTAGAGTGAGAGATCATATCGAGAGTTCTTGGTTTTCACACCTAATCTCGACTCAATCACCCGGTGGTGTTATGCGAGTGTTTTCGAAAACGTGTGTATTGTGTTAGCCTTAGGAAAGGCAAGTAGAGTTTCAGCCCTAGGAAAGGTTGTCTTCACGCGAAGCTGTAGTATGCGTGGTTCACACGAAGTTGTAATTTTCGCGAGTTCAAACGAGAGTATCAAAAGTGTGTTCGTACGAAACCCCTATTGGGTTCGCGCGAATGTTCTGTTGGTACTTAGACTATAGTCTAGGTCAATCCTAAGACTCGACCTAATTCCCTATAGTTATGGCTCTGATACCAATCTGTCACACCCCAACCGATGGCGAAATCATCGGGGCGTGGCACTGAGCGAAACAGATTGTTCAAGAGAATCCATAACAACTATTAAATGACAATATATTTAACGTTAATATCCCATACTACTAACATATAAAGCAATAACAGTTATTATAGATAGCGAGTCTCATAAACAAATACTATTCCGACAACTCGGATTTTATTTAGCGGGTTTCTAGACTTCCTAGCTTGTTTCATCACAGCATAGCATCCTATCAACCTGTCACATACGTTAAAATAAGGTCAATACATAAAATGTAAAGGTGAGTTCACAAGTTTGAATAGTATATAGTAATAAAAGCGTTTACGCATAACAAACACGTATCACGTAATGAGCGAAGCATGTAACTATCAAACAATGTATACAACTTAACCACGAGACTGCGTTGTAGAGTATGCGCGACACATGTTCAGCGAACACGTGAAGTAAAGAGATGTGCTCCCTAGCAACCCCTGTCCACGAAAAGTGCTGAGTCCAAACTATAGTACTATCGTTGCTAGAGGCGGTATAGTGTAACACTGTATATCATAGTACAAGCATTCAAAGTACACATATAGCATGCAGGAGCGGTTAGCGTTCATAAAGTGTTTGCGTTGTGTGTTGTGTTTTGATATAGAACGTATGTAACACCCAAAAGTGCGTTAAATGAAAATGGGTTCGAGTATACTCACAGTATGTGTTTAACAAGTAAACACAGCCTTGATTGGATTGATGGGAGCGCGTTGAGCTAGACTGAGCATGGGAACAGTAGCATAAGTCGTTGAACAGCGTGTAAACAAAATGTCGGAGAGTTAAGTATTCGAAAGGTGATCCGATCGGATGGGTCTCCATTCGAGCGGATGGTCATCCGAGCGGATGACCATTCGAATGAGTGTGTGCGTTGTTTCGTAAATCGTTGAAATTCGAAGTTTCGTTAAAAACGTTTAAGTATTGAAAGTTGTAAAGGGGCAGGTCATCCAGTCGGATGGTCATCCGAACGGATGGCCATTCGATCAGATGGTCCGTTACTCGAAATTTTGTAAAATTTTCTAAGTAACAAGTTTTGCGTTAAACAGAGACGACGTGATGACGTGTCAAACAACGGGAATACACCAAGCCTAGCTCATTCAATCGAATGGTCTCAGCCCATTCAGTCAAACTTACTGTTCTTGATAAAAATCCATGTTCAACCCGTTAATCGGCCATCTCTCTGGTGGAAATCCGTTTTCAAGCCGGCTCTTGACTAAGGAACGAGTAGAGAGCCTGAATGAGTCTAGATTCTATCGGTTTTGTGTAGAAAGTTGAAGAGGAGTTTGAAAACCATTGAAAAGTGTTGAAATCTTGTTGAGATTTAGTTAAAAAGTGTGGAAATCCTTTAGATCTGAACCAATCTCGATCAAATGGAGCTCCATAACAGTTTGCCTAAGCAAACCGAGAGGAAAACCACCTTCAAGAGGTCCGAATCAGTGATTTCAGAGAAAAAGTTAGTGTTTGTGTGTAATTTTGATGTAGAAGTGATTAGAGATGAAGGTTGTACAAGATTTGAGGAGAAATACTTACGAAATAGCCTTGAATCGTGAGTAAAAGTGACTGGGAGCGACTTGAGTGCGTGTGATCGGATGGAGGTGTCAAATCAGTGAAAGGGAGGCGTACGGGTAGTATTTATAGAGGTGAGTGGAGAGTTAAGTCGGTAGAGAGTGGTGTTTGGTCGGATGGCTCGCCCGGTCGAATGGCCATTCGGTCGGATGCCCATCCTCGGATGGGCATCCGGATGGAAGTCCATTCGATCGGTTGTCCATTCGATCAGCCGAGTTGCGTTTTGTTAGTTTTCCAACTTTCTTTTCGTGTGTTAAGCGTTGCGTGGCGTTTAATCGAGTTGCAAGTGAGCGTTGAGCGTGTAAGCGTTGCGTTGATAACCACATAACATTTAAGTAAATAGTCACACAAAAAATACACCACATAAATGTATAAAGTAAATCCGCGTTTCGAGTTGCGTTGAGACTGCGTTGGGTTTGCGTTGCGATAGCGTTTAGTCTAAACAAGCGACGTAACCTGCGATAAAATACGTTTAAATAGATAGCGTTATAGTAAGCGTTTAAATGTGATAACTGCGTTTTGAATAAGCATTTGATAATGCGTTTAAAATAATGCGTTGTAAAATATAGTTTAAAATAGCTAACCCATAGCGATAATCGGAATCTCAGGAATACAAGCAATTACGAACAAAAGACATCGGATAGTAACGATCTGAAAAGTCGAGTTGTTACAACATGATGCACAAATTTATAACTTATAATATATAATATATAATATATAATATATAATATATAATATATACATATTAACCAAATTCTTGATACTAACCAGATTATGGTTAGATGTCAAGAACTTAAGTTAAGGTTATCTTAGTTTCTAGACTCCTCGTTTGTGATTCTAATGGGCAACTTAGAACCTATGAAAACACATGAAAACATAGTGTCCAAACGAGTATCTAGACAAGATATATTTTCATGCACATATACTTTTTCGTATTAATTCCAAATCCAAACTCTCTACGAACTCCATACACTCATACGCCTTCGTCTCCACAATGTAGGGTAACTTTGGTACTCCACCTTCAACGACTCTTCAATTAACGTTTACTTGGAAAGCTTTGCAAATTCTGAGTGTACATGACCCCCTTTTTATTTTTTGACACTTTTGAGTGCAATACATATAACTTATCAAACTCACACAATCACATACAAATATATTCAAAGTACTCAATCGAGCCAGTTGTGTAGGCAATCCCGGATATGACAACCTGACGGACCAAACTCATTTGGTTATGAAAACACTAGGTAAACACGGAGTAATGTTAGATCCAGTTAGTTTATGCCTTCTTTTACGTACTATCCCATTTATTTTTTATTTAAATAAAAGTAATATTAGATTCGAGTTTGGCTTATTTAACTTATGAGAGCTTAAGCTATTACTTGGCTCGTTTCGAGTTCTATATCTAAAGTTTGAGCTCGGCTCGTAAGTAATTTTTCAAGCTCGAACTCGAACCTAACTCGGCTCGTTTTATATTTATAGATTTTTACATGTACTTTAGTTACAACTTTATATATAGCACATTATTATTTAGCTATTTTTTCGTAATGTTACATATAATAATAATAATAATAATATTATTAATAATAATAATAATAATAAGAGTTAAATGTCATTTTAGTCCCTGTGGTTTGGGTCATTTTGCCAGTTTAGTCCAAAGGTTTAATTTTTAACATGTGGGTCCAAAAAGGTTTCACTGTTGCCATTTTAGTCCACTGGGTTAACTTCATCCATTATTTCTGTTAACGAGAAGGGCGGTTCGGTCATTTTGTATGGCCGAATTGCCTTTCTAGTTAACAAAATTACATATAAAATGACCGAATTGCCCTTCTGGTTAACAGAAAAAATGGATGAAGTTAACCCAGTTGACTAAAATGGCAACGGTGAAACCTTTTTGGACCCACAGGTTAAAAATGAAACCTTTGGACTAAACTGGCTAAATGACTAAAACCATAGGGACTAAAATGGCATTTAACTCTAATAATAATAATAATAATAATAATAATAATAATAATAATAATAATAATAATAATAATAATATATTTTTTTTGAAAATTAAACTTCATTAAAAACAATCTCTGACTCAAACGGGCAAAAGGCCAAAAACAAACAGCTCCCCCCGACCCAAACGGGCAAAGGGAAACACACTTACAACATATACATAGGGTATTTACATCATTCCTTCCAATTAATGTAATTACAAAAAGACCTATTTTTTATCCAAACATAACCCCTTACAATAATAATAATAATAATAATAATAATAATAATAACTACTATATAAAAGGAAAATTGACATGAAATAATCACTATTAGACGTCATTAATCATTGGCAATCTCACTTTTGAATATTCCCATGCCAGTCCAACCTTTCACCTATTTTTCCTCCACCGGTCCCCCGTTAAAAAAACCTAACGGAGTTAAGTTTTTTTTTTTTAATTACAAACATATGTTTTAGGGTTTTTGATCAGAACGACGATACGAGTCGGTCGATGTAAAACTAACCTTGAAACGGTGCTCCAAACGACTTGATTTTTGTTACTTTGAAGTTTAAACACCCGAATTGAAGCTCCCTTTTCGTCGTTTGGACCACCGTTTCGAGGTAAATTTTACATCAATCGACTGATATCATTGTTCTGATCAAAGCCATAAAACATCTGTTTGTAATTCGAAAAAAATCAGTTAAGTTTTTTTAACGGGGGACCAATGGAGGAAAAATATGTGAAAGGTTGGACTGGCAGGGGAAATATTTAAAAGTGAGACTGTCAATAGCCAATAACGTCTACTAGAGATTATTACAGGCTAATTTCCCTAAATAAAATTATATTAAATATATTGAATATAAGTTATATAGTTAATATGTTTGTTTAGTCTCGCTAGCCAATTTTAAGCTCAATAGGTTCGGGCTCGGATGCATTTATAATACACGTTTATTTTTAAGCTCATGATTGAGCTCGAGCTCAATTAAGCCTGACTTTGTTTGATCTTTTAGCATGCCGTCTCGAGCAGCTGCTTTGAGACCATAAGCCCACCCACTTCTTTGAACCCAAGACCTTGTCCCATGTTCGAGGGTGGCGAATTTAAGAGTTTTTCTTCCAATTTTTCAAGTGCTTCATTAACTTCAATAATTAACTAACCAGAATTATATAAATATGTGGTTTAATTCTCTAGAGTATAAAAGTATTGTTTTTTTATAAAGTTTTGATACGGTTGTATATAATATATAGTTGTACAAAATAAACTGCCCGCGGGCAACGGGCACATCCTCACATTTGGGGAGCAATTCTCAATCATAGTACACCTATAATAAAAGTTTAAATAAATATCCCCCACCACCACCACTCATAGTTTTGTCACGACTTAGGCAAAAAGTAAACCACTTACTTTACATTTTTTTCACTTTGCCACTTGCCACCCCTTATGTTTACTTTGTCACTTTTCATGATTCCGTACCATAATGATGTTTAATGGCTTAATTTTTTATTCATCACAAATATCTTTTTTCCTATTTATTCCTTTAATTTGAGTGTCTATGTCATCATATTAATGTGCTACAAGTGGTATGGTTAAGATCACTCAAGTCGTCTCATTACCACTTTAAAAAACAATCTTAATAAATATAATGTATGAAAAGTTATGACATAGGTAAAAAAGATTTATCATTTTGATGGTTTACTCACTAATGATGAAACTTACAAAAAAAATTGAGTGATTGACCTGGTTGGAAAAGTTGATAGCATGTACAACAATAATCTTCAAAGCAACATTTTGGTGGACAAGACAATACTTACAAATAAAGAAATGAATATTACAACATCAATTTTTAGCATCACCCACACCAAAAAGATAGTGTACAAGTCACATCTCTTAAACCATCTGTACCACGCGTTCTTAAAGGGACGTGGAAGAGAGCGGAGGAATGCATGCAAAAGTGGCTAGGAGAGAGCATGGGGCCGTCCCAACAGACTGGCACACCCAAGGGTGATGAAGAGGTTTTGTGAGAGCCAAGGATGACTCTCTTGGAAGAAGTTAGTCGGTCAAACGAGTAGCAGCGACATGAAGGTTCCACACTGTGGCTATTAAATTTTAAACCAAAAGATAGATGTTGATTTTAACAATTAACAATACTTAGATTAATTCACTTCTTGACTTGATCCATATGATTTTAACACAACTTCTTCTACACTAGAGTTACTATACACCTACAAACTATTTTTTCACTTCATGTTTAACCTATCCGTACAAAACTTCAATATTCATAATACTACAAGGTCGAAAGGAGATGTTTATTAAACTTTGGCGTAGAAAGTGAACACCATAAGAAAGATGAAGGGCATGAAGAATGAGTATGATGAAAAAGAGGTAAGAGCATCAACTTGGTGGGGTCCACATGACATTACCTGTTTGATTTTGTCAGAGAGTGGGACCCATGATGCGTGAGGTGTGATTTGTTGGCGTGTAGGAAAACGACAAAAGAATCAGGCATAAAAGTGTGGATCGATGACGCAAGCAGAAGAGGGATTGTTACAGTGTGAGCTACTCCACCTTTAATCATTTAATATTTAATAGTATGATTTAAGGAATTTTTTATTCATATTTTTTAATCGGGTTTGTAATGTTCATGAATGCATCAACCTACTTTTTTTTTTTTAACGACAGAACGATTTATTAAAATAGAAGCGGGCCAGCAAGTAGCTGTAAACTCAAGGCTAAAGGAATAATTATATACTTACATCTTTTACGTTAAAATTACACCGCCTATCTCAAACTATATTGCTCAAACTCGATCTAGTTGTTAACCATAGATACGAGTTCATCTTTATTTCTTCCACCGTTCTACTAGTTGGTATAAATTTATTGTTGAAAGTCTTCTCATTCCGTATCTTCCAAATATGCCAAAACATACTTGTTACGTTTATTTATAATATTGGGATTGATTTTTATAAAAGTACTTTGTATGCGTAAAAGTATAATACATTATAGCATTCTTACTAAAATTGATTATACATTTTTTAATTTTTTAATTTTTACGTCGTCATTCTCATCCTTATCTTCTTATTCTTTCTTTGGTTTCTCTTTCATACTTGATGTGCAAACCGAAATGTTTGAGATACAAATCGAAATGCTTGATGTGTAAACTGAAATGGTTAAGGTATAATTTTTAATATTTGGAAATGTGGTAGAGATGCATTATAGAAATATATATATATAGACAAAAGATCAAATACAGATAATTTTAACGTACAAAACGTACGAACTAAAGGTTTTCCTGAAAAAACGCGGTGACATTTTCGTAATTATCAAAATTACTCTACAAATGATCCTATAGAGTAATTTTGATATTTGTAGAGTAATTTTGTAAAATGTTCATGTAAAGTAATTTTGATCTTGTAGAGTAATTATCAAAATTACTCTGCAAATTTATCAAACAACATACAATTCAAAATTACTCTACAAATGATCTTGTTGAGTAATTTTGATCTTTTAGATTAATTTTGTAAAATGTTCTTTTATAGTAATTTTGATCTTTCAAAAATTATGGTTAGTTTTTAGCATTCAGTTTTTTTTTTTTAGGGGGGGGGGGGGGGGGGATAGATTTTTTGGGGTTTTTTTGTGAGATATAGTTTTTTGATCAAAATTACTCTACAGGATCATTTGTAGAGTAATTTTGATAATTGTCCTATGAGCAAATAATTACGAAAATGTCACTGCGTTTTTTCGTCATTTTCATGCTATTTGTACGTTTAGTACGTTAAAGTTATTTGTGCGGGAACTTTACTCATATTTTAACATATCACAATCTCATATCTATATATTTTGCCTAAGTAGCATAAGAAGGATTGTGATGATGACATGTGGCACTCCTAATAAATAGAAATGAATGGCATTTTGATCCTTATAAATATGAGTGAAAATGACATGTGGCATCCCTGTTGTTTTTTAAAAATACAACAAAAAAAATCTAACACAAAAAATCTAGTACAAAAGAATATAGCACAAAAATGTAGTACAAAAAAATATAGCAAAAAAATCTAGTACAAAAAATATAGCACAAAAAATTGAGAGAAAAAATTCAGCACAAAAAATTTAGCACAAAAATATAGTATAAAAATTCAGCACAAAAAAATGATATATAATATAGAAATACAACACATTTTAGTGGGTTTTTTAATATTCATATTTTATATAGCAATATGGTACTCAAATTAAAGATAAAAAGACGCTCGATTTTACGGTGAATTTTTTATGAAAAAATAATGTCGCATAAAAAAGTTATGAATGTTTAAAAAATTAGGGTGAAATATGTATGTGCGTTGCACGTGGAGAGAGAAAGTTAATAAATAGTGTTTTCTCAATATACCTTTGCACTCTTCCTTTCTCCTACACTTACATCTTAACCATTGATTTGAAAAATGAATGGTTAAAATTACTTATCATCCTATTTAGGCAAAATAAACTTTTTATTTGATCATACCCCTATTTTGTTAAGTCAACCAAATACGTATATGTTTCATTTATATCAAATCCAAAGGAAAATAGCTTTTTTTAAACCACTCATTGTAATTTACTTTAGTGGTTGTTTAAAAAAATGCTTTAGAAATTTAAGACGGTTATTATGTTGGAGGGTGACGGGACGGTACTCGCCAAAAAAGAAAAATTAAACACCATGACCATTTTAAATGATGAGTAAATGAATTAAATACGTTTTGTATATATAGGTTTATCATAATTTCAGAAGGTTATAATGTCAAAAAGAGACGTAACATATGTTGGGTGGCCAAAGCAATATTTTTCATAAGGACACTATTGTAATCATCTTGCTCGAGTATAAAGTAGGGATCATCAAGTGGTATTGGGTATCGATTCGGAACCGGTAGGTACCGAATTTCACGAATCGACTTGATTTTCGGTACCAATTATATACCAGTTTGGTATCGGTCCGATCTGATACTGGTTCGGCACCGTTATTTACCGCTTTTTCCTTCAAATATCGGTCTGTACTGGTACCGAATCGTACTGTACCTGGTATATTTGATACCGATACCACTTTTTAGAATTTTCAATACCAATACCGGTTGATATCGAGCTCATCACTAATATGAAATGCCATCATAGCTTATCATTGTTTGAAAACTTTATAATAGTCATAAGCTTATGGGACATACTTGGTAAAATTACACATTTCATTTTATGTACACCTATCAAATTACCAATACATATGAGAACATTTATCATATATATCCCAATAATTTCTTGATATTAATTAAAACTAGCGGAATTACCCGCACGATGCGACGAGAAATTATGTTCCGATTGGCATCAGTTCAGTGTGTTACAACATTGGTATAGTTTTTTTTAATGTAACCTTGTTTTTAACAAAATCTATACCGGGAGGTCGAGAAAAAAAAAATAAACACGTCTATTTATTAGTTCTTCTTTTAAGTTAACAAACGCAAGTTATTCGAAAAAAATAAATTGGATTAAAGATGTATATTATATGAAGATAAAGGTCCTACTGAAAGTAAAGAAAATTAATATTTTATAATAAAATTAGTATTCATAATTTATTCAAATTAATATGTAGAGTAATTATCTTCAATGCTTCGTTTAATTTCATTAGTTTCCTTGACTCATTTGCACATGGTTCACATGACAAGATGTACTAGGTTCATAAATTTAAATTTGTTAATACTTAAAAGTCTCTTAAAATAAATGAAACCGTATATAATATTGAATTTTAAACTGAAACTTGTATAAAAAGCTGAATTTCAAGTAACAAGAACTTGTAAAATGAATAAATTCTTAAAGAATTAAAATATGTTAAAATTATTCAAACTTGTAACGTATTTGATTGACAAAATAATCTTGTTTTGATTTGGAAGTTTGTTAAAGACAGGAATTCATCTAAAATTTAACTGAATTCAATTGAAGTATACATTGGTTGGAAGCTTACAACATTTATGTGCAAAATTATATACTCATATAGTGAATAAATAAATTAAAACGAGTTATATTCGTGCCTAGTACATTTATTTTTCAAATTATTAGTGATAAAATTAATTTATGAGCTTGTCCAGACCAACTTTAATATTGAATCGACCGACTAAAACCAACACGTACCCATAGATGTTTACAATATCCTCATATTAGTTAAACAAAAATGTTAGGTACCATAGTAACTAAAACTAATAGATGCGATTAGTATTAAAAATGTATCAATATCACGACGAAGAATACAAGAGTGGTTAACTTTTCTGGCATCATTTTACCATATTCTAAAGATGACTAATACACGTACGTAACCTGCCAAAATACAAGTGTAGAAAGTAAATTATATATTATGTTTTGTAAAATGATTATTATATAATTTAAATATAAACATGTTACTCAATTTTTTGTAATCCCTACTCACTTATTTATACATTGATTTAGAATCTCAAAATATACCGAAGTACCACTCATCTTAGGAAGGTCATTCCTAGCTACGACCCACGCAATGGTAGACATGAATGGTGGGACACTAACATTGAGGGTTGGGAACAAGGAGATGGAGTTTGGGGTTGGGAAAAGAGTAGAAAACGACGACCCGATCAACTACATGAAAGTCATAGACTCAAGTTTGGATGATGCTCTCCGACGGTGCAACATGGGATGCAAAACATCCCACTTGGGTAACATATGACTGACTTTGGGTCTAGCAAATGACCCTTATAAACGTGGCGCACAACGGATGCATTCCGCGGAACTATCCTTAGTTTTAGTTTAGATTAACTTTTATGCTTTCTAGTTTAGTTTTAACTTTCAGGAATAAAACACACTCGGGATGATGGAGGTTACTAAGGGGAAACTTGAACCCACACCCCATGCAAAAAAACAGAGCATTCCGACAATTTTTCTTCATTACAACTAGTTCAGCACGGGGTCGTGCTCAGCCCACACGCCCCGTGCCCAAGGTTCTGCAGAAAATGCCCATTACAGGTAACTGGACACGGGGCCGTGTTCACTGAACACGCCCCCGTGCGCAGCCTTCTGTAAACTATGATACTGGCAATCTGAACACGAGGCCGTGCCCGGATGAACACGGACCCGTGTCCAGACGTCCAGTAACATAATATTTTATTTTTAAACACCTTTTACACATTCAATCAACCTAAAAGCTTATTTTTGGGACACATTGAGGACAATGTGTAATTTAAGTGTGTGGGGGGGGGGGGATGCTAAAACCTTTAATTTTGCAAGTCCAAATAACAAGCCTTACATAAAACTCTATTGGAACCGCTAATCACCCCAAATTTTTTCAAAAACTTTTCATTTTTTTACTTGTCTTGATTTAAATTAGGAATAACAAGTTCTAAAAATGTTTTATTTTTACAAATTTACAACCGATAGCGTCGTGATAAAAAGAACCATCATAAGAAAATTATGAAACGGCATGACAAATCTAGTTAAAATTTGATTATATATAGTTGATCACATTAAAAATTTATTCCCACAAAAAGTGAGTTTTGGGCATTTATTGAGCATAAAAGCATACATCTTTAAATTAAATGCTCATCTTTCGTTTCTTGTGTGAATAGCCGTTTGGTTTCTTACGAATTTAGAACTTGCCAAGACAATACATTCCCGGTCCTTACCAACTTAAGCCCAAGTAAGTAAATGATAGAGGCATTAGGACTAACCTTTTTTTCTTTTCTACACCATTATTTTTCATTTTTTTTACCACCTACCCAAAATCTCCCTAGTTAACCCCTTTGAGCCTAAACCTTTTCGTTTCTAAACCCACAAAACAAACACCCTTTACCCACCAAAACCTTTTTTTTATTTTTAACCCTTTATTTTAGTGAAAAGCTCGGTTTTCATGTAACATTCCTTATAAAAAAAATTAAATAAATAAAAAATAAAAAAATGAAGTATAACAATAAACAAACAAGTTCTTCAAAAGAAACTTTGTTTGAAAATGCTTTGTTTGAATAAAAGTCACAAAAGCAAAAAGTTTTACGACGACCGACGTTTTTTTATGTTTTTCGCCCTTTTTACTAACTACTAACTCAAAACCACCTACCTTTAACCCAAGCCTAACCCTTCCCCGAGTCCCCTTGATATTTACAAAAGTGGATAGTTAAAAAGGAGGATGATTGATTGCTTAGCAAGCATATGGTAGAAGTAAGTTCCATGCCGGTCTCGAGTGTTTCACAAAAATACATCTTCGGCCGAGTGTTGAGTGATCTCCCGTGAGGTATGTGAACTTGTATATAAATGGAATTTTAAAAAAGGCATGTTATGCCCAAATAAGTAATTTCTCTTATGAAATGTTCTAAATAAATCATAACTGTCACACCCCGACTTTCCACGTGTCACCGGTGGGCCCGGTGGGGGAGTATCGTGACGTGGTTGGCAACGTAATAGTCAAACAACACAATATATATGAATGCACAGCGGAAGCAAAAGATATTTATTATTACATTCCGAATATGAAGTAATATTCAGTATTACAACGGAAGTACAGGATCCACAGGCGGATCTTAAAACATATCATTTGTTCAACAGACTTTAGACGCCTAGAACTTGCAAGATTCCTTATTAGCGCCCTGAGCTTCCAGCCAATTTCGTTTAGTACCTGTCACTTAACCTTTTTGGAAAATACGTCAGTTTTCACTGGTAAATACACTCAACCGACTCATTTGAAAAGAGTTTAAGAAAATTGATTTAGATGCACCAGGCACAAAACCTTTTGACACTTTGATTAAAATGCACAGAGGCAAAATTTATCTTTTATAACTTGGGAAAATTATTTGTATATAATCTTGTATACAGTTTTACTTATTTGTCATCCATTCAGGGCCGGTTTGTAGGGCCGGACTCGATTAACTGACACGCCACAGGTATAATGCCCACAGGCTATCATCCCCTAAGTGGATTACCAGTTCCGGTATAATGCTCACAGGGATGATACCTTCGAGTGGATTACCAGTTTTTACATAATGCAGCTGCCAGGTGTATGCCTACACCCCGTGCTCAGGTCGTGGCCATTTCGTAAAATGATGCCAAGGATATCCGGGACATGGTCATTAACCCCCAAAGGCCATACACCAAATAATAATAAAATAATACATATTAAACAGGTTATGTAAGTACATCAATCACAATCCGATTTAAATGACTACATACACCCGACCAAGCGGTACTTTTATAGTACCGTATCCCAAGCCCGTATAGGGAAAATAAGTTAAGAGTATTTACCTGAGCTAGCTCCTGTCTTAAATAGCAAGAATCTAATAACTCAGCCGTAGTCACTTAAGTAAGCGTAGGTACAATTTACCGGAAAGCTCTAGTCTGGAATGATGGTATAAATAATTAATTAGAATGCTAACGGGTCTTTAATTAAGCCTAAGCTTAGACCGGTTAGTCTTAAGGGAATATACGGTTCTTACGCACGATTAAGCGAAGACCGGAATAGAATGTGATTTAGACCCGACAAGTTTGGAGACTTGTATAATATGGGTAAACTCAACACATTCTGGATTTTGAGATAAAACCGATAAGGTTTGACCCGTTTCGGCTAACTTATATAAACTAGTTATATAAACCGATCCGAACGCGAATAACGCGTAACGGGTAACCGAATAGGTCGCGAACAGGTTTCCTAAGTTAACATGCCTTAAATATGTTGTGATATCAGTAGGATATCTTCCATTTTGTCCAAAACGAGTTTAATCTCAAATTAAGCCCCGCAGGGGTATTTTGGTCATTTACCTAAGGCATATATACTACCTGTCATACAACTACTCGAACGATGTGACCATAAGGTCACTTAACGTGTTTGGTCGGATCCTAATGATCGACCAAACGGGTCGGGTTTGAAAGTATAAGCGATTGTTTAGATCGCTTACCTTCACGACCCTATATAAGCACTAAACTAAAAGTGACGAGCTAAGCATGTTAAAACATGCTTAACTAAGTTAGAAAACAAGTTTGGTATCAAAACAAACGGTTTTGATACCCATAAGTAGTTTGGTTACAAAATACGCAAGAATACGTATTCTGGTCGAAACTACGGCTCGTCACTGAGCCTAGATAACGTGGTAATCAGTAGGTATAGTCACTAGGGACTATAACCATCGTGATCACGCTCACGTTATGAAGTTCAAACGAACTTCGCATCGACCATAAACTGGTCAATGCAGAAAGTCAAACAAAGTTTGACTTTCGGACTCGAGAAGCGATAAAAGAACGAAAGAATACTTACGAAGGGTCCCCGAATGCTAATCGTGATCGAATAGCTCAGGTATGAAGCGAAGGCCTCAACTTAGAGCATTTGGATCAGATTTGGTGGGTTTTTGGGTGTGATGTTGGTGGGTATTTATAGGAAATGGTCCACCGTTAGGATCGTTTCTTGGATAACGTGCCTTGATCTCACCCGTACACTTGTCGGAAAGTTATGGTACCTTAATTGGCCACTCACCATAGGGTATTGACACTTGGAAATGAGATTAGGGGTGCAAAACAGCTGTTAACAGCTGTTAATCAGATTTTTCTGATCCGGTTAGGCGCTCGCGTAGCGCTACCATAAAGGCCTTAGGGCTCGCGCTACGCTAGCATGTGCCAGATCCAGAAAAGTTTCAAAAATGGCAGAAATGGTCCCTGCAGCCCTTTTAAGCTATTTTCGATGCGTTTGAACCCCGTTAACCTCATTTCAAGGCTCTAAAATGAAGTTAAAGTATAGGGAACTCCAAACATGCTCAAAAATATGTCGGATGTCGGTTCGTTTGGCCGTACGATCGCGATGTTCGCTTAATTACGACGGAATGCGCATAAGCGCGAAAAACGATCTAAATGACGCGACGAATGGATTTTTCTTATGGCGAACACTAAAATATAATATAGTCATGCTTACATAAATTTTTGGATGTCCGGATGTATTCAGAACGTAAGTTATGCGCGAAAATGCAAACTTATGCACTTTTTGACGCTTTTAGTCCCTGATCCTTCTACACTTGATCTTAACATGATTTCTTGCACTTTGAGCCCTCTAACTTGACTTTTAAGGGCCTTAAGACATAACCAAACTTTGTTAAGTCCTTGGGTAACTTTATGGTTACCTGAAAAGTCATAAATTTCAACGTTGACGCTTTTAACCCCTCGCACACGAATATGATCATAACTTTCTCATACGATAACGAAACTTTATGAAATTTATATCGTGCATTCTAGTGAGCATAATTAATCTTTACAAAGCTTTGGGTTCGCTAAAAGGTCACTTAGAGGTATAACTTAAACATGTTGACACATTTAGCCCCTGTAGTTTGAAATCTCTCACTTTTAGCTTCGTATGATCCATGATTTATTCGTTTGAAGGTATGAGCATCATGTAGGGTTAATATACCATATATTTATTCACTGTTGACATTTAGAACTCGTATATTAACATACTTTCCATGTTTGTCAACTTTAGTCCTTTCAGAACATTCTTTCACACGTTCAAACATTATGACACGTGTCAACACATTATAGGACGTGAATTTTCGAGGTGTTACATCCTCACCCCCTTAAAAGAAATCTCGACCCGAGATTTACTGAAATAAGTAAGGGTACTTTTCTTTCATCGTGGATTCAACTTCCCACGTGAATTCGGGATCTCTTCGGGCATCCCACTTGACCTTTATAATAGGCACATGTATCTTTTTGGAGCTTCTAATCCTTTCGATCCTTAATCGACACAGGTGGCTCACACTATCTTAGTTCTGCATATCATTATGCGATAGCGCTTTTCGACTTATTGGTGACACATCGCTAAATCATTAGTGCGGGTCACATTGCGCGCTCCACCAAGCCCCTTAATTAGGTCTTGGCTCGTAGGCTATTTGATCTTGATACATTCGATTCCCTTCGAATGATTCTATATTCTCGAAGCTTAACTAGCCCAATAATTTTAACAAATTTAGCACACCCTTCCAGGGTGATATCTATTGTTGAACCTTATTTCTTAACAAGAATTTAGGAGGTTTGCTATTTCATTAATCCTTGATTTTCTGCCGAATACTGGCAACTTACAATCGACTATGGATTTGTATGATCTTATTTGTTGTTTCCCAGGCAACTTTCAGATCCTGATAGTTGGACTTACCAATTCTCTATTGTCCTAACAATAGCCGTTTAACATGTCATTTATACAAGGTCTCAAAAGGAGCAGCCTTGATACTTACCTTAAGGTGAGATGGTTATTCCAACCACTACTTAACTAATTTTAAGGATTGGTTGATCCTTGTAGTTAGTCGAATAAATCGACGATTCAGAGCAGCTGATGGCAATTTCTTAATTGTTGCCCAATTAGGGTTGCGGTAAATAATGCATAAGCAAAATGAACCGTCTTTCTTATTTAACAATATCAAACTCTCGGAATATCGAGTTAGGCTATATGAATCTCCTATTTTAAAATTTACCTAATCAGGTTTTCGGTTATTCCATAATCAACATGGAGTTCTTACAACACTCTAACCCGGAGCGGGATGTTAATCTTAACTCTACCTGCCTCTAGGGAGGTAAACAGGGTAAACTTAGAAGAAGATAATCAAAGTACAAGGACGTTACAGAGATTTCCATATCTCAGGCTCCATTTCACTCATCATTTCTTGTGTCCAATAAGTGACACTTTTATGTTACTAGTCCACGAGTTCCTTAATCGGGAATATTTACTTGGACAATTCCATGCTGGATATCTCTTTTGAATACTTTTAGTTGACTTTAGTACCATATGATTATTGAGATATCCTTGTGGTTCCATGCATTAAACCTCCATACTGATCAGGCATGGAAGCAATCTATGGAACTTATTAAGATACACCAATCCTCATATAGCGCTTTTGTCATACCATTTGGTATTCGAAATCTTTAGAGATTAAAGAGATACCATCAACATGTGTTTATATTTAATCAGAATGGAGATTTTCACAAACTAGGCACCTAGCTCGGTTGGTTAGGCGCGCGAAGGGTGCGGCCTAGACCCAGGTTCGATTCCGGGGACGGCCGGTTATATATTGATTAATATTAATTAATCACACGGATATATATAATTTATGAGGATTGTCTTATAAGGAGTCTTGATAGTTATTTGCTTCTTTATTACCCACAATATGGGTTTGGTCACAAGACGACCAATCCTTTCCTATTACTATATCGGTCCTCTTATTAACAAAACAAGGACAGCGGAGACAACCACACTCAATATTTATCATTCATAAAAATGTTTGCCAGTATCAAATAAGTTTCTTCATAAACTGTTTGATAAGGAAAGGTACATATTATACTATTATTATTCTGCATCATCTCTTGGGCGTTCCTCCTGATAACTCGTGCGTTTGTTCTCTTGGCCTACTCGGGCTTCCTTGCGTACTTAGGGCAGTTGGTCTTTATGTGCCCCTTCTCGTTGCAGTTGTAGCATGTAGCATCTTTTAACTTCTTGCAATCCAGGGTTTTATGTTCCTTAGACTTGCAAATTCCACACGGTAGAGGCTGAGACTCAAATCTGCATTTCCCAAGATGGTATTTCTTACAGGTTTCGCACCTGGTCTTTTCACTGGCCTGTAGTTTGACTTTCAAATCCTTCCCAAACTTAGTTGCTCTTTCCTTGGCAGCCTTAGGGCAATTAGTACTGATGTGGCCCTTTTCGCCGCAGCTGAAACAGTTTGCATTCTTTATGTCCCTACATTCGTGGGACTGGTGGCCAGCTCTTTTACAGATGCCACATTGCTTTATCTTTTGTTTTGATCGACACTGTCCCCAGTGTCTTCTTTTGCAGGTTTTACATTCGGGTTTTGCCTCCTTTGGTTTGGACTGGTTATAGCTTGAACCGGTCTTACCCTTCTTGTAACCTTTATTTGGGGTATCATCGCACTTTCGCTTAAGATCCTTCAACACACGGTCCGCAGCGTTGCTTACGGCTATTTCGATCATAGCCTGTAACCCGGTGCTTATTAATTTCAGTCTTGCATCATCTTCCTGATTAACTGGATGATTGCGAGCTTCGGAGGAGTCAGCCATGGTGAAGCTTTGAGGGCTACAAACCAAGTAGCAATAATGGGTTTAAGTATATGACGAATTGTCCAATTTTGATAAATTAATAGCCATGATTCCCATTGATCGCTTTTGCTAAAAAGGGGTTTGGAAAAATTTCCTAATATAAAGATGACAAGTGTGATTTTATCGCATCACTGTTGCCAGGAGTGTTAACATATTTACAATGTTACAAGGATTTGAATCCTTTGAATAGGTTCTACCATCTTGGCCTTGTCTGGAATGACATATAGGCTAGGTCGTACCTTTAAGATTCTTTTTAATAATTAACGCAGAACAATCCTAATTTAGGTGTTAAATATGGATCTGAATCTAATTATGGAACTACCATCTTGGCCCGATCTCAAAATGACACGTGGCTAGGTCTTATCCTTTTTAGATTTTTGCCATTTTATTATAATGGTAGATCTTATAATATAGGAATGATAATTTAAACATAATCGTTCCTTTAAAAATTTAACAAGTATATGGTTGTCCTAAACGGGACTTCTAATAAAAATTTGATTTGCCCATGCAAGAGCTCAATCAGAAAAATAACAAAGGACTCCAAAAACAAAATAGAACTTGTCCTATGTTCTTGTCTAGACTCAAGAATGTGCAATTGTGTAACTGAGATTAAACACAAAAGACTAATGTTTAATTCACTCAGTGTTGGCTCTGATACCAACCTGTCACACCCCGACTTTCCACGTGTCACCGGTGGGCCCGGTGGGGGAGTATCGTGACGTGGTTGGCAACGTAATAGTCAAACAACACAATATATATGAATGCACAGCGGAAGCAAAAGATATTTATTATTACATTCCGAATATGAAGTAATATTCAGTATTACAACGGAAGTACAGGATCCACAGGCGGATCTTAAAACATATCATTTGTTCAACAGACTTTAGACGCCTAGAACTTGCAAGATTCCTTATTAGCGCCCTGAGCTTCCAGCCAATTTCGTTTAGTACCTGTCACTTAACCTTTTTGGAAAATACGTCAGTTTTCACTGGTAAATACACTCAACCGACTCATTTGAAAAGAGTTTAAGAAAATTGATTTAGATGCACCAGGCACAAAACCTTTTGACACTTTGATTAAAATGCACAGAGGCAAAATTTATCTTTTATAACTTGGGAAAATTATTTGTATATAATCTTGTATACAGTTTTACTTATTTGTCATCCATTCAGGGCCGGTTTGTAGGGCCGGACTCGATTAACTGACACGCCACAGGTATAATGCCCACAGGCTATCATCCCCTAAGTGGATTACCAGTTCCGGTATAATGCTCACAGGGATGATACCTTCGAGTGGATTACCAGTTTTTACATAATGCAGCTGCCAGGTGTATGCCTACACCCCGTGCTCAGGTCGTGGCCATTTCGTAAAATGATGCCAAGGATATCCGGGACATGGTCATTAACCCCCAAAGGCCATACACCAAATAATAATAAAATAATACATATTAAACAGGTTATGTAAGTACATCAATCACAATCCGATTTAAATGACTACATACACCCGACCAAGCGGTACTTTTATAGTACCGTATCCCAAGCCCGTATAGGGAAAATAAGTTAAGAGTATTTACCTGAGCTAGCTCCTGTCTTAAATAGCAAGAATCTAATAACTCAGCCGTAGTCACTTAAGTAAGCGTAGGTACAATTTACCGGAAAGCTCTAGTCTGGAATGATGGTATAAATAATTAATTAGAATGCTAACGGGTCTTTAATTAAGCCTAAGCTTAGACCGGTTAGTCTTAAGGGAATATACGGTTCTTACGCACGATTAAGCGAAGACCGGAATAGAATGTGATTTAGACCCGACAAGTTTGGAGACTTGTATAATATGGGTAAACTCAACACATTCTGGATTTTGAGATAAAACCGATAAGGTTTGACCCGTTTCGGCTAACTTATATAAACTAGTTATATAAACCGATCCGAACGCGAATAACGCGTAACGGGTAACCGAATAGGTCGCGAACAGGTTTCCTAAGTTAACATGCCTTAAATATGTTGTGATATCAGTAGGATATCTTCCATTTTGTCCAAAACGAGTTTAATCTCAAATTAAGCCCCGCAGGGGTATTTTGGTCATTTACCTAAGGCATATATACTACCTGTCATACAACTACTCGAACGATGTGACCATAAGGTCACTTAACGTGTTTGGTCGGATCCTAATGATCGACCAAACGGGTCGGGTTTGAAAGTATAAGCGATTGTTTAGATCGCTTACCTTCACGACCCTATATAAGCACTAAACTAAAAGTGACGAGCTAAGCATGTTAAAACATGCTTAACTAAGTTAGAAAACAAGTTTGGTATCAAAACAAACGGTTTTGATACCCATAAGTAGTTTGGTTACAAAATACGCAAGAATACGTATTCTGGTCGAAACTACGGCTCGTCACTGAGCCTAGATAACGTGGTAATCAGTAGGTATAGTCACTAGGGACTATAACCATCGTGATCACGCTCACGTTATGAAGTTCAAACGAACTTCGCATCGACCATAAACTGGTCAATGCAGAAAGTCAAACAAAGTTTGACTTTCGGACTCGAGAAGCGATAAAAGAACGAAAGAATACTTACGAAGGGTCCCCGAATGCTAATCGTGATCGAATAGCTCAGGTATGAAGCGAAGGCCTCAACTTAGAGCATTTGGATCAGATTTGGTGGGTTTTTGGGTGTGATGTTGGTGGGTATTTATAGGAAATGGTCCACCGTTAGGATCGTTTCTTGGATAACGTGCCTTGATCTCACCCGTACACTTGTCGGAAAGTTATGGTACCTTAATTGGCCACTCACCATAGGGTATTGACACTTGGAAATGAGATTAGGGGTGCAAAACAGCTGTTAACAGCTGTTAATCAGATTTTTCTGATCTGGTTAGGCGCTCGCGTAGCGCTACCATAAAGGCCTTAGGGCTCGCGCTACGCTAGCATGTGCCAGATCCAGAAAAGTTTCAAAAATGGCAGAAATGGTCCCTGCAGCCCTTTTAAGCTATTTTCGATGCGTTTGAACCCCGTTAACCTCATTTCAAGGCTCTAAAATGAAGTTAAAGTATAGGGAACTCCAAACATGCTCAAAAATATGTCGGATGTCGGTTCGTTTGGCCGTACGATCGCGATGTTCGCTTAATTACGACGGAATGCGCATAAGCGCGAAAAACGATCTAAATGACGCGACGAATGGATTTTTCTTATGGCGAACACTAAAATATAATATAGTCATGCTTACATAAATTTTTGGATGTCCGGATGTATTCAGAACGTAAGTTATGCGCGAAAATGCAAACTTATGCACTTTTTGACGCTTTTAGTCCCTGATCCTTCTACACTTGATCTTAACATGATTTCTTGCACTTTGAGCCCTCTAACTTGACTTTTAAGGGCCTTAAGACATAAACAAACTTTGTTAAGTCCTTGGGTAACTTTATGGTTACCTGAAAAGTCATAAATTTCAACGTTGACGCTTTTAACCCCTCGCACACGAATATGATCATAACTTTCTCATACGATAACGAAACTTTATGAAATTTATATCGTGCATTCTAGTGAGCATAATTAATCTTTACAAAGCTTTGGGTTCGCTAAAAGGTCACTTAGAGGTATAACTTAAACATGTTGACACATTTAGCCCCTGTAGTTTGAAATCTCTCACTTTTAGCTTCGTATGATCCATGATTTATTCGTTTGAAGGTATGAGCATCATGTAGGGTTAATATACCATATATTTATTCACTGTTGACATTTAGAACTCGTATATTAACATACTTTCCATGTTTGTCAACTTTAGTCCTTTCAGAACATTCTTTCACACGTTCAAACATTATGACACGTGTCAACACATTATAGGACGTGAATTTTCGAGGTGTTACAATAACGAATATGATTGTAAATAACATAAAAATAAAGCCTAATAAAGATCTTGGATTCCCGACACTCAAGACAAGACCAAAACTTCTCTTCTACCAATTCCATTTGGGAGTGTAAGCCACATTATAAAGAGTTTTGCTTGAGTACAAGCAAAGATTCAAGTGTGGGGGTATTTGATGTGTGTAAAATGCAACATATAAATTACATCAAATGAGGCATAAAACTAACCCTTTTTATTACTAATGTTGGAAAAAGTGTGCTTTTGTCTTCCTTTTGTATTTTCAGGATTAAATGAGCGTAAATGAACAAAAGGAACAAATATGCAGCAAAATCTAACATAAATACAAGAAAAAGAACAAACGTGGCATGCCCGACCCCTCGACAGCATCTTCCCAAGCAAAAACAAGAAAACAGAAGGCTGACCAGGGCCCCGTGCGGCGTGGCCAGATGTCTGTAGAAAAGACAAAGCTATAGAAGCTTCTATTCCCGACACGGGGGCGTGCCCAGCTCGACACGGGACGTGGTCAACTCTAAGATTCGCAGAATCCAAGCAAATCTTGATAGTACAGATACGCTTCTGCACACGGGGCCGTGCCCAGCAGACACGGGGCCGTGCCCAATGGACACGGGGCCGTGTCCGGGCTTCTGTGCGCGCTATAAATAGAGGTGCTTGGTTCACTTCAAAGGCATCACTTGACAAACCACCCCTCTCTCACTTCACCCACACTCCACCACCACTACAACCCACATCCACCACCATCATCCATCATCCATCATATAGTGTGTGTAGTAGTCTCGAGATCCAATATTGATAGTAAGATTTCTTGACAATCAAAGGCCATGTGGTACGGATCCAAGCATAGATGGTGACCCAATGGAAGGTGCTCGGCTAGGAGGAGATGCAACTGAAAGTGGCTAGGCCCAAAACCATGTCATGAAGACCAATCCAACCAGCATAAGGAGTTTATTTTAATTTAGTATTTGATCTTTATTTTTTCCGTTTAAAAACCTTTGTTTACGGGATTGAGTTTATCTCTTCCCTATTTGTCTTTTCATTGTTTCTATTTAAGCATTTGGTAAAACTCTTGGTTGGGTTGTTGAATAAAGTTTGATTATTAAATTGAACCTTGTGTTCTTCTCCGTTCGGTTGGCCGAAGGAGGTATTCCTGTTAGAGGGTTTTCTAACATTCTCCACTCATGTACGAATCCGTATCAAGTGGTATCAGCAGCTCGGGTTGTCAGGATGTCAATGGATGGGAGAGATCGTCGTCGTCAACCCCGTAGATTCGCCGCCGGAGGTAATGGGTATGAACAACGTGATCCTCGTGACATTGCTGAAATTGAAAGATTGCAACAGCGGGTTCGTGAATTAGAGCTTCAACATGCTCGTCCCCACTATGACTCCTCCGATTTGGGACAATGACGGAGATGACCGATTCCACAACTATTTCGGCGACCGCCGTCGTCGGGGCGCACCACAACCACCACCAGCAGACCCACTACGGGGTTTGGGAATCCGCACGGAGATACCGAACTTCGAGGGCCGGCTGGAACCAGATGATTTTCTTGATTGGCTCCAAACTGTGGAGCGTATTTTTGACCTACGTGATATTCCGGAAAACTTGAAGGTAAAATTAGTTGCAATAAAATTAAAAAAATCTGCTTCGTTGTGGTGGGATAACGTACAGGTTCAGCGTTATAAAGCGGGCAAACATAAAGTGGAGACTTGGGACAAGATGAAGCGACTATTGCGGGCAAAGTATCTCCCTGTTACATATAAACAAGACACTTATTTGGGCTACCATAATTTACGCCAAAACACTCTCCCTGTTGAAGAATTCATTGGTGAATTTGAACGCATACGTATGCGTTGTGACACCAACGAAGATGACGAACAGGTTATTGCACGGTTTTTAGGGTGTATTCGACCGGAGATCGCCGATGTCGTATCGTTGCAACAATATTATTCTTTTTCAGATGTGTGCAGGTTGGCGCTTCGTGTGGAACAACAACTCGCTACCAAACCCAAACAAGCGTCTCGGTTCTTATCTTCAACTCGCGTACCTCCGACAAACAGTACTAACCCTCGTATCGGCCCAATCAAAGCTGATCCACAGGGTGCTACCGTTCCTCCCGCAAGCTCGTCTAATGCTCAACGATGTTATAAATGCCAAGGGTTAGGCCACCTTAAGCACGAATGCCCAAACAAACAGGTCCTCGCATTTGTGGACGAAACAGAACCGGTTTATGACACAGAGGTCGAAGACGAGACGGAAGTTCTTTATCCCGATCAGGGGGAGCTTCTCGTCTCCTGTCGGGTGCTAAACACCGGTATCGCGAAAACGGATGACGATACGACATGGTTACGTAACAATATTTTCCGAACGAAGTGTACGACAAAGGGGAAAGTTTATACCGTTATTATATATGGAGGAAGCTGTGAGAATATGGTCACATCATCGATGGTGGAAAAACTTGGCTTGCCTACCCAAGATCACCCGACACTGTACCAACTAACATGGCTAAAGAAGGGCAATCTCGTCAAAGTTACTCACAAGTGCCTAGTACAATTTTCGATTGGAAACAAATATACGGATGAGCTTTGGTGTAAGGTTATCCCCATGGACGCGTGTCACGTCCTCTTGGGCCGTCCATGGCTATACGATCGGCGCGTAAAACATGACGGGTTTCGAAACACATATTCTTTCAAAAAAGACGGTCTCCACGTTACCCTGGCACCTCTCAACCCCATGGAAGAACCTTCTGATGTTCCTACAATCACCAAATCTGAATTCACAGGTCTTGTTAAAGATCTACATGATCCGACAGTTTTTGGCCTCTTCGTGCTGGAAGAAAATGATACTATATTGGACATCCCCGTCCCTCTGCGTCCCCTCGTGGATGAATTTCTGGATGTTTTTTCGGAAGATATTCCGGCGGGACTACCTTTGATGCGTGACATACAATATTGTATTGATTTTGTGCCCGGTGCCAGCATCCCTAACAAACCGGCGTACCGCATGAACCCAAAAGAATTTTCAGAATTACATCGCCAAGTCCTTGACTTACTAGACAAGGGACTTATAAGAGAAAGTATGAGCCCTTGTGCAGTACCCGCATTGCTCGTGCCCAAACCAAATGGCACGTTTCGAATGTGCATCGACAGTCGGGCCGTCAACAAAATTACCATTAAATATTGGTTTCCTATTCCACGTTTCGATGATATTCTGGACCACTTACACGGCGCGAGCATATTCTCAAAAATAGATTTGTGCAGCGGCTACCACCAAAATCCGAATGCGACCGGGCGATGAGTGGAAGACGGCGTTTAAAACACGCGACGGATTGTATGAATGGATGGTGATGCCGTTTGGGTTATCAAACGCCCCGAGTACGTTCATGCGTCTCATGAATCACGTATTTAAACCTTTTATAGGCAAATGCGTCGTCATTTATTTCGACGACATATTGGTTTTTAGCAAGAATGAGAAACAACATCTCCAACACCTTCGGGAATTTTTCATGATCTTACGTGACCAGAAGCTTTATGCTAATGGGAAGAAGTGTCATTTTCTCACACAGGAAGTCCTCTTTTTAGGCTACTTGGTGTCCCACAAAGGAATTCGAATGGACGATGCGAAAATCTCGGCCATCACCAATTGGCCGACACCGGCTTCACTTCATGACGTCTGAAGCTTTCATGGGTTGGCGTCATTCTATCGCCGTTTCATCCAAAATTTCAGCTCCATCCTGACACCCCTTACCGAATGTTTGAAGGGTAGCAAGTTTGTTTGGTCCGCTATGGCACAACGTGCGTTCGAAACACTCAAGATAGCGGTCACCGAAGCCCCGGTTCTAGCATTGCCAAACATTGACCAGGTCTTTCAAGTAGAGTGCGACGCGTCGGGCGTGGGTATCGGTGGAGTCTTGAGCCAATTGAATAAACCGATTGCTTTCTTCAGTGAAAAATTTAATGAGACGCGGCACCGATATAGTACATACGACAAAGAGTTTTATGCGATCATCCGGAGCCTTGAATATTGGCGTCATTACTTACTTCCGGCCGAATTCATTCTGTACTCCGACCACCAGGTTTTAAAGTTCATTCAAGGACAAGCTAAACTTAATCCAAGACACGCCAAGTGTGTTGAAACACTACAAGACTTTTCTTTCGTCATTCGCCACAAACCCGGGTCCGCCAACACGGTGGCGAAGCTCTAAGCCGCCGCCCAGCCTTTCTCAACACTGCACAACTCAACGTCACGGGCTTTGAAGCATTCACTCACTTGTATCCAGAAGACCCCGACTTCAAAGACTTATGGGCCAAGTGCAACACGGCCCCTTATCGGGATTATCTTCGACGTGACGGGTTTCTATTCAAGGGTCGACGCTTGTGTGTACCAGTATCTTCTTTCCGGGAAGCCATCATTCTCGAATGTCACCAAGGGGCCTTAGCGGGACATTTCGGTAGAGACAAAACTATTGCCTTGGTTGGGGAGCGCTTTTATTGGCCTCATATGGCTAAAGATGTTCTCAAGGTCCTAAATCGTTGTCATGTTTGCCACATTGCCAAAACCCACCATACTAACCAGGGCCTATATACACCGTTACCAACTCCCAATGGCCCATGGGAGGATGTTAGTCTGGACTTTGTGCTTGGTTTACCGCTCACACAACGAAAAAAAGATTCTATCATGGTTGTGGTGGATAGGTTTTCGAAAATGGCTCATTTTGTTCCTTGTTCCAAAACGTATGATGCTTCACAGGTAGCGCACCTTTATTTTGCGGAAATCGTTCGTTTACATGGCATCCCAAAAACGATTACGTCCGACCGGGATGTCAAGTTTGTGAGCCATTTTTGGCGTACACTGTGGAAGCGTTTAGAAGCTAAATTACAATTCAGCAGCTCCTACCACCCGCAGACCGACGACCAAACGGAAGTTACTAATAGAAGTCTTGGGATTCTACTGCGGTGTCTTGTTGGAGATCATCCGAAACAGTGGGATCTTGCACTACCCCAAGCGGAGTTTTCTTACAACCGTTCTAATCACAGTTCGACGGGTCGTAGTCCTTTTTTCGTGGTCTATGAACGGAACCCGTTTACACCGTTAGACTTAGCGCCGTTACCAGGGGTCGAGAAGATTAGTCCCGAAGCGGATGAAAGGGTTTCCCAGATCAGGTTGTTGCATGAACAAGTTAGAGAACAAATCACGAAGCACAATCTCCAATATCAAGCTCGAGCTAATAAACACCGGGGTATGGTCACTTTTCAAGAGGGTGATTTAGTTCAGATCTATCTTCGCAAGGACCGGTTTCCTCAAGGTCGTTTTGGCAAACTTCATCCGCGTGCAGATGGTCCATTTCGTATCCTAAAGCGCATTAACGACAATGCTTACAAGATCGATTTACCCGGACATTATGGTGTTTCTGCGACCTTCAATGTGGCTGACTTAGCTCCTTTTACTCCGGGGGATGGTTTTGATGATGACTCGGGGACGAGTCATCTTTTAGGGGGGGGGGGATGATACGGATCCAAGCATAGATGGTGACCCAATGGAAGGTGCTCGCCTAGGAGGAGATGCAACTGAAAGTGGCTAGGCCCAAAACCATGTCATGAAGACCAATCCAACCAGCATAAGGAGTTTATTTTAATTTAGTATTTGATCTTTATTTTTTCCTTTTAAAAACCTTTGTTTACGGGATTGAGTTTATCTCTTCCCTATTTGTCTTTTCATTGTGTCTATTTAAGCATTTGGTAAAACTCTTAGTTGGGTTGTTGAATAAAGTTTGATTATTAAATTGAACCTTGTGTTCTTCTCCGTTCGGTTGGCCGAAGGAGGTATTCCTGTTAGAGGGTTTTCTAACATTCTCCACTCGTGTACGAATCCGTATCACCATGTTTGCCTAAGTCTCTTACATCACTTGGTGAAGACAAGCATTTAGTGTAATACTTTTGATTTTTTAATATTTTCGCACTTTTTATTTGGTTTTGTATTAATAACTTTAATAACTAGTTTCTTATGTTGAAGGTGAAACTTCCTTATCATTTGTCCATGGTGTCTTGGCGTTATTTTACTGTCTATATAAAATAAAAGATTTACACCATTCATGTCTCTACGGTCTATATAGAGATATGTTGGCTACCTGGTCGGGGGTTAAGGGAATGGTTTGGTAAGGTTCTTGCCTTGTTCAGTGTATACATCCTGCAAGGACCTAGGTCAAGCTTTCTAGGACCTCCTTCAATACCCACTGGTATTGGATGGCGGGGGTGCGAATGGCTTGATCCCCTCATATGTAAACTAATATTAATATATTAACCCAGCTACTTGGGATTGTATCCCTGCTGACTCAAACCACTTAGCCGAGGGTAACGTCACCTTCAAAAGAGGGGCCTATCACATTACGCATTAATAACTTAATTAATTATCTTTCAATATTTAGGATTTTATCCTTGCTGACTCAAACTACTGGGTTGATGGTAACGTCACCTTCAAAAGAGGGGCCTACTACTATAACTAAGATAATCTCTTAAAAAGTGCAAAAGTGCGGAAATCATCAAAGGTCGGATCCAAGTGATTCATCTTCTCTATCTGTTTTTATTTTATTTTATTTTTATTTTCAGCATTTTTAGTTTTTATTTTCATGTTTAAAACTTTTTCTCAAATTTTTGATTTGATTAGACGTTGTGGATAAATCGGTATTAAAAGCTCTTGTGTCCTTAGACGACCTCGGTATCTTACCAACGCAATACTACGCTCACGATGGGTGCACTTGCCCATATGTGTGTTTAGTGTTAGTAGAATATCGTGTTTTATAAATTTAAAACTTGACTAAAGTGTTAAAAAGGGCTAAAAATATAACCAAAAATATATAACGCTACACACGCATCAGAACAGATGGAAGCAAAACTCTGGCGAGTTGGCAACTTGGTGAATGGCGATGGAGAAATTGAATAATGATTGTCAATGGGGGGGGGGGGGGGTTTGATTAGGGTCTTATACTTCTTAAACCAATGGCAGGTTGAGACTTGAGTATTGGACATTTAAATGGACATTTAAGTATTGGACAATGAAATATTGGTATTGCACTTCAATTCTAATTAGTTAATTGAGCTATTTGGATCTTGGACCAAACTTTGTTAATGTGGGTCTCTAGTTATTTTATTAAAAATGACACACACACACACACACATTAAAATATAAATCGAGCCAACCGAGCCGAATCGAACTGAGCGGACCTTTGCTAGTGTTCGGTTCGTTTACAAACCGAATCGATCTGAACCGAGTGTTTTTTCAATCGACCTGAATCGAACGAGCAAATTTCGAGTGAGCATTGAACGAGCGTCGAGCACCGAGCAATTTGAACAACCCTACTTATGATTCTTATGCCTTATCTCAAACCCAAGATACCGTTAGACTATAAAACTGATATATCATAAAAATATCAAATCTATACTGTATAATAAAAGAAACCAATAAAGGGACACTTGTCATTATTCTAGACAATCATTAATTGTAGATAATTATTATTTAATTTAAATTATTAAATATTAATTAAATTAATATAAATCTTATCAACTCTAAATCATTGGCATAAACTTAACTTCAAGTAGTAAATTCTTATCTAAACTAAAACTTCAAATCGTAAGGTTTTATCTAAACTAAAAAAACATCGTTTTACTTAACAGTAGATAAACATTCAAATTATTTGTTGTTAATGTTATTATTGTTAACTATGAGAAATTATATTAAACAACTATATTAATCAAACCAAAATTTTAAAATAGTATTAACCTAATTTAAAAAATAATAAAAAAATCCATTTTGATTTAAATTTTTTTTAACAATAGATAATCCCGTGTAATACACGGGGTTTTGAAAGATATAATATTTTTTATTATTTGCTATATAAAATTAAATTTATTCAACCCGTATAATACACAGAGTTTTTTTTAAATATAACTTTTTTATTATTTAGTGTATAAAATTACATTTCTTCCACCCATGAAGTATAACTTTTTTATTGTTTAGTATATAAAATTAAATTTATTGAACCCTCACAATATACAATGGGAAGTGGCATACAGAACAAAGTAGAGGCTTTTATTAATTTACGAAGGTTGATCAAACAACGTAGAAGCAATCTTTAGCGTGTAATGGTGTTAGTGCACTACGTCTATTGACTTCGTCTTGTATCATGTAATAGGATAGGATAATTAGTACTCGAGGTGCAAGAAACTGAGATTAGAGAGTTAAGAAGGCATTTCGCTTGAAAGTGTCAAGAACAAGTTCAAGCGAAACCAACAGAGCTGAGTTCGCTTGAACGTGTCTTGTTTATTTCAAGCGAAACCCCTTGCACTATATATAGGGTATTTGTCATTTCATTTGGCACACGGCTTCTGGATTTGTAACGAAGTGCTGCCAAAATCTGTTCAGGTTGTAATTGATGTTATATTCAATATAAGTGACAGATTTAATAGTATCAAGCTGTTTCCACATCCGTTTCACTGATTCCGCCTTTGAATCGGATTACAAGCTCTTCTGAACGACTCGTTTGGGTCCAACAACGATCCTACAAGTGGTATCAGAGCTCAGGAAGAAGAGTTTAGTTTGATATCATCTATTTTCTGATTGCTACATCTTCTTATTCAATCTGAACAAGTTTCTACGGTCAAAATGGTTTGAGTTTTTCACCGAACATGCAAAACAGTATAATAACAAAGCCTTGAAAGTTTGAGATCAAAATTCAGCTTAAGTGACTAAATTGGACTAAAAATGAGATTTCTCTTGAACGAACACATTGGTTTCGCTTGAAATTAGACCTGATCTCGCTTGAATCTGTGTTTTCGCTTGAAAGTTCATCAGTTTTGTTGGTGCATACATTTGTCGTCTTCGTCTTATATCGAGTCTCGGGTTCGTTGCGGTTCGGAACAAGAATTATGTCATCATCATTGATGATGACATCATATAGATGACATCATCATATGCATCATCACATGAAGACAAAACAAGATTTAAGATGTAACCGTTTGAAGCTTGTCGTTTGAGAAGGGTCACGTTTGAGGGGGTTCCGTTTGAGAGGGTTCCGTTTGAACTTGTAACCGTTTGAAGGGTGCCATGACACCTTCAAACGGAAGGGTCCTTACTATAAATACCCCTCATGTCTTGTTCATTTGTAACTTTCCGGCTTGTGCAACGAAGTGCTGCCGAAGTGTTGTCAGGTTGTAAAACGTTACGAAATCAATCATACAACAGTTTAGTGAGTAACTCTAGCTGAATTGAACTCTACACGTTTGTTTCCGCCTTTCGTTTAGAGATAAACTCTTCTGATCGACTTGTTCGGGTCCAAAAATGATCCTACAAGTGGTATCAGAGCTCAGGAGGAAGAGTTCTATACAATTCAGTTGCGATTTCTGTTTCTACACCATTCTTTTTCAAATTAAACATCATTTCACGGTCAGAAACTGCTCAATTTCTCACCACTGACTCGGAATCATGTATTAACAAAACCTTATAAGTTTCAGACTAAAATTCGACCTAAAACTGATCGAAAACACCTATACCGTTTGAAAATGTTCGTTAAATGCTGACGTAATCCGTTTGAAGCTTGACTGTCCGTTTGAAATTGGTCACATTCCGTTTGAAATCGGGCATTCCGTTTGAAAATGCTATGGATTACGTTTGAGGAAGGTATTCAGTTTGAAGAGTACCGTTTGAAATATGACTTCCGTTTGAAAATGACTATTCCGTTTGAGGATTTCGTTTGAAGGTAGCTATACCGTTTGAAAAACAATGACCGCTTGAAAGTGCATCGTGTATTGTGTATTGTGAAAGTATATTGAATTCGAGGGTGTCAGTACTTCGGGAAAAGATATCATGTGTCTAGTGTCAGTTTGCACTTTGTAATTGCATGTGATTCTTTCAAAATAGTCATTGACCCAAGATTTATATTGTCGGCCCAAGGATAAAGACTGAAAAGTTGCGGCCCAATCATATTGAATTGATAATTGATATTGTCGGTTTGCATGTGAAAAATATTAAAGGGTGTCAGCGAAGTGGGATTGATATTTGCAATTGCATGTGATATTGGTTTGGTGGTCAAGCATCATCACGTGAATTCATTTGGTTGTGTGTTTTGTGTCAGTTTGAACAAGGTGAGCAGTATCATTTCAGTTTGCATGTGTTCATTAAGTTCAAGTACTGTGAGGCCCAATCAGAAATTGAAAGTCCTCAGCCCATGTGATATATTCTCGGCCCAAGAGTGATATTGATTGTTGACCATTATCTAGAAAGTATCAATTCATTTGACAATTATCAATACATGTGTTGAACAAGTTCTCGGCCCAAGTCATATTCTCGACCCATTCATCGGCTCATTTGAATCCATATCCTATTGATCAAGCATATTCATTCAGCAATCTCACTTCATCAACATTGAAACAAGTCCACAAATTTTCGACACGAGTCTTAGATTGATTTCATCAACACACGTTCACATATTCAGTTCGGTTAAACTGATAATTTGTTTTTATATCTCCAGGTGATTACAGATATTTCACGAGGAGAACCAGTTCGCATCAAATCAGTTCGCTTCAAACAGAGATCTTGCTTGAAAGTATATTCTTGTGATTTCGCTTGAAAGAGATGACTATTGCTAATGCCTATGATGAAAAATGGGCTGCAAAATACAGAAAAGTCAGGGTAGCTGAAGAGGAAAAATGGAGAAAAATTGAGGAAGGGGAAGAAGAAGAAAGGTTAAAAGCTGAAGCTGAAGCCGAGAAAAAAGAAAAGAGCTGAGTTTTTCCAAACAAAAAGAACAGTCAAAGATGTTCCGGAATTTGAAATCAAAGTTGATACTGAAGCAGTCAAAGTTCCTGAAAAGTGTTTGAATTGTGATTTTTTGATCATGCAAAACAACGAGCTGCTACACAACATAAAAAGATTGAAAGAATCTTATGATACTTTGAACAGAGAGATTAACAAGTACACTGATTCAAACAGTGAACAAGCTGTTGCGTTGAATACACTCAAAGGAGCTTACATGAGACAACTTGATGATGTCAATTACTACACCGAGAAGTGTGCTGAGCTGGAATTGAAGTTGGCAACACAAAGAATAGAAACTGAAAGAGTTAACAATTTATTGAAAAGTTACTCATGTTCTACTTTTGTTGTTGACAGGATTTACCCGATCGTTGAAAGAATGAAGACATTTGAAGAAGAGAAGACTTCGGAAGAAAAGAATTCCAAGACAAAAGAAGAGGATGAAGTAGAAATTTCTGGTAAGAAACCAAGTGTTGTCTACAATAGATGTCTGCCCCCGGTCAAAAATGGATATTTGTCTCGAAATCCAAATTCTGAAAGAGTCAAAAACGCAATTAACTTACAGTGGGAGTCAGGGTCGTCGGATAATTTGCCAGAAAATATTGATGTTACGTTCACATCGTCTGATACTGATCATGAGTCCAAGTTGATAAAAAGTGTGGTCGATCAGGTGTTAGACAAAGATGACATAGAGGAGTCAAAACCGGAGTCCAAATCCGAGTCAAAGTCTGGGTCCGACAAGTCAAAGTCAACAATCAAAAAGGACAAACGGGTTTATGATAAGGAATTTTTGCTATCAAAATTTAACTTGAATGACGAACCAGTCAAAGTAGCATATACTTTGAAAGATTCTGACAAATTATATTCCGATGAGATTTTTCCAATAAGAGGTGTTAAAACTGGAATGATTAAAAAGGTTTTCAAACTAACAGAAATCAACATTTCTGAAATAAAAGATATTAATCTTTCTGAAAATCCAAGACCTTACACATCAAGAGTGCAACAAAGATTAAACAAGAAAAAGGGTTACAGTTCTGGTTCTGGTATTCATAAAAAAACCAAACCATAACTGTAATTTCAAAAAGAAAGGATTTGGATTTACTCAACAGAAAAATTATAAAAATGAAAAATTTTATAAACCAAAAACTGTGTTTGTTTCAGGAAAATCTTTAGATGATGAGAAAGAACAAGTATTCAGAAAGCAGACAAATCAAGAATTCCTTGCAAAGAAGCAAAATGAGATGAAGAAAAGTGTTATTCAGAAGAAGACTGAGACAAGAACCTATTTTCAGTGCAAAACTGCTGGTCATATTGCTAGAAATTGTCCGAAAATATTCAAACCAAAACAGGAAGTCTCTGGTAAAATGAAAGAAAAAGTTGTTGAGAAAACTGAACTTACAACCAGAAAATTTACAGGCTTTGAAAATTCAACCTTTGAGATTGGTGAAAGTTCAAAGAATGTGGTTAAAAGAAAAGAAAATCTGAAAAATCAAAAATGGGTTGTTAAGGGTTCAGGAAACAGTTTTGGTGATGAATCTGATTCCACAAAATCAGAGGAGCCAAAAGTTGTTAAAGAAAAGGTTGAGAAATCAGTTCCGAATGTGGATGATGTGAATTTTCCACCTCTGCGGGCTGAAAATTTTAAAAAGAAAGTTGGGAAAGTTGAAATTTCAAATCAATTTTATTCTGACAAGAAAAAAATTGATGTTGATAAGGCTTTCAACGGAACTGTGAAACACATTTTTGGAAAAAATGGTCGATGGTAAGTCCAAAGGAGTGAAAGAATTTTATGCTTCCAAAAGGAATGTTCACAAGTCTGTTGAAAGTAAAGATGAAGAAGAGGTTGATACACCCAAGGAAGGTCAGGCTTGGGTGGATATATTTTTCAAAGAGTAAAAAACCTGACTTGCCGGAGCTCCCAAGTTGGTAATCGTGGAGCATGAATCGGCATCATTCATTGTTTATGAAAATTGTTTGTGTATAAGTGTGAATTGCCGGAACTCCCAGGTTGGTAAGTGTGGAGTAGGAATCGGCACTTTGAGAATTCAACCAACAGATGATTATTGGTTGAAAATGTTTGATTTTTTGATCTTACAAGTGGTTAATCAAGGTCATTAAGTTGAACTTGATTTAACTATCATTTAAAAGTGTTGGTAAACAATGTGATGAGTTTTCCCCGAATTTACAAATGGTAAAATCAACAAAACTAATTTTCCGGAAAAACCATTTTGATTAAAACAAACTTAAGTGTTTTGAGATCATAATGGGAAAATAGTTTGTTGTGAGGGGGAGTTCTGATTGTTTATGCCAAGTGGATGGCGAATTGAGGCAATTCGATATCAGTTGTCATGTTCTTGTACAGTTTGTTTTCAGTTTTCTTTAGATGTATTTGTATTTTAGGGGGAGTATATTTTTCAGAAAATCCAAAAACATTAGAAAATTTGAAAAAGGCCAAAAACATGATAAAATGAAAAATGAGTTTTTGTTGCATAAAAGAGGAAATGATAGTACATCAGTGGACTGTCACAACACGCTAAAGAAATGGAAAGTTAAAATGTGATAAACGGTCTCACTAAGGATGTGACGATAGGCTCAGCTAGACTAGTAGATTTGCGATAACGATACAAACCTAAATGAAAAAGCCTAGTTCTAGTGGGAAACATGGTCGAAAGCATAGTACTTAGTTTTGTCCTTCTTGACTGTGTGCCTACTCAGTAATCGCTGATTGTCGAAAGACATAAAACTGGTTAAATTTGTGAAATTTCACAACTTTTCTGAAAAGTCACTGTGATTGTGCATTTCATTTTGCAAAGATTTAAACTTGTTTTATTTCTTTATTTTGTTTAAGCATCGGACATCCTCTGCGTATACGTGAGTATCGACCTGGATGTTGTTGCCTAAACGTTCTGCTTTATTTTCTTTGGTGTTTCGTTTAAGCTTTGGACCTCCTCTGCGTATACGGAAGTATCGACCTGATGGTTAAAGCCTAAACAACTTCAACTTGTTTTATTTTTCTTATTTTGTTTAAACATTGGACTTTCTCTGCGTATACGGAAGTATCGACCTGATTGTTAATGTTTAAACATTCTGCTTTGTTTTCGCACAAATCACAGTTGATAAAAGTTTAAAGGCATTGCTTGAGATAGTGTATTACATGATGAGGGGATATGCTGAGATCGTGGGGTCCATAAGAACTTAGTGCAAAATTAATATACCTTAATGTATCGATAAGCATTTCGAAAGTTTATAGATTGAGTTTAAGTGGATAACAATATCTTCAATCTATGTGAATTGTTTAGAACTTAAAATGAAATCAAGCTTAACGGTGTTTAGTGATTGGTCTCATAAACTGATATGATCCTCTTGCACGAACTCACAAAAATATTGTTTGTAAATATTTCATTTTCTGCATTTCTGTTTCAGTCAAAAAGTCAAAAAGATTTTAAGTGTGTTTTAGCATAAATTTTGAAAAATCCAAAAAGATTTTCGACAAATGATTTTGGAGAGCTGATTTTCAAAATTCCGAGTGCTAAACATGATGAACAAATGGTTTGGGTGAAAGTATTTGAGGATTGTTGAAATGAAATGAGAAAAGGTTTTGCAATAAAAACGTTATTCCTGCAAGTGGTAAATTAGATTTGAAAATCTTATCCACAAATGGTTATCAGAAAATTTATTTTTGGGTAGAGTTTATGCAGGTTGACCAGGTTTCGATCCAGAGCAGGATGAAAGCCAGGTTATGATCTTGTGAATTCCAGACTACGATCCCAGCCTAGTGAAAGGGGGAGTCTGAAGACATCGAGAGGAAGTCTGAAGATAGTAGAGCCAGATTCAGATCCTGAAGATTACGAGAACGAGAAAGAGTAAGAGATTGATTGAGGATGCTTACAATGGAGAATTTTGAAGAAAGTGAACAGACTGATAAAGACTGAAGGTTTGACAATCAAAGACTCGACACTTAAGACTCGTCAACATCTGAGGGGGAGTCTGTTGGTGCATACATCTGTCGTCTTCGTCTTATATCGAGTCTCGGGCACGTTGCGGTTCAGAACAAGAATTATGTCATCATCATTGATGATGACATCATCATATGCATCATCACATGAAGACAAAACAAGATTTAAGATGTAACCGTTTGAAGCTTGTCGTTTGAGAAGGGTCACGTTTGAGGGGGTTCTGTTTGAGAGGGTTCCGTTTGAACTTGTAACCGTTTGAAGGGTGCCATGACACCTTCAAACGGAAGGGTCCTTACTATAAATACCCCTCATGTCTTGTTCATTTGTAACTTTCCGGCTTGTGCAACGAAGTGCTGCCGAAGTGTTGTCAGGTTGTAAAACGTTACGAAATCAATCATACAACAGTTTAATGAGTAAATCTAGCTGAATTGAACTCTACACATTTGTTTCCGCCTTTCTTTTAGAGATAAACTCTTCTGATCGACTCGTTCGGGTCCGAAAATGATCCTACAAGTTTCCGCTTGAAGTGCTATCTCGCTTGAATGGTTATCTAGGCATTTTGCTTGAAAGCTGATATTCAGTTTCAACTTGGGATTTCACTTCAACTTGTTGTTTCGCTTGAAGTCTCATTTCGCTTGAAAGTGGAAATTCCGAGTCAAGATCATTTCACACCAACCGAGTGTTAGTTTGTTTCATAATATTTGATATTGTGTGTACTGATTGTGTTTGTTTAATTATTTGTCCAGGATTACATCATGGTTGAAGAATTCTACAACATGTTTTTCAACGCGTTCACATCTGATTCTTCCGAAACATCAACGGTCACACCAAAGTCAATCACAAAAGTGGTCAATGAAAATATTAATCATGACAATTTTTATGGGACTTATTCCAAACCACCCAAGCTGGATAATATTGAAGATTATACTTGGTGGAAAGAACGGTTTCTTAACTGGGCAAAAGCATACGCTCATGAAAGCTGGTTTTGTCTAGAGTTTGGATATGAGAGACCAAAAGATGACAAAGGAGAGGAAATTCCTTTGAAGAAATTAGGCATTGAGGACAAAAAAGAATTCTCGTCTGAACAGAGAATGATTGCGTTGATCCAGTCGGCTATTAGAAATGACATTTTTGCATTACTTAATCATGATGGGTCTTCGAAATCTGTCTGGGAAGCTTTACGAGTTAAAGCTGAGGGGGTAAACAGATCAAAAAGAACAAAATTGCTTTACTAAAGAAAGAATTCGATCTATTTGATAGCTTAAAAGGAGAGACAGTGAGGCAAATGATTGAGAGATTTTGTCATTTAAAAATTGAACTTGAGAGGTTTGAGACTGTGAAAACAAGAGAGGAAATTATCGACAAAGTGATTGAAGCGTTACCACGAGCTGATCAGTAGCAAACGTTTGTTTTTATTTTGAAAAATGATGATTTATATGATGCGATTTCTCTTGATGCATTGTTTGAAAAGATAGAGAGTCATGATCTGGAGCTACAAAAGCAAAGCAAGATGACTGGTTCTTCACATCAACAGAATGTTGGTCTATACTACAAAGGCAGTGTACCTTCAGAGAAAGGTGTTGGTTCACCAAAGACAGCATTCAGTGGAGAGAAGATGAAAGAACCTCAAACAACTTCATCAAATTACAATTCAGGATATCATTCTTCTTCAAAATCAAATTCCGATGAAACTGAGGAAATTCTGTGCAACATTGCTCTGAAACTGAAGAATTCTCCGTCGATGAGTATCAATGCAGCTAAGCAGCAAATGAGTTTCCTTGCATCTGTTCTGGAGTCATATGAAGGTCTTGTAGCTGGAAAAATTGGAAACTGCAAATTGACCAAAGAAGACTACGACCAGATTGATCCGGAAGAGATGGAGCTCATTGACATCTATTGGTGTTTAGCAAGCTCCATCCGAAGAGCTCAGAGATACATGGAGATTACCGGGAAGCAATCATTGGGTGGTCTGTCAACGAAGCTTGGATTTGACAAATCCAAAGTGACCTACTTCAGATGCAAGAAAAAGGGTCATTTCAAAAGAGAATGCAGAAATTCTGAAGTTGCTGAAGGAAATGAACGTCCTTTCAACGATGATTATTATCGAAAAGCGATCTACCACCGAAGCAAAGAAGAGCCGAAATTGATTGAAGATAAAACCAAATCAAGAGCTTGTTTTGTAATTCAAGATGATGAAGGTTTTGACTGGAGCTCAATTTGTCCAGAGGAAAGAATGTTCGAAAAACAGCTCATGGCAAAGCTATAACAGAGGAAAGAAAGTTTGTTTTTGTTGCTGAGATTAAAGATGAAAACAAAGACAAAGATACAGCTGAGATCAAAGTGAAAACCAGAGAAGAGATTCTGGAAGAAAAGACCTACAGAGAAAGAAACATTGTGTTGAACAGAATGGATGAAATGCAGGAAGAGTATGAGATTGCTGTCAGCAGCAAAAGATGGGATAAGAAGAGAGAATGTTACTTCAACAGAGAAGGAGAACCAGTTGTTCCAAAGAAAGACATAATCTTTGATGATGTTCTTCTCATAATTCCTTTGAGAGCCGAATATTATAGAAATGTGATGAAAGATGACACATATGCTAAAAGGCATGAAAAGGAGATCAGATATGCCATGACATCGTGTCTAAGAAAAAGGGATGAAGAGAGAATGAAGAAGAATGTTGAAGAAATGGTGAACAATCTGAAGAAGGTTGCTGAAGAGGTTAAAGCAGAAGCTCTTGAAGTTGAGGTTGTGAAGGAAATCAAAAGTGAAGAAGTTGAGGTGAATGAAGAGGTTAAGAAAGCTGTTACTGAAGAACAGCAGATTGGAAAAGAGGTGAGGAAAGAAGAAGAAGAAGAAGTAAAGATTGAGAATTTGGAAGTTGGTAATGTTGGTGATGAAGTCGGTGTTGAAGAAAAGCAAGATGATGCTGATCAGAAGCAAACTGAGGCAACTACATCAAACACCGAAGTGCCAATCACTGAGGTACATTCTGATTCTGAAATCTTAAAAATGATTGATCAGTGCAAGAAATGCATGGAACCGTGCAGAGCTTGTACTGAAAAAGATGAGCAATTCAGAACAAGAGATCTTGAATTCACTAAAATTGAAAACATTTTTAAAGAAAAATGCAAAGAAATGCTAGAAAAAGAAAAAGTTTTGAAAGAAAATGATGAAAAACTTTCAGAAAAATGTAAAGAGTTAGAAACAGAAAATGAAGTTTTGAAAGAAAATGTTTCTAAAATGACAGAAGAATGTTCACAAAAAGAAATTGCTTGTCAAGAAATGAAGAAAGAATATGACTCAATGAAATTAGCATATCATATTACGAAAGAGTCATACGAAAAAGTGAAAGATGAAATGAAATATGCTCAATCAAGAATGAATTATTGATGTGTGTAAAATGCAACATATAAATTACATCAAATGAGGCATAAAACTAACCCTTTTTAAGTACTAGTATTGGAAAAAGAGTGTTTTTGTCTTCCTTTTATATTTTCAGGATTAAATGAGCTCAAAAACGCAAAAGAAGCAAAAAGACAGCTAAATCCAACATAAATACAAGGAAAGGAACATTAGTGGACTGCCCGACCCCTCAACGGCACCTTCCAAAGCAAAAAGGAGAAGACAGAAGGCTGAACACGCCCCGTGCTCAGCCAGCACGGGGCCGTGCCCAAGAAGCAGCAGAAAAGACAAATCCATAGAAGCTTCTATTGCCCATCACGGGGCCGTGCTCAGCGGACACGGGGGCGTGTCGAAAGTACAGCAGGCGCATTTATTGTAATTGCGAATTACAATTAATGAGGAGAGAGATTGTCAGACGGACACGGGGCCGTGCCCAGCGGACACGGGGCCGTGTCCAGCACTCTGTTCAGCCTATAAATAGGAGTGCTTGGATTCATTTCATCTCATCCCTTGGCACACCACCTCTCTCACACTTCATCCACCACCCACCACCATCATCCACCACCATCATCCATTGTCCATCGTAGAGTGTGTGAGTCGTCTCGGGATCCAAGATTGATCGTAAGAGTTCTTGACAATCAAGGCCATGTTTGCCTAAGTCTCTTACATCACCTGGTGAAGACAAAGTGTCTAGTATAATACTTTTTATTTCTAATCTTTTGCACTTTTTATTTGGTTTTGTATTAATGACTTTAATAACTAGTTACTTATGTTGAAGGTGATCTTTCCTTATCGTTTGTCCGTGGTGTCTTGGCATTATTTTACTGTCTATATAAAATAAAGGATTTTCACCATTCATATCTCCACGGTCTATATGGAGGTATGTTGGCTACCTGGTAGGGGGTTAAGGGAATGGTTTGGTAAAGGTCTTGCCATTGTTCAGCGTTTAGAGGTCCTGCAATGGACCTGGGTCAAATTTAGTAGGACCTCCTTCAATACTTCACGGTATTGGATGGCGGGGGTCCAAACTCTTTGATCCCCTCATAAGTTAACTACTATTAATACTATAACCCGGCTATTTAGGACTGTATCCCTGCTGACTCAGACTACTTAGCCGAGGGTAACGTCACCGCCAAAAGCGGGGCCTACCACAATACTGCATTAATAACTTAATTCATTATCTTCCAATAATCCACCCTTTTAGGATTGTATCCCTGCTGACTCAAACTACTGGGGTGAGGGTAACGTCACCTTCAAAAGATGGGCCTACTACAATAACTAAGATAATCTCTTAATTATGTGCAAAAGTGCGGAAATAATCAAAGGTTATACTAGATACGAGTCGGAACCAAGTGATTCATCTTGTCTATCTGTTTTTCTTTTATTTTTATTTTTCAGCATTTTAGTTAGTTTTTAATTTTCTTAGTTTAAAACATTTTTCTAAACTTTTATTTTGGTTAGACGTTGAGGATAAACCGGTACTAAAAGCTCTTGTGTCCTTGGACGACCTCGGTATCTTACCAACGCTATACTACACTCAACGATGGGTGCACTTGCCCATATGTGTGTTTAGTGTTAGTGAAATATCGTGTTTTATAAATTTAAAACTTGGCTAAAATAAGTGTTAAAAAGGGCTTAAAATATACACCTAATATATACGACACTTACCGCACATCAAGTTTTTGGCGCCGTTGCTGGGGACACAAGGATTTTAAGAAAGTTAGGAATCAACGGCCTAATCATTTTTTTATTTTTCTTTTTAATTTTTTTAGGATTTTCTTAGTTTTTCAGCTTCTGCAGCGCTCAGCACGGGCCGTGCCCGGTCAGACACGGGCCGTGCCCAGCATCATCACTGGCAGTTTTTATTTTCTGAGTTACAGAGAGCTGAACACGGGGCCGTGTCGGTGCAACACGGGGTCGTGTCCAACTCCCAGTAACAGGGATCCAGAAATCAATTACTGTGCCTCTGAACACGGGCCGTGTTCATTGAGCACGGGGCCGTGGTGAACATTCTGACCAGCGTTCTTTTCTGTTTTTGTTGCAGGACTTGGAACCCAGGCGCCACATTTGAACCTCCTACGTAGTGCATGAGCTCCAGTTCTAGTAGAGACATAAATGAACCCCTAGAAGAACCCGAGCGCTTTCTCAGAAAAAGACTAAAAGCTAAAAATCAAGAGAAAGCTTCGGGGGACCCACTTCCAATGGCGGACCAACGTACCCTCATGGATTACCTACGGCCTACCGTAGGCAATCTTGGCGCCGCTATCAATGCACCGAATGTCGAGGCCAACAACTTCGAACTTCGGCCGCATTTGATACAAATGCTCCAAAACTCCGCAACCTTCCACGGGCTTGCGGACGAGGATCCCCATCTACATATTACTAACTTCTTAGAAATATGTGATACCTTTCGGATCAATGGAGCATCCAATGACGCCATCCGCCTTCGAATGTTTCCTTTTTCACTAAAAGACCGAGCTAAGGCTTGGCTTAACACCCTCCCAGTTGGATCGGTAAACACCTGGGATGAACTCGCCCAATAGTTTTTGTATAAGTATTTCCCTCCTGCTAAAACGGCTAAATTAATGACTGAAATTAATACATACTCACAAGAGGATGGGGAATCCTTATATGAAACTTGGGAAAGGTTCAAGGAGCTTCTAAGAAAGTGTCCTCACCATGGTCTAGCGGTATGGCAACAAGTATCCACTTTCTACAATGGATTGTTGCCACACACAAGACAAACACTTGATTCAAGCTCCGGGGGACTCTTAGGTAATCGTCGCCCAAATGAAATATATAACCAAATTGAGGAAATTGCTCAAACCAATTTTCAATGGCACACTCCCCGAGGTAATAAATCTATTGCCCCGGGCGCCCATAAGGTTGATGAAAGCACCTCTTTACAAGCCCAAATCGAGGCCCTCTCTTCAAAAATCAAAAGGCTAGAAATGACAAAAACGGCCTCGGTTATGGCTTGTGAAGGGTGTGGTGGGTCACATGAAAATTGGAGTTGTATGAAAGAATTAGATGAACAAACTGAAACGGTAAACTACATGGATAATAGACCTAGGCCGTCGGGTCCTCCAACGGGTACCTACAACCAAGGATGGCGTAACCACCCAAATCTTGGTTGGAGAGATCCCGGCAATAGTAGTAACCAACAAAACCAACGAACTAATTTTCAACAACCGCAAAATTTTCCTCAACAACAAGGTGGAAGAGAAAGGCTTGAAGATACTGTATCTCGCCTCATCTCTGACACTGAAAAGAAAAACTCGGATCGATTTCAACAATTGGAATCGAATTTCAGAAATCAACAAGCTAGCATTCAAAACGTTGAAAAACAATTAAATCAACTAGCTCAAAATTTCTCCGAGAGACCACAAGGCGCATTACCCAGTAATACCGAAATGAACCCGAAGACACAAGTACATCTCATCACATTAAGAAATCGAACCGTGGGTCCCGAGGATGCTCCATTGCCGCCAAATGAAAGAAGCCATTCTAGCCAGCCTGTGACTCCTCCTGCGCCAGAAAAGGCTTCCACACCAAATCAAGAGCCCACCAAGACTCCTCCAATCCCGTACCCCGGTAGGTTAGATCGTCAAACGACCGATGAGCAATTCGCAAAGTTCGAAAGTTTACTAAAACAATTGCATGTTAATATTCCTTTTATTGAGGTCCTAACCCAAATGCCTAAATATGCAAAATTCATGAGGGATTTCCTCACTCACAAAAGGAAAATTGAATCATTGCAATTAGTTAACTTAGGCGAAGAATGCTCTGCTCTAGTACTCAACAAACTTCCACAAAAGAAAATCGACCCCGGGAGCTTCACAATCCCTTGTTCGATTGGGGAGTCCCCCGTCCGAAATGCTTTAGCCGATCTTGGGGCTAGCATCAACCTCATGCCCACATCAATGTTCAAGCGACTCGGCCTAGGAACAACAAGCCCTACAAAGATGAGCATACAACTCGCCGACAGGTCCGTCAAATTCCCACAAGGTGTCGCTGATGTGTGTAAAATGCAACATATAAATTACATCAAATGAGGCATAAAACTAACCCTTTTTTAGTACTAATATTGGAAAAAGAGTGTTTTTGTCTTCCTTTTGTATTTTCAGGATTAAATGAGCTCAAAAACGCAAAAGAAGCAAAAAGACAGCTAAATCCAACATAAATACAAGAAAAGGAACATTAGTGGATTGCCCGAACCCTCAACGGCACCTTCCAAAGCAAAATAGAGAAAACAGAAGGCTGAACACGCCCCGTGCTCAGCCAGCACGGGGCCGTGCCCAAGAAGCAGCAGAAAAGACAAACCTATAGAAGCTTCTATTGCCCACCACGGGCCGTGCTCAGCGGACACGGGGGCGTGTCGAAAGTACAGCAGGCGCATTTATTGTAATTGCGAATTACAATTAATGAGGAGAGAGAGTGTCAGACGGGCACGGGGCCGTGTCCAGCGGACACGGGGCCGTGTCCAGCTCTCTGTTCAGCCTATAAATAGGAGTGCTTGGATTCATTTCATCTCATCCCTTGGCACACCACCTCTCTCACACTTCATCCACCACCCACCACCATCACAACACCATCATCCACCACCATCATCCATTGTCCATCATAGAGTGTGTGAGTCGTCTCGGGATCCAAGATTGATCGTAAGAGTTCTTGACAATCAAGGCCATGTTTGCCTAAGTCTCTTACATCACTTGGTGAAGACAAAGTGTCTAGTATAATACTTTTTATTTCTAATCTTTTGCACTTTTTATTTGGTTTTGTATTAATGACTTTAATAACTAGTTACTTATGTTGAAGGTGATCTTTCCTTATCGTTTGTCCGTGGTGTCTTGGCATTATTTTACTGTCTATATAAAATAAAGGATTTTCACCATTCATATCTCCACGGTCTATATGGAGGTATGTTGGCTACCTGGTAGGGGGTTAAGGGAACGGTTTGGTAAAGGTCTTGCCATTGTTCAGCGTTTAGAGGTCCTGCAATGGACCTGGGTCAAATTTAGTAGGACCTCCTTCAATACTTCACGGTATTGGATGGCGGGGGTCCAAACTCTTTGATCCCCTCATAAGTTAACTACTATTAATACTATAACCCGGCTATTTAGGACTGTATCCCTGCTGACTCAGACTACTTAGTCGAGGGTAACGTCACCGCCAAAAGCGGGGCCTACCACAATACTGCATTAATAACTTAATTCATTATCTTCCAATAATCCACCCCTTTAGGATTGTATCCCTGCTGACTCAAACTACTGGGGTGAGGGTAACGTCACCTTCAAAAGAGGGGCCTACTACAATAACTAAGATAATCTCTTAATTATGTGCAAAAGTGCGGAAATAATCAAAGGTTATACTAGATACGAGTCGGAACCAAGTGATTCATCTTGTCTATCTGTTTTTATTTTATTTTTATTTTCAGCATTTTAGTTAGTTTTTATTTTTCTTAGTTTAAAACATTTTTCTAAACTTTTATTTTGGTTAGACGTTGAGGATAAACCGGTATTAAAAGCTCTTGTGTCTTTGGACGACCTCGGTATCTTACCAACGCTATACTACACTCAACGATGGGTGCACTTGCCCATATGTGTGTCTAGTGTTAGTGAAATATCGTGTTTTATAAATTTAAAACTTGGCTAAAATAAGTGTTAAAAAGGGCTTAAAATATACACCTAAAATATACGACACTTCACACGCATCAAGTTTTTGGCGCCGTTGCCGGGGACACAAGGATTTTAAAAAGTTAGGAATCAACGGCCTAATCATCTTTTATTTTTCTTTTTTATTTTTTTAGGATTTTCTTAGTTTTTCAGTTCTGCAGCGCTCAGCACGGGCCGTGCCCGGTCAGACACGGGCCGTGCCCAGCAACCATCACTGGCAATTTTTGTTTTCTGAGTTACAGAGAGCTGAACACGGGGTCGTATCGGTGCAACACGGGGTCGTGTCCAACTCCCAGTAACAGGGATCCAGAAATCAATTACTGCAACTCTGAACACGGGCCGTGTTCATTGAGCACGGGGCCGTGGTGAACATTCTGACCAGCGTTCTTTTCTGTTTTTATTGCAGGATTTGGAACCCAGGCGCCACATTTGAACCTCCTACGTAGTGCATGAGCTCCAGTTCTAGTAGAGACATAAAAGAACCCCTAGAAGAACCCGAGCGCTTTCTCAGAAAAAGGCTAAAAGCTAAAAATCAAGAGAAAGTTTCGGGGGACCCACTTCCAATGGCGGACCAACGTACCCTCATGGATTACCTACGGCCTACCGTAGGCAATCTTGGCGCCGCTATCAATGCCCCGAATGTCGAGGCCAACAACTTCGAACTTCGGCCGCATTTGATACAAATGCTCCAAAACTCCGCAACCTTCCACGGGCTTGCGGACGAGGATCCCCATCTGCATATTACTAACTTCTTAGAAATATGTGATACCTTCCGGATCAATGGAGCATCAAATGACGCCATCCGCCTTCGAATGTTTCCTTTTTCATTAAAAGACCGAGCTAAGGCTTGGCTTAATACCCTCCCAGCTGGGTCGGTAACCACCTGGGATGAACTCGCCCAAAAGTTTTTATATAAGTATTTCCCTCCTGCTAAAACGGCTAAATTAATGACAGAAATTAATACATACTCACAAGAGGATGGGGAATCCTTATATGAAACTTGGGAAAGGTTCAAGGAGCTTCTAAGAAAGTGTCCTCACCATGGTCTAGCGATATGGCAACAAGTATCCACTTTCTATAATGGATTGTTGCCACACACAAGACAAACACTTGATTCAAGCTCCGGGGGACTCTTAGGTAATCGTCGCCCAAATGAAATATATAACCAAATTGAGGAAATTGCCCAAACCAATTTTCAATGGCACACTCCCCGAGGTAATAAATCTATTGCCCCGGGCGCCCATAAGGTTGATGAAAACACCTCTTTACAAGCCCAAATCGAGGCCCTCTCTTCAAAAATCAAAAGGCTAGAAATGACAAAAACGGCCTCGGTTATGGCTTGTGAAGGGTGTGGTGGGTCACATGAAAATTGGAGTTGTATGAAAGATTTAGATGAACAAACTGAAACGGTAAACTACATGGATAATAGACCTAGGCCGTCGGGTCCTCCAACGGGTACCTACAACCAAGGATGGCGTAACCACCCAAATCTTGGTTGGAGAGATCCCGGAAACAGTAGTAACCAACAAAACCAACGAACTAATTTTCAACAACCACAAAATTTTCCTCAACAACAAGGTGGAAGAGAAAGGCTTGAAGATACCATATCTCGCCTCATCTCTGACACTGAAAAGAAGAACTCGGATCGATTTCAACAAATGGAATCGAATTTCAGAAACCAACAAGCTAGTATTCAAAACGTTGAAAAACAATTAAATCAACTAGCTCAAAATTTCTCCGAGAGACCACAAGGCGCATTACCCAGTAATACCGAACCAAACCCAAAGGCACAAGTCCATCTCATCACATTACGAAATCGAACCGTGGGTCCCGAGGATGCTCCATTGCCGCCAAATGGAAGAAGTCATTCTGGCCAGCCTGTGACTCCTCCTGCGCCAGAAAAGGCTTCTACACCAAATCAAGAGCCCACCAAGAATCCTCCAATCCCGTACCCCGGTAGGTTAAATCGTCAAAAGACCGATGAGCAATTCGCAAAGTTCGAAAGTTTACTAAAACAATTGCATGTTAATATTCCTTTTATTGAGGTCCTAACCCAAATGCCTAAATATGCAAAATTCATGAGGGATTTCCTCACTCACAAAAAGAAAATTAAATCGTTGCAATTAGTTAACCTAGGCGAAGAATGCTCAGCTCTAGTACTCAACAAACTTCCACAAAAGAAAATCGACCCCGGGAGCTTCACAATCCCTTGTTCGATTGGGAAGTCCCCCGTCCGAAATGCTTTAGCCGATCTTGGGGCTAGCATCAACCTCATGCCCACCTCAATGTTCAAGCGACTCGGCCTAGGAGCAACAAGCCCTACAAAGATGAGCATACAACTCGCCGACAGGTCCGTCAAGTTCCCACATGGGGTTGTCGAAAATTTGCTAGTCAAGGTCGACAAATTCGTTTTTCCAACCGACTTTGTTATCCTAGACATGGAGGAAGACACCGAGGTCCCCCTCATCCTCGGGAGACCATTCTTAGCCACCGCTCAAGCAGTGGTGGATATGAATGACGGAACTCTAACATTGAAGTTTGGGGATGAGGAAGTGAAATTTGAATGTGGAAAGAGAGTAGAGGAAGAAGATCCGGTCAACTACATGAAGGTCATAGACTCAAGCTTGGATGACGCTCTCCGACGGTGTAACATGGGATGCAACACATCCCACTTGGTTAACATATGACCAGGCATTGGGTCTAGCCAAGGACCCTTATAAACGTGGCGCACCATGGAGGCATTCCACGGAACTATCCTTAGTTTAATTTAGATTAGTTTTTATGTTTTCTAGTTAGTTTAATTTTCAGGAATAAAACACACTCATGGTGGTAAAGGATGAAAAGGGGAACGAGAAAAATGATCCCATGCACAAGAACGAGGCAACCCGACAATTTTCTCCCTTTCAGAAGGTTCAACACGGGCCGTGCCCAACCAACACGGCCCCGTGTCGAACCACCTGCAGAAAACGCCCAGTACAGGTAACTGGACACGGGCCGTGTTCACCCAACACGCCCCCGTGTCCAGACTTCTGTTTCTCTTATTTCAATTTTGTTACTGGCACTTGAACACGGGGCCGTGCCCGGATAACACGGGGCCGTGTTCAGTGCCCAGTAACACAAATTTTTGCTTTTTAAACACTATTTTACACATCTAATCAACCTAAAAATTTATTTTTGGGACACATTGAGGACAATGTGTAATTTAAGTGTGGGGGGGGGGGGATGCTAAAACCTTGAATTTTGCAATTCCTAAATACAAGCCTTACACAAAACTCTATTGGAACCGCTAATCACCCCAAATTTTTTTTCAAAAAATTTCAATTTTTTTTACTTGTCTAGGTTTAACTCGGGAAATTCAAGCTCTCAAAAAGGTTATATTTTTACAAATTTACAACCGATAGCGTAGTGATAAAAAGAACCAACATAAGAAAATTATGAAAAGGCATGACAAACTTATTTAAAATTTGATTATATATACTTGATCACATAAAAACCCATTCCCACAAAAGTGAGTTTTGAGCCTTTATTGAGCACACAATTCCATATCATTTGACTAAATGCTCATTTTTCGTTTCTTGTGTGAATAGCCGCTTGGTTCTTACGACTCTAGAACTTGCCATAACAATACATTCCCGGTCCTTATCAACTTAAACCCGAGTAAGTAAATGATGGAGGCATTAGGACTAACATTTTTTTTCTACACCATTATTTTTCTTTTTCTTTTACCACCTACCCAAAAAATCCCTCTAGTTAGCCCCTTTGAGCCTAAACCTTTTCGTTTCATCACCCAAAACAAAAACCCTTTCACCCACCAAAACCTTTTTCATTTTTAACCCTTTATTTTAGTAACAAGTTCGGTTCTTCGTGAAAAAAAAAAATAAAAAAAAATAAAAAAAAAAATAAACAAACAAAGTAATCAAAAATAACTTTGTTTGAATAAAAGCTTCATCAAAAATAAAAAGTTGCAAAAATACGAAAACCGACACTTGTTACGCTTTTTAGCCCTTTTTCTACTAACCACTAACCCAACCACCTACCTTTAACCCTAGCCAACCCTTAACCCACAAAGTCCTCTTGATATCTACAAAGGTATAAAAGTTAAAAAGGAGGATGATTGATTTTTTGGCAAGCCTATGGTAGGAATAAGTTCCAGGACCGCCCTCGAGTGATTCACTAAAAATACACATTCGGCCGAGTGTGAGTGATTTCCCCGCGAGGTATGTGAACTTGTATATAAATAGAATTTTAAAAAGGCATGTTATGCCCAAATAAGTAATTTCTTTTATGAACAGTTCTAAATAAATCATTACGAATAGGAGTGTAAATAAATAAAAATAAAACCCCAAAAAGATCTTGGAAATCCCGACACTCTATGACAAGCCCAAAACCTTCTCTTCTACCTATTCCATTTGGGAGTGTAAGCCAAATATTAAAGAGTTTTGCTTGAGGACAAGCAAAAGTTCAAGTGTGGGGGTATTTGATGTGTGTAAAATGCAACATATAAATTACATCAAATGAGGCATAAAACTAACCCTTTTTTAGTACTAATATTGGAAAAAGAGTGTTTTTGTCTTCCTTTTGTATTTTCAGGATTAAATGAGCTCAAAAACGCAAAAGAAGCAAAAAGACAGCTAAATCCAACATAAATACAAGAAAAGGAACATTAGTGGATTGCCCGAACCCTCAACGGCACCTTCCAAAGCAAAATAGAGAAAACAGAAGGCTGAACACGCCCCGTGCTCAGCCAGCACGGGGCCGTGCCTAAGAAGCAGCAGAAAAGACAAACCTATAGAAGCTTCTATTGCCCACCACGGGCCGTGCTCAGCGGACACGGGGGCGTGTCGAAAGTACAGCAGGCGCATTTATTGTAATTGCGAATTACAATTAATGAGGAGAGAGAGTGTCAGACGGGCACGGGGCCGTGTCCAGCGGACACGGGGCCGTGTCCAGCTCTCTGTTCAGCCTATAAATAGGAGTGCTTGGATTCATTTCATCTCATCCCTTGGCACACCACCTCTCTCACACTTCATCCACCACCCACCACCATCACAACACCATCATCCACCACCATCATCCATTGTCCATCATAGAGTGTGTGAGTCGTCTCGGGATCCAAGATTGATCGTAAGAGTTCTTGACAATCAAGGCCATGTTTGCCTAAGTCTCTTACATCACTTGGTGAAGACAAAGTGTCTAGTATAATACTTTTTATTTCTAATCTTTTGCACTTTTTATTTGGTTTTGTATTAATGACTTTAATAACTAGTTACTTATGTTGAAGGTGATCTTTCCTTATCGTTTGTCCGTGGTGTCTTGGCATTATTTTACTGTCTATATAAAATAAAGGATTTTCACCATTCATATCTCCACGGTCTATATGGAGGTATGTTGGCTACCTGGTAGGGGGTTAAGGGAACGGTTTGGTAAAGGTCTTGCCATTGTTCAGCGTTTAGAGGTCCTGCAATGAACCTGGGTCAAATTTAGTAGGACCTCCTTCAATACTTCACGGTATTGGATGGCGGGGGTCCAAACTCTTTGATCCCCTCATAAGTTAACTACTATTAATACTATAACCCGGCTATTTAGGACTGTATCCCTGCTGACTCAGACTACTTAGTCGAGGGTAACGTCACCGCCAAAAGCGGGGCCTACCACAATACTGCATTAATAACTTAATTCATTATCTTCCAATAATCCACCCCTTTAGGATTGTATCCCTGCTGACTCAAACTACTGGGGTGAGGGTAACGTCACCTTCAAAAGAGGGGCCTACTACAATAACTAAGATAATCTCTTAATTATGTGCAAAAGTGCGGAAATAATCAAAGGTTATACTAGATACGAGTCGGAACCAAGTGATTCATCTTGTCTATCTGTTTTTATTTTATTTTTATTTTCAGCATTTTAGTTAGTTTTTATTTTTCTTAGTTTAAAACATTTTTCTAAACTTTTATTTTGGTTAGACGTTGAGGATAAACCGGTATTAAAAGCTCTTGTGTCCTTGGACGACCTCGGTATCTTACCAACGCTATACTACACTCAACGATGGGTGCACTTGCCCATATGTGTGTCTAGTGTTAGTGAAATATCGTGTTTTATAAATTTAAAACTTGGCTAAAATAAGTGTTAAAAAGGGCTTAAAATATACACCTAAAATATACGACACTTCACACGCATCAGTCGCCGAAAATCTGTTAGTCAAGGTTGACAAATTCGTCTTTCCAACCGACTTTGTCATCCTAGACATGGAAGAAGACACCGAGGTCCCTCTCATCCTCGGGAGGCCATTCCTAGCCACCGCCCAAGCGTTGGTAGATATGAATGACGGAACTCTAACATTGAAGTTTGGGGATGAGGAAGTGAAATTTGAATGTGGAAAGCGAGTAGAGGAAGAAGATCCGGTCAACTACATGAAGGTCATAGACTCAAGCTTGGATGACGCTCTCCGACGGTGTAACATGGGATGCAACACATCCCACTTGGGTAACATATGACCAGGCTTTGGGTCTAGCCAAGGACCCTCATAAACGTGGCGCACCATGGAGGCATTCCACGGAACTATCCTTAGTTTAATTTAGATTAATTTTTATGCCGCTCTCGAGTGATTCACTAAAAATACACCTTCGGCCGAGTGTGAGTGATTTCCCCCGTGAGGTATGTGAACTTGTATATAAATAGAATTTTTTTTAAAAAAAAGGCATGTTATGCCCAAATAAGTAATTTCTTTTATGAAAAGTTCTAAATAAATCATTACGAATAGGAGTGTAAACAAATAAAAATAAAACCCAAAAAGATCTTGGAAATCCCGACACTCTACGACAAGCCCAAAACCTTCTCTTCTACCTATTCCATTTGGGAGTGTAAGCCACATATTAAAGAGTTTTGCTTGAGGACAAGCAAAAGTTCAAGTGTGGGGGTATTTGATGTGTGTAAAATGCAACATATAAATTACATCAAATGAGGCATAAAACTAACCCTTTTTAAGTACTAATATTGGAAAAAGAGTGTTTTTGTCTTCCTTTTGTATTTTCAGGATTAAATGAGCTCAAAAACGCAAAAGAAGCAAAAAGACAGCTAAATCCAACATAAATACAAGGAAAGGAACATTAGTGGACTACCCGACCCCTCAACGGCACCTTCCAAAGCAAAAAGGAGAAGACAGAAGGCTGAACACGCCCCGTGCTCAGCCAGCACGGGGCCGTGCCCAAGAAGCAGCAGAAAAGACAAATCCATAGAAGCTTCTATTGCCCATCACGGGGCCGTGCTCAGCGGACACGGGGGCGTGTCGAAAGTACAGCAGGCGCATTTATTGTAATTGCGAATTACAATTAATGAGGAGAGAGATTGTCAGACGGACACGGGGCCGTGCCCAGCGGACACGGGGCCGTGTCCAGCACTCTGTTCAGCCTATAAATAGGAGTGCTTGGATTCATTTCATCTCATCCCTTGGCACACCACCTCTCTCACACTTCATCCACCACCCACCACCATCACAACACCATCATCCACCACCATCATCCATTGTCCATCGTAGAGTGTGTGAGTCGTCTCGGGATCCAAGATTGATCGTAAGAGTTCTTGACAATCAAGGCCATGTTTGCCTAAGTCTCTTACATCACTTGGTGAAGACAAAGTGTCTAGTATAATACTTTTTATTTCTAATCTTTTGCACTTTTTATTTGGTTTTGTATTAATGACTTTAATAACTAGTTACTTATGTTGAAGGTGATCTTTCCTTATCGTTTGTCCGTGGTGTCTTGGCATTATTTTACTGTCTATATAAAATAAAGGATTTTCACCATTCATATCTCCACGGTCTATATGGAGGTATGTTGGCTACCTGGTAGGGGGTTAAGGGAACGGTTTGGTAAAGGTCTTGCCATTGTTCAGCGTTTAGAGGTCCTGCAATGGAACTGGGTCAAATTTAGTAGGACCTCCTTCAATACTTCACGGTATTGGATGGCGGGGGTCCAAACTCTTTGATCCCCTCATAAGTTAACTACTATTAATACTATAACCCGGCTATTTAGGACTGTATCCCTGCTGACTCAGACTACTTAGCCGAGGGTAACGTCACCGCCAAAAGCGGGGCCTACCACAATACTGCATTAATAACTTAATTCATTATCTTCCAATAATCCACCATTTTAGGATTGTATCCCTGCTGACTCAAACTACTGGGGTGAGGGTAACGTCACCTTCAAAAGAGGGGCCTACTACAATAACTAAGATAATCTCTTAATTATGTGCAAAAGTGCGGAAATAATCAAAGGTTATACTAGATTCGAGTCGGAACCAAGTGATTCATCTTGTCTATCTGTTTTTCTTTTATTTTTATTTTTCAGCATTTTAGTTAGTTTTTAATTTTCTTAGTTTAAAACATTTTTCTAAACTTTTATTTTGGTTAGACGTTGAGGATAAACCGGTACTAAAAGCTCTTGTGTCCTTGGACGACCTCGGTATCTTACCAACGCTATACTACACTCAACGATGGGTGCACTTGCCCATATGTGTGTTTAGTGTTAGTGAAATATCGTGTTTTATAAATTTAAAACTTGGCTAAAATAAGTGTTAAAAAGGGCTTAAAATATACACCTAATATATACGACACTTACCGCACATCAATTATCTTTCTGAAACAACTAAAGAACTTAAACGAATGTATTCAATAAAACAAGATGTTGTTAATTCCTATATTGAGGATGTTGCTAAGCTAAAGCGATAGATTGCTGATCTAGAACATGATAACAACAAATTAAAGAGTTATCACGTGTCGTCATATGTGCTTGAACGTATTTTCAATATAAAACCGGGAGATGGTGAGTCTGAGCAAAATAAGAAAGGCATTGGCTCAGAGTTTCATCAAGTTCCACCACCGGGAAAATTTGCATTTTATGATGATGAAAAGGTCGAAAAAGCTTTCAACATGGTAGACCTATTGCCAGACAACATTGACATAACCTATTCCAAATCTGATGATTCTCATGATTCAGAGGTAGTAGGTAAAGTCGTTGAAAGTGTGTTGAAAGAAGAGTCGGTTGATACAGGTAAATCTGAATCACAGGATGAAGATGAAGGAAATCTTCATGATAGTTATCTGAAAAACACAAAATCCGAGAAAAGTTTGAATGATGATTCAAAAGGATTGGTTTATTCCATGATTGGATCGGACAAATTGTTCTTAGATGTTGTATTCCCGATTCAGAATGTGATTTCAGAAAAGGTTGATAAAGTTTTCAAAATGGTTGAGATAGAGAAATCTGAAATTTCAAAGTTTGCTGAAAAGGTCACAAAACTTTTTATAACAAACCTGGTTACAAAAAGAAAAACATGAAGGCTGGGTTGGGTTATAAGAAGAAACAAAGTTGGAAAAGAAATGAAACTCCGAATTTAAAGACAAAAATGAGTTTTGTTCAAGGAAAAAGTTTTGAAGAAGAGGAAAAACTCAAATTTAGACAACAGTCTAATGAAGAGTTTTGTGCTCAAAAGGAAAAGCAACAACCACAGGTCAAAGACGTGTCCATGAGAACATGTTTCAAATGTGATAAAAAAGGACATCTTGCACGCAAGTGTCCTAATCTAAAACCCGTGGATGTTGACATAAAGAAGATTGATGCTGAGAAACAAAAATCTGAGAATGTGAGACAAAGGTCAACCAGATTTAACTCAAAACAAACTTGGAGGTACAACACAAACAAATTTGCTTCGAATCAAAACTGGAAATCAAACCCGAACAGGTTCGATTCTAGACAGACCTGGAATTCTCACACACCCAGATTTAGAACAACACAAAGTTGGAAAACATCTGTTGATATGACAAAACCACAAGAGTTTTGGAAACCAAAAGTTGTTCAAAAACAAAATGTTCAAAAAGAGTCTCATTTTTACAAACGTGGTACTCCTAAAGGTCAAACATGGAGTGAAAAGAAACAGGTGATTCTTGAAAAAGATGAAAAAGTTGACGTAAAAGTTGAAAAGATTTTTGTGAAAGATGACAAAGAGTTTCCAGCATTGAATGAAAATTATTGTGTTGAAATGCCTAAGGTTCAACAGACCTGGGCTAAATTGTTCAAGTAATTGAGTAGTTTGTTTGTGCAGGAGCTCATGGAATTTGAAGATTGTGAGTTTGGAACTTAGAGCAGCCTGGCACAACAAGAGGAGGAGGCTGCTGCTGGATCCTGTGTTGGTTGAAACAGGAAGTTTATTTTCATTCTGTAAATAAATAAACAATATTTTCAAAACCCTAAAAAATTGAAAAATTAAATATATATATATATATATATATATATATGTTTTTAGTTTGTTAAAAATTTGAAAAATCAAAAATATGTTTGTTTTTAATTTTTGTAAAAAAAAATAGAAAATTTCAAAAATATGTGTTGATTGAATACGCCGAAACCCTCACGGCTGAACAAACATGATTACTTTCACAAGATTGAAAAACAGTTTTCAAACTGTCGAAAATCAATGGGTTGTAAATCATGGGGGTACTTTATTTTAGTTTTTCTGCAAAACAGAGCACAGTTAGCAGAAAATGGATGGCGAGACAAAGCTATTAGCATCGTGTTGTCAAATTTTCTTTAAATGGTTTTGCATTTTAGGGGGAGAAAAATTTGTTAGAAAATCCAAAAACATTAGAAAATTTGAAAAAGTAAAAAACATGATAAAATGAAAAATTGAGTTTTTGTGTAAAAAGAGGAAATGATAGTACATCAGTAGACAGTTACAGTACGCTAAAGAATTAAAAAGTTAAAATGTGTTAAACGATCTCACCGTGGATGTGTCGGTAGATTTTTATACATTTAGTAAACTTTTTCGGGATATAAACCTAAATTCAAACTTGCTTATTTCTTGGGGAACACTACTTGGATATATAGGTAACCCCTGAAATCTCGTTTGAAAGGTCCCTCTATCTTAGATACTAGGTCTTTATACTTAGTGATATCTGGGGTGTTATTCCGGGACTTCTGCTGAACGGAAGTTCTGACCTAGTCTCCGAATAATACTTTCCGCATTGCTTGAAACATAGCACAGCCCTCAGCAAAATGATGAGACAATAAAATTGCTAATCAATGTTGTTGTAAAAAAGATCCTCTAAAGGGGACACACCTAAAGTCAAACCGGAGCTCTCTGCTGAACGGAAGTTCTGACCTGAGCTCATATGGTTTCATAATTTATTCCCCTTATAGATATCATCTAGGTATACTCACCTGTAAGACTGAATATTGGGATCTGGATACGGGAGTATATTCAAGAGGTGGGACACATGAATGGGTTTAAGTTCTTAATATACCTAATTCGTATCCTGAATCAGTTGAACTTTGTGTGAAAATTTAACTGGACAAGTATATCGACAATCTAAGTGAATTGTTTAATTCTTAATGTGTAACTAAGCTCAACGGTACTTGTGACTTGTCAAAAACTGATATGATCCTCTGACGCATACTCAAACAAAAATATTGTCTGTAAATATGTTTGTACATATTTCTTTACTGTTTTATATTTTCAGTAAAATACAAAAAGATTTTTGATTCTGCTTTATTTTCGACAACCGATGTCTGAGATGCTGAGTTTCAAAATCAAACAAGCTCATTAATTTGAAACTTGAATTAAAATCAAAAATCAAAACAGTTTGTGATATCTCCAAGGTCATTAGTTTGGACTTGGATGATTAACTGTGAGGGATTTTGGATACTTGACATTGCTAAATCTGTAAAGATTGTTGATAGGAGAAGTGATTTAGAAAGTTGAATAGAGCCAGGTTACAATTCAAAATGATGTTACTTATAAATGGATGAGTTATTGCAGGAAAGAGTCCAGACTAAGATCCCGGAAGCTGAGTCTAAGGGGGAGTCTGAAGACAAGCTTGAAGCAAGGAGGAACTTGTAGATGGAAAGCTAGGTGTCGATCCCAAAGCACGGAAGCTTGACGAAAGGGGGAACCTGAAGCTGATTGAAGAAAAGAAGGATTGATGGATGTTTATAATGTTACAATTTGGATGAGAAGGCAGAATGATCAAGACTGAAGATGTGTCATGCTGAAGACTAGACACTAAAGACTTCGTCAATATCCGAGGGGGAGTCTGTTAGTGCACTACGTCTATTGACTTCGTCTTGTATCATGTAATAGGATAGGATAGGATAACAAGTGCTCGAGGTGCAAGAAACTGAGATTAGAGAGTTAAGAAGGCTTTTCGCTTGAAAGTGTCAAGAACAAGTTCAAGCGAAACCAACAGAGCTAAGTTCGCTTGAACGTGTCTTGTTCATTTCAAGCGAAACCCCTTGCACTATATATAGGGTATTTGTCATTTCATCTGGCACACGGCTTCTGGATTTGTAACGAAGTGCTGTCAAAATCTGTTCAGGTTGTAATTGATGTTATATTCAATATAAGTGACAGATTTAATAGTATCAAGCTGTTTCCACATCCGTTTCACTGATTCCGCATTTGAATCGGATTACAAGCTCTTCTGAACGACTCGTTTGATTTGTATAATGTTGCTTTTTTATTATTCACTTAGCATTTTCTGTAACTTATATTCATTGCTGTTAAATAATATAATTCAATTCTTCTTGACAAAAATACAATTTACAATATTCTTTCATGGTCGAGTTTAGTATTTTAAGAGGAATTCATAATTAGAAAGATCCATTTGTAGTTTTGTCCAAATCCGTAAATGCGGTTTTGTGAATTCGGATATTTTTGAAAAGTTTTTATACGTAATCTTTAATTTTCGTTATAAAAAGTTTTTACAAATTTATTATTTATGAATAATATTGTTTTAATTATTCAACCCGTGTGCCAATAACGACTAAAGTCATGCCACACAGCAAGGGGGAAACGATCAAACTCCCATCGCGTAGCGCGAGGGAATTTTTTTTAATTGGTATTATCAGAACTGGTATCAATATTCGCTTTTATGGTTTAGCACGGGGAAAAACGATCAAACTCCAGTTGTGTCATGTGGGAGGATAAACTTTTTTTTAATTGGTATCATCAGAATCGGTATCGATATTCGTTTTTTGGTTTCCGAAGAGTCGAGCCGATAACAACTTGTAGGATGGTATAAAATTATATTTACTCAACACGTGTAATAAATGAGGTTTATAAAAATATACTGGTTTTTTATTTAGTATATAAAATTACATTTATTAAACCCGTGTAATACACGGGGTTCTAACCTAGTAAAAACTAAAACAATTCAAAATATCGCCTAAAAATCAACCGTTAAAATACCCCTTAATAAAATACTCCCTCTTAACCTTTAATCATTGTTGCGTGCTATTAATAAACTATTTCATAACACCATAAACTAATTACCCAAATATTTTATGAGATCACAAAAGATATTCCTAATGACACGTGTTACCAAAAAAAAAAAAAAAAAACTAATTTCAATACAAGGCGGTCTTCGGCCAATAGATTCTTCTTCCCGTGGTTTATACTTCACCACCCCACCCCACCCTTACCCCACCCCACCCCACCCCACCCCTACCCTACCCTACCCCCACCCCACACCTCTCCTCTTTATAAACCCCACCTCCTCCCTTCACATTCCCTCCACCCACCATCTCCACCTTTCCTCCGCCGCATCTCCGCCCTAACGCCGCCGTCCGTACAACCAACAACGAAAAAATCAACAAAAATGGAGTCTTTAACGACCAGAAGGCCTTATTTTAATAATGGGTTAGCGTCAATTTCGGATTTTGAAAGTGGGTTTTCTTCATCTCCGTCGTCGTCGGCGGAGGAGAACCACCGTGCCGGGAACGGAAACCACTTGATCTTGCGACCGTTGTACTCGCCGAGAAAAGCGAGTATCGGAAACCTGTCTTCTCCGAGATCTGGGAGGTTTAATCATGGGAGATTTGATGAACAACCTCATTTTTTGGATGCTTGTTTTCTTTGCAAGAAAATGTTGGGGCATAATAGAGATATCTTCATGTACAGGTAAATTTATGCAAATTTTTTTTTTTACCAATTGAAGATGTGCTTGATTCGAATTTTGGGTTTTTTTTTTTGTATTTTCTTATTTTTTTCCAATTTTGGTTAGATCTTGTTATTACAACCAAAAGATGTAGGTTTTGAATCACATATAGGGTTACTTGAATCGAGTTTAAAACAACCTTGAGCCTAAAAATAAATTTGTTTGATGATAGATATCGAGCTCGAACTAGCTCACCAGCAAAAAAAAATAAAAACCCAGGCAAATTTATATAATTTCGTTTACCATTTTATAAATTCGAAACTAAAATAACTAAACACTATATATTATTTTATAAAAAGTATAATTAAATAAAAATAAAAATTATTATAAATGTATATAAATTTATTAAATAAATAAGAGTAAATTACAAAAATCGTTCTTTATGTGCGTCACTTGTTGCAAACTATGCCCTTTTATCTTCAATAATTACAGAAATCGTACTCTATGTTTTCAAACCCTTATAAGTTATGTCCTTTAACCCCAACCCAGTTAATTTTTTGTGGTTAAATCTGACCAATAAATAATTAACCCTTGGAAATTCTACTCACATGTTTTTTTTTATACCATTTTATAGATTTGAAACTAAAATAACTAAACAAGATATATATTCTTTTATAAAAAGTATAATTAAATATAAATAAAAATAAAATTAATTATAATTATAAATGTAATTAAATTTTGTTAAATAAATAATAAACCCTTGGAAAATCTACTCACGTGTAAGAGCTCGAGTTTTAGAAGTAAAGCTTGAAACGAGCCTGGCTTAGCCAGGACTAGCCCGGGTCGAAAAACGTATGATTTTCTAACAATTTTCTCACAAATTGACTAGATTTTCGTCGAAATGAACCGAACCCGGATGGTATTTCATATTCAAACGCTTTGATTTCCAAATCTGATGTGTATTCTTGATAATTTTGCAGAGGGGACACACCATTCTGTAGTGAAGAGTGTAGAGCAGAGCAGATTGACATTGATGAAGCCAAAGAGAAAACAAAGCATCTTTCTTCTTCAATGAGAGCTTTGAGGAAGAAAGAACAGAGTGAAACTTCACCAAACAAAACTTCCAAGAAATACCCTTTTCATTCTGGTGCAGTTGCTGCTGCTTAACCAGTAATTTCATCATAATATGAGGGGTAAAAAGGGAAATTTTGTCCACTTATGTATGTGGGTGGTTCTGATAGAGCCAGTTTTTATTTTTTATTTTTATTTTTTACTTTTTATAATTATTACCGCCTACTGGGTTTTTAACCGTGGTAAAAAATGTTGATGTATAAGAAATATATAAAGAAAAAGAGAACAAAGGCTTTTAAAAAGACCTTTATGGTTTATGCCACTATTTTTGGGTGTGTTTGTTTGGTCTTTCCATTTGTAGGAAATTGCATGAAATTATTGGGGCGATTATTATGAAATGAAAATATTAAATATAATTAAGTTTTCGGTTGAATAATATAACATGACCTATTGTATAAATTAGGGTTGTTTAAATCGCTTATCGCTTGGAAAACGCTCGGAATATGCTCGCTCGGTTTGCAAACGAGTCAAACATGAGCGAAGGTTCGTTTGGCTCGGTTTGGCTCGGTTTGGCTCGAATTAATTTTTATTAATTTATTACATATATGTATATTCATATTTTATATACACCGCTCTATTAGATTTGGACCACTATACTTGAATATACATTTATATTTATCCATACTAGCCTAATCAAATTAATAAAAAATTTAACACCAAATTTAAAACTAAAATTCTAAGTTGTGAAGTGACAATATTTGACATCTTTCTCTCGTTACTCGTCAATCGTCTCTCGCTCTCACCATACGTCAAAATGCGACAATTGTTCTTTGTTGTATATTCATCGCCTCACCTGCCTCAACTAGAGTCTCATCCTCGGATGATCTGACCTCAATTTTAGTGTCATCCTCGGACAGTTGGACCTTAGTCGTGACCCGATAGCGGAGACATCTAAGGAAACATGCTAAATCTATGGTTATCCAAATTACTTGACGCTCGCTTCTCGCTCGCCGCTCGTTCGGAAAATTACGCGCTCGAATATGCTCGTTCGGATTTCGCTCGGTTGTAAACGAGCCAAGAATGAGCAAAGGTCCGCTCGGTTCGAATCGGCTCGTGAACAGCCCAACTATAAATAGATTAGCTTTGGACTGGGCACAAAATTAGTTTGGGCTGTAAACTGGTCCGGTCTTTCTCATCTTGGGCTCAAACCAGTTCAAATTAATATTGGCTGTTTGAATTGTTAGCAAGTCACTAGTAACTTGTTACTCGTGAATGATAAACATTAAACGGGCCAACATCAAAACACGACCCAAAATTACCCGATTTAAGTGTGCCCAACATGACACCCCTAGAAAAATATCAATAATAATTAAATATATGCATATTAACGATAGAAAACAACTGGGTTAAAGTTAAAGCACATCCCGTGCAAGATTTGAAACATTAAGTACAAAACTTGTCAATTTTAAAGGCAAGGGACATTCGTTGAAATTGAGTATAAAGATAAAGTACAATTTTTGTAATTTACTCTAAACATTATTTACCTGCATTATATATTTATATGTAACACGTTAAGTGTTGAAGTGATGCTTACGCAACAACATAATCGAAATGTATTAAACCTGATCAATCTTTACTATCAACTAAATGGTGATTCAACTAACTAAATTATTTGTTGACTGTATATGATTTTGTAATCCGTTATATACAAGATATTTTCTCTTCAAAATCTTCTTAACGTTCGTAAACATATATATGTCAGATCTGCAAATTGCAAATACACATTCCACATCTAGTATCTTTAATCGTCTCTTATTTGACCCTGAACTTTGTAATAGTTTGCGTAGAAGGTACCGCTCTGAACTAGGGTTGTTCATGATTCGAACTCAAGTCGAGCCAGGATCAACTTGGGTTGGAGCTCGAAAATGTAAGAGCCAACCTGGCTCTACTCGATATCCCCTTAGACCCCTTTGAGCTCAAACTTTTGAGTTTGGAAACTTCTACACAAGCCAACTCGTTTTTTAAATCAATAAACTAGATCATTGATATCACATTTCGATCTTATTCTCTACGCTCATCTGCTTCTTCGAATCTTCTACAAACTTGGGAGGAGCTTTAGAAATGATGATACAAGATTATACACAAAAGTACCATCACCTACATAAAGCTTCACCTTATCTAAAATCATTGAATGGTAAATGCTTCAAATAAGAATTATGTTATGGTCATAATAGAATTCCATAGTCTTGTACTTAAACATTACGATCGACTGGAATTGGTATCGATGATTTGAGAGTTTAACTTCTTCTCTGTGTGTTGGGTCTTCTCTTTATCGATCACAATCTGATACGTATCAACTTATGGAATTCAAATAACTAAGTTAAAAAGAATTATGGATCGATTTCAAGTGGTTTACTTTTCAATGGAAACTAAATATTATTACTATATGTTAATTACTATATGTTAATAAAATATTATATTTATATGTTAATAAAACAAGTGAAATGAATAGTGACAAACACCTCTCCCCGGCACCTATTCATTTCACCATTTTATTATTTGACACATCATAATACCCTTCTCACACGTGTAACATGGATATAGAAAGACCATCTCTAAAGAGAAAAGAGTTTGCATAAAAGAGAGTATGAGAGAGAAAGTCGTCCAGGAGTGACAGATGACCACCGACCCCGGTGGTAGAGCCACGACGGAGATGACCGCCGCCCCTGGTGATAGATGACCGCCTCCCCCGGTGGCAGAGCATGCCGTCTAGACCACAAATGACGAACAAAGACCGACAATTTAAAAGACATGCTATGTAGACGACGACCATCACGACGGTTAGCATTCCGACCAAGTCAGACCAGATTCCGGTAAGATCCAAACCCATCGGATGTTTCATTCTTTGATAGATCGGTTCAAAACGAGTCTCGAAAGGATCATATATGCTGATTCCGTGAACACAAATGTTCCGGTACAGGTACGACAAGGGTTAGAGGGAGCAGTACCGGGCTGGAGAATCAGGTGAAGATCCGGTGAGCAGATTGAAGCCTGTACGGGAGTTCCTCAAGTGAATCTGTAACTCTCCAGGCCGACTCTACATATAAGGTAAGCCACGAACTATTTTCGTCAACATAGGTGAATTCTGATTAAGTAACGCAACGTTGCAATTGGGGGCTGGTTATGTCAAATCGGTGAGCTTTCGGTGAAGTTCAACGGAATCATGGATGATCACCTAGAGAAAGCAGATGACTTTAATGTCACAAAACTTCATGCCCCAAATTGTTAGGGCTTTTTATAAGTTAGATTGAAGTGGTTGTGTGAATATATGATTTTAAGAAAAGATTTATTTTTTCATGTGTTTTGTTTTCAGAATAACAATTAGTCAAATGATATTTTTGGAAGGCTTATACTTAAAAGCATGGTGATTTGGCTTGGTGAAGATTGGAAGATGTTGAGGTTGGTTTCAGTACTAATGTTTATGGAAGCTTAGATAGGTAGTGAGAGCCGTGGCCAAACTATTCCATTGATTTTTATAATATGGTGAATGATTGTGATGGTTTAAGACTTGGGACTTTGAAAACGAATGTAACTGATACATACTATTGACGCGTAGGATAAAAATATGACAATTTGACTTATGGGACTTAGGTGAATCATTAGCACGAGTAAAAAAATTGTACATATAGAATAACTTGGACTAGTAGACGTAACCCGTAGGATTTTAAAAAATATATATATTTAGGCGATGGACACGACATATGAGGCGTCAGAGTTAAGAAGAGAACGATGACGCGCGGCAGCGGCGCTGCTATGGGGGCAGTGGTATCTTCTTCTTCGCATTAGGTGAATATTCTTCTCCTTTTCGTTAAATTTTGCTCGACCATGTATCTTTATTATCGATTATCTTGGATTTTCTTAAAATTGGGGGTTCCATGTAGAAGTATCACAATTACTAGAGGATATTCGACTCGACTTAATTCACAACTTCAATTCCTATCGGACCCGTAAGTCTACAGATTTTTTAACATCACTGAAGCAATCACCTTGACTTTTGAACAAATAGTTTTAAGACCATTTTTTTTCAGGAGGTGAACAAGTTATCTCATTGAAGATGATAACGTGCTCTTTACTTGGCCAACATGATAGTTTCACAGGTAACTTACTATGATCCAACTTACAAGTATGCTTGGTTTGATAAGAGTTTCTGCCTAGGTTTAGATTGGGATGAAGAGCTTGAGTTTCTGCCTGTTTAAAAAGATGGTGGCTAACCAAGGAGACGATGGTGACGAAGTCGATGACAGGTGAGGGAGGTACATGTGGTCGCCGCAAGTGTTGCATTCCAGCAGGCAGTGGCTCAAGCTGGTGGGTGATTGTCGGCCAACCCTTTCGGTCTGGATGGAAGTCCTTGAGAAAACAAGTTTCTTTGTATATAGACTAAGCATTCTGATAAAACCCAGTTAGTTTTTAATTCCAAGTGGTGTTTTAATTGGTTCATAATGGCAATAATACTTTAATGTGACTGAGCATATGTGCAGTAGCCTTGCAGCTGCATGTAATTCAAGACGACAAGCGGCCCATTTTGAGATGTTACCCAAACTAACCCGCTCAAGGCTTCAAGCGCGTCCATGTCGGTGCCCATTTAGGATGTGATTTGTGTACAAGACGCTTGGAACGGTTTGTTTTTGCGCGCCGCAACGCGCGCGGGGTTAAATTCCTAGTTTATTAAAAATGACACTTAAATTAAATTTATTTCAAGTGATTAACATTCACAGTAGATTGAAAAAGACATTTAACATACTACTAGGTGTAGTATCCGTGTAACCACACGGGTAGGTTTAGTAATGATCGAAATCAAATACTAAAAAACAGATTATAATATATCATTTAAATTTTGGTCTTTATTTCTATATCTTTATAAAGTAATGTTGAAGACAGTATGTGTGATCACACGGGTAGTTTTAATAACCATCGAAATAGATTATAATACATCATTTAAATTGTTTGTATTTAGTTCATGTTTGATATAGAAATTAGCTAACTAACTCAAAATTTCTTGTCTAAACTGAAAGCATGACCTAATTTTATATTGTCTAATAATTAAAGCCTGACCTAATTCAAATAACCAAATGTTATTAAACAGTTCAATAAAGCCCTTTATATTTGATCCAATTAAGCTTACTAATGGATTAGATTTTGTAGGCCCGTTAAAACCCTTTTATCAAATATGGATTAGATTTGTTAAAGACATGTATGAAATGTCCTTAATACCCTTATATCCCTTAATATTCCTTAATACTCTTATCCCTTAATACCCGTAACATAGGCAGATTTACATCAGATTATAATATATCATTTAAATTTTGGTCTTTAGTTCAATTTATACTATATTAGACCATGTTTTATAGATAAGTATTATTTTAGTTTAATCTTTTCTAATTAATTTATATATAATCCTCCTACTACATATTATTTAGTTTAATTTCTTATGGATAATTATTTTTTAGTTTAATCTCCTTGTCATCATCACACTTCTCCAAAAATGCAACTTGACTGTTATAAGTTGTATGAAATGACTAACATCATCACCGATCATTATCATCATCACACTTCTCCAAAAATCTCCAAATATCTCTCTCAACTCTCAACCGTCAACACAGATCTTCATCATCTTCATCCAGCTTCATCATCTTCATCCATCTTCATCTTGAAAACAGAGGTTTGAATCATCATCTTATCTATATATATTTTTGATATTTGTGATGTTTTTGTAAAAAACAGAGGGCTGATTTGGGTATTTTGTTTCAGTTTTTGATAATGATAATCTGAATGCCGCATGATGATGATGATAATCAGTTTTTTGTGAATGTTTTTTTTTGAAAAAAACAGAGGGTTGATTTGGGTATTTAGGTTTCAGTTTTTGATAATGATAATCTGAATGCCGCATGATGATGATGATAATCAGTTATTTGTGAATCAGTTTTTGATAATCAGTTCTTTGATAATCAGTTCTTTGATAATCAGAATGTCGTATGATGATGATAATCACTTATTTGTGAATTGGTTGATTTGGGTATTTTGCTTTCAGTTTTTCAGGTTTGTTTGTTCTGTTTTGTTCTGTTTGTTTGTTTTGTTTTTGTTCTGCTTTGTTATGTTTGTTTGTTTTGTTTGTTTTGCTTTGAAAAAACAGAGGGTTGATTTGTTTTGCTTTGTTCAGGTTTGTTTGTGAAAATTTTGTACAGAATGGCTGTGGATGTAAAGATACGCAAAACACCAACTACGAAGGCGAGAACACTTGACAACCTCCTAGAAGATAGTACGGTGCACATAAGGAAGTGATTGATCAAAACGATCAATTGCATATGAATGAATACAACCCTAGTGGTAGATATGTAATTAGCGAGCTCTGGAATTTCAAGGAAAATCTAAGAGCTACACTGGCGTTATATTCATTCATATGAATGAATATAACCCAAGTGGCAGATATGTAATTAGCTACACTAGGGTTATATTCATTCATAGCTGCTACATTCCGAAGTGCACCGTCAGTAAAGATCCACAATTGCTTGTGGTGGTATGACGTTTTGTCTCTGTATTGTATGTTACAGTCTTTTGTTATCTAGTCTGTAAGTTCCGTCAAGTCTACGAAGTTGGTATGACGTTTTGTCTCTGTATTGTATGTATTAAAACTTTACATTTAATATACAATTTAGGCTTTAATAATTTGTTATAAAAAATATTAACAATGCCAATACAACTTTCATCAACAACTCTCCTTAAATATCAGGTTATGTGAATGATATGAGAGAACCAACTGGATGAACTTTTTCTGTAATAAGCAACTTTTCTGGAAGATGTCCTCCTTTCATCAGTTACAATAGATAAATCAACATTCAATGAATGATTAATAGTTATAAGAAAACTCTATAGAGAATACAGTTTGTAATATTTGTTAATGGGCTGCTCTCAATGTTATGATTTGACGATTCAAGTTGTGTGACCATTGAAGATACAAACAATGATAGATTGGTGAATTATACTTAGTGTTGTTAAAAAACTGTTTTGAAAACACTTTTGGCTTAAAACATTGGTTTCAAACACTGTCCTTAAATCAACAGTAGTTTCAAACAGTGTTAACCCAAAAATGGTTTCAAAACATATCATTAACAACACTATTTTAACCGAACAGTGACAAACTAAACTACTGCTTCTTCCTTCCATTGTTGCATGTCAAGCACTGATGTTTGACATTCAGTGGTTTCCTCAAAGTTGATCAGTCCTTGAGTGGGCACTACTTTAATCAACATCAGTACTTATATAGCATCAGTAGATTGAAACAGCAGTGTTTAATCCTTAACAGTCTTCAGGGCTTCATCAGCAGTTTGAAGGACAACAACTGTTGTATAGAGACAGTGGATAGAGGACATCAGATGTTATAAACACTTTCAAGGGGAAAGCTGTAACACCCGTTCTTATAAATTAAGGTTTAACGTATCATTTACGAAAAACAATCATGTAATTAAGATTACATATGCATTGGAAATTACGGGTTTATTAAAACTTTTTACAATTTAAAAGTATACAACATATCATGTGTACGTTCGTCGTTTAACATAATAACGATACATAGTGCGGAAGCTTATTTCGTGATCGTGTTCGGTTCTTGCTCGTCGCTTGATCTTCATCCGTGCACTCTTAGCATTCACCTATGATCAAAACCAACTTAAAAGTTAGTTTTGATAGTCAAATATTAAGTTCAAACAAGTACAGGGGTTAAAATGACAAAATTTTAAAAATTTTCGGAGTTAGGGGGCTTCGTGTGACGCCAAGGGCCTAGGCGTCACGCCTAGCCCTGTTTTTCACAGCCTGTTGCCTTCAGCTGATGCTGTACATACCCAGCACGACCTGATTTCACGGAAACGGCCATAACTTCTTCGTTATTGATCCGTTTTACCCGATTCTTTTTCCTACGCGTCCGTAATTTAATCCTCCATCTTATGGAGTTAAAATCCTACATCCAACATAAGAAATTTTGAGACTTCTAAGCCTTCGACTCGTTACCTTTTTACCGAATTTTAACCCGTTTATGCATTTTATCAAACAAACGTATTTATTTGATTCCTATATCTCATACACTTCTTCAAATTAATGTTACCTACTATATTAGGTTCTAATCATAGGTTTATTACACAATTTAAACCCGTTTTCGCTCGTATGCTTATTTTGACCCGTTAAGGGTATTTAAGCACTTTAAAGCTTGAAATCGCTTTCATTCATTTATAGCATCTTATTCCTACATTTCTTATCAAGTAATCTTCAACTACAACTCTTTGTGTGTTGGATTTCAATGTGTATATCTATATGTTCCGAGTTTTACCCTTCGGATTGTTATTTTACGGCAAGACTCAAATAGAGCTATTTGACCAACGTATTATATCTTTCAACTTCTACACTTATTCTAAGTATTTATTTAATCATGAAACTCGTTTCCAAACAACCTTTAAGGGTTGTTTGTTCAATTTAACCTACAAGGGCATTTTGGTCAATTTTGGTCCTTCTTTTACGACAAAGGACTTTCAGATACTTGTTTGACCCAAAAATTCGATCTTTTAACTATAACATTGTTTAGAAGCCATTATGTTTCTAAAACACTACAATTATAACTTGAATTATTCGGTTTATCTTTAAGATAACCAAATATCCAATTTGACCTTGTTTAACTCTTAGAAAACCTCAAGTTCTACATGATGAATTGAATCATTATACATACCTGGCTCGGATCAATATATTGACCCGTTTCAATACCTTGACTTAGTAGCCGCTAAGCAATAGCGATGTGCGTATCCATTTGATATTCATTCCTATAAACATGTAACTCGACAAACCATTAGTCGATATTGTCAAAGGGTGATAATTTCACCTTTTGACCCGTTTATTTACCTAGTGATCTTCGTCACTTCCACTAAATGCCAATTTCATGTATTATGCTAATTTAAAGTCTACTAACGAAAATACGAAATCAAGCATAATGTAACGGAACCGTAGTTACATACCTTTTAAGCATCCTTTCCAAACGCGTATTTCCACCGGCTTGTCCATTTGACGATCCGGATTCTTCGCCTAAAGAGTTCAATTCGCAATCCGTTTAGAACCCTTTTTCAATCATGTATCGCATAATTCGCTAAATCGTTACAATCATGCGTTTTAACTTTAAATTTCAATTTTAAGCCTTCTTTGAGGCATTTTCACAAACACTTAGCGGGTCAGATTTCTACATAATCTAAACCAAGTTCATGACTTGAGTTTATCACCCCAATTAACTTCAATTAGACTATATACACATATTTTAACATCAACAATTAAGAGATTTCCTCATAATTTCAGTTTACACTAGAACAAGGGTTTAAATCCTAGTGTTTATCAAGCTCTACTAACTTATTAATCACCCACTATGGTGATTTTGATCCTTACAATTATCATGCACGAATTTTGACAAGAAATCATCTAGGGTTTGTCCCTAAACCTTATATCACTTCCAACTTCATATTTACAACACATAATTAAGCTCAACACTTAATTTCAATCACATGCAAGAATTTGGGTTGAATCAAAGTGACCAAATTCGACATACCTTACGATCCTCTTGACAAGGTGATCACGATTCTATGTTCAGATTTTGATTTCAACTCGATTTGGGCCTTCAATTTGAGAGTTTAGTAGAAGTTAAGGTTTTGGGGGTGAGGGTGTCGCCCTCTCCTGTTCTTGATCGACCAGACATCTCAAATGAGATGTTTGGTTTTGTTTTTAATTAAAACCAATAATATAAGTTTCAATTTTAACAACATTGGCCCCTCCACTTTTGTTTGACATATAGTTTTGGTTGTTTTAACCCTATTTCAAGTTATTTCTAGACTTGTAGTTAACTAGGTTATAATTTTCCTAGTTATTCATCTTGTTCAAAAACCCGTTTTATTTTAAGTCCCATTAAATCTCGGGCCTTTTTATATACTTTGCTTTCTCAAAGTATTTCCCATCCTTTTAATAAATATTAGATTTATTTATTTAAATCCTAATACTCACCGGGTTAATTTTACCACTAACGGTATTTTACCCGTTTTTACTATTAACGAGGTTTGATTACCAAACCCGTTTTCGGGGTGTTACAAAAGCCTGGTGTCAACTACTGCTTATGATGAATGATTAATAGTAATAAGAAAACTCTATACACCATACAGTTACTGAATTTAGGCACAAGTTATCAAATCCACCTGAGAAGGTTTCCACGACAGCGCTAAAAAATATCATTAACAACACTATTTTAGCCGAACAGTGGTTTCAAACACTGCTAACCTTAACCACTGATTCTATACAATATAAGTGACAAACTAAACTACTGCTTCTTCCTTCCATTGTTGCATGTCAAGCACTGATGTTTGACATTCAGTGGTTTCCTCAAAGTTGATCAGTCCTTGAGTGGGCACTACTTTAATCAACAACAGTACTTAGATAGTATCAGTAGATTGAACCAGCAGTGTTTAATCCTTAACAGTCTTCAGGGCTTCATCAGCAGTTTGAAGGACAGCAACTGTTGTATAGAGACAGTGGATAGAGGACATCAGATGTTATAAACACTTTCAAGGGGAAAGCCTGGTGTAAACTACTGCTTATGATGAATGATTAATAGTAATAAGAAAACTCTATACACCATACAGTTACTGAATTTAGGCACAAGTTATCAAATCCACCTGAGAAGGTTTCCATGACAGCGCCAAAAAATATCATTAACAACACTATTTTAGCCGAACAGTGGTTTCAAACACTGCTAACCTTAACCACTGATTCTATACAATATAAGTGACAAACTAAACTACTGCTTCTTCCTTCCATTGTTGCATGTCAAGCGCTGATGTTTGACACCCATTGGTTTCTTCAAAGTTGATCAGTCCTTAAGTGGGCAGTACTTTAATCAACAGCAGTACTTAGATAGCATCAGTAGATTGAACCACCAGTGTTTAATCCTTAACAGTCTTCAGGACTTCATCAGCAGTTTGAAGGACAACAACTGTTGTATAGAGACAGTGGATAGAGGACATCAGATGTTATAAACACTTTCAAGGGGAAAGCCTGGTGTAAACTACTGCTTATGATAAATCCACTGTTGTGAACCAGTTTTGGCTTTAATTATCTGTTCCTCTGATAGGGTTCAATCCCAATACTCTTTAGATTATTTTTCAGTACTGAACTTATCAAAGTTTGAATTTTCTTCATTCATTCAATAATAAACCATAGTATTACAAAATTATGATTTTGAAAAATAATAAAAATTAAAAATTAAACATTACAATTAACACTTCCTAGAATATCTCGTTCTCTCGCTTTCTTCCATCCAATTTCATTTTTTGTTTTAATTTGCAGATCAGCTAGCATATCACAGGTCTTCTGATCCTGTTTCATCAAATTTGTGATAAACTCTTCCGCTTTTTCTTTAAATTCTGTTGGAGTAGAAGAGGCAACTTCATCCAGCAGTGCAATGCTACTCCAGGTTTGCTTATAATATTTATCACTAACCATACCAACTTTTTTGTTGAGTTCTTCAGCGTTTCTCTGTTCTTGGAGTGACCATGTTGAAAATTCGATTTTAAGATCAGTAGTATCCGACCAGTGGTAGAAGGTTTTCCTTGCCATTTAGGAAGAATGTGAGTGTTTTTGGACGGTTTGCTTTAGGATGAACGTTTTTTTTTTTTAAAATTGAAGTGTTGATGTTTTCAAGTAAACTAATAATGATCCTTTATAGTGTTTAAAATGTTTGATAGGATAACTGAAGAGACGTCTCCTAATTATGATAACCTTTTTTTGAAGGTTTCAATTTTGTTCTTTGGTTTTCTAGATATTTAATTTTACTTGTTTTCCCATGAAAACTCATTTTTCAAAGGTTTTGCATTAAAATGTTTGATAGGGTGACTGAACAGGCATCTCCCATATACACGTTTTTTACTGTTAAATCATTAAATGTACATGGTTTTTAAGTATAAATGTTTATTTAATGATTGCATTTAAATCTGACCTTTGGCCTGTTTACATATATTCTATATAATAGCATTGATAATAAAAAGTTTTTTCATCAAAACAGATTCATTCAGTGAAACAGAAGAGCAACTATTATTATTTTGCCTTAATTCTTATAAATATACTAAAATGGAGTCATATACTTCTGCAAAATCTGACGATTTCAAGCAACGTTTTATTAAACAAATCGAAGACCAAGTTTTGGCTGATAGGTATACTCTTCAAGAGTTGAAGAGGTGTTTTAACGGTCTGGAAGTTGGTCTGCTGACAAGAGACCAAGTTTAGAGGGACTTGAGGGCGATGCCGACTACTTCCGTTCGTGACCTATGTGTTGCGAGTAATATAGAATGTGGAGAAAGAGACCTGGAGTTCATGAGAAAGGTCAATGAGATACATCGAGAGGTTCAGCGCTCCATGGAGTTGAAGTTAAAGTTTCTTGATTCTTGTTATTAGAGTTAGACGTGTCTGATTAGTTTTCTTTTTTGTATGTAATTGCTACTTTCTTAATACTTCATATTTTAATCGTATTAATTTGTCAGCAGTTTTTACATTCCACTGCTTCATTCCAAGCAGGGCTTTGCTCTTTAGCAGCACTTGAGTTAGGACAGTAGATTAAGTAGCAGCACCTTGTCTTCAGCAGTTGTTGTACACAAGCAGTACTTAATGGACAGTAGTTGTAGTATACAAACAATGGATGAGGGCCATCAGATGTTATAACCACTTTTAAGGGGATAGTCTAATGCAAACAGCGGCTTATGATGAATCCACTGATGTGAACCAGTTTTGGCTCTTATTATATGTTCCTCTGATAGGGTTCAATCCCAACAAAAGAGGCGTATACAAAAGAGGCGCATCAAATTCAGATTATAATATATCATTTAAATTGTGGTCTTTAGTTCTATATCTTTATAAAATAATGTTAAATACAGTATGTATTAGTATTATAATAACCACAATGATAAAAGTTTTTGTCTATGTAAACTATCATGTGAACAAATATTTGATGAATTGACATTCGCACAAACTTTCATTAAAAGCAATCTTATTTGGCCCAAACAAAACTTGTTCTTAGTTAAGTGTAACAAACGGATTTTCTTTAGTGGATAAGATCAAAATACATCTAACATTCTATAAAAAAACATCATTAACAACACTATCTCGATGGTTAATAAAAATATTATGATATTGAAAAAATAAGATGGTGGTACCTCTTCTTCTAATTTGAAAACTTTAATATTGAAATGCTGATGAAATTGTTCTTTTGCATAATTAATATAAAACTGCTATATTAGCCATAACATAAGAGCAAATACACCCCAAATAGAACAAAAGCAACAAATAAACTACACAGAAGCCTATACAAAATCCAAGTTTTACAAAATTGTTCTAGCTATCTAAGGTGAGATCCGCAATTTTTCTCCTTTTAACCATCCACCGGTATGATTTCATTCTGCCTTTATACTTTCCAGGAGATGTGTTGATGTATCCATATACTTTAGTTCAAAAATCCTCTCTTCTCGGTTCTTCCAATAAAGCTCTAAAAACATTTCATAAATTCAGCCAATTTCACTACATACAAATAGAAAAAAACGTAAATGGAAAGAACTACATTGATATGAAACCACCACATCACAAAACTACTTTATTACCCTTCACTTCCACACTTTCAACACATCCAAACACTTTCAACACACATCCAAACAGTGGTTTCAACCACTGTTTTAACCCAACAATGGTTTCAAACCTCCGTTTTAACCGAACAGTAGTTTCAAGCAGTGGTTTGAACAAATATTATTTCAATTTTTAAACTCAACTAAAACAAATTAATAACGTTAAAAATTACGATCATTAATATACCTTCATGATGATAGCATACGCATGATTTTTCTTTGCGTTGTGGCATTCATCAAATATTAACACCTTGATAATATCCAACGTTAAGAATCTATGACTCAATGCATTCCTTAAAATGTCAGGGGTCATGACCAATAGCTGTAAGAATGATGTATAACATATACGTGTGTTCAGTTTAAATTGAAAAATAAAAACTACATGATACAACAAAGGTAAAGAGTAACACAATAAAAGTTTATTACTCAAGACTGCATTTGTCTGCCTCAGGGGTACTTTACGTATTTGATCATTAGTCAAAATTCTGATGAGATTGTATGCGGTCAACAAAAAAGTCAAATGTTGACTTGTCATACCTGATTCTGATATCGTTGTTTCTTCCAATCAGCAGCATTCCAAAAATCAACACCTTTTCACCCCAATACTCCTCCACTTTCAAATCAAGGTGCTTTCTCACATACTCCGCTTGCTAATAAGACAGACAAAGCTTCCATTAGTATGCTTTAACCACATGTTGAAAACATGTTCAAGAAACAACTAAGTCAACCGACATACCTGTTTGACCAATACAACAGTGGGTACCAACTACCAAGAACACAGCAATACACGGGGAGGGTTTTTTCAGCAGATAAGCGTAGTGACATAAAAGCATAATCGCGATCAACGTCTTGCCTGATCCCGTCTCCAAGAACACTATAGTGTTCTCCTTAATTGCCTGAGCTAATGCTTCTATCTGATAACTGCTATATTAGCCATAACATAAGAACAAATACACCCCAAATAGAACAAAAACAACAAACAAACTACAGAGAAGCCTATACAAAATCCAAGTTTTACAAAATTGTTCCAGCTATCTAAGGTGAGATCCGCAATTTTTCTCCTTTTAACCATCCACCGGTATGATTTCATTCTGCCTTTATACTTTCCAGGAGATGTGTTGATGTATCCATATACTTTAGTTCAAAAACCCTCTCGTCTCGGTTCTTCCAATAAAGCTCTAAAAACATTTCATAAATTCAGCCAATTTCACTACATACAAATAGAAAAAAACGTAAATGGAAAGAACTACATTGATATGAAACCACCAAATCACAAAACCACTTTATTACCCTTCGCTTCCACACTTTCAACACATCCAAACACTTTCAACACACATCCAAACAGTGGTTCCAACCACTGTTTTAACCCAACAATGGTTTCAAACCTCCGTTTTAACCGAACAGTAGTTTCAAGCAGTGGTTTGAACAAAACAGTGGTTTGAGCCACCGTTTTAACCCAACACTGGTTTCAACCACCGTTTTAACCCAACACTGGTTTCAACCACCGTTTTAACCCAACAGTGGTTTGAACCACTATTTTCTACACAAAACACTGTTTAACCCAACAGTCGTTTGAAACATCTGTTTTATATTCTAACATCTGTTCACAACAAACAGAGGTTTCAAACATAAAACAGACCTTTGCCAAATACATGTTTCACAACAAACTTAATTTATACTATCTATTACCTAAACGCTTTTCTGAACCACAAGTGATGATTGCATAAGGATCCAACATTCCATTCAGATTAGCACCAATAAGATTCTTCGCTGCTAACAGTTCCATTGAGATTAGCATAAGGATCCAACATTCCATTCGATTCGATTAAACCAAAACTCGTCCGATGAAACAGGTGCCCACTTCATCCATCCATCTCTACACAAAATTCAATCCCTAAACTAAATAATAAAAATGAAGATGTTATCATCCCATGAAATTAATTTGAACCAAGAATATGTGAGAGCACATACCTTGGTTTACCAAAACTTTTGGTTCACATTAATAAACTTAATTAAAAATCAAAATCCGTTCAATCAGTCGATTATCAGGCACAAATTATCACAAGTTCAAATCATAAACATAAAGCACAATCGGTTTAACAATTGTGAATACAATAAATAATTTTATTTCAACCCGCAAACCTTTGCAAAACTCACCTACATCAACAACTACTGCTACTGCTGCTGAATAAACAACTGCTGCTGCTGAACCTCACAAATTCAATCTTCATATTCCTGAACCTCACAAATTAAATCATTTTGGTTTAACAATGGTGAATACAATAAATAATATAATTTCAATCAGTCGATTATTAACTGAACCTCACAAATTCAATCTTCATATTCATGCATCAACAACTACTGCTGCTGAATTTGTTGTTGATTCGGCTGCAACACAACTGGAGCTAGAAACCTAACTGTCTCTTTCTTCTCTATTCATGGTGAAGTTGCAAAACATTTATATTTTCAGAGGGTCACGCTCAGATTAGGAGGTCGGTGACATTGTCGAGGGTTGTCAGGAAATGCTATCACTTTGCATTTCCTGACAACCTCGACAACGTCACCGACCCCTCCAAGTTTTCCACCAAAACACTCTCACTGGTTGCTTCTTCAACAAAGTTACATACAGCCTCAAAAACTTGGATTTCTTACAGTTACATCGCTTGCATGCCTCCACCTCTCCAGCAGTTTCCGCTCTACGCCTATAAAATTCAACCAAAACGTTAATAACCATTACGCTTAGCATATTGAAACGTTATACACCGACACTATAATGATCTATATATCTATATATAAAACTGAAACTCATACCTGAAAGCCTTTCTTCTTGCCACCAGACCTTTCTCCGATAACGTTGTCATCAATTCTAACTTCACCTTTATAAGCAAGAACATATCTTCCTTTATAATAACTAATAACTCTTAAGTTGGTTCTCATACCTGAAACTCTTTCTTCTTCTACCACAGATACATACTGATGACACGGAAATCCCCATTACCTAAATTAACAATCAACTTGTTACTCACAACCATAGTAATTAGTAAGTTCAATAAAAAACTCGTTCATCACCATTTGTAAGATCGGGGTATTCATATTTTTTAACTCTGTATAAGATTATACTACACAAATATCAGCTCATAAAACTCTGCCAAACATAAATGCTTTTTAACCTAGTGAAATTAGCTCATAATACTCTGCCAAACATAAATGCTTTTTATCCCCTTGGTTATTAATGATATATGTTTGTTTATGGGCTCATAATCTACACATCGAGGGTCAGGTAACGATTAACAACAGGTCATACAAATACAATAATATTCAAATCGATGGTAAAGATGATAAATAAACAGTACATGAGGGTCAAGATTCAGTGTAATATTCAACTACCTGTGCCCTGATGACTCTAAAAACTCTAATATGGTTCCAGTAAATAAAAAGTAAGAAATCGAAAGAAAAGGCAAGAAAACCAAGATTGAATGTTACCAAAGAGATGGAATTGTACCTTTGTGATGAAGATTTCGTAAGGCTAAAGGACGGCAGACAGAATTAGGGCAGAAGATTTCGATATGAAGAAGAAATTGAAATAATTCCAGATTCTTGCCAAAGAAGAAAGATTTATCTTTCAAAAGAGGGGCCTGCTTGTGACAACCCGAGTTTTCAAGGTCTCTATCCGATTCGACTTGTATTTATTTACTAAGTGTGTTTAATAATCAATTGAGGTGCAAAAATAAATGTTATTTGTGATATGTGTAATATATGGGTATATGTTATACATATTTGAATTGCTTAATTAATTAAATCATGTGGAACTGTGCCTAAAACCCTCTAGCCGAAAACACCCCTGTGTTTTCGTCCAGTACTGCTTGACAAAAATCAGATGGGCTTTAGGCCCAGTAGTGATTAGTTTTAATATTGTTCTTAGTCTTCACGCATAACCTAACTCGCAAAACCCTAACCACCTATCACTCTCTCTCTCTCTCTCTCTCTACCCTTGGAACCCGACGGCAAGTTGAGGATCTCGAAGCCTCTCGTGACGACCGATTCGTTGTTCATCTTGCTGGTTAGTAATCAACTGTGGCTAGGATCTATTTGGTTTCATCATATATATATATATCGTTGTTTGATTTCTGTGTGTAGCTATGATTGCTTTATGAACGTGTGAATCGATGATTTATATATATATATTGTCTACGAACTGTCAGGTATATGAGATAATATGATTGACCATGTGTGACTGATAATGATGATTCGATCTGAATGATATTAATGTGAGGAATCGGTTTTGTCTATCCAATGCTTAGTAGGAGGGTGCAGTCAATATAAAACAAATAAATCATGAGGCTCACGTGAGTACTTGAGTTGGCATATTTTCGATGCAGTCCACTAACAGGTTATGGTCCAATGAGGTTTTAACCTTTATCAAGTATCACATGCTATGAATTGTTGAATGATATGCTATTAATTAACATGATGGTAATATGAGTTAGTATCTTGCATGAGTGGCTTTTAGTGGTCCTATACACTTGAAGTTAGGTGGCCTGACAAACTTGACAAATGCTCTATGATAGCAGCCATGTTCTTTATATTATGTAAAGGTTGTTTTGTGAGGTCTAAATCAATATAGATGTTGTCGGCCACTATAATGTAATTATAATTGCATGTGAATGGTCAGGGAATGTTTAAGTGATCATGCATTGTAAGTGATAATTAGGGTATTTGTTAACTGTTGTCGATGTTGATGATTAGGGTTGCTGAAGTTTATATAACTGTTATGTTGATGATGATGCTCCCAGACGAAAACACTTAGTGTTTTCGCCATGCCCCTAAGCCGACGAAATCACTTGGTGATTTCGCCACCAAAAGTGTTTTCGCCTTATACATGATTTCGTCCAGTGTCTGTCACTAGTTCTGTTAGTTTTGTTTTAACTCTGTTAAGAGGTTAACCCTGTTAAGTATTAACTGTGTTAAATTTGTTAACTGAGTTAGTTAACTACTGTTAGATGGTGAACACGACTTGTATGATTACGAAAACGTGCAATGTGATACTCGATGTTTATTGATGCGATGTCCACTATGATTATACCAACGTGCCAACTTCATGAATACAAACTGATTATGTATACGTGCGTACTTTAGGACGTGGTTGATTTACTTTGAGCACTTACTTAGCATACCGAGCAAACCAAGGTGAGTTCACTGCTCTTTTCCAAGCATGCATCCCGGGAAGGGATATCGGGTAACGTTCCAGGGAGGAATGCAGGTTAATGGGATGTTTGTTATTACTCAGTTTCTATTATGTAAGACCCCCTACATCTACCGATTGTTGCCAGGAAGGCAACGAGGTATTTAGTTGATAGCGCTATTAGGATTGGCACCCTCACACCGTGCCGAAAGGATGGGCGTGAACTAATTACCTTGACCACTTGACCAATGCCTAGATAGAGGAATTGGGGTTGGGCATTCACATCGTGTATATATAAGACCCCTTACATCTACTCGAGGTTGTTAGTTGAACTAATTACCTTGACCACTTGACCAATGCCTAGATAGAGGCATTGGGGTTGGGCATTCACATCTAGTAGCCACATACGGTAATCGAGTTAATAACATCATCAAAACATAACGATGAACTGTTTTAAACACACATCTGGTAACTAAACGCGTTAACAAAACTTTGAACTCACCAGCGTCGTCTGACACACTTGTCTGCATGCTTGCAGGTCTATAGGCATATATCATTTGGAACTTGCTGTCTGAGAGGCTGGAGTGGTCATGGGTCAATATACATGGAATCTCAATACAAGCTTAATGGTTTATGTACACATGATTTACGAAACACTTAACAGACGAGTTATGCTTCCGCTGTATTCAATAAATGATATGTAACGTTTGTAATACTTTACGTTAATGAATGAAACTCTTATTTAATTATATTTATGAGTTCAATGTGATTGGTGGCTTGGATCCTGGTACGTCACACGCCTTGCGGGGGTTTCCGCATGTGGTATTTTGGGGGTGTGACACTGCTACTGTGAACCGAATGATTTATCTTTCAAAAGACTGTGAATTTTAGAGAGAGATAGTTGAGAGAGAAATTGATTAGAGAGGGTAATTGATTGAAGAAGATGATAGGTTATATATCTGGAGCCATAATTTTGATTTTGAATCATCAGTTCGTGACTTTTGCAGTTGGCCAGTGGTTTGGATGATCATCAGTGTTTGCCCTTTTGCCCATTTAGATACTGATTATATATTTTAGATAGATTATTAATTAATAGATATGATTACTTCTTACAGTGCATTAATTGTTGATTTCTTCTCCCCATGCAATTTCAAACTTCCCTCCTAAAGAAATATCTTATTTACTAATAATAAAATCTGATTATATATTTTAGAAAGATTTATACATATCTAAATATTGAAAAAGGAATTATGACATCAGCGATTACATGTGGCATACCTTAGAAATTGACACATAGGCAGTTTTACATCAGCTCATAATATCTTATTATAGATAGTATAGGTAATGAAATAACGGTTGTCATAGAACCCGTTCAGTGTAAAAACACATCTCAAGCAGGGGCGGTTCTTAGTGGAGAGGTGGCAGGGCCACGGCCTTGGCAAGTTTTTCGGCCGTAGTGCTAATTTTCCGCATTTCGATCGAAATTTTGTATATATACAATGTTCGGCCCTGTCAAGTTTTTCGGCCGTAGTGCTAATTTTAGTGCCCGTGTCTTTCGGCCCTGGCAGGTTCAACGGGCAAGATCCGCCACTGATCTCAAGTGCGTGCTTTATAAGATTGAATACTAAACCCTTTACAGTTTAGTGTCCACAGAATGCATACATACATATGAATCCTTCTTGTGAAGTGCTTTAATGAGTGTGTGTGTTTTCTTTTCTTGATTATTTCTTTATTTTAAATATTTTATCAACTTTCCAAAAATAACACAACGAATACTTCCAAATATTAAAAAAAAAATACATTATTTTTCATCTATGAAACTTATGTTTCTCCATTGTGTAATACGATTTAGAAACATAAACAATACATGAATGTTTATAAATGATAAGTTAAAGAAGACATCATAAGTGTCCAACACAACATAAATATGGAAATATAACCAAGAAACAGACGGTCCGAAAAGGCTTTCAAGCCACACGTCCAAGAACTCGTGTGTTTCCCATACGTCTAGCTTTGTATGAACCCCATGGACTTGGGGAAGGCGTATATGTTGATCGAGGAAGAACGTCAATAACAAGCTTCATACCGCCCTTTTGACAATGCTTTCCAACGCCACAAATGTACCATTTTCTTCCAGGGGTCGTCAATGTCACCCAATCATAACCACTAGATAGAGGTTCACCAGAAACCGGAATAGTACATTGTTGGAAGTCAGTTCCGTTGACTTTGTATACGTTATGAGCCCCCTTCGGGTACATAAAAACTACATCGAAATCATTTAGTTAGAAACAAAGTAGCCAAGCCAAAAAAAATCTATGAATTGATGATGAAATTTTCAGCATTTTTTACTAACTATAAAAAATCAGAGCTTCTGAATCTATCATTGAGTATAAAAGTGTGTGTGTGTGGCTTTTTTTTAAAGATTAATGATATACCAAGCTTGTCTCCGACTACGAACTCCTTCCCTTTGGCCCAGGCTTGGTAATCAAAGTCGAGAGTCCAGCCATAGTCATCTCCGACGATGAACATGTTTCCAAGCGGTATTGGGCCGGGTGCAGATGCAGGTGCAGGTACAGGTACAAGTACAGGATTTGATACCGGTAGTACTGGCGACCAAGACAAAACATCAATAACCAACTTCATTCCACCTGTCTCGCAATGTTTTCCAACACCACAAATGTACCATTTCTTTCCGGGGGTAGTAAGTGTTATCACATCATATCCACTTGTCAAAGACTCGTTGGAAGCTGGTACAACACATCCTTTAAAACCGTTTCCATCGACTTTGAACACATTGTGTTTTCCAACCGGGTACTTGAATACTACACCCAAAAAACATCATTACTCATTAGTTCTTATTTATAAGACACGCATATGTATATATTCTCCTAAAACGTACTTGTATTTAATCGTTTGATCAAACGTATACTATGATCGTGTTTGACATAAGTTGTTCATAGATCACCATTACTATTTAGAAATAAATGATTTACATACCAAGCTTGTCTCCGACGATGAACTCCTTCCCTTTGGCCCAAGCTTGGTAATCAAAGTTGAGGGTCCAGCCATAGTCATCTCCGACGACGAACACCTTTCCGGACGGTACAGGGCCGGGTGCGGGTGCGGGTGCAGGTACTGGGAACGGTAGTACTGGTGACCAAGACAAAACATCAATAACCAACTTCATTCCACCTGTCTCGCAATGTTTTCCAACACCACAAATGTACCATTTCTTTCCGGGGGTAGTAAGTGTTATCACATCATATCCACTTGTTAAAGACTCGTTGGAAGCTGGTACAACACATCCTTTAAAACCGTCTCCATCGACTTTGAACACATTGTGTTTCCCGACCGGGTACTTGAATACTACACCCAAAAACATCATTACTCATTAGTTTTTTATATAGATACGCGTATGTTTCGAACATGCGTACCATTATCCAAAACACTTGATATATTCTCCCAGGGCCGGCCTGAGAATTCGTGTACTCTGTTCAAGCTCGAAAAAACATGCCCTTACGCCTTAACGAAATATATAATATAAACTAGTTTTGTTATTATTTTTTAAAATAAATTGGGTATTGGGCTTACTAAATGTCTAAACCTAATGCCAATGGGCTAATAACTAATTAAACCATAAGAATAATTTTGTAAGTGTGCATATGTTGGTGGTTGAATTGGTATACCCTATTAATTTTTTTACATATACATTGGTTTTTTTTAAATAATTTGCCTTTCGAAATATCGGGCCCTGGCCGGTGGTCCTCCCCGCCCACCCCAAGGGCCGCCCATTCTCCTAAAACGTGTTTGTATCTAATCGTTTGATCAAACGTATCTACTACGATGAGCCTGTTTGACATAAGTTGTTCATAGATCATAACTATTTAGAAATAAATGATTTACATACCAAGCTTGTCTCCGACGACGAACTCCTTCCCTTTGGCCCAAGCTTGGTAATCGAAGTTGAGGGTCCAGCCATAGTCATCTCCGACGACGAACACCTTTCCAGACGGTACGGGGCCGGGTGCGGGTGCAGGTACCGGTACCGGGAACGGTAGTACTGGTGACCAAGCCAAAACATCAATAACCAACTTCATCCCACCCGTCTCGCAATGTTTTCCAACACCACAAATGTACCATTTCCTTCCTGGCGTAGTAAGTGTTACCACATCATATCCACTTGCCAAAGACTCGTTAGCAGCTGGCACGACACATCCTTTAAAACCATTTCCATCGACTTTGAACACATTGTGTTTTCCAACCGGGTACTTGAATACTAAAAAAGAAAACATCATTAGTTCTTATTCAAGCAAATCATAGTCTATCCTAAAATGTGTTTTTATGTAACGTTTGGTAGAACGTATCAACGATGATTATGTTTGACGTAATTTGTTCATAGATCATCCTTACTAGTTTGAAATAAATGATTTCACATACCAAGTTTGTCTCCGACGATGAACTTCTTCCCTTGGGCCCATGCTTGGTAGTCGAAGTTGAGAGTCCAGCCATACTCGTCTCCAACAATGAAGTCGGTAGCCGAAATAGAAGTGGCTAGAGTTGCTATCAGACCTATGAATATAACGATGGCTAACTTGTTTTTAGTCACCATTGTAGATGTTCTAGGTATCTTTTTTGTTCTTGCAAATGAAGTAGGTCTTAAATCTGTATTTATAGTATATTGTTTCACATAAAACACAACGCTTTGATCTTGACAAACGTTTGAAGCGGCTATGGACGGCATGCATTGTTAATATGAAATATAATTTTATTATGTGTTGAGTTCAAACTTCAAAGTACGGCTACGGCCAATTTGCAAATACTCAACATTGTGACACTGACAATCATCTATCACTTCGTTATATGTACATAAAGTTTATAGGCTATTAGGCTTGATGGTACGGGCCCCGTCCCCCCTCTGTCTTGGTCCGGCGCTGGGTGAAACACCGTCCCCCCCCCCCTCCTCCTCGTCTCTTTGGAGACGTTTGAGCCGCTCCACAAGAAGAAGACAAAATCTTCTATTTTTCCATGCGGTAACCGTTAGAAAAAAAAAAAAAAAATAATTGCCTTATTTAATTAAAAACGGCTATATTTCAAACCCCACCCAAAATCCTTTAACTTTTTATATAAATTCAACATTTTTACCCCAATTTTAACCGACTACAATCCCATCTCTCTCTCAACTTTTTTTTGCGAACGGCCTAAAAGTGGGCGCCGGTTCCGAATAAGATTGAGATGGCAAAACGTCAAAAAATCTCGGAGACCGGTAGTTTTAGTGTCGGCGGCTCGGACGCAAGATGCCACATTAATTTAAACGACGACGCCGAGTTTGACGAAGAAGAGTACGCCGTACGGGAGGAGGAACGTCCCCCGGGCCGGGACAAATAAAAAAGGGAGACGGCTTCAAAGAAAAAAAACGAAAAGGGTGGCGATTCGAAGATGGAGGCGTTTATGGCCCAATTCAAAGCTTACACGGAGGTCACGGCCCAAAAGGGGAAGGCGAAGGAACGGGCAGTAGAAGAAAGGGTACGCGTGGCGGGAGAAAAGGCACGAGTGGCGGGAGAAAAGGCACTAGTGGCGGGAGAAAAGGTACGCGTGGCCGAAGAAAAGGTTCGGGTCGACAAAGAAAAAAACGAACTCAAAGAATGGGACATAATGACGATCGATGTTGATAGTTATCCCGAACCAAAACGCTCTACTTTAAAGAAAATGCAAGAGAAAATCATGAAAAAGTATGAAAGTTAGGAATTTTTTTTAAGTTTATGTTTTTTTTTTAACTTATGTAATGTTTTGTTTTTTAATATTAATGAATTTATTTTTCTATCTTATTTAATAAATGTTAAAAAAAAATAGATGAATTAAAAAAAAGTAAACTTGGTGGGATATGATCATCCTCCCATTTCCAGTGTTTTAACATGGCGGATCATCCTCTATGAAACTATTATGTGGCGCCTACGTGACGGATCATCCTGCAAAAGAAGATAATCGCCATACCGCATAGCCTTACGGTAAATTCCCCAACTAGGTAACCAATATTAATATATATAGAAACAAAAGCCAATAATTTTATATTATATACTCTATTATATATTATATATTATATACTCTATTAATATTAGAACTTTAGGAATAATAATTTAAATATTCTTAATAAGCAACAATTTTGGGCATATGAGGTTATACCCTATCCTTTGGGAGTTTTTCGGAAAAAAAAAACTTGATTTTCTACTTTTAACCTAAAGGTTTTTACATTTTGCAATTTTAACCTCACATAGTTTGTTTTTTTAATTCTAGCCCAAAACTTTTCATTATTTGCAATTTAACCTCATAACTTTTTTACTTTCAATTGTTGTCCCCTATACTTTACACCTTTCGCAAATTTCGGTTTTACGTTTCGTTCTAAATTTTCAAGTTAATACGACGCAACGTACATGTGTGGTTCAACGTTTTTATGTTTCGTTCAAAATTTAGTGAGATAACACGAAACAACGTGCATGTGTGGTTCAACGTTTTTACGTCTATTTTTCCTGTTTACAGGTTCGTCGCAATACGCAGGTCCTAAGTTGAGTCAGTGTTGGTGGTCGCTGGTAGTTGTGTGACATTGGTTCTATTTGACACTGTTTTACGCCCCGCCGTAACGCGGGGGGTGATTAATTCTCTATATATTAAAATTCAAACACAATGAATAGTAACATCATCAACAGTATAAGTAAATGGTATCGGGTACCGGTATCAAATTTATCAAACCGGGTATATTTTCGGTACCGAATCGGTACCGACTTTTAACATTTTCGGTATCGGTTCGGTACCGGTATTCACCGGTTTTTACCCTCATCAATGGTATAAGCAAATGGTATCGGGTACCGGTACCGGTATCAAATTTATCAAACCGGGTATATTCTCGGTACCGAATCGGTGCCGACTTTTGACATTTTCGGTATCTATTAAAATTCAAACACAATGAATAGTAACATCATCAACGGTATAAGCAAATGGTATCGGGTACCGGTATCAAATTTATCAAACCAGGTATATTTTCGGTACCGAATCGGTACCGACTTTTGACATTTTCGGTATCGGTTCGGCACCGGTATTCACCGGTTTTTACCCTCAAATACCGGTACCGAACTGTACCGTATCAGGTATATTCGGTACCGGTACCCACTTTGGGGGATTTTCGGTAACGGTATTTTCGGTACTGGTTGGTACTGAGCTCATCAAATCTTGTAGCAACCTAACAACGCAAGTAATTGCACCGTTTAGATTACTTTTCATACACACTGTAAGTAAACTGTGTTTCGTTTGAATGAGGTTTTATATACACAACAACTTATTTTGTTTTCTTTTTTTGTCTTTTTCTATAATGAATGAATTGTAGCATGTAAAATTAACTTGGATATTTAGATTATTGATGAGTAAGTCGTATCAAATCCTGTAATCAAACCGGTATCATATCGGTACCAAATTTACTATACCAATCATTTTTGGTACCCACCTTTTGGCGTTTTCAGAATCATTACTTTCGGTTCGACACCGGTCTAGCACCATACATGTATTTACTGGGTTTTACCTTCAAATACCATATATATATACCGTATTATACCGATCATTTTCGGTGCCGGTACCTAATTTCGATGATTTTCCGGATTGGTACTTTTGGTGCCGTTACCGGTACCGGGCTCATCCATATTTTAATGTGTTAGCACCGTAATAACTAAACTGAAAACAACTGAATTTCCAACGTGTAGGACGAGTGGGTCCTATTATTATATATTAGATTATTTAAAATCGCTTTTTTTAGTACGGAGTGACTATCGTTACCACGTCATTTTTTTATGTTTTGATATTCGGTATCTGCTTGCCGTTGCCGACACGCGTTTTCCAGACATTAGGTCCCCGACACAACGCGCGGGCAGAAAATCAACTAGTTCTAGTTAAATTTAATACCCAACTTGAAAAATAGTGAAACAATAACCTTTTTTTTTAATTTTGACCTATTTATTGTCATATTACAAGCATTTTATATATAAGTTTATATTTAGGAACCCATTTTTCTATTCGGAGAAGACCCCCAAATTTTCAGGGACGACCCTGTCTATATATAAATTTGACCCAACCAGGGTTGTTTCTACATTTTTTGTGACCCTAAGCGAACTATGAAGTGGGAGCTTTAATTTCGCCGATAAACTCTCCTCCAATCCTGACGCCATTGATTGTTACCCATACTTTTTTCGTCTAGTTATAGCTGATAGCCTAAAAATTGAAAGCAAGTTGCGATGGGAAATGGGAGCGATGATTGCGGCTGTATTTAGGGGCTTTAGGCCGCTAAATATTGATTATTAGATTGATGGTTGCTGTGTTGTAATTGTTGGAAATCAAGGCGAAATGAGTTTTGAAACTTGGCATTTTTTTGCTAAACAATATTTATTTTGGGCTCCTTCACTGAAAAACCAGTTTAGTTTTGAAATAAACATATTTATTTGAGCCTAATACATATACTATATATAAAAACTTTCTAAAAACTTTGTGGCCCTTATTTTTTGGTGGCCCTAGGCCCGTGCCTAGGTTGCCAAGCCTATGGAGACGTCCCTTGACCCAACAATCTTAGTCGTGGTAACAATGTCAATACCCCCCCCCCCCCCCCCCCCTTTGCATGTTGCCCCTATCTTTGCAATACCGACCCATTTTATTTTACCCATTTATAGTGTAGAAGCCTCGTTCAAAGATACGAGTGTTTAAAACCTTTATATCTTAGTTATATGGGACAAGTAAAGTGTCAAATTCACAAAGAGTTAAGACTTTGTGAAAAATTGATTGATTCTGATGGGTTTGTGATCATTTAACAAACAAGAAATTAAAGTTGTAATTAACTCAACAAAGTGAAATGTAATCACACTTGAATGTGACATTATAGATAGAATATTGATATTAAATGCCTTTGAGAAACAACAATAATGCTATGCGGTATACATCTGAAGGGGTCGCTAAGAACACCACACCGCCCCAACCATGGTTTCCATCTCGTGCATCCCTAGCCATTTCCGAACGTAAGAATTAAATATTTGACCATTGGTGTGGACCGTTGATGGGTAAAAAAATTAATTACACTACATAAATAACTTTATATTCCATAATTTTTACACCAAAAAATATTTTTAATCATTATACTACACCAATGACCAAACCCTCTACCACAATAGATCCAAACATTAATCCAAGCAACCGCGATAACTCCAACAATGCATTTCAACCACCCGAGTATCACCCGCTTTTGATCCAAACGTATTTAGTATTATTCCTACACAATATTTGTTCACCGCATTTAACCCAAACCTTAACATGTTCCAACAAGTTATGATTCCCACCACACCATTGTAGCCAAACCTAGTTGGATCACAATCCAGTTCGCAATCTAAGCATGTTCAAGACATTGTAGTTCCTGAAACACAAACGGAGCTGTCAAAGAAAAAGAGAAAGGCCGACAAACACCGGCAATCCTTCGCCTCTAGAATGTGAAGTGGCCGAAAAGTTGAGGCAAGACGTTGTAGGAAGACTTGGTCTTGTTTAGTTTTTTTATTTTAATTATTTGGTTTTCTATTATTAATGATTTTTTTAACCCACTTAATAAATATATCCGTTCAATTATAATTATTAAATAAATGCTTATAATAATAATATAAAAAGTGAGAGGGATGAGTATAAGGCCACTCGGGGCGGTAGCGTGATGAACGAGTATCACGCGTTGAAGTGCCACGGAACACCGCCGCCACTTGAAGTTCCACGCGTTATAAACAAAACGCGTTACACCCACAACGCGTTAAACTTTTGAAAAATCCGACTGTTTGATATTTGACCGTTTGAAAAATCCGATCGTTTCAATCAATAAAAAAAAAAAATTTATCCATTTTATCTATATATATATCTACATTTTAACCATTTTTCACACACCAAACTATATCTTTTAAACCATTTTAAACCCATTTCAAAAAATTTATATCTTTCTCAAATGGAATTCCCTACCGATTCGACGTTTCCGATGTCTAGCGACAGCGATACCGAGTCGTCTTCCGACAACGAGACGCTAAAGTATTTTGTGTCGGTGTATAACGAGCTTGATGCCGAGTCGTCCCGCCCAAAGAAGAAGATGGTCGACCGTGATCGTATACGTGCCAAAGAAGTTTTGATGAACGATTATTTTGTGGAAAACCCGCTATACAATGCCGAAACGTTTAGAGATCGGTTTCGTTTACCCAAAGAATTATTTTTAAAGATTGTTGGAGACATCGAAGCAAGCGAGGAATGGTTTCAAGAAGGTTACGATGCGAGGGGCAAACCAAGTTTCACGACGATACAAAAATGCACGTCCGCCATTCGCCAACTAGCGACAGGTAACCCACCCGATCAATATGATGAATACCTAGCTATGTCTGAAAGAACTTCACGTGAATGCTTGTAATTTTTTTGCAACGCGGTCATTAAGTTGTATAGTACCGAGTTTTTACGTAAACCGACGAGCCACGACATCTCACGTATTTACGCCGCACACGAGGCTAGATGGCATTTTCCCGGGATGCTCGGTAGCATCGATTGTACACATATCGAGTGGAAAAATTGTCCAAGAGAGTTGCGAGGGGCGTATGTGAGGGGAGACATCAAAAAACCAACCATCATACTAGAAGCGGTGGCGTCAAATGATTTATGGATTTGGCATTCGTATTTCGGTGTTCCAGGTTCAAACAACGACATCAATGTGTTGCACACGTCGTCGTTGTTCCAAAGTGTAACGGATGGTACCGCACCTTCCTCTCCTTTCTATGTTAACGGTCGACATTACAGACGAGGCTTTTATCTTGTGGATGGTATCTACCCGTCTTGGTCTGTTTTTGTGAAAGCTCCCTCATTTCCTGTCGAGGCTAAAGAAAAGGCGTTCAAAAAATTGCAAGAATCGGCAAGAAAAGATGTTGAGAGGGCATTTGGTGTTTTAAAGGGTAGATGGGGTATACTACACCGACCGGTTCGTTCGATGACCAAGAAATCAATTCATAGCATAGTGTATGCATGTATCATATTGCACAATATGCTGATCAAACACGACGGGCGTGCAATATCCCCGGATTGGGTGCCGGATCCTCCTACGCAAGTTCAAGTTCCACAAGATATCCATTTACAATTGCGTAACGAAGAAACTCACTTTCGTTTGAGATTCGATTTAATCGAACTAGTAGGTTCTCTAGGCTTGGAGTTTCCGGATTCGGACGAGGAGTATGTTTTTTTTTTTTTTTTTTTTTTTAAATTGTATGTTTCTAGTATGTTAAATTGAAGTAGTATGTTTTAAATTTAATGAAATATTTAATTTTAGTGTTTTATTTTTAATTTCTAATTTTAAAATGAAAATTAAAAATAAATGGGAGTGATAGAATTCCATCACTAGTGATTCCACCCCTCCTACATTTCTATCACTAGTGATGGAAATTTGGTTGATGACATGGCACGATCTTATTGGACAGTGTGAGTGATACTTTCTATCACTAGTGAACCACCCCTAGTCCCCTAACAAAGGTTCATGGATGGGGTGAGAGATGAGAGGAGAGATGGTGATGTGACGTTGAGATGACACGTGACGTAGTCAAAGATCATGGACCACGGAAGAGTATAACGGGTAGGCTAACTATTGAGACATAATGGTTGTCATAGAACATGATTTACTTTTGAAATGAGGGATTTAGAAGGTTGATTTTTAAATTCTCTTATGGTTATTATCTTTAGTTACTTTATAACGCATACATATTAATCCTTGGTGTGGGTAATTTAAATATATGATGAAAGCTTACACTTTTCATGCAACTGATTGACAGTTGAACACCTCATACATGTCAACTAACCAATGTTGGTAAATTAAGAGCAAAACATGTTTCAAACCAAGAACAACAAACGACCACTGAAAAATGCAGCTACGAATCCGTAGATTGTAGGTACTAACGTAACGTTATCGAATATATATTATCAACTTGAGTTAGAATGCAAGGTAGGGAACAGGCTATAGACGGCAATGATACTTTGGATTTGGTAATACATACAAAACTTTGTTGTTTTTAGTACTATTATTGAAATAAAAGTAACATTTTATGTTCTCCGAGTATGTGTGACCGTTATTTCGGTCGCAAAAGGCCACTTAAGACCGAAAAATGACACTCTTTGCGACTGCTTTTAGCGTCCAATATTTCTGCCTTCAATTTTGCAACTGGTTTGAAAATGTATATTTAGCGACGTTTTGTTGCAGACCCAATTTAAGGGGGTAAGTATTAGTGTATTGTTATTTTGCATTTTTTGGGGTACGGGTGGTCATCCTTCATCACTCATTCACAACTTCCAATCAAGTTCCATCATGTCATCAACCATTATTCCATCACTAGTGATGGATTTAGTGGAAATGTCCATCACTCACAACACCCAACAATACCATCACTCACATCATCTTCACATGTGATAAATATCACGCGTTGTTAGTTTAACGCCTTTTAAGTTTGAGTGGCGGTGGTGTTTTGTACAAAATCATGCATTATAAATAATGAAAACGGGCTAAAAGCCAACCACCCTGGGTGGCCTTATAGTTTGTTTTAATATGCAAATTCAATCAATTTAGATAGAGAATTTCATGTATTTTAGATATATAGTTTAGAATTTTGATAGTTGATCACCTTGCCAAAAATAATGCATAGTTCAAAATACGGTTGTTGGATTTTATCACCCACAACTATTGGTGTTTGGCCACTACCACTCCTAATTATCACTTTGACACCCATCACTCCCAACTTATCATTTTGTGTGTTGTGTCACCCCGGAGTTAGCCAGCCACTAATTATGTTAGTTTGGTTGCTGACGTGGCCTGTTTTTGATAAGGTGGTATGCTGACGTGGCCCACATGGCAATTACAACCTATTAAATCTGATTGAAATAAATAGATTATATTAATAAATACTCACTCTCTATCCACTAGGGCTGTTCACGAGCCGAGCCGAGCTAGGGCAAGCTCAGGCTCGGCTTGATTATAAACCAAGCTGGCTTGGTTTGGCTCGGCTCGGATTTGAAACCGAGCTGAAAATCTAAGCTCGGGCTCGGCTTGGTTTTAAACCGAGCTGGCTTGGCTCGGCTTGGTTTGGCCCGATTTAAAAAAAAAGTTAATACGTAGCCCTTAAAATTTAGTATTCTAAAATAGTATTCAATACTTTAAAAGAACGTATTCAAAATAAGTTCAACCTAATACATTACAAGCCAAAATCACGTTCAACAACACAAAATATGTTTTATATTTCAAGTAAATACAATATTTGTTCATTAGCACGGCAATCAACCTTTAAATATGTCATAGATATCAAACTACAAGCCTAAATACATGTAAATAATAATCACTTTTTTGTAATATAATATATGTATATAAAAATAAAATATATTATAAGTAAAATAATTCGAGCTAAGCCGAGCCGAGCTACCAAGCGAGCCAAACCGAGCCAATTTGGCTCGTCACGAGCCGAGCCGAGCTAGGCTCACTTTCAAACCGAGCCATATAGAGCGAGCTTTTTCCAAGCTAAATCCGAGCGAGCTTTTTGGACAGCCCTACTATCCACCCCCTCTCTCTAACAAGACCCCCACCACCACCTCCTCCCCTTCTCACCATCTATTTACAGCGGTACAAACCTTAAAACCTTCACAATTGAAGGTTCGATCAATGGCGGAAATACTCTCAGTTGGCTAATAACACTCTCAGCTTTCGATTTGTACCACACCACTCCTAACTTTCAACTTATTTTCCCACATCACTCCCAAACTAACCCAAAACTAACCCACTTTGCGGACGTTAGCTGCCACGTCACAAAAACGGTGACGCCATCCAAAAGCCAAAGCAGACGCCACGCCAGCTGCCATGTCATCAAAAAAGCCAAAATCAGATGTGATGTCATCAAAAAACGCCACGTCAGATGCCAAGTCACCACACAAAGTGCAACGTTAGTAAAAGCCTAACTAGGTTAGTGTACAACTAGTTTGGGAGTGTCAGAGGAAAATAAATTGAAAGTTGAGAGTAGTGTGGTACAAATCGAAAGTTGAGAGTGTTATCTGCCAATTGATGAAAGTTAGGATTATTTAAATCCAATATCCTTATAAAAGATATATGTTTTTTTACTAGAGAAAACATTTAATTTTCAAAAAAAAAAAAAAAAAACTAGAGAACATTTGGAGGACTATATACACAATGACATTGCCGTCCATAGCCGGTTCCCTAGCTACATTTCATTTCCATATTCACTCCAAAGATGTATATAAGTAGGCAACAATCATATAGCTTTTATATCATATTCTCAACAAACAAAGAAGATTTAGAAGCCACTTTTTAGAGTTGTAAAAAGATATAACTTACTAGACACCTCAAAATGGTATCATCTCATTCAACTGTCTTCATTCTTGCAACACTTGGTGTTCTTGCAACATTAGTTTCCGCAACAGAATACACTGTCGGGGATGAAAATGGTTGGACTCTCGACTTTGATTATCAAACATGGGCTAAGGATAAAGTTTTCGTTGTTGGAGATAAACTTGGTATGTTATATATGTATAACTCGTTTTATATTGTTTTCTTGTATTTGATTCTTGGTTCTAGGACCATGCTTATAAGTTACAAACCGTTTTTTTTCATCCTTGATGTAGTATTCAATTACGCGTCTGGCACTCACAATGTGGTGAAAGTCAACGGCACTGGTTTCCAACAATGTTTGACTTCATCTACCAATGGAACGTTGACAAGTGGACGAGACGTCATCACCCTCCAAACTCAAGGAAAGAAATGGTACATTTGTGGTGTCGCGAAGCACTGTGAGTTGAGAAACATGAAGCTTGTGATCACGGTTCTTCCACAAACGATGAGTCCGGCTCCAACTCCGGCTCTAAGCCAATATGCATCGTCCGCATTGGCGGCACCAACAAGTTATGGGTTTGTAGTTGCGTTGTTCGGAGGTCTTATGTCACTCTTAATTTAAAATGTCTTGTGTTAAAATATTTCAGCATTTATTTATTTATTTGTGATGTGTGTTTACTCAAATGTTATATGGTTTTGATTCTTTTGAAGATGGTTGAAAAGTAATGAGGCTATTTTACAACCTCCATTGTGTATTTGTGTACGGTTTGCAACCAACACCTTTTTTTTACCAAAACTTTTGCCTTAAACCAGCCGCGATAGGTGTTTGTGAAGCTGCAGACGGTGATGTGGCATGACTGGCGACATCCACTCATGGGTGTCGCTTGCACTACTACATCCGTGAGTCGTTTTTAACGGTCTCTGTAATTGGGGACGAACGACCATTGATGAGGTGTGTAGGTTCCACCGTGATGTTATATCTTCTTTTAATTTTAAATCATAAATGTATTAACTTTTTATGTATTTTTGCAATTTTATAAAAAAATATACTAAAAAAATACTTATATCAGTTATATATTTTCTTCTCGGTTTTCTGCTGTCTAGATTATTGTTTTTTATATATATACTACTATGTATGGATGTTTTTGCTATGCGTTGGTGACGATGTGAAAAAGGTAACAAAGTTAGTGAGCGTTTGTAGTATAGACGCATTGTTTGGAAAAAAAAAAGTTTGTGTGATACTGACGCGTGAGGTATTCACACACATTTATAGTCGTTACTGTGTATTACACTTCTACCTGCTCTTAGATCCGAATTTCTAATCACACATGACACGAAAATGAATAAACAGAAGGTGTCAAGCCATTCGAAGCATGATAAACAAATTATATACAGTACTAATGACGAGAAAGAACAATCGTGAGCAGAGTAAAGAAACACAGCTATATACTTTCTTTCTGTTAGTAACCGCTTGAGCTCGTATCCACCACAGAATTGAGCAAATCCATTTGAAAAAAACATCTAATGACTCAAAGTTTCAAGCGAATCAAACTAAACGATAACTGACCTTTAATGTTACTGTAACAACATCAGTTGTTCATCTTTTGTCTGCAACTCACTGAGCCGTTTCTTTGCATAAACCGTGACTATGATTGTACTAACGATCGTTATAACAAACCCACAAACCGTGAACACGATCTGAAGGGGTGCAAGCGATCTTTGTTCTTTCGAGGCATCTGCCAATGTTCGTATCATTATACCCCTGCAAAAAAATGAGCAAATAATAAGATTTTTTTAGCACAACGCCTCACAAATAGGGGTGTGAATTTTTTACACGGCCCGAAAACACAAGAACCTAACACGAAATTCGTGACAAAGGGCTTCGACAGGAAAGTCGTTTCGGGCGGAATTCTCAATTCCAAAATCTTGAATGGTTGGGTAGTCTAAACAGGTTCGGGCCAGTTTCAAGTTGAACCCGCAAACCCGTTTAGCTAACGGGACAGGTTCGGCATTTAACCCATTTATATTATATTATATTTTTTTACAATATGTATTATGTCATAAATTAGATTGGGTGTGTATTTTATGACATAATTATAAACTTGAAAATAAAATTTGACATAAGATGTATAATTTAAATGTAATTGTATTATATACATTTGTGTTTTTATGTAGTGAATTTTAACTTCAATATATTATTTTGCGAAAAAATTAAAAATTTAAATATTCGGGTTGAACAGGTCGTGTTCGGGTCATCGCACAAATATTTTGGGTCGTGTTCGGGTTCATATGTATGACACAATTTTTTTGGGTTCGGGTTTGGGTCGGGTTGAACCCGCCAACACGACCCGTTTAACACCCCTACTCGCAAACGTGATGCGGCTTTTAACCAAGGTAAAAAAAGCACAAAAAACTTACGTGTAAATCGCGACAAAAACCTCCGGCACCATCCCGAGAAGTGTGCCAAATAAGTAAGGAACATACTTAACACCGGTAGCCACCGCACAATAATTGTAAACAGCGTACGGAAACGGGGATATCCTCAATAACGTCACAGCTCGAAACTGATCATACGCGTCTCCTTCACCTGCTAACCGTATAAGCGATGCTTTCCTCGGATATCGTTCTAACCAACCCTGCATAACTTACAAAAAGAACACCTTGAACTATCATCCGTGCAAAAAAAAAAAAACTTACTGTGATGATAAATTGATAATAGGATACTCACTTGAATTTTGTTGTAAAATAGGGAACCAATGAAATATGGAAGTGATGCGCCGATAGTGACGCCGCACATTATTAGTAAAAATCCCAATACATAACCGAAACTCAAGCCTGCGACCCACATGGAGGGTGTAGATGGTATAAATACGGCTGGGAATATTGCGACTGAAGAAAATATTATGAATGCTAACACGGGCTTGCTGAATGTCTCGGTTTCCCAGTTTAAGATCGGTATAACTTCCTACAAAATGCGCACATATATTAGTTCGGATCGAAGAATTGTTGTTGTTATCTGGATCTTAATTCTTGCAGCTAGTTCATCTTTGTCTATGGATAACTGATAAGTAACCGGACCGAATAACTAAATAACCAATTCGGTTACAGTTACGAACCAAAATAGCCGAATTAGAATTCGCTTCAGTTTATTCTGGTGTTAGTCCAGTTCGGTTTTTGGTTATTCGTTTCTAACCGAATATTGACACACCCCTGCTTGCAACTGGATCTTTGTTTATGGATAGATGATAACCAAACCGGATAACTGAATAACCAATTCAGTTACGGTTATGAACCGAACAACAAAATTAAATTTCGGTTTGTTTTTTTGGTTCTAGTCCAGTTTGGTTTTTCGGTTTATTCCTTTCTAACCGAATAATGAACACCCCTACTTGCAGCTACTTCATCTTTATCTATGGATAATTGATAACCGAACCGAATAATCAATTCAGTTACTGTTACAAACCGAATAACCGAATTACAAGTGGTTCGTTGTCTGTTCCAGATCGGTTTGGTTCTTGATTTATTTGTTTGAATCGTTTCTAGCTGAAAAATGAAAACCCCAACCTGCAGCTATTTCATCTTTATCTATGGACAACCATATCGGTACTGTTACGAACCGAATAGCTGAATCATAATTCAGTCAGGTTTTTTCGGTTCCAGTCCAGTTCCGTTTTCGGATCATTCCTTTCTAACTAAATAATGAACACCCCTGCCACTCTACCAGCAGCTGGTTCACACCATTGCCTATGGATAACTGGTAACTGAACCGAATGACCGAATTAGAATTCGGTTCCAGACCAGTTCAGTTTTCGGTTTTATTAATTTCTATCCGAATAACGAACACCCCTACTTACACTTTAGTTAATCTCAAATCCATGGATTAAAAAAAAGTAAACTTTTATGTTCAACAATCAATCATTGTCCAATATTAGGGTTTTAGAACTATTACATAAAACTTTAGCAAAAACTAATAAACACTTTTCACCAATTGAGTATCAAATAATACAATTAACAATGCACTTTATTTCAACAAAATCATACCTTTTCCATTACATATGGTCCAATCCACACGAAGAAACAAAACCCTAAAACCGCCAAAAACAAAACCAGAAACACAAGCTTCCCCCACCACCAAAACGACCACCAGATACTAGTACAATCTGCAGACGACGAAAACGACGTCGTAGCAACACCTTCCGGTGACGTTATGATGACGTAATCAGGCCTGTGGTCTTCACATTCGACGTTTAATCTTGAGATTCCGGCATTGCTTTCGATCGTCATGTTGAGTAATGAACCCTAAAAAATTTGGGGGTTTTTGAAATGGAGGTTATAATGTGGAAGGATGGATTGCTTGCTTTGTGGTGAAGGGGATAAGGGAGGAAACGTGGATTGGAATGAAGGTATGATTTTAGAGGTTTAATGGTGGATTTGGTTATGGCGTCTTGATGCTTCCATGCTAATTACGTTATCGAAGGATTATGTTTTTCTGTGACGAGTGGTGCAAATGAGCCGAGAAGTCATGCCTTATCGAGCCTGAGTCGAACTTGAGCCTAAAATAAAACTCGTTTGTTTATCGAGCCCGAGCTCAAGCCTCGCATATGAAGCTCGTTAGGCTTGTCGAGCCTTATTGAACGTTAGTGTAAATGAGCCGAGCCTAGCTTATTTAAACTTGTTTACAACCCGACCTCGAAGCTAAAAATAATCTTATTTAGTAAACGAACCCAAGCCCGAGCTTCACTTATCGAGCTCGCGAGCCTATAAAGGCTATTATTTATATTACTTTTTTAACATATTAATTAATAGATAATAAACGAGCCGAGCTCAAGCTTGAGAAAATACCAACAAGCCGAGCTCTCATAAATTAATCGAGCTCAGGCTCGGCTCGGCTCATTTGCACCCCTAACGGGAAGGTTTGTATTGGTTTTGGCTTAAAAGAAATTGGTATCTAATAAGTCATATTTATTTTTGAATTTCGCCTGATTTCGGTATTGGTAAAGTATGGTACTCGTTTAGGACATATAACGGTACTGTATCATACGGCTACCAACCGAACAAATTTGGGACGGTGTTTGTTTTAGGTTTCAACTAAAAGATACCAATTAGTCGAGTACTCCCTGGTTAAAATAATAATGGCATAACTCATCTTCAATGTTTAATAGTTAATTGATAACTTGGTTTATCTGGATATGTCGGAATGATAAACTTTTTAACAATGTACCTCTCTTAGTTTACAAGACGGTGGAAGAAATCAAAGTAAACTCATTTAGGTGGACTAAAATAGATGAGTAAACTGCAATTTACGTCTCTCTAGTATGATGGTGGGATTAACTTGCATCCCTAATTTGAAAATCTTACTACCTGGATCCCTATGGTTTGCATTGTGCTATACTCTGAGTCCCTCAAGCTAATTGGTGTTACACTGGACGTTAAAATAATGGTGAAATGACATGCTTGCTCGTGTTTCGTTTATTAAAGATAAAGTCGGTGACTATTTTCATTTTTCTGTGCAATAATAGTTAATGGGCCAAATTGAGCAGGCCCAAGGATCCACTGATTATACAATTCTCTCAACTATTTATACCAACGAATCTTTTTTCCTCTTAGTAGGTTTTCCACAACCACCCTCTAACTTTGAAGATTTTTTTTCTTTTAGCTCATAATTTTCTAAATTACATTTTTGGCACATAAAATTTTCCTTTTTTTAATCCCTACTTTTGTAAAGATTACAATTTTACCTATACTTTGGTAATTTACATTATTAGCACATATGCTTTATACTGACCTCTCAACTTTTAAACTTTGCATTTTAATATTTCGACGCAAGTTTGGTATACGCTTTTGTGCTTTGTTTTGTATGTTTCCTACGTATGAATCGGGTCGCTTATAATTCGTTTTGACTTGACGGTATAGATTCGAGTTAATCGAGTTGCATATAATACGTTATGAGTGTACGGTATAAATTTGATTTACTTTACGTTTTGATCCAATCGCAATGTAGCTATATGCTGCATTGAGTTCAATCGGATACGTCAAAACACGTGTTTTCATATGATTAATGCGTCACATAACGTTTGGACTAATCCGTTCGACGTTTGCAATGTACCCGCGCCGGCGCCGCAACGTGCGCGGGTCTTATTACTAATTATTATTATTCACACATTTACACCCTCTTCTCTCTCTACGCTCTCCACCACAACAGCAACCGCCACTACCACCACACAGCCACAACCCCACCCCACAACCACAACCACAACCCCACCCCATCCCTTCTCTCTCTCTCTCTCTCTCATACAGACACACACACACTCTCTCTCCTTCTCTCTTCATAACCACTGCCAAAACCACCCCCACCACTCCATAAGACTAAAAATTTAATTTCTCTCTCTTCCACCTAAACACCCCAACCCATCCCAACCTTTCACACTCATTAACAACCCAACCTAAACCACTTTTTTATTAAATAAATGTGGCTTAGGTTATAATTTATTCTATAAAATTTATTATAAATAATAAAAATGTTTATATTTTTAAACTTTATTATTTTAAATAAAAAAATTTATTAAAAATAAATAAAAATTATCAAAAAAATCTAACAAAACAATAGAATGTTGACATGTGGCAAATAAGATAATGTTAGATAACAAAACAATTAAAATAATATATCAATTTTTATAAATTTTATATCTGCATGTTCACAAAAAAATAAAATAAACAAAACTGTGATTTTGGATTTTTAAAAACAGTTAAATTTTATAAGTTATTAGAGATAATCTAATTATATTTATAAGTAATTATGTTTGAAGGAAAAAAAGAAATATAAATAAATATATCATCCAATCTCTTGTGGACATGTGGCAGGTAAAGTGTGAACAAGAATGTCACAACCTAAGACCATCCGTAGTGGGGCGTGATTTGTAAAAAATTTTCAAAAAAAACGCTCTATAACGCCCCCACCCCCATTACACGGGGCGTTATTAGGCGTTATTTTTCAAAAATATGGGTCTTGGCGTTTTAATTAAAACGCTGGAATTGGTCAAAGGTTTATTGAAGTAGCCAATGGGAGTGGAGGAGAAAAGGAAGAACCTGAAAAGGTTTATGACCCACCAATCACTTTACCCTGTGTGTCTGACAACTTTACCCACATGCTACATTTCGTGTGCTTTTTTTTTTTTATTAAAAATAATACGGGCGTTATTGGAATAATGCCCCACTACACCACTTTATGCTATAATGCCCCATGCTGACTGGGATGACACATGTCGGATAATGCCCCATGGTGGGGGCATTATAACAACTTACCACTACACATGGTCTAAGTCGTTCCTTCGACCAGGTTGGTGGATTTAATTTAATTTAATTTTCCATTTTATTTTTATTATTTTGACAACCTAGGTTGGGAAATGTCACCAATGGGGATAGTCTAACCACGACCGCCCAACTCCATGACAACCAATACCCTCTGAAGGTCACCATCTCATCAACGACGACCCATTGAAGATCATCAATCCGACCCGAAAACACCCGAAACTCATTCTTCAGCACATCACCGATCAGCTATTACCGCAGAGACAAGCGTGGTGGAAGACAGAGTGTGCATTGTTTACCGCGACGGCAACCGGAGGTGATAAAACTTCAGCGTCGCCTAAGAAATCTTTGATGTTTATTTAAGAAATGGCAGTTAAAATTTGTTCGGCGGGGACTGGCAGGGGTAGGATTGATTAAATTCTTACGGGATAGCCACATTTCAAGGGGGAATTTTGCCGGAATTGGATAGGGTTTGATCGCTGATGGTGGTTAGTTTACCGCAAAGGTGGCAGTTTGTTGTAAATGTTAAGAGATTAACGAGAGGTTGGTTTTGGTTCTCCGGTACCTTTTTAATGGTCAATTCTCGTTTTATTTGTATAATAGTTAGCGAAATTGTTACTAAACTTAACATCCTTTACAAAGTGGTGGTTTGTAGTGGGGTTTTAATCAGGAGGGGTTCAATATGTTACGGTTGCTAGATTTCCAAAGTATCCTATCATTTGATGGTAAAAACAAACGACAATTTGACAGAATGATGCATAATGTTGCGAAACGCAAACCACAGGGACTTAAGTAGCCAGATTTTCAAATTATGGATGCAAATTGATCCATACATCATACCACAGGGACGCGAGTTGCACTTTACTAAAAAATAAAGCTAAACTTCCTTTGTAATAAGTTGGAGGTGGTAGTTTCTTCCTAATTACCTCCTTTGAACTTCGACTCTAGTGTCTTACTGGATCCTTTTACTTGATATAAAATATCTCTATCATTCATAAAGTTAGAACGCCCATGGCATTATTGTCTAGTGTCATCTTGGGGGTGGGACAAGGCTTAGGGACCATAAGGTCCTGGATTCGATTCCCACAAGGGGTTTTTCCTAGATTTATTTATTGGGGTTTCTCTTGAACTGGTGTATAAGCATTATAGCCTATTGGAGATGGATATGATCGGATGCTTCCGTTGGTGGCACGATCATACTCTAGTGGTTCGTTAGTGATCCATTGTTATTGTTCAAAAAAAAGTTTGATCGAATTTTAAAATTATAGTATTCTATTCAAGGTTTATTCTTTGAAAATACTCTTAGCAAAATGAGGGGTCGATTGGGTTGGGTGTCGGGCCGAAATGAGTTTGGGTGTGAGTGAGTTATTAGTCTGGACGAGATATTTTAAAAAAAAAATATCATTTTAATCCGTACCAAGACGGGTTCATGCTAAAATTAGTGTGTTGAAATGGGTAATTTCATTTAAAAGAAAAAAAAAACCTGATTTCACCCGCTATACTTAATATTAAGGTGGCTAGTGGAGGCGAGTATTGACAACAATAGCGGCGGCTGCGGAGTCCCTACTAGAAGGGGTGACAACTATGGCGGCGATTGTTGGAGGAAGCGATGGCGATGTTGATGGTGGTAGTGGAAATGTCAGCGGCTGGTTACAACAATGGTTTCGTTGGTAGCAACAATGATGGTTGGTGGTTGCATCGATGGCATACAGTGCCATTAGATGGTTGAGGCGACGATCAACATGTGGTGGCCACAAACAATGGTCGTGGTTGTTGCTCACCTATTTCGACTCAATTCAAGTTAGCAAATGTTTTAAGATTGCATATTTTAACTTGTTAGATTTGAGTCAATTCAAATTAACTTGTTGTATAACTTGAGTAGGTACAACTAGACCCGCATGCAAAAAAATTTATTACCAAAATCAACTCTTGGGGGTGTTTGAGTTTCCATCTTTTTTTTTCTCTTTTTTCAAAAAGTCATAACCAACTAACTTCTTAAAAACTCCTTTTGGAAGCACAAAAAACTGCTTTTCAAAGCAAAAAAACTCTTTTTCAAAGCATTACCCAAACATCATTTTCTAAATAACTTCTTTTGTAAAAAGTTATAAGTTGTGGTTTGAGGTGGGAAAATAGAATCCCAAACATTACATATGTCATGATTGTCAAGCTAGCTTGCTAGTTTGAAAGACGAGGTTTAACAATTGCTTTACAATTTAATCATGGAATTATCGTGCAAACCACTGTTTACTTTTCCTATTTGTGTTTTTCATTTTTAGAATATGTAGATTACTTTTCCTATTTGTATTTTCCCATTATTATTTCAACCAACTATGGAGGGGTTGGGATTGGCTCTCCTCGAGACGCTAATATTGCTATGTTGGCAATTTGTGTTGGGTATACGCACGCGGAAGCAACACACACTCACGAACAATTAACTGCAGAAATAGAAAAAAAGAACGACACAAGAATTTACGTGGTTCGGTTGCCAACTGCAACCTACGTCCACGGGGCAACTAAGGTATTTATTTCATTGTGTTGCACACTGATTACAATATAGATGAATCTCTTATATAGAGATTTACATGAGAGCTTTTCAAACAAAGGAACAGTTTAGCAGAAGAAAAAATGGTGTCTTCCGCCACTTCTTTTGACAGCCGCAAAACATGGCTGCTCCCTAACATGGTTGCTGCCTACACGTTTTCTGCAGCTAACTTTGACAAACCACAAGAGTGGCTTCACACTCAACAATCTCCCACTTGAAGCCACGGAACAATCTTCACATGTGCTTCAACTGTGCATCTGTATTTCTGTAAGAATCTTTAGTACCTTCCTAGTTACCCCGCCTTCATTATTCCTGAAGGCCAGCTGAAGCTCCCCCGAATTCCAACCCAACAGTCTTACCAGACCCAGCCGTGACTGAAACCGCCACTGACTCATTCTCTATCTCAACCGGCTTGCACACTCCACCGGATCCAGAGATACACCGAGAATCAAAAAACCACTCTCCAAATTCAGCAAGTGTTTCCCAGGAGAGATTTTATCAATCGGAATACCAGTCTTCAAAACCCAACGGAGTTTTCTGACTTTACTCGGAACACGTCCCATGCTCCCACTGTCACTAAACTCCTGATCTAGTTTAAACCTTCGATCCCGTTCAGCTTGAATCACCTTGGCACCAGCTTCGCCCTTGCAATACGAACCCTCTTTTGCCCCTTAGATTCAGCGAACCAAACTTTGTCTTGCTTAACCGGGATGGTCACTCCCTCAGCAGATACCTTAGCCATATACAATGATCCTCGCTTCTTTCCACATGCAATAACCAGATTCCCGTTAATCACCTTCCATTTACCCAATAGAGTAGCCAGATTAACATCTCCCATGCCCGTAACATAAAGAATTTGATCATTAGCTAATCGTATCTTCCCAAAGTTACCTTCTTTCAGATTCACCATCGTTTCCCCGCTATGCATGGCGTGAAACGAAGCACCAGAATCCATGACCCAAGAGTCTTCACTGTCTTCCACTGAGTCCCAATGCATCAAACCCAGACGCATTCTCAGAAGCAGAATTCAAATATTCATGACATCGACTCCAAAAGATGTCTAAACCTCCATGCAACCCACAAGTCAACTATGCCTAGCTCCCACTGTTACTGTTATCCCAACCCATGCCAAATGACACTCCATGTGTAACATCCCGAAATTTCAAAACTTTATATTAGAATTATAAAGTGTATAATAAATAAGAATAAACTAACTAGGATAAATAACTCAGTTAGTTAGAAGTCTTGTAGTAACACAAGAATGAGTTAAAAAGCCAAAGATATAAACTAAATAAGAATGGAGGGGCCTAGGTTGTCAAAATTGAAACTTTTATTACTAATAATTAGTAAAAATCAGAACCAAACACTCCATTTGGAGTTCCTGGTCGATCAAGAAAACACAGGGGGCGACACCCACACCTTCACAACCCTAAATTCTACTAAAATCTCAAATTGAAGGCTCAAATCATGTCGTAATCGAAATCTGAGCATAGAATCGTGATCTCCACGTCAAGGAGGTCATAAGGTATGTCAAATTAGGTTGTTTTGATACAACTCAAATTCTTGCATGTGATTGAAATCGAAGGTTGAGCTTGAATATGTGTTGTAAAACATGAAATTGGAAGTAATGTGAAGCCTAGGGACAAACCCTAGATGATTTCTTGTCCAAAATCTTGCATGTTAGTTGTAAGGATCAAAATCACCATAGTGGGTGATTAGTAAGTTAGTAGGACTCGATAAACACTAGGATTAAGACTCTTGTTCTAGTGTAAACTGAAATTGTGAGCTAATCTCTGAAATTTGTTGATGTTAAAATATGTGTATATTGTCTAATTGAAGTTAATTTGGGTGATAATTTCAAGCTATGAACTTGGTTTAGACCATGTAGAAATCTGACCCGCAAGGTGTTTGATAAAACGCCTAAATGAGGGTTAAAATGTTAAAGATTGCTAAAAACGCAGATTTGCATATGTTATGAATTAATGCGTTAAAGCTTATGAAAGAGTTCTAATCTTGTTATGAATTGAACTCTTTAGGCAAGGAATTCGGAACGTCAAGTGGACACGCCGGAAGTGATACCCGCGGAAAAGGTGTGCTTTAAAGGTACGTGGCTTTAGTTCCGTTACAGTATGTTTAAATGTTTTGCTTTGATATGTAAATGATGTTGTAGTGTAAAAGATGCGTTTGATGTGTCGTAAAAGTGGCGAAGTACACTCGACCATTAAACAGGTCAAAATAAGGATTTGAAATTTAGTTTGGCATGTCAACAAAGTGATAGTTTTCACTAAATAGCCAAACGGGTCAAAAGATGCTTTTAAAAGAATCATGAGAATAGAGACTTGAAAATCTCCTATTCCGTTAAGTGGTGGATTGTACCACGCTATTGAATTGGTTATATTAATTTAAGTGTAAGAACCCGGGAAATCGGGTCAAACAATAGAAGCTCTATGAAAGTGTCGTTTGAAACGGAATGTTTGAATTCCGAAGAAACAAGTATTTAGCCCTAAGGGAAACGCGAAGCCATGGAATGGCGCAAATACACCAAGTATGTGAGCCCGGGAAATTGGGTAATTATGTCTAAAAGGTTTTAAGAATGGAAAAGAGGTGCTATGCACTTACACTAATGGGTTGGATAATTGAAATGAGGAAATTGTGAACTGATTGTCGGTGTCTCGGTTTCCGTAATGAGAAATTTACGTGGTCGGGCCCGTAATTTTATTACGGACTCGTAGGAAAAAGAATCGGTTAAAAAGGACTAACGAGTAAAAAGTTATGATCTTTTATAGTTGAAAAATAGTTAAAGGGCAAGGATGCAGAACCCACTGTAACTTACGGTCCCACCGTAAGTTACGGTGGACATCAAAAGTGTACGGTATGAAGCCCCTGATTTACGGTAGAACCAGGGACATTCCAGGTTCACCGTAACTTACGGTGACACCGTAAGTTACGGTGGAACCCAGAAAAATTATATTTTGTTTGTTACTTTGTGTTGTTAGAATTCATTTATACGTAATGAATTAATGTCAAAACTAATGTATTTAGTGTTTGACCCTAGGTATGGATAAGTTTCTCCCGGATGGTGATCAAGCACTTTTTCAAGAACCGAACACGCATTTTGAAGCTTCCGCACTAATCTTGTCTAGACTTAATTATGTTGTAAATACTTTTGTTAATCATGTTTCAAATCCCTTAAACTAGTGGTTAGTTTACTAGCAAGGGTTAACTTTTAACTTGTTATGCACTATTGTACAATGTTTTGGTATTATAATAGGTATGTATGGTCCTTGAAAGAAGAAAAAGTCTTTTTGTAAACTCTGATTTGTATTTTAATCAATATAATTGTTAATTATATTACGTTCAACTATTAAGGGTGTTACAAGTTGGTAATCAGAGCCCAAGGTTGTTAACAAGTGTTCGGTTCAAGCTTGATCAAACATCCGGTAAGAGTTAATTGTTCTAAAGTAGAGTTACTAAGTATAAAAAAGGGAAGTAATGAATGGAAATGCATGGGAAGAGCGTGTTAACACACTCAAACCCGGAAAATGCATTAAATAAAGAACGGTGAAAACAAGTTATGAACTTGAATAAACCGAAGTAAATAAATCATACGTCATAAATGAAATGTTTAACGCTTAATGTAAACATTTCAGTTAAAGATGACGGATAAAGGTAATGATGATGCGGTGCCAAGAGTCACCGAGCAAACGAGAGAAGTGATTGCTGAGGAGGTAGGAAAAGCAATCGAAAACAGTTTGTCGGGTTTCATCGACAAAATCCAAACCACGGTATTATCAGTGGTGGAAGAAAGAATCAAGAAATTGGAGGATAATACCAATTTAGCAAAGGAAAAGTCGGGAGGACGAAAATCTTGTTCTTATAAAGAGTTCATGGCGTGCAAACCGCCCATTTACAATGGGGAGGTTGACCCGATAATATGCCAACGGTGGCTAAGTGATATGGAAGGAGTATTTGAAAAGACCCATGGCGATGAGGATGACTTCGTGGCTTATGGCACGGGTCAGTTAAGGGGTCAGGCGAAAGATTGGTGGGATAACAAGAAGAAAGAGATCGGAAGTGATGCGGCTAAGGCTATGACATGGGACGAGTTTAAGACGCCGTTTCTTAAACATCATAGTCCCAAGGCTATCATAAACAAAATCAAGGAAGAATTTATGCAGCTTCGACACAAGGGTGAATCTATCGATAAAATCACGGGAACGTTCATGGATAAAATGAAGTTTTGTGATGATCTCATAACGAACGAAGAGCAGAAAATATATTATTATTATAATATGTTAAGCGCCGAGTATAGGGAGTTTATGACTCCTTCGAAGTATGAGACTCTCACCGAGATTATAAACGTTGCTCGGGAACGGGAGATAGAGTTGAAGAAACAGATAGAAAGAGGCGAAAGAAGGGCACAGGTAGTCAACCCAAGCCCAACGAAAAAGGCACGTCCGAATGAATCCTCAAAGAAACAAGAAGGAAAAAGCGGGTTATCAAGCTGCAAGATATGCGGGAAAGGGCACAAGGGTGAGTGCCGGTTTAAGGATAAGCCGTGTCCTATTTGTGGGAAAACTGGGCACACGGCTGCGTTGTGCTCGGGGAAGGTGTCGGTGTGTTACAAATGTTATCAGCCGGGTCATAAGAAATCAGAGTGTTCGGAATTGGTCGGGAAGAAGGATGATAAGGATACACGTACCGAGACACCAAGAGTAAAAGCAAGATCCTTCTAGTTAACGGCAGCCGAGGCAAAGGTGGAACCCGATGTGGTTTCGGGTATATTTGCTATAAACTCGATTCCCGCACATGTGTTATTTGATACGGGTGCGAATAAATCCTTTGTTTCACATGGATTTATTCGACATCCTTCTTTTGTACTAACAAAATTGCCTATGCCATTAGAGGTAGAAATAGGTGATAACAAAAGTTTCCTTGTATGTGATGTATGTCGAGACTGCAAAATAAACATTGATGATGAGGAATATTTAATAGATTTGATCCCTATGTCAATGGGAGATTCCAAGTAGTGGTCGGGATGGATTGGTTATCTCGACATCATGCAGAAGTGATATGTTTCCGCAAGGAGATAAAATTGACATCTCCAAGCGGAAAGCAAGTCACCATCTATGGCGAAAAAGGGGGCAGTCCCGTTATGTGCTCAATACTAAAAGCTCATAAACTTATGAAGCGCGGATGCAAAGCATTTATGATATACGCAAACGAACCTGATAAAGAGACGCCGAAGATTGAGGATGTACCAGTGGTACGTGAATACGCTGATGTATTTCCGGGAGATTTACCGGGAATACCGCCAGAACGAGAGGTAGAGTTCGGAATTGAATTGATTCCAGGCGCAAAACCTGTGGCTAAGGCGCCGTATCGGTTAGCGCCATCAGAATTGCAAGAATTGATGTCACAAATCCAAGAATTGCTCGACAAGGGATTTATTCGGCCAGGTGTGTCTCCATGGGGCGCACCGGTGTTATTCGTGAGAAAGAAGGATGGGAGCATGCGTATGTGCATTGATTACCGGGAGTTGAATAAACTCACGGTAAAGAATCGATATCCGCTTCCAAGAATTGATGACCTATTTGACCAATTACAAGGTGCAAGTTGGTTCTCAAAAATCGACCTCAGATCGGGGTATCATCAGTTGAAAGTCAAAGAGGAGGATGTACCGAAAACGGCTTTTCGTACACGGTATGGACATTACGAGTTTCTCGTGATGTCCTTTGGGTTAACTAATGCACCCGCGGCTTTCATGGATCTCATGAACCGGGTTTGCAAACCCATGCTAGACAAGTCAGTAATAGTGTTCATTGATGACATCTTGATATACTCCAAGAATGAAGCGGAACACGTAAATCATTTGCGTGAAGTGTTGGAGACGCTCAGGAAAGAGAAATTGTATGCAAAATTCTCGAAATGTGCCTTCTGGTTACGAGAGGTGCAATTTCTTGGGCACATCATTAGTGCAAACGGGGTGTTAGTAGATCCGTCAAAGATAGAAGCTGTGTCAAGATGGACTCCACCAAAGAATCCTTCGGAAATCAGAAGCTTCTTAGGGCTTGCGGGTTATTATCGGAGATTCATACAAGATTTCTCCAAAATTGCTATGCCGTTGACCAAACTAACCCGAAAGGATGAAAAGTTTATTTGGGCCGAGGATCAAGAAAGGGCGTTCCAAACGCTCAAGGAGAAATTGACCCATGCACCGGTATTGTCGTTACCGGACGGAACAGAGGATATGGTAGTTTACTCGGATGCATCGCATTCGGGACTTGGCTGCGTTTTTGATGCAGCGGGGCAAGGTTATAGCCTATGCCTCAAGGCAGCTAAAGACTCATGAGAAGAAATATCCTACCCATGACCTCGAGTTGGCAGCAGTGGTGTTCGCCTTGAAAATATGGAGGCATTATTTGTATGGGGTGAAGTGCATTATCTTTACCGACCATAAAAGTTTAAAGTATTTATTCGATTAGAAGGAATTAAATATGAGGCAAAGACGGTGGTTAGAAACTGTCAAAGACTTTGATTGTGAAATACATTACCACCCCGGGAAGGCTAATGTAGTGGCAGACGCGTTGAGCCGAATGACAGACTATATGCCTATTCGAGTGCGATCGATGCAACTAGTTGTGACATCGGGTTTGCTTGAACAAATCCGGAAATCTCAAATTGAAGCAATCAAGGAGGAAAATGTCAAGAGGGAAAGGATAGTTGTGCAACTAAAAGACCTGGAGGATGATAACCAAGGATTGAAAACTCGGTTTGGGAGAATTTGGGTTCCAAATACATGTGGAGCCAAAGCGCGTCTACTTGACGAGGCCCATAAATCTCATATTCAATTCATCCGGGGGCGACCAAAATGTATAATGACTTAAAACAAAACTATTGGTGGCCCGGAATGAAAAGAGATATTGTGAAATATGTGGAGAAGTGTCTGACTTGTTTACAAGTCAAAGCGGAGCACCAGAAGCCATATGGTAAGTTGCAACCGCTGGATATCCCAGTTTGGAAATGGGAACAAATCACGATGGATTTGTTAACCAAATTGCCCAAAACCAATCGCGGATTTGATGCTATATGGGTAGTCGTGGATAGATTGACAAAAAGTGCTCACTTCATTCCGATTCGTGAGACTTATACATCTGAGAAGATGTCGGAAGTGTACACCAATGAAATCATAGCACGTCACGGAGTGCCGATATCCATTGTGTCAGACAGAGATACTCGGTTTACCTCTAAATTCTGGCGCGAATTCCAAGAGCAAATGGGAACTAAACTGTTCATTAGCACTGCTTATCATCCGCAAACGGATGGGCAAAGTGAGAGAACGATACAAACGTTGGAAGATATGTTGCGGGCTTGTATCATCGACTTCGGGGGTAGTTGGGATGTCCATCTACCCTTGGTCGAATTTTCATATAACAATAGTTATCAATCGAGCATTAAAATGGCCCCGTATGAAATGTTATATGCTAGAAAGTGTCGAACCCCGGTGTGTTGGGGAGAAGTGGGACCACGAGGATTAGCACCTACTGATATAATCCGAACTACGAATGAGAAAATCGATGTGGTCCGAGCTCACCTAAAAGCTGCTCAAGATCGACAAAATTCGTATGCGGATAAGCGAAATAGGCCTATTGAGTTTCAAGTGGGCGATAAGGTAATGCTGAAAGTATCTCCGTGGAAAGGAATCATACGGTTCAGAAAAAGAGGGAAGTTGAGTCCGAGGTTCAATAGGCCATTCAGGATCACTGAACGGGTTGGTAAGGTAGCATATCGCCTTGAACTACCCGAGGAGTTGAGTGGAATTCATAACACCTTCCATGTGTCACATCTCCGAAAATGCTTAGCAGTTGAAACTGCTCGGAACCGCTATAATGACATCGAGGTGGATAACAGCCTCAACTATGCAGTGAGGCCAATTGCAATCTTAGATCGAAAAGAGAAGAGTCTGAGGAACAAAGTAATAAACCAAGTGAAGGTTAAGTAGGAGCACAGGAAGGGTGCGGATACCACGTGGGAATCCGAAGAAGAGATGCAACGGCTCCACCCTAAACTATTTGGTACGTATTACGGTTTCGGGGACGAAACCCTTTTTAAGGGGGGTGGACTTGTAACATCCCGAAATTTCAAAACTTTATATTAGAATTACAAAGTGTATAATAAACAAGAATAAACTAACTAGGATAAATAACCCAGTTAGTTAGAAGTCTTGTAGTAACACAGGAATGAGTTAAAAAGCCAAAGATATAAACTAAATAAGAATGGAGGGGCCTAGGTTGTCAAAATTGAAACTTTTATTACTAATAATTAGTAAAAATCAGAACCAAACACTCCATTTGGAGTTCCTGGTCGATCAAGAAAACACAGGGGGCGACACCCACACCTTCACAACCCTAAATTCTACTAAAATCTCAAATTGAAGGCTCAAATCATGTCGTAATCGAAATCTGAGCATAGAATCGTGATCTCCTCGTCAAGGAGGTCATAAGGTATGTCAAATTAGGTTGTTTTGATACAACTCAAATTCTTGCATGTGATTGAAATCGAAGGTTGAGCTTGAATATGTGTTGTAAAACATGAAATTGGAAGTAATGTGAAGCCTAGGGACAAACCCTAGATGATTTCTTGTCCAAATCTTGCATGTTAGTTGTAAGGATCAAAATCACCATAGTGGGTGATTAGTAAGTTAGTAGGACTCGATAAACACTAGGATTAAGACTCTTGTTCTAGTGTAAACTGAAATTGTGAGCTAATCTCTGAAATTTGTTGATGTTAAAATATGTGTATATTGTCTAATTGAAGTTAATTTGGGTGATAATTTCAAGCTATGAACTTGGTTTAGACCATGTAGAAATCTGACCCGCAAGGTGTTTGATAAAACGCCTAAATGAGGGTTAAAATGTTAAAGATTGCTAAAAACGCAGATTTGCATATGTTATGAATTAATGCGTTAAAGCTTATGAAAGAGTTCTAATCTTGTTATGAATTGAACTCTTTAGGCAAGGAATCCGGAACGTCAAGTGGACACGCCGGAAGTGATACCCGCGGAAAAGGTGTGCTTTAAAGGTACGTGGCTTTAGTCCCGTTACAGTATGTTTAAATGTTTTGCTTTGATATGTAAATGATGTTGTAGTGTAAAAGATGCGTTTGATGTGTCGTAAAAGTGGTGAAGTACACTCGACCATTAAACGGGTCAAAATAAGGATTTGAAATTTAGTTTGGCATGTCAACAAAGTGATAGTTTTCACTAAATAGCCAAACGGGTCAAAAGATGCTTTTAAAAGAATCATGAGAATAGAGACTTGAAAATCTCCTATTCCGTTAAGTGGTGGATTGTACCACGCTATTGAATTGGTTATATTAATTTAAGTGTAAGAACCCGGGAAATCGGGTCAAACAATAGAAGCTCTATGAAAGTGTCGTTTGAAACGGAATGTTTGAATTCCGAAGAAACAAGTATTTAGCCCTAAGGGAAACGCGAAGCCATGGAATGGCGCAAATACACCAAGTATGTGAGCCCGGGAAATTGGGTAATTATGTCTAAAAGGTTTTAAGAATGGAAAAGAGGTGCTATGCACTTACACTAATGGGTTGGATAATTGAAATGAGGAAATTGTGAACCGATTGTCGGTGTCTCGGTTTCCGTAATGAGAAATTTACGTGGTCGGGCCCGTAATTTTATTACGGACTCGTAGGAAAAAGAATCGGTTAAAAAGGACTAACGAGTAAAAAGTTATGATCTTTTATAGTTGAAAAATAGTTAAAGGGCAAGGATGCAGAACCCACCGTAACTTACGGTCCCACCGTAAGTTACGGTGGACATCAAAAGTGTACGGTATGAAGCCCCTGATTTACGGTAGAACCAGGGACATTCCAGGTTCACCGTAACTTACGGTGACACCGTAAGTTACGGTGGAACCCAGAAAAATTATATTTTGTTTGTTACTTTGTGTTGTTAGAATTCATTTATACGTAATGAATTAATGTCAAAACTAATGTATTTAGTGTTTGACCCTAGGTATGGATAAGTTTCTCCCGGATGGTGATCAAGCACTTTTTCAAGAACCGAACACGCATTTTGAAGCTTCCGCACTAATCTTGTCTAGACTTAATTATGTTGTAAATACTTTTGTTAATCATGTTTCAAATCCCTTAAACTAGTGGTTAGTTTACTAGCAAGGGTTAACTTTTAACTTGTTATGCACTATCGTACAATGTTTTGGTATTATAATAGGTATGTATGGTCCTTAAAAGAAGAAAAAGTCTTTTTGTAAACTCTGATTTGTATTTTAATCAATATAATTGTTAATTATATTACGTTCAACTATTAAGGGTGTTACAAGTTGGTAATCAGAGCCCAAGGTTGTTAACAAGTGTTCGGTTCAAGCTTGATCAAACATCCGGTAAGAGTTAATTGTTCTAAAGTAGAGTTACTAAGTATAAAAAGGGAAGTAATGAATGGAAATGCATGGGAAGAGCGTGTTAACACACTCAAACCCGGAAAATGCATTAAATAAAGAACGGTGAAAACAAGTTATGAACTTGAATAAACCGAAGTAAATAAATCATACGTCATAAATGAAATGTTTAACGCTTAATGTAAACATTTCAGTTAAAGATGACGGATAAAGGTAATGATGATGCGGTGCCAAGAGTCACCGAGCAAACGAGAGAAGTGATTGCTGAGGAGGTAGGAAAAGCAATCGAAAACAGTTTGTCGGGTTTCATCGACAAAATCCAAACCACGGTATTATCAGTGGAGGAAGAAAGAATCAAGAAATTGGAGGATAATACCAATTTAGCAAAGGAAAAGTCGGGAGGACGAAAATCTTGTTCTTATAAAGAGTTCATGGCGTGCAAACCGCCCATTTACAATGGGGAGGTTGACCCGATAATATGCCAACGGTGGCTAAGTGATATGGAAGGAGTATTTGAAAGGACCCATTGCGATGAGGATGACTTCGTGGCTTATGGCACGGGTCAGAATGTCGACACCAACAACCATGTTGATTCCATAGAGCTTTCAACAAGCAATAGTTACATGACTTGCAATTGACTTTCTTTTCACTCGTGTCGACACCAACAACCATGTTGATTCCATTTTCTCCATGTTCTCACCCATCGACCAGTACCATATCCAAGTTCCCATGACAACCCAATCAACCGAAATCCGAAACCGTCACAAACCTCGGTTCCTCAAATTTTCCGGTAGATAATAAACGTCAAAACATGAACTTGAAACACAAACCATATTTAGCCCGCAACCCAAACTCGACCAACGGCTGAATATCCCAGCGGCTCCAATCGAATTAAAGAACGGCTAAATAATATTTTAATTTGGTACAAACCTCGATCACCTCGTCCAAAAAAAAAATCTGATGATCTTCAAGAGTTTACCCGGCTCCAGTCGACTAAAAAATTAATCGACAACCACAAACTCTAAATCACCAATCGATCATCATCTTGTTTCACAACAAAAATAACCTTCTCATTTTTCTTTCTTGGACCCACAAGAACAAAAAAATTTGGAACAAAAATAACTCTTTCCCACTTTTTTGAACGTGGAGACAACACAAAAAAGAAAAGTAACTTTTGACCAAAAAAAGGACATGCTTTGCTCTGCTTCTACCTTTGATGGCAGCCAAAGAAAAAACCTTTCCTTTTTCTTCTTTCAAACACAAGACAACCACAGAACCAGCGATTCACAGGGCTCCGGCGATTCCAGTCGGCTTCAAACTACCGACACACCAACCTAATCACGATATCAGGTATTCTGTCTTTCTTTCGAATCGTGTTCTTCGTGTGTAAACGAGCCGTAGCTCTGATACCAGTTGTTGGGTATACGCACGTGGAAGCAACACACACTCACGAACAATCAACTGCAAAAATAGAAAAAAAGAACGACACAAGAATTTACGTGGTTCGGTTGCCAACTGCAACCTACGTCCACGGGGCAACTAAGGTATTTATTTCATTGTGTTGCACACTGATTACAATACAGATGAATCTCTTATATAGAGATTTACATGAGAGCTTTTCAAACAAAGGAACAGTTTAGCAGAAGAAAAAATGGTGTCTTCCGCCACTTCTTTTGACAGCCGCAAAACATGGCTGCTGCCTAACATGGCTACTGCCTACACGTTTTCTGCAGCTAACTTCGACAAACCACAAGAGTGGCTTCACACTCAACAATTTGGAGAAAGGGTGTTTGGGTTATCCATAGCGGCTCTCGGGCATGGGATTTCATTCCTAGATTGCTTACAAACGCGGGGCTATGGAAGCAAACTGTCAATATGAATTTGGACCTAAGTCGGGTAAATAATAATTTGTCGCACTCTGTAGTCGGTATGGTGGGGAGTGGGGAATCCTTGTTTTGGATTGATGTTTGGCTGGGGATGTGCAGTCTGAAAAATATATTTTGCGTTTGATAATTGCGAAGGGTGTACGATTGCAAATCGTCTGAAGTATGTGGATGGAATCTATACATACGAATGGGACTAGGCGCGAGTTTCGATGTCTCCAGTTTAGACTGATGAGCTGCAGGATTTGTTGGGTATGTTGGACTCGATTACATTGGCGTCAGTGTAGGAAAAAGACAGATGGAAGTGGGGCCTAAATGGGCCAGGAGACTTTTATGTTAAAAGTGTCAAACTTTCTTTATGGAAGAGTTCAGTGTTTCGCAGCCTTTATGCAGTTTTTCTTGGAATCATTGGGTCCCCAAGAAAGTTGTGGCATGGAGGGCGTTACTAAACCGTCTCCCAACCACTAATACGTTAAGCGCCTGAAACGTGATTGTTCATGATATGTCGTGCAGGTTATGTCGAGACTGTTCGAAGTCTACTGAACATATTTTTACGGGCTGTTAGTTTTCTCAGATGGTTTGGCAGGTTGTCTTCCAGTGGTAGCGGGTCCCGTATTTCTATGTGTTCCACATTCGGGACCTCTTGACGATGCATGAGGCGCTGGGCGGGTCCAAGGCGAGGAGAAAAACTGTTCAAGTGCCTATATACATAGTCATGTAGAGCCTTTGGCGGAGTAGAAATGAGGCCGTTTTCGGTGCAAAGTCCCCTCGGTTTCAAAGATCGTGGATGAGACGAAGACACTTGGGTTTTAATGGATAAAAAATTGGGCCAAAAGAGTTGCGTTTTCTTAGGAGGAGTAGACAAGACTCAATGTAGATAGCCTTATCTAATCTTTTTTTTTTTGTTTCTTCCGGAATTGGTTTTTGTTTTCTGCGTGTATTTGTATCTTTTAGCTAGTTTCCTTCTTGCTTTAGGGTTTCTATAATGAAGTTTTTATTGGTCTTTCAAAAAAAGAATATGTAGTGATGGATATGTACAATCTTCATCACCTATTTTTATCATAGAGCAAAAACAATACAACCTAATCTTTTTGCCAAGTATAATAAAAACTTGACAAAATTGCAGAAATCAACTTTTATGTTATACCATAACTGTATTTCATACCTTTTACTATGAAATCGGCAAAATTCAACTTTTATGTTAATGTTTTGATACAAGGTACAACCTTTACCACTAACCACGTTTATTTTCTTGGTTAAGTTACCTCACATGCTTTGCATGTGAGGGTATCTTGGTCATTTTAAGAACTTTTTTGTTTTAATTTTTTTTTCTACAACAACGACCAACACCATTTTCAACGTGGGACATTAACCACCTACCACCCCACTACAACCTGCAACAACAACCACCTGTCATTTTCAATAACCATCCACCACCGCTGAATCGTTATTACCGCAAAAACCCGACACTCACGTACTCAACCCCCACTGAGTCACCACCTGGTGCAACCACCTTCTGCCACCGGTGATGTTGACGATGGTGATGATGATGATGATGATGATGATGGTGGTGTTATGGTTTGTGCAATCAGTGAGTTGGATCTTTTTGTTTTGGCCTTCTAAGTTTAGAATGATTATTTATATTTTCTCCAATTCTATACAGAAATGAAAATCAATAAAGAGTGGAGTTTGTGTTCTGGTGAAAACAACAAAGAAATTGACGTATAAAAGAACTGAAGTGGACGATGAAGTGTTGCGGCTATTGTTGTTGGATGCACAAATAAACAAGGAGGGAGAAAATTTTAGCTTCATCCTTATCTGATCCTAATGTGAACCTCTAATCAAACTCCGGTATAATATGACTTTTTTGTGATTGAAACCATAAGACATGAAAATGTTGGGGTGGTTCTCTTTGCTGTCGAGAAATGGGTGTAGCTCAACGTATTTCAGGTTAGTTCCAAACCAACATTTTTCTGACAAACAACTTTTTGCTGGAAAATTATCAAAAACACCATTTAGCACCTGTATAACTTGAAAACGCTTGACATGTATAACTTGGGACCTGTATACAAAAATTCCTGACTTTGGGTTCTCAAATTGTACATTCAAAACTATGTTGAATAACACATATAATATAAGGTTCTAATCAGCTTGGTTTGATTATTTCAGTTATAAAAAAATTGGTTATTTCAGTTATCAGAACTGAACTTTTGAGGTCAAATGTATTGTAACACTCTGCGTCCCTAAACTTTTATCTTTTGGCAAGATTAGCCCCTATACTATTTAAGACTTGGCTATGTTGAAACCTCTGTTAATCTTGTGATGCTTGAATCTAGACTCTTGATACTTTGAAACTTGACTTTTGATGCTTAATGCTTATTAAACACTATGAATCTTGATTCTTGATGAAACTTGATACTTGACTCTTCATACTTATTGAACAGGATTCTTGATGATTATGGAACGAGAAACTTTGACACTTTGGTTAAACAGGAAACTTGAAACATGACACTTACTAGCTAGCTTATGTAGACTTGAAACATGGAAACTTTTATATTAGTTATACAATCTTATCTTATGATGATATTACACAACAATACGCAACACAACACTTAATCTAGCTCGCAAAACGAACCGAAATTAGAAATCTGGCAAACAAGGATTGGCTGTCCGGATGGACATCCGGTCGGATGACCATCCCATCCGACCGGATGACCATCCGATCGGATGGCCATTCGATCGAACAGTCATCCGATCCAGCCATCCCACCGCCTTACCCTCTCTGTCACTTATAAATACCCACTGTCACATCACTTTCACTGATGTGACAGCCTCCTCCGACCAGACGCACTCCCTCTCGTTCTAAGGCACTTTCCCTTCGTTTTCAAGCGATTCTTGTAAGTTTTCTCCGTAATTCTTGTACAACTTTCATCTTTACACACTTTCTCACTAGAATCTACATCAAAATCATATTTTTCACCATGGAATCACCCGATTTGGGCTTCTTGAGGATGACGTCATCAGGGCTGTTGGTACAATCGGCTATGTGATGTCACCCCATCAAGGATTTGTCCAGATTTAAGAAATTTCTACATGTTTACCACGAATCTTTACAAAATCTAGACATTTTCAGTTGATCACATGTTTTTCTTCAAGCTTCCTTAACTTTTTACTCAAATCAGAGAAATCTGGATCCAAACAGGCTGTAGACTGTTCTTTAGTCTGGAGTCGGCTTGAAAATGGATTATCACCAGAGAGATGACCGAATTACGGGTCAGACATGAAACACTGTCAAGAACAGTTACCCTGATCGAACGGGGTGATTCCCATCCGATCAGGCTGGCTGAACCTTGGTGGGTTTCCGTTGTCTTGATATGTTACCACTGTCACACCCCCAAAATCCACACGCGGAGTATCACCGCATGGAGGCGTGACTGACCAGGATCAAGCCACCAATCATATTAAACATGTAATTAATATATAAAAGTAAATGCCATTCAACCACCAATATGAAAGGTGTTCAAAATAGACGTAGGTTATCACTGTTTAGAAGAAGCGTAAGAATAAACCCAACAAAATAAAGTATGAAATGCCATAAAGTGTTTAACGAAACAATCACGATCCAAGCCCACAACGACCAGCTCCTCCCTGTGCAAGCTCCATATATCTAACGACCTGCAAGGCATGTAACAGAGGATCAACAACTAGTTGAGCGAGTTCACAGATAACAGTTCAGGAATAGTATAGCGTGAGTAGTAGTATGTTCGTTCGTTACGTCATGTATCGTATTAGATTCCATCGCGGCCTCCCAGGCAGGTATGCGAAGATATTAGGGGATGTTTTTCCCAAGTATTCTAGACTAGGTTTATTTGTATCGCGGCCTCCCAGGCAGGTATGCGAAGACTTGTAAATTTAGTTCGCGGCCTTCCTATGGCAGGTGTGCGAAGTCAGTCATAATATCGCGGCCAACCCTTGGCAGGTGTGCGAAGATCAGTTCAATAAGTGTTACTAGTCTAGTCGTATCTTATCGTTAGGTTCTACCGTCTGAGTATACACAATAATTCATCAAATCCCATTCCCACCCGGGAACCCCATGCCTTGGCTGTATGAACTCACCTTGGTTTGCTCGGTATGCTAGGTTATGTGCTCAAGTAAATCAATCACGTCCTAGAGTACGCATGTATACGATAATCAGTTCATGTTCACGAAGTTGTTCACGTATAACTATAATCACATAAGTACTACTCATGTATTCCATATCATACAAGTCAAGCATATCACTTAACAGCAGTTAATCAATCCAGTTAACATTTGGCATAGTTAAATCAGGTTACAGTGCAAAGTATTCAATTTTGGCGAAACACGGTTTTGGCGAAACACATATTTGACGAGACACATTCTGTTTCGCCAACTACCTTTGGCGAAACACCCCCTCTAATAAGTCAACATATCCTTGGCGAAACACTTTCTGTTTCATCAAGATCCCCTTTGGCGAAACACTTTCTTGTTTCGTCGAAACCTTAACTAATCTAGCAAGAAACAAACATCACAACAACCTAGATGCCCTAGTGGCCGACACCTATCCTCCACCGCCAACCCTCATTGGACCGTGGAATCATTCCACCGATTGACCCTCTCCCCATTACAATTTACATGCACCGAATATTTGATGTAAACAAGTATGTCAGGTTATTTATTTTTGATTGGACCAACAATGAGGCAGCCGACAATCACATATGCTACTTAAAACATATCACATGCACATAAATCAATCATGAGCAATTAATTAATCATATATATGCAGTCAACATTTAAGAATCATAGGGCCGTTCAATTCTTATGCAACAAAAATCTGAATATTCTTTTGATTCAATTAAAGTAGCCGACAATGAAGTGATGACTATCTAAATATCACGTGCAATCATACTAGTCATGTATTCACAGTTCATCAAAACATTCGACAATAATTCATAAACAAACAAGCACTAGCAATGACTAACCGGAACTAAGCGATTAATACGAACGGAACGGATGAACGCTCGGGTGATGAGGGGCTGCCGTCGGTGTACAGGAGAGCTCTAGGGTTTTTCTAACTTGCTAAAATGTGGCGAATGGAATTGTTACGTATAACATATACACGCATAAGTGTGCTGGGCCTTAAATGGGCTTCGCGTAACAGTTGGGCCGGCGAAACACACTTGATTCGTTGTGAAGGTTTTCCAGTGCTTAACTAGTTCAAGTGTTTACTAACCGGTTCACACTATATCATTAACACATACGTTTTATCATATAGCACATAACATATTCCACAATTCTAATACGTTTCATTTTAACACAACGTGTATCATTACAAGTCAAACAAGTCAACAGCTAACAGTCAAGGTCAACGTGCAATAAATGTAAAAGTGAAAGTCGGAAACTCGAGTTGTCACATTATCCCCAACTTGAAAGAAATTTCGTCCCGAAATTTAGCATGCGGTTACTGAGGAAGCTAGTGGTGTGACGTTGTTTACCTGAATTGTATCGCGGCTCCCCGAGCAAGTTTGCGAAATTACTGGTTTTCTTGGGGTGTCACATTATCCCCCCGTTGATTTGGAATTTCGTCCCGAAATTCTGTATTGGTAGCTTCAGCCTCAGTAGTAGTTGCATTGGTTCTGAATAACTGGGGATATTTGAGTTCCATTTGATCTTCACGCTCCCAGGTGAACTCTGGGCCACGGCGGGAGTTCCAACGAACTCGTACAAGAGGGATTCTCGTGTTCTTGAGGACCTTAACATCTCGGTCCGTGATTTCAACAGGTTCCTCGACGAAGTGCAACCGCTCGTCGATAGTGAGTTCCTTCAAGGGAACTATGTGGGTCTCATCTGACATACACTTCTTCAGATTCGACACGTGAAAGACGTTGTGAACTGCACTGAGTTCAGCTGGTAAGTTCAATCTGTAGGCTACCCTGCCTATCTTCTCAATAACTTCGAAAGGTCCAACGTATCGTGGATTAAGTTTGCCGCGTTTGCCAAAACGAACCACACCCTTCCAGGGCGAAACTTTGAGTAGCGCTCGATCCCCAACTTGGAATTCGAGTAGTTTTCTATCTTTATCGGCGTATGCTTTCTGACGGTCACGAGCTGCCGCCATGCGTTTTCGTATTTGAGCAATCTTTTCAATAGTATCAACTACCATTTCTGGACCCGTGATTTGACTATCTCCCACCTCTGCCCAACAGAGAGGTGACCGGCATTTACGCCCGTACAATGCCTCGAATGGTGCAGCTTTAATGCTGGTGTGGTAGCTGTTGTTATACGAAAATTCCACAAGTGGCAGATGTTTTTCCCAACCATTGCCAAAGTCAATTACGCACGCCCGAAGCATGTCTTCTAGCGTTTGAATAGTACGCTCAGACTGCCCATCCGTCTAAGGATGATAAGCTGTGCTCATGTCTAAACGAGAACCAAAAGATTTGTGCATTGCTTGCCACAGTTCTGAGGTAAAACATGCGTCACGATCAGAGATAATGGAGGTGGGCACCCCGTGCCTCGAGACCACTTCCTTTAAGTAAATGTCTGCTAAGGTAGAGAACTTGTCTGTTTCTTTGATGGCCAAGAAGTGAGCAGACTTTGTGAGTCGATCCACGATCACCCAAATAGTATCATTTCCGCGCTGAGATCTAGGTAAGCCTGTAACAAAATCCATGGAAATTTGTTCCCATTTCCATTGTGGTATCTCAGGTTGTTGGAGTGGACCTGAAGGTTTCTGATATTCCGCATTGACTCTCGCACAAGTCAAACAATTGCTAACGTATGTTGCTATGTGGGCCTTCATGCTAGGCCACCAGTATGTAGTTTTGATATCGTGGTACATTTTATCCGAACCTGGATGTACCGAGTAACGAGACTTATGAGCTTCATCCATTACGAGCTCGCGTAGGTTACCATAGAGTGGAACCCAGATGCGTCCTGTTACGTAATAAGCACCATCTTCCTTCTGTTCTAAGCGTTGCCTTGAGCCGCGTAGGGCTTCTGCCCTGACGTTTTCTGGTTTCAATGCTTCTACCTGAGCATTTCTTATCTGGGAAGGAAGGCTAGACTGTATGGTGAGTTGTAAAGCTCACACGCGCTTAGGCGCGGTGTCCTTTCGACTGAGGGCGTCAGCCACAACATTGGCTTTGCCTGGGTGGTACCTGATTGAGCATTCATAGTCATTCAACAGTTCGACCCATCGTCGCTGTCGCATATTCAGTTCCTTCTGTTTGAATATATGCTCGAGGCTTCTGTGGTCAGTGTAGATAGCACATTTAGTACCGTACAAGTAGTGTCGCCATATCTTAAGTGCAAAAACAACCGCTCCCAGCTCTAAATCGTGTGTTGTGTAATTCCGTTCATGAATCTTAAGTTGGCGTGAAGCATAAGCAATGACTTTATCCCGCTGCATTAACACACATCCAAGACCCTGGATAGATGCATCGCAGTAGACTACAAAATCGTCCGTGCCTTCAGGCAAAGAGAGGATAGGTGCGCTACAAAGTCTATCCTTTAAGTGCTGAAACGCTGATTCCTGTGTATTACCCCAACGGTATACAACACCTTTCTGTGTCAGTAGTGTAAGCGGCTGTGCGATCTTCGAGAAGTCTTTAATAAACCTTCTGTAGTATCCCGCCAAACCCAAGAATTGGCGTATTTCGGTCGGTGTGCGAGGTGCAGGCCAGTTCTTGATCGAATCCACCTTGGATGGATCGACATGGATCCCATCCTTGTTTACCACATGGCCTAGAAAGTGGACTTCACGAAGCCAGAAGTCGCATTTTGAAAACTTCGCGTATAGCTGTTCCGTTCGAAGAAGTTCCAAAATAAGTCGTAAGTGCTGCTCGTGTTCCTCCTGACTCTTCGAATAGATCAGGATGTCGTCGATGAAAACAATGACGAACTTGTCAAGATAAGGTTTGCACACCCTGTTCATAAGACCCATGAAAACCGCAGGCGCGTTCGTCAACCCGAAAGGCATGACCAGAAACTCGTAGTGGCCGTAGCATGTTCTGAACGCTGTTTTGGAGACGTCCTTATCCCGGACTCTCAGTTGATGATACCCCGACCTTAGATCAATCTTCGAGTAATAGCTCGACCCTTGCAACTGGTCGAATAAGTCGTCGATGCGTGGAAGAGGATAGCGATTCTTCACAGTCACCTTGTTCAGTTCGCGGTAGTCTATACACATGCGGAAGGTACCATCCTTCTTCTTTACAAAAAGTACTGGAGCTCCCCAAGGCGAAGAGCTAGGACGTATGAAACCCTTTTCCAAGAGTTCTTGTAGTTGCTTAGACAGTTCTTCCAGTTCAGTTGGAGCTAAGCGATAAGGTGCTCAAGCTATAGGTGCTGCTCCTGGAGCTAGCTCGATCTGAAATTCAACCTGACGATGAGGCGGTAACCCAGGTAACTCTTCTGGAAACACTTGAGGAAAGTCGCGTACTACAGGAATATCTTCAATCTTTTTCTCTTTCTTCGATGTATCGGTAACGAGTGCTAAAACAGCTGAGTGGCCCTTTCGTAAACACTTCTGAGCCTTCAAGAAAGAAATGATGCCACTCACGACACCACTCTTGTCGCCTTGAACTTCGAGAGGTTCTTCACCAGAGAGTGGAATACGAATGGTCTTCTCCTTGCATAGGATCTCTGCTTGTTGTTGGGATAACCAGTCCATACTAATGACGATGTCGAAACTATCGCAACGCTGGGGTCATTCCTAGTATCACCCTGACCAATCACGAACACTCGACCCCTGGCACCATTGCCGTCGTTATTACCCCCGTTGTTGTCTTCGCTAGTTCCCGTTTCCTTGGTTGTGGTTCTGATTCTGGTTCTGGTTCAACCGTGGGCAGTGTCTCTTGAAGTGACCTTCAGCACCACACTGACAACATCCCTTGTTACCCTGCTGTTGCTGCTGATTCTATAGATCTTGTGTCTGTTGTTGTTGGTTCTGGCTTGCAGGACGTGAGTTTCTACCATCTTTGGCTCCATGACCAAGCTTGTCGCATCATTGACAATGATTTCGGTTGCACTGCCCGCTGTGGTGCAAGTTACATCGTTTGCACTTAGGGTGGTTTCCCCTGTATCCACCCTGCCCTTGACTACTAAAGGTTGCTGACCAGGACTTTGGTTGTCATCGATCTTCCACTGCTGTGCCTGGGACGGAATCGTAGTCGAACCCTTGCTAGAGGTTCCATCCCACTTTCATTTGTTGTCACTGGGAATAGCAGAAGTAGTAGTGGTAGTACCAATACGTCTAGGCAGCTTGTTCTGTTCCACTGCCTGGTCTGTGAGACGATGAGCAAGATGAGTAACATCTTGAATAGTAGTAAGATTAGCAGTCATCACATGGCTTTGAATTTCTGGTACTAAGCCCTTGAGGTACAGCTCAATGCTCTTGATGGGAGGATCCACCATAGTTGGACACAAAATTGCCAGTTTGTTGGATCGCTTCGTGTACGCTTCTATCTCTGACCCCGTCATCTTCATGTTAAAGGACTCCACTTCCAACTTGTGGATGGCATCATAACTACTGTATTCACGTTTGATCAGTTCCTTAAAACCATTCCATGGGGTGGCATTAGCAGCCGCCAGCCCCAGCATCTGAACTTGCGCGTTCCACCAAGTTAACGCAGTGCCTTCGAGAGTATCAGTGGCATATTTCACCTTACGAGCCTCGGGTCATTCACACACTTGAAGACCGATTCGAGTTCCTCGAACTAATGGAGGAGTCCAACAGCTCCTTCAGTGTCGCTGAAAGTAGTAGGACGACAGTCCATAAAAGTCTTGTATGTGCATACAGGTGGCTGAGCGTGTTGACTTGTCGTGTGCGTAAGAGTAATCAAAATTAAGCACAAGTGTTGAGTTACGAGAGTAGGATCTAAAGATCCTAGAGTAAGTGGTGATGGCAGGTTACACCTCCTGCCTGGGCAGCTGCGAGTGCTGCAGTAACTTGTTCAGTGATCGAAGCCGCCAACTGGGCTTGAGTTAGGTTAACGCGTCCACTCATGATCTTGACATCAAGGAGAACATGTGGGTGAGAGGTTCGCGAATAGTGCGAAGAGAGTGAGCACACAAGCATTCTCAAACAGTAACATATAGTAGGTTCTGTAATCTAAGCATACCACGAGCAAAGTTCTATGTAATTCTAGCAAGTAGGTAAAGTATCATGAATAGTAGTACCTATGATGTTGAGCCTTGCACGTGGAGCGAAGCGTCGTTGTGGATAGTTGAGCACTGTTCTGGTTATAGTCTGGTTTTAACAAAATCGTTTTCCCCTTATTAAAACCGAGTTCTCTATAACCAATGGCTCTGATACCAATCTGTCACACCCCAAAATCCACACACGGAGTATCACCGCGTGGAGGCGTGACTGACCAGGATCAAGCCACCAATCATATTAAACATGTAATTAATATATAAAAGTAAATGCCATTCAACCACCAATATGAAAGGTGTTCAAAATAGACGTAGGTTATCACTGTTTAGCGGAAGCGTAAGAATAAACCCAACAAAATAAAGTATGAAATGCCATAAAGTGTTTAACGAAACAATCACGATCCAAGCCCACAACGACCAGCTCCTCCCTGTGCAAGCTCCATATATCTAACGACCTGCAAGGCATGTAACAGAGGATAAACAACTAGTTGAGCGAGTTCACAGATAACAGTTCAGGAATAGTATAGCGTGAGTAGTAGTATGTTCGTTCGTTACGTCATGTATCGTATTAGATTCCATCGCGGCCTCCCAGGCAGGTATGCGAAGATATTAGGGGATGTTTTTCCAAAGTATTCTAGACTAGGTTTATTTGTATCGCGGCCTCCCAGGCAGGTATGCGAAGACTTGTAAATTTAGTTCGCGGCCTTCCTATGGCAGGTGTGCGAAGTCAGTCATAATATCGCGGCCAACCCTTGGCAGGTGTGCGAAGATCAGTTCAATAAGTGTTACTAGTCTAGTCGTATCTTATCGTTAGGTTCTACCGTCTGAGTATACACAATAATTCATCAAATCCCATTCCCACCCGGGAACCCCATGCCTTGGCTGTATGAACTCACCTTGGTTTGCTCGGTATGCTAGGTTATGTGCTCAAGTAAATCAATCACGTCCTAGAGTACTCATGTATACGATAATCAGTTCATGTTCACGAAGTTGTTCACGTATAACTATAATCACATAAGTACTAAACATGTATTCCATATCATACAAGTCAAGCATATCACTTAACAGCAGTTAATCAATCCAGTTAACATTTGGCATAGTTAAATCAGGTTACAGTGCAAAGTATTCAATTTTGGCGAAACACGATTTTGGCGAAACACATATTTGACGAGACACATTCTGTTTCGCCAACTACCCTTGGCGAAACACCCCCCTCTAATAAGTCAACATATCCTTGGCGAAACACTTTCTGTTTCGTCAAGATCCCCTTTGGCGAAACACTTTCTTGTTTCGTCGAAACCTTAACTAATCTAGCAAGAAACAAACATCACAACAACCTAGATGCCCTAGTGGCCGACACCTATCCTCCACCGCCAACCCTCATTGGACCGTGGAATCATTCCACCGATTGACCCTCTCCCCATTACAATTTACATGCACCGAATATTTGATGTAAACAAGTATGTCAGGTTATTTATTTTTGATTGGACCAACAATGAGGCAGCCGACAATCACATATGCTACTTAAAACATATCACATGCACATAAATCAATCATGAGCAATTAATTAATCATATATATGCAGTCAACATTTAAGAATCATAGGGCCGTTCAATTCTTATGCAACAAAAATCTGAATATTCTTTTGATTCAATTAAAGTAGCCGACAATGAAGTGATGACTATCTAAATATCACGTGCAATCATACTAGTCATGTATTCACAGTTCATCAAAACATTCGACAATAATTCATAAACAAACAAGCACTAGCAATGACTAACCGGAACTAAGCGATTAATACGAACGGAACGGATGAACGCTCGGGTGATGAGGGGCTGCCGTCGGTGTACAGGAGAGCTCTAGGGTTTTTCTAACTTGCTAAAATGTGGCGAATGGAATTGTTACGTATAACATATACACGCATAAGTGTGCTGGGCCTTAAATGGGCTTCGCGTAACAGTTGGGCCGGCGAAACACACTTGATTCGTTGTGAAGGTTTTCCAGCGCTTAACTAGTTCAAGTGTTTACTAACCGGTTCACACTATATCATTAACACATACGTTTTATCATATAGCACATAACATATTCCACAATTCTAATACGTTTCATTTTAACACAACGTGTATCATTACAAGTCAAACAAGTCAACAACTAACAGTCAAGGTCAACGTGCAATAAATGTAAAAGTGAAAGTCGGAAACTCGAGTTGTCACAACCACGTCGTCTCCGTTAAACTCAAACTTAGAAATTTTACGAAAGTTACAAAGGAACAAGATCACTACAGTCGAATGACCATCCGATCGGACGATCATCTGATCGAACGGTCATCCGACCGAATGACCTGTTCCCGTAGCCGTCAATACTTAAACTATTTTAATCAGAACTTTGAACTATTAAACTTACAGTCGAACAGTCATCCGACCGAACGGCCATCCGCCCGGATGACCATTCGTTCGAATGACTAGAACTTATACTACAACGAAAACTTCAAAAGTTTGAAACATTTTGCAAAACACACTAACTGATCGAATGGTCGTCCGAATGAATGGCCATCTGACCGGATGACCATCCGTCCAGATGACCATCCGAACAGGAAGTAGGCACTCTTATTCGATGTTCGCACGATTCGACATTCTGTTCAACACTTACACTGTTATACTATAATCAGGCTAACTCCAGCGCTCCCTTCGATCCAAATAGTTGGTGTTGATACTTAGCACCCACTCTGAGTATACCCGATCCCTCTTTGTTTTAAACACTTTTGGGATGCAACATGTATTCTATAAACTAGACAATTGAAACATACTCTATCCGCTATGAACATGAAACTTGAAACTTGTGATTCTTGAGACTTTTATGCTATGTGAACGTTTAATCCTTGTATGTAGTTCTGCCTTAACAATGGTAGCCCTATAGGGGTAATGCACCTCCCCGTTAGTCTTTGGGGTATTGTTAGGATGAGACATTTAACCTCCCGTTAGTCTTTGGGAAAGGCACTTAACGCATTGGAAACTTGGGCTATCACTTGGACTGCGTAAACTAGCATGGTGAAACTTTTATGTGTTTACGTGACGGATATGAGTCTTTTTAAACTATTATGCTACTATGTACTCAAACTTTTATACTCGCCAACATTATTGTTGATAGTATTTTAATACATGTTGCAGGTTGATAGTAGCTGAGGAAATCAAGAAACATGCTAGGATGCTGCTTAGAAACACATCTTAGTTAATTTAGAAACTTTTGAACAATACTTGGGATATTATGTAATTGATGCTTTTGTGGTTGTGAAACTTTGGTTGATGTTTAGTCAAAGCTATGAAACTTAATTACTATTGAAACTCTTAGTGTTATGGAAACTCTTGAACAATCTGAACGCTTAGTGCCATGCCCCGATGTTTCCGCCATCAGTTGGGGTGTGACAGATTGGTATCAGAGCCATAACTATAGGGAATTAGGGAAAGTAGGAATACTTGCCCTAGTCTATAGTTCTATGAAACTTGACTCTTATCTGTTGTTTAAGACTTATGCATTCTACTGTACTTGCTTCCTCGTAACATATTCCTGTTAAACTTACATTCCTTTCCTAAGGCTGACACAATATACACTTGGACACTTTGAAATGCTGAACAGTGTTTGTATTTTGCATGAGAGTTACCCTCAAGTCAGGAGTGACATCTGAACCTTGACGGGAAATTTCCATATCATATCCTCGTAGGTCTTATCTTTTGATGAGTACCGACACTATTAGGGTACGATGTTGTCAAGTTAGAGGTGAAACTCACATCTTGATAACTAGTCCCACTCTTTGATTTTCAGTCTCGCCAAAGTCTCAAAATTCCCAATCAATTAGGGATGGGTAATGAACGAAAAGGACAAATATCGTAGGCCTAACATCGATGACATATTTGTCTAAGTAAGTCAAGGCATGTTGCCTCTATTCGAGAAGGATTCGATTCACTTTGGTTAGTCGACGTTCCTCTGCCCATAACAATCCTATGTTTTATAAGCCTATCGTTTATGTATCTCGATTTTATATGTGGTTTTAAACTTGATTCTTTGTTCGTTTTGAAACTTTTACACGACTCGCACGTATCTCCGCAATCTAAAACATTAATAATAATCTCTCAGGATCGAACTAAATTTATGAAGCTTTATTCACTGTGTTGTACTACATGGGAGTCTTGATTAAACTATGGGAAACATGATTGGACGATATGCTATGAGAAGCTACTTGCTTAATCTATGTGTACCCTAATGCATATGAGAGTCATGGAATGTGTTGTTGTGAGTGGCAAAATACGATACGTAACATAACATCGAATGACGAGACGAACGTAACATGATCGAAACATGGTGGATACGCCGCTGGTACTTCGTATATATAAGTGTTTCGACATGTTACCAGACATTCGTACCACGTGCTATGTGAAGTTCGTTGTTTTGCAGACTCGTGGTGAGAATGTTGAAACTACTTGCTTGATCTATGTGTACATAATCGGTTGAAGCACATGAAAATGATAGAGTGTACTGTTATGGTTGGCAAAACATGAAACATAGCATGACACCGAACGACGAGACAGACGTGACATGGTTGAAACATGGTGGATACGCCGCTGGTACTTCCTATATATAAGTGTTTCCAGCATGTTGCCGAACTTTCGTACCACGTGCCATGTGAAATTCTGGGTTTTTGCAGACTTGTGAAGAGAATGCTGAGTCTTTTGAGCTATGTGAAAGTTGTTGAACGTTTTGAAACTTGAGTCTTTATGCGATCATGAGTGAAACTATATACTACGTTACGTGCTCGTGAAACTATACTACTGAACAAGACTTTGTGATCTAGACTTATACGATCCTTTTTCTTGGATCTTTAGATGTCTTCCCGTAAACTATCCGATTCTCTCAAGAGATCCAGGGCCAACTCTCAGAAGAAAATGATGTCATTCATGGCCGATCAAATTGTTCGCATCGTGCCTAAGATCGTCTCTGAGATCCAGGGATCAAACACTCCTCCCTTCTCTGTGGATTCTAAAGCGGAGAAACCAAAGCCTGTGAGCTTCACCTGTAAACACTTTGTCTCTTGCAACCCTAAGCCTTTCACGGGCAGCGATGGGGTGACTGTTATGCTGGAGTGGTTTGACAACATCGAGGTTACCTTCATCAACAACGAGTGCCCAGAACACTTAAAGACTAGGAGTGCAACTGGCATGTTTCAAGGCAGAGCTCTAGAGTGGTGGTCCAACGAGAGAATCATCCGCTCCAACGAGGAGGCCTATGCTCTTCCATGGCCTGAGGTGTGAGAATTGATGATGCTCGAATTCTGCCCTCCCCATGAACAGCTAAAGCTTGAGGAAGAGTTCTGGCACCTCAAGCAGGTTGGAGATGACAACTTAACATACACTACCCATTTTAAACAACTCAGCTTAATAGTACCTCACTTGGTTTTACTCCGAAGCGCATGATAACCAAGTACATTAATGGGTTACCTCGTGCCATGCGAGACTCAATTGAAGTAGCTCGGCTCGAGATTATTGAAGAAGTTTATCGTCTAGCAGCAAGTCTGAACAACAATTGTGTACATGATAAACAATTTGGAAATTCCGCTCCATCGAAACCTGCTCATCAAATCACTCAGCAGCCAAGTGGCAACAAGAACAGGAAATGAAAGTCTCAAGGTTCTGGTTGCAATGCAATTGTCCCTGCTACGAATGCAAACCCTACGGGTAATGCCGCTGTGCCTGCTGCTGCTACTCCTCCTGCTCTGGAGAACAACAAGACGCCGTACACTAGGGTGCATCCCAAGTGTGCGACTTGTAACTATCACAACCCTGCAACCTCCACTTGTCGTTTGTGTACCAACTGTAATCGCTATGGTCACACAACTCCCTACTGCCGTCAAATCAATCAGGCCCATCAAGCACCGCTAGTCCAACCTGCTCAACTAGCCTTACCGGCTCCTCCGTAGAACCCAAGGCTAGCAAATGTTCGTGCATGCTACAACTGCGGAGACAGTACTCATCTCCGTAACCAGTGTCCCTTGCTGAATCAGGAGCAATAGCCAGCCGCTCGAGGACGAGCGTTCAACATCAATGCAAACCAGGCTCGTAATGACAATGGCGTCGTGAATGGTACGTTTCTCGTCAATAATCTTTACACTTCGATAGTATTTGATACTGGTGCCGATAGAAGCTTTGTGTCCGTAGAATTTGAATCTTTGTTAAAATGTGCACGCTCTAAACTACCTAAGTCACTCTCGGTTGAGATTGCCGATGGTAAGTCTATTCTAGTTGATTCTATTCTCGGTGGTTGTTCCTTGACTCCTAACGACCACGTCTTTACTATTGATCTCATACCCATGCAATTGGGTAGCTTCGACATCATAATCGACACGGATTGGTTGCGTAAGAATCATGCTGAGATCGCTTGTCACGAGAAGTACATTCGTCTACCTCTTCCGTCCGGTGAAACTTTACACGTTTATGGAGACCGACCTTCTAGAGGACTGAAGCTGATGTCATGCACTCAGGCGAATAGATGCTTACCAAACCGTACTTTTCCTTCTTGGCCCATATAGTGGAACAAAAGGGCAAGGGAAATAACATAAGTGATGTTCCAGTAGTGTGTGACTTCCATGACGTCTTTCCTGAAGATCTTCCTGGTCTTCCTCTTCGTCGATCTGTTGATTTCCGTATTGACCTCATACCTGGTTTGACTCCTGTCGCCAAGGCTCCTTACCGACTTGCACCCTCTGAGATGCAAGAATTATCTAGCCAACTGCAAGAACTAATCGACAAAGGCTTTATACATCCAAGTACCTCTCTGTGGGTTGCTCCTGTGATATTCGTCAAGAAGAAAGATGGTTCGTTTCGTATGTATATCGACTACCGTGAACTTAATAAACTCACCGTTAAGAATCGTTATCCTCTTCCTCGTATCGATGATCTATTCGACCAATTACAAGGCGCAAGTTGTTTCTCTAAAATCGACCTTCGATCTGGCTATCATCAACTCCGTGTTCTCGAAGAAGATATCCCAAAACCGCATTTCGCACTCGTTATGGGCACTACAAGTTCGTGGTCATGCCTTTTGGTCTGACCAACGCACCCGTCATGTTCATGGATCTTATGAATCGTGTTTGTAAACCCTATTTGGATCGCTTTGTGATAGTCTTTATTGATGATATACTTATTTATTCGAAAACTAGAGCTGATCATGAACGACACTTACGTCTTATGTTAGAACTTTTGCGTGGAGAACGCTTGTACGCTAAATTTCCTAAGTGTGAGTTTTGGATCGATGAAGTACAATTTCTAAAATTGAAGCCTTCTAAAATTGAAGCCATAAAGAACCGGAGTATGCCTAAAACTGCATCTGAAATTCGTTCCTTCTTGGGATTGGCGGGTTATTACCGTCGATTCATCTCAGACTTTTCAAAGATTATCGTCCCTCTCACTTCGTTAACTGAGAAAGAGAAACCTTTTGCTTGGGGTCCCGAACAAGAGGAATCTTTTCAGACTCTTAAGAACCTTCGTTGTAACGCTCCCGTACTTGCCCTCCCTGATGGGAATGATGATTTTGTGGTATATTGTGATGCCTCGAACCGTGGCCTAGGCTGTGTGCTAATGCAACAGGACAAGGTCATCGCTTATGCCTCTCGGCAACTTAAAATACATGAGAAAAACTATACTACCCATGATTTAGAACTTGGCGCAGTTGTTTTTGCGTTAAAGATTTGGCGACACTACATATATGGTACTAAGTGTGTGGTTTTCACTGACCATAAGAGCCTACAACACATCTTTAAACAAAAGGAACTGAATATGCGTCAGTGATGATGGGTAGAGTTGCTTAACGACTATGACGGCGAGATTCGCTTCCATCCTGGCAAGGCGAATGTCGTGGCCGACGCTCTTAGCCATAAAACTCATGTTGGTAGCATTCTCTGTTCTCATATCACTAGTAATCTTCATACTTGTATCCGTGAAGCTCAATACTCGTTAGCAAATGAAGGAAGCCTAGAAGTGGAAATTCGAGGTGCTACGAGTGATCAACTTGAAACAAAGTCTGATGGACTTCAATACTATCTCAATCGCATCTGGGTGCCGGATCGCGATAACCTTCGTGAGCTCATTATGAATGAGGCTCATAAATATCGATACTCTATTCATCCTGGTGCTGATAAGATGTACCATTACTTGCGTATGACTTATTGGTGGCCTGGCATGAAGAAAGATATCGCTGCCTATGTTTCGAAATGCCTTACTTGTTCCAAAATGAAAACTGAACATCAACGTCCTTCAGGACTTCTTGAACAACCCGAAATCCCTGTTTGGAAATGGGATAGTATCGCTATGGACTTTATAACTAAGCTACCTCGTACACCTGCCGGTCATGATAGTATATGGGTAATCATTGGCCGTTTGACCAAATCAGCCCACTTTCTTCCGATTCGTGAAGATTTCAAAATGGAGAAACTTGCTCGAATCTACACCGATGAAATCATATGTCGTCATGGTATACCCATTGACATTATCTCCGACGGCGATGGTCGATTCACTTCACGTCTTTGGCAAACTTTCCAGTCCGCTATGGGTTCCATTTTGAATCTTAGTACAGCTTTTCATCCTCAAACGGATGGACAGACTGAGCGCACTATACAAACCCTAGAGGATATGCTCCATTCTTGTGTCATCGACTTTGGTGGTAATTGAGATGTACATTTACCATTGATCGAGTTCTCGTACAACAACAGTTATCATTCCAGTATTCCGATGGCTTCTTTCGAAGCTCTATACGGTCGCAAGTGTCGATCTCCTCTCAGTTGGCATGAGATTTGGGACAAGCAACTTACTGGCCCTGATATCATTCAAGAGACGACATATAAGATTCTTCAGATCCGTGATAACTTGATCAAGGCTAGGAGCAGACAAAAGAGCTATGCTGATAAAAGGCGTAAGCCTTTGGAATTTGACGTTGGAGATCGAGTGCTGCTCCAGATATCTCCCTGGAAGGGAGTGGTTCACTTTGGTAAGAAGGGAAAGCTCGTTCCTCGCTATGTGGGTCCTTTCACGATACTCGAAAGGATTGGCAAGGTGGTGTACCAACTCGACCTGCCACAGGAACTTAACAATCTACATCCGGTATTCCATGTATCTAATCTCAGGAAATGTCTAGCCGACGAGGAACTGCAGGTTCCCATCGAAGACTTGCAAGTAAACGAAACCTTATATTTTGTGGAGAAACCGGTCGAAATCATGGACCGAGGTATCAAGTGATTGAGGCGCAGCAAGATTTCCATAGTTAAGGTACGATGGGAAGGCAAACGTGGCGCCGAATTCACTTGGGAACTCGAGAGTGAAAGGAAGACCAACTATCCGCAGCTCTTCTAGCAGTCTTCCTCATAGATTTCAGGGACGAAATCTCCTAAAGGAGGGGAGACTGTAACACCCTGCATCCCTAAACTTTTATCTTTTGGCAAGATTAGCCCCTATACTATTTAAGACTTGGCTATGTTGAAACCTCTGTGAATCTTGTGATGCTTGAATCTAGACTCTTGATACTTTGAAACTTGACTTTTGATGCTTAATGCTTATTAAACACTATGAATCTTGATTCTTGATGAAACATGATACTTGATACTTGATACTTAATACTTGACTCTTGATACTTATTGAACAAGATTCTTGATGCTTATGGAATGAGAAACTTGATTGATTGAGAAACTTTGACACTTTGGTTAAACAGGAAACTTGAAACTTGACACTTACTAGCTAGCTTATGTAGACTTGAAACATGGAAACTTTTAAATTAGTTATACAATCTTATCTTATGGTGATATTACACAACAATACGCAACGCAACACTTAATCTAGCTCGCAAAACGAACCGAAATCAGAAATCTGGCGAACAAGGATTGGAAGTCCGGATGGACATCCGATCGGATGACCATCCGACCGGATGACCATCCGACCGGATGACCATATGATCGGATGGCCATTCGATTGAACAGTCATCCAATCCAACCATCCCACCGCCTTACCCTCTCTGTCACCTATAAATACCCGCTGTCACATCACTATTCACTGATGTGACAGCCTCCTCGGACCAACGCTGATGTGTGTGTAGTGTGATAGGTTTTTATGTATATTTTTAGCCCTTTTTACACTTTAGTCAAGTTTTAAATTTATAAAACATGATATTTTACTAACACTAAACACACATATGGGCAAGTGCACCCATCGTGAGCGTAGTATAGCGTTGGTAAGATACCGAGGTCGTCCAAGGACACAAGAGCTTTTAGTACCGGTTTATCATCAACGTCTAATCAAATCAAAAATTTAGAAAAAGGTTTTTAAACAGGAAAACAAAACTAACTAAAAATGCTAAAAATAAAAATAAAAACAGATAGACAAGATGAATCACTTGGATCCGACTCGCCTTTAGTGTAACCTTTGATTATTTCCGCACTTTTGCACTTTTTAAGAGATTATCTTAGTTATAGTAGTAGGCCCCTCTTTTGAATGTGATGTTACCCTCAACCCAGTAGTTTGAGTCAGCATGGATACAATCCTAAAGGGTTGGATTATTGAAAGATAATTAATTAAGTTATTAATGCGTAATGTGGTAGGCCCCTCTTTTGAAGGTGACGTTACCCTCGGCTAAGTAGTTTAAGTCAGCAGGGATACAATCCTAAGTAGCCGGGTTAATGTTTTAATAGTAGTTTACATATGAGGGGATTAAGAAACTCGAACCCCCGCCATCCAATACCAGTGGGTATTGAAGGATGTCCTACTAAGCTTGACCCAGGTCCTTGCAGGATCTATACACTGAACAAGGCAAGACGCTTACCAAACCATTCCCATAACTCCCGACCAGGTAGCCAACATGCGGAAATACAAATCTGTCACACCCCCAAAATACCCCATGCGGAAACCCCCGCAAGGCGTGTGACGTACCAGGATCCAAGCCACCAATCACATTGAACCCATAGTTATATTTAAATAAAACTTTCATATATTAACGTTAAGTGTTACAACGTTACAAATAATTCACAATATACAGCGGAAGCATAATTCATTCGTTAAGTGTTTATAAACCACATGTAAAAGCTATTAGTCTTGTGTTGAGTTTCCATGTATCTTGACCCATGACCACTCCAGCTTCCTAGACAGCAAGTTCCAACAAATATGCAACTAAAGGCCTGCAAGGCATGTAACAACGAGTCAACAACAAAGTTGAGCGAGTTCACAGTTGGTGTTCGTTTTAAAGTAGTTTCAAAAACCATGAGTTTGTTTGCAACTATATGTTAGTCAGCTTTCCTTGTTTTCCAAACCATAATCAGTGGGGGCTACCCCATGTTGTAAACCACTAGACTAGTTATATATATATTGGCGTCCTTCCCAGTCCGAGGACGGAGGTACGTATTCTACCCAACCGAGAATACGCAGGTTAAATGTAGGCGTCCTTCCCAATCCGAGGACGGAGGTACGTATTCTTCCCAATCCGAGGACGGAGGTACGTATTCTTCCCAATCCGAGAATACGCAGGATTAAATGTAGTCTATTAGTGGTGAATATACAGGTTTCATCTTAGCTTCATAATCCCATTCCGATGCCTTAAGAGTGTGAACTCACCTTGGTTTGCTCGGTAAGATTAAGCACTCGCTTATCAACTATTCAAACATGTCCTAGAATAGTTACCGAAAATAATCAGTCTTTGGTGCACATAGTCCGCATATTCCATGTATAATCAAATTATGTATTCATTGCGCATATATCACACAGCCAAAATACACGTAGCACACATACATAGTTCCAATCATACTAGTTCATCCATCAACCCCCAACATTAGCAAGTAATCACTTAACACGTATTCTGTTAATAGATAGGTCCGATTCATGATTTCATGCGTGCAGGATATCCAATACTGAACCTTTCAACACACAAGTAGGTAAACCAATCATGTTAAGGATCCACTTAGTATTAATATAACTCACTATAACCCATCATTTATTCGAATCACATTATCATAACAATTCCTAAGCGGATTAACTGCCTATCGACATATCATGATATCAACTAATTCTGATCATCGTTATCATCATCAAGCAATCATATAATCAAGTAAATATGATCATAAACAACTTCTTGCGCACTTAACTAGTAATAACTAATAACATGCTAACCATTTCATTTAACAATTATCATCACCATCAACACTCTAAATCCTAAACAATCGCGTAATCTCCTGCACTTCCCACTATCCTCCTATGGAGAAACACATGTTTCGTCGGAAAGAAAGGCGATGAAACCTTCCACTTTCATCGACACATGCTTGAAGAAACTCTATATGTTTCGTCTAGTTGATATGTGACGAAACCATATGTTTCGTCGAACATCATGTTTCGTCGAACATCAAATACAGATCCAAATCAGTTACAGTTTCATCTTTGCAACCCTATGTATTCACATTATCATACCACTTGTAGTAATGATTTGCACCTATCACTCATTCACAGTACTTGCTTGAAATCACATGGGTTTTGACAATTGAGAATCAAACAAAACATAAGTGGCTGACAATTGTTATATGCACACAAATATCATTGAAATATCATTGGGCCGAATGAAGTTAGTGGCTGCCATTTTATTTATTGACACATGAAATTCTAATACACCATTCACAAATATCGAATATAACTGGACCGCACAATTGAGATAGGCTGACACCAATCACATCCATTCACTATCACACATAAATGTTATCACACAAATATGAAAATTAATAAGTGAGAACTACTAACCAGAAACCTGATTGATCAAGATGCAAACTCGAACAGGGGGGTCTACCACTGCCGTGTATAACTAGAGGAATCTAGGGTTTGGGGATATGATTGTGTTATCATAATACGTAAATCATGGGTGAATATAAGCTAAGTCCAAAGGCCGGCCCCCCTAATACAAGACTCACTTGGGCTCCTCCAAGCCAAAATGTAACAACTTAAATTTCCGGATGTGTGTGTATAACGGCCCAAATCCTGTACAACTAGTACCCGGCCCAAACCATGTGTGTGTGCTTGTTAAACATAATTGTAGCCCAAGCATATTGGCCCAAATACAATGCAAACCGCCTAGTTGTAGGATTCGGCCCAAACGCAACCATGTGTGCTAATCTAATATTATCAAGTTTTACACTAGCACAAAATGTTCAGCACAAGGAGAGGAATGAATAATGGAAGTTTTGGATCATAAGATTAAACAGCACAGACCTCGAATGTTCGGGTTGTCACATCATCCCCAACTTGAAAGAAATTTTGTCCCGAAATTTAGCACGTAGTCACTGAGGAAGCTAGTTAGGTTGCGTAGTTTTCCTGGGGTGTCACATCATCCCCCCGTTAGTTTGGAATTTCGTCCCGAAATTCCACAGTAGCTTCAGCCTCAGTAGTGGTTTCATTGTTCTCGAATAACTGGGGATATTTGTGTTTCATTTGGTCTTCTCGTTCCCAGGTAAACTCTGGGCCACGACGGGAGTTCCAACGAACTCGATCAATAGGTATCCTGGTGCGTTTGAGAATCTTGACCTCCCGGTCCAAGATTTCCACTAGTTCCTCGACAAATCACAACTGATCGTCGATGTTGAACTCCTTGAAAGGAACTATGAGGGTTTCATCTGACAGACACTTCTTCAGACTTAACACATGGAATACGTTGTGAACTCCACTAAGTTCTTCGGGTAGATTAAATCTGTAGGCCACCTTGCCAATTCTCTCCGTGGTTTCCAAAGATCCAACGTACCGCGGGTTGAGTTTGCCTTATTTACCAAAATGAACTACACCTTTCCAAGGTGAGATGTTAAGTAGTACTCGATCCCTCAACCTAGAACTCGAGTGTTTTCCCGCGCTTATCAGCGTAGCTTTCCTGACGGTCACGAACTGTCGCCATTTGTTGTCGTATTAGAGCAATCTTCTCTGTTGAGTCTACGACGAGTTCTGGGCCAGTGATTTGGCGGTCGCCAATCCTCTGCCCAACAAAGAGGTGTTCAGCACCTCCGTCCGAGTAATGCCTCGAACGGAGCAGCCTGGATGCTGGTGTGGTAACTGTTGTTATACGAAAACTCCACTAAAGGTAGATGCCGCTCCTAGCCATTACCAAAGTCGATTACACATGCTCGATGTATGTCTTCAAGTGTTTGGATGATGCGTTCAGTCTATCCATCCGTCTACGGATGATATACTGTGCTCATGTCTAGACGTGAACCAAAAAATTTGTACATCGCTTGCCACAAATCAGGTGCAGATTCGTGGGTCGCGATCAGAGATAATGGAGGTTTGCACCCTGTGCCTAGCAACCACTTCTTTCAGGTAGATGACTGTGAGTGTAGAAAACTTATCCATTTCCTTGATGGCTGGAAAGTGTGCTGGTTACGTGAGACAATCAACGATCATCCAAGTGATAGTGTTTCCCTTTCGAGTTATAAGTAGACTAGCGACAAAATCCATAGCAGTCTGTTTTCGCTTTCCTTATAAGTGTTTCTGGTCGCTAACACTTCACCTCGACTTTCCCACAAGTCTAAAGTCATTCCCATACCTAGCTGGGTGGGCCTTCATGCCCGATTACCAGTACACGGTTTATAAATGCTAATGCCTCTCATCAAAACCCAGATGACTAGAATATCGAAGCCGGTGTGCTTTGCTCAACACGAGTTCCCTACAGTTGCAGTATAATGAGACCCACATTCGTTCCATGAGGTAACGAGTATCGTCGGACCTGTCAAACGTTGCTTCCCCATGCCCCGCATGGGTTCGACTTGAAAATCCTCTTCTTTCAGTTCTCCAGTTTGAACCGAGCGATTCTGATCAGGTAAGTTAGAGTCGATAGTGAGCTGCAAAGCTCGTGCACGTTCAAGTCTCATAGTTGTAATCATCCTAAAGTTCCCTCCAGCAATGCCATTAACTGCTTTAGCTCTACCGAAGCCAAGGTACACGGGAGGCCCTTGTGATCGGTCTAAATGACGCATGTGGTACCGTCCAAGTAATGCCTCCATCTAAAAATCCCAAGACCACGGTTTTCACCGCCAGTTGTGTGTCGTGCAGTTCCTCTTTGTAACTCCATCACGTAAGTCATCACCCTCTCGTGTTGCGTCGGTGTGTAACTGGGACTCTGATTCGGACCATCATGGTATACCACTAAGTCACCCGCACCCTCGGGTAAAGACGATGCTCAATGCATTGTAGAGTTGGAATTCGAAAGCTGAAAAGACGTCCTCCTGTTTCGTCTTTCACGAACACAACACCCTGCTGTGCTAAAGGGATTTAAGCTGCGGGACCTTCAAAAATCCTGTGAGTAATCTGCGATAATATCAAGCGGGTCCAAGAAATTGATGTACCCTCGAAGGACTCTTTGGTGTCGATCAGTTTCCAACCAAAACGGGTCTTAGCGAGATCCACGTACATTCCCATTTTGTTGGTTATATGACCCAAAATGAATCCAGACGTTACCGTTTAACAAGTCTTTGCACGGAGTGGCTCATCCCCCAGAGTTCCAAAATAGAATACATATACCGCCCATGTTGTTCCTTGCTCCTGGTAATGATTCTAAACGTCAACCACAAACCCGGTCGATTCCTGTGGTCCATAAAGCTGCTGGTGTGTTGATCAATTCAATGGTCACGTGTACAAAGTTGAAGTGGTCGCATTTGCGTTCGATGTGTCATCCTTAGAGCCTTCTCCCCTTGGACCTTCTTCTGATGATAGTTCGGTCGTTAGTCAATCCTCAAATGGAAGCTTGTCCCTTGTAACTGGTCGACAGGTGGCCAATGCATGGTCGAGACAAGCGGTTCCTAACTGTCACATTGTTACGTCCTCGATAATCGATACACATACGAAAAGGATTATCTTTACTGGTATAACTGGGGCTCCCCAAAGCGAAAAAAGAACTAGGTCTGACAAACTCCTGTCCAACAGTTCTTGAAGTTGATTAGATAGTTCTTGCAACCTTCCTGGTGCAAGACAATAAGGAATACAAGTAACAAGGGCTGCTTCTGACATGATACCGATCTGATATTCCATCTGACGATGTGAAGGTACGCCTGATAGTTCTTCTGGTAGCACTTAGGTAGAAATCACGAACAATTGGAGGATCCTCGATCCTCCTTTCCTTAGCCTTGACATCAGTAACGAGTGCTATCATGGCGGGGTAATCCTTCTATGGACACTTCTGGCCTTCACTGCTGAATTGATGCCAACCTCTGCACCGCTCAAATACTTTATGACAGGCGACAACCTTCCCCTCACAGGGTGAAACTGCTCGATGTCTGATTAACCAACCCATACTGACTACTGTATTAACACCATCGTGGGTAGTAGAAGGAAGATAGATGTCGAAAACTTGTCCCACAAGGTTGAATTTGCATCCCTACAACATATGATGCCTTAATTGACTTGCCATCAGCCTTTCGAGAAGCATCAGGGTTAAACAGGACAGAAACGAAGTGATTAGCTACCCGTTCAAGCTTCCAAGTTGCCACCAACCTGGCGTCGCCCACGTCAACCCTAAATGCCCTTCCATGAGCATCATTTCCAGTGTTGCTGTTTTCATTACAAGGATTTCAAGTGCTATCGTTGTTCCTTTGGTCGTTGTCTTTTTAACTTAACCACGGCCAATCCATGTTGTAGGCACCTTTCTTTCCATACTGTAGGCTAGGGTTACGAATACCTGGTTATCGCTGTGACTGCTGCTCCCAATGTCGTTGCTCGAAACGAAGCCCTACGATTCTTCACCATCAAGGTCCATCTTTTCACATTCTGAGCTACGTCCTAATGTGCTACTCACTGTGCTGGCAGTTACACATTCCACGTTATAGTCGATTGTCATTGCTTGTGTCCTGATTGATTCGTAAGAGTTGACTCCTATGAGTCGCTGACATGGGTTAAGGATTCGATTGAAGCCAATTCGCTGGTGCTCGTTGCCGGTAATCAGGGTCGTCAAAGTAATGAGGTTGGTAAAGTACTACGCTCAACCTCCTGTCCATCGATGTTGCAAGTTGTTCGAGTAATACAAAGTATGTTGCGGGATTGTTGCAGAAGTGATCACACTTCGGGATCTAAGACGTCAATACATGAGTTCCAGCAAGCGAAGAGGGGTAAGAAAGGTATCAATCAATCATTCAACGCTGCGACATCCAACTCAGGGACGTTCGTATAAGCACCTAACATTCTACATGGTTCGTTAGGTGTTCAGATGGGTGTTCAGGTAATACTCGATAGCATCGAGATTCGAAAGGATCCAGAGATGAATGAAAAGTTCACGTTCGAGTAGGGGACAATCACTGCTATGACCCCTATAGGTTTGTTACGTTTCACATCGATCAAATAACGGAACAGAACCCCTTTTCCACTTGTTAAGGCTCACTGGGACTCGCATGCACCCCACATTATTATTATGTGTGCACCCACAATAATATTGTGATTTGCATGCTCATCTCAACTCCTCTTAACTTATGTCAAATGGTTCCTCAAACTCGAGTAGCAAACAAAGAGCATCACGATGCGTAAGTCACGAATGTTTAGGGAAATACCACCCTATCAGTCACATAACACATGCAAGTTATACATAAATTCATACTGTTGTGCTAAACGTGCAATCACATGCAATAACATATGTAGGTGCTCACTAGTTATGTAGTACAATGAGTATACGAGAGACGGACCTTGCAATCTGGAGCTGAGTGTCATGGTCGTATTCACGTTTTCAGAACTGTTCGGTTATAGTCTGGTTTTATAAAAACATTTTTCCCCTTTTTAAAACCAAGTTCACTATAACCAATGGCTCTGATACCAATCTGTCACACCCCCAAAATACCCTATGCGGAAACCCCCGCGAGGCGTGTGACGTACCAGGATCCAAGCCACCAATCACATTGAACTCATAGTTATATTTAAATAAAACTTTCATATATTAACATTAAGTGTTACAACATTACAAATAATTCACAATATACAGCGGAAGCATAATTCATTCGTTAAGTGTTTATAAACCACATGTAAAAGACATTAGTCTTGTGTTGAGTTTCCATGTATCTTGACCCATGACCACTCCAGCTTCCTAGACAGCAAGTTCCAACAAATATGCAACTAAAGGCCTGCAAGGCATGTAACAACGAGTCAACAACAAAGTTGAGCGAGTTCACAGTTGGTGTTCGTTTTAAAGTAGTTTCAAAAATCATGAGTTTGTTTGCAACTATATGTTAATCAGCTTTCCTTGTTTTCCAAACCATAATCAGTGGGGGCTACCCCATGTTGTAAACCTCTAGACTAGTTATATATATATTGGCGTCCTTCCCAGTCCGAGGACGGAGGTACGTATTCTACTCAACCTAGAATACGCAGGTTAAATGTAGGCGTCCTTCCCAATCCGAGGACGGAGGTACGTATTCTTCCCAATCCGAGAATACGCAGGTTTAGTGTAGGCGTCCTTCCCAATCCGAGGATGGAGGTACGTATTCTTCCCAATCCGAGAATACGCAGGATTAAATGTAGTCTATTAGTGGTGAATATACAAGTTTCATCTTAGCTTCTTAATCCCATTCTGAACCCACTGGGAATCCCATGCCTTAAGAGTGTGAACTCACCTTGGTTTGCTCGGTAAGATTAAGCACTCGCTTATCAACTATTCAAACATGTCCTAGAATAGCTACCGAAAATAATCAGTCTTTGGTGCACATAGTCTGCATATTCCATGTATAATCAAATTATGTATTCATTGCGCATATATCACACAGCCAAAATACACGTAGTACACATACATAGTTCCAATCATACTAGTTAATCCATCAACCCCCAACATTAGCAAGTAATCACTTAACACGTATTCTGTTAATAGATAGGTCCGATTCATGATTTCATGCGTGCAGGATATCCAATACTGAACCTTTCAACACACAAGTAGGTAAACCAATCATGTTAAGGATGCACTTAGTATTACTATAACTCACTATAACCCATCATTTATTGGAATCACATTATCATAACAATTCCTAAGCGGATTAACTGCCTATCGACATAGCATGATATCAACTAATTCTGATCATCGTTATCATCATCAAGCAATCATATAATCAAGTAAATCTGATCATAAACAACTTCTTGCGCACTTAACTAGTAATATGCAATTTAACTAATAACATGCTAACCATTTCATTTAACAATTATCATCACCATCAACACTCTAAATCCTAAGCAATCGCGTAGTCTCATGCACTTCCCACTATCCTCCTATGGCGAAACACATGTTTCGTCGGAAAGAAAGGCTACGAAACCTTCCGCTTTCATCGACACAGGCTTGACGAAACTCTATATGTTTCGTCTAGTTGATATGTGACGAAACCATATGTTTCATCGAACATCATGTTTCGTCGAACATCAAATACAGATCCAAATCAGTTACAGTTTCATCTTTGCAACCCTATGTATTCACATTATCATACCACTTGTAGTAATGATTTGCACCTATCACTCATTCACAGTACTTGCTTGAAATCACATGGGTTTTGACAATTGAGAATCAAACAAAACATAAGTGGCCGACAATTGTTATATGCACACAAATATCTTTGAAATATCATTGGGCCGAATGAAGTTAGTGGCTGCCATTTTATTTATTGACACATGCAATTCTAATACACAATTCACAAATATCGAATATAATTGGACCGCACAATTGAGATAGGCTGACACCAATCACATCCATTCACTATAACACATAAATGTTATCACACAAATATGAAAATTAATAAGTGAGAACTACTAACCAGAAACCTGATTGATCAAGATGCAAACTCGAACATGGGGGGGGTCTACCACTGCCGTGTATAACTAGAGGAATCTAGGGTTTGGGGATATGATTGTGTTATCATAATACGTAAATCATGGGTGAATATAAGCTAAGTCCAAAGGCCGCCCCCCCTAATACAAGACTCACTTGGGCTCCTCCAAGCCCAAACGTAACAACTTAAATTTCCGGATGTGTGTGTATAACGACCCAAATCCTGTACAACTAGTACCCAACCCAAACCATGTGTGTGTGCTTGTTAAACATAATTGTAGCCCAAGCATATTGGCCCAAATACAATGCAAACCGCCTAGTTGTAGTATTCGGCCCAACGCAACCATGTGTGCTAATCTAATATTATCAAGTTTTACACTAGCACAAAACGTTCAGCACAAGGAGAGGAATGAATAATGGAAGTTTTGGATCCTAAGATTAAACAACACAGACCTCGAATGTTCGGGTTTTCACACTATCAAGATTTTCTTAGGTTCTGCGAATCTTAGCGTTGACCACGGCCCCGTGTTCGCTGGCCACGCCCCCGTGTTGGGAAATAGAAGCTTCTACAGCTTTGTCTTTTCTGCAGACACTTGGGCACGCCCCCGTGTTCAATGAGCACGGGGCGTGTTCAGCCTTCTGATGTCTTGTTTTTGCTTGGGAAGATGCTGTCGAGGGGTCGGGCATGCCACATTTATTCCTTTTCTTGTATTATTGTTAGATTTGGCTGCATTTTTGCTTCTTTTGTTCATTTAAGCTCATTTAACCCTGAAAATACAAAAGGAAGACAAAAGCACACTTTTCCAACATTAATACTAAAAAAGGGTTAGTTTTATGTCTCATTTGATGTAATTTATATGTTGCATTTTACACACATCAAATACCCCCACACTTGAATCTTTGCTTGTCCTCAAGCAAAAGTCTTTATTTTGTGGCTTACACACCTATATGCTTGCCAAGCAATCAATCCTCCTCCTTTTTAACTATAAACCTTTGTAAGTATCAAGAGGACTTTGGGGAAGGGTTAGGCTTGGGTTAAAGGTAGGTGGTTTTGGGTTAGTGGTTAGTAGAAAAGGGCGAAAGGCGTAAAAAGCGTCGGTTTTCGTAAGACTTTTTATTTTTATGACTTTTTATTCTAATGAAGCAATTCTTCAAACAAAGTTCTTTTTGATGAACTTGTTTGTTTATTTCTTGACTTCATCATCATATTTTTTTCATTTTTTATTTTTTTGATAAGGAATGTCCCATGAAAATCGAGCTTTTTACTAAAATAAAGGGTTTAAAATGAAAAAAGGGTTTTGGTGGGTAAAGGGTGTTTGTTTTGTGGGTTTAGAAATGAAAAGGTTTAGGCTCAAAGGGGTTAACTAGGGGGATTTTGGGTAGGTGGTAAAAGAAAAGAAAAATAATGGTGTTGAAAGAAAAATGGTTAGTCCTAATGCCTCCATCATTTACTTACTTGGGTTTAAGTTGGTAAGGACCGGGAATGTATCGTCATGGCAAGTTCTAGAGTCGTAAGAAGCCAAGCGGCTATTCACACAAGAAACGAAAAATGAGCATTTAGTTTAAAGATGTGTATTTGTATGCTCAAAACTCACATTTTTTGGGAATGGGTTTTTATGTGATCAAGTATATATAATCAAATTTTAACTAGATTTGTCATGCCGTTTCATAATTTTCTTATGTTGGTTCTTTTTATCACGACGCTATCGGTTGTAAATTTGAAAAAATATATCCTTTTTAGAACTTGTAATTCCCAAATTAAACCAAGACAAGTAAAAAATGAATTTTTTTTGAAAATATTTGGGGTGTTTAGCGGTTCCAATAGAGTTTTGTATAAGGCTTGTAATTAGGACTTGCAAAATTCAAGGTTTTAGCATCACCCCCCCCCCACTTAAATTACACATTGTCCTCAATGTGTCCCAAAAATAAGTTTTAGGTTGATTGAATGTGTAAAAGGTGTGTTAAAAACAAAATTGTATGTTACTGGGCATCTGGACACGACCCTGTGTCGGATGAACACGTCCCCGTGTACAGATTTCCAGTAACGAGAACTTACAGAAGGTGGACATGGGGGCGTGTCGGGTGAACACGACCCCGTGTTGGACAAAGGTCTGCAACATTTTGACAAACTGCAGGTCTGGGCAATGGGCACGGGGGCGTGTCGGCTGAGCACGACCCCATGTGGACAAACTGCAAAAATGTGAAACAAGTTTTTGGCTTCGGTTTTGCTGTCCCGGCTTTAGTAGCACTAATGTTCAGTGCTCTAAGCCTCGTATGTACCTGTTTAAATAATAAATACCACACCAAACAATAACAAACATCCTAAATTACAAAAGTTCATCATCCACGTCACAAGTTAAAAAGAAAAAGAAATGCAGAAATTAAAAAGAGTTAAGGAAAGTAAATTGTTCAACAAGTGGCACGCAGGCCAGAAATTGTTCATAAGATAAGGGGGATAACCTGTGAGACCTCCATACGTGGGATCCTACCTCCAACTCCTCCTGCTCAATCCATGTCCTCGTCGTCATCATCATCACCTCCTACATGGCCCTCCATATACTCCCGGATGTTTCCAATGTCATCCTGCATGTCGGAGATGTTTCTCTCTATCACTCCGACCCGGGCGTATGTGTTGCTAGCCATGTTGTAGGTGTTCCTGGTGCACATAAGGTTTTCCTGCAATAAATCATGTAAGCTTTGAAAGTTAGGAAAACCGCCTCCTTGTGAGGAGGATGGACCCAGATCACCTTGGGGCTGGTAGTGGTACTGAGGAGGAGGACGGATGTGTGGAGCGTGTAGGACTAGAGCTTCCTGAGGGTTCCATGCATGCCCTTGAACCGTTTGAAATCTGATCAACCCGTCATCTGCTTCAGAAATTAAGTTCATGGAATGGCAAATGACCATGTCCACTCTTCCCGACCATGGGCTTTTTTTAAAAGACCTCGGCATCCTAGCAACAAAGTGTTTGAAAAGGCAGTAGATCCACCCTCCAAAGAAGATAGGAGTCGGGGGAGTAGCAAGTTGGTTCCAGTGCATGTTGCGGAGTAGCAGTTATGGAACATCAAGGTTGACACGATTGTGGATGCAATGGAGGACAAGCAGATCCCGCAACCCTACAGCACCGCTGCTGTCGTGTCTCTGGCTAAGAGAGTAGGTGAGGACCCTGTGGATGTAGCGGTAAAGAGGGTCTCTTAACTGGGTGCTCTTAGTTCGGCTCGGGTTATAGTTGCCTTCCCCTATTTGAGCCCAAGCAGCTTGGCGTTGGTTTTCCAGAATCTCGCGTATACCCCCGATGTTCTCTTCATCTCCAGCATCCTCTTCCGCGTACAACCCAACTATTGCCCCAAACTGTGCGATCGAGATCGAGTACACAGTTCCCCCACAATGGAACTCTACCCCATCATTGTCAAACGGATCAGCTCTTGTCTTGAAGGCGAACGTGCTGTAGAATTCCATGTTGTATTCATGCACAGAGTGAAGCCGAGTGCAAAGCGCAGCTCGTAGTGGACCGATGACAATGTTGTTGAAGCGGTCTATCTGGTTCACTGCTCCTAGAAGATCCATGCATACTTGTCGTGGGTACTCCTCAGGCCTAGTTCTTAGCACATCATATCTTGCTTGAGCATCCAACTCATTTGCATTGAATCGAGTGAATTTCTTGGCCATCTGAAAGAAAACACCAAACAATTAGCAAGAAACAGTGAAATTTTCGAAGAAAACCGAAAACTGTCTGCTGAACACGGCCCCGTGTTCAGCGGACATGCCCCATGTTGGACTAACTTTGGCTGGACACGCCCCCCTGCTCACTGAGCACGACCCCGTGTCCAGGCGTCTGTTTACCAAAATTCCAATTTTTCGACCCGGTCCCAAAAATTTGAAATTTTTTGGTCCAGTAGGGGCGGTTTTCCCCGAAAATGAAACCCCAAGTGCCGTTTTTTCCAAAACAAACCGTTTACCCCTTCAATTTTATCTTTTCTCGGAAAAATCTAGGGTTCTTCAACTTGAACCAGATCAAACCTCAAATTTTTACATAAATTTGTTAGCACTAGTATAGATACATGTTATAGGAAGTAAATCAACGTGTATTGTTTTTGTGAGAAATCGGGCAAATCAACAAACAATACAAGTTGATTTACTTCCTATAACATGTATCTATACTAGTGCTAACAAATTTATGTAAAAATTTGAGGTTTGATCTGGTTCAAGTTGAAGAACCCTAGATTTTTCCCCAAATCTTGATGTTAAACTACATGCATGAACTTAATCTAACTAGTTATAAGGGTAGAATCATACCTTGACGTTGTTAGAAGGAGGGGAAACGTCGAAATCTGCAGAAAAATCGCCAGAACTCGAGAGTTTTTGGGGAAACGGGGCGTGTGGAATGAAGAAACTGAATGAAAATGGGGGTTTTATCCCGACAGTTGCGCGGACACGGCCCCGTGCTCGCTGAGCACGGCCTCGTGGGCGGGCAAAATTATTTTTTTTAGTGCTCGTGTGTAATACCTCGAAAATTTACGTCCAATAAAGTATTGACACGTGTCATAAGCTTTGAATATGTGAAAAAGTGCTTAAGAGGGACTAAAGTTGACAAACAGTGAAACTATGTGAATATAAGGGTCCAAAGTGTCAATAATGGATAAATAGGCCCTACAATAACCCTACATGGAGTTTATAATCTTAAACGATTAGATCATGGATCATACAAAGCGGAAAATGAAAGAAAGTGAGGAATTACAAACTACAGGGGCTAAACGTGTCAACATGTTGAAAGTATACCTCTGAGTGACCTTTTGGAAAACCCGAAGCTTTGTAATGGTAAAATATACTCACTAGAATATGTGGTAAAAATTTCATAAAGTTTCGTTATCGTATGAGAAAGATATGATCAAATTCGTATACGAAGGGGTAAAAGTGTCAACATGTTAATACTACCTCTGAGAGACCTTTTTATAAATCCCAAAAGTTTTGTAGTACATTATTACACCCACAAGAACATCTGATAAAAGTTTCATAAGGATCCAATTCAAAATTTGAGATAAAATTAAAGATTCCAAGAATAAGGGTTAAAAGTGTAAGTATCATAATTCTTGGATTCGGAAGCTTTCTCCAAGCATTCAAGACCTCCCAATGCATGGCCACACTCCCTAGGACACCCCAGACCTGTTTTCACTGACTTTGCATGATAAAAATGTCGGAAAGATCGAATAACAAAAGTGCAGGGACTGAACATGCAACAAAACAACAAAACAACAAAACTTGAGATTCAGCACCCTCGCGTAGCGCGAGGACCCGTCGCGCGACGCGACGGGGGTGTTTTCACAGCAAACTGGCAGATGCCAGTTATCCGATCTGTTTTGGTTGTTTCCAGCTGTAATCGATACAAGGGGCTCTCCAATGGGTTTACATGCAGCTAGGGGCACTTGGACTCATCTTATATCATCAGTAGACTCATGTGGCAGCCTCAAAGGAGATCAAAATTGGCATAAAAGGGTCTTGAAGCTTGAAACTTTGAACACTTGCAATTACAAAAATTCACAAGATCATCTCTGGAGCTCTCTGGACATCAAGCCAACTTTCTAGTGCTCTCTAAGCTTAATTAGGACTCTTGTAAGTGTTCATAACTCTTTCAAATTCGTTCTAGCTTAGTATATTAACCGAAAGTCAATCCATCGTAATTTAAGTTTGACTTTGTGATTAAACGAAAATTGCTCAGTCATTTCTCGAATTGAAAGTACCTACAAGTTGGTATTTATATGGGTAACAAACCCTCAAAAGGGTATTTTCAGATTCCCACTCTAAGTATGATAATTGTCGAGTCAAAGCTTGTTTCAAAAAGTCAACAGAATGTGTATTTGCAAATTTAAGTATGATTAGCAATGTAGGGTACATGCAACCTGTTTGATCATTAAAATAACTTGGTAATTAATGTAAGAACATGTCTCAACATGTTCATCTCGATAATTTTCAGTTTAAACCCGAATCGGAACCGAAAGTCGCATAAATTGACTTTTTCTTTGACTATCAGTTCTGATCCGTTCTTGCATGTTTGAGATCTGCCTTAGAGCATAATTTGGACCAAGTTTCATATAAGTTTAACTCTCTGAGATTTTACTACTTGGTTCAATACTTATCCGATTCATATGCATGTTTCCGATTTATGCTTAAATGTGACTATTATGCCCTTTTTACTATAAAATGCGATTTTTGAAAAAGTGAAAGAGTAGAAACATTTGTTACTGATTTATAAACTTGCACCAGAAATTTGATATCAGTTTGAGGTCTAGATTAAGAGTTATGCTCGTTATCGTAATTTGAAACCTTTATGATAATTAAACGGCGTAGTTAGCGCATAGCCTATTTAAACCCACTTTTTGATATCAAACTTTTTACCCACTGATGTTATATAATATTTTGGGATTTTTAAAGACTTTATTTAATTTTTGGCTGAGCATAACATAGGTCTCTAAGTTTAATTCGGTTAATACCGATTTTGCCCTTTTAAGCCATAAAATGAGTTTTATAAATCCTTTTGACCCCAAACATTTTTCTACTGATTTTATTTGATAAATAAAATATTTTGAGCATTCTGGAATTAAAAAAATATCAGCTTTCTTTTACAAACCCGGAAACGACTCCAAATCGCCTTTTTAAGCGTTTTTATCGCATAGTATGCACTATAACCATATTAGACATATAAGATTGATACCTACTGATGTTTTTAGCATATTTTTATATAATAACAGTAAGTACAAGTTTATAAACTCAGGTTTCCAATTTTGACATTTTTAGCACTTGTGAAATTACCAAAATACCCCTAAGGTGCATAGTTTGGTTTTAAATGATAAGTTTCACATATGGGTCATACCCTACTGTAATAACATGTTAAATTAAGTATATTTACTGTATAAATCAGACCAGTAACTCAGATTTACAAATAAACTCTTTTATAATCTTTTAAATGACCAAAATGCCCTTATGAGGCATAATTTGTGTTTAAATCCATTTTTGGCATAATAGAAGATATCTTACTGATATTATAACATATTTAGAGCATATTATCTCAGGGAGCTTGCATATGACTCTTACAGTTACCCGTAACGCTCTTTTCGCGTTCGGTTCGATTTATGTAACTAGTTTGCATAAATTGACCGAGACGGGTCAAACATTATCATTTTTGTCTCAAAATCCAGAATGTATTTAGTATACCCATATTATACAAGTATTCAAACTTGTCGGGTCTAAATCACATTCTATCCGGTCTTCGCTTAATCGTGCGTTTGAACCGTATCGTCCTTAAAGCTAACCGGTCTAAGCTTAAGCTTAAATAAAGACCCGTTAGAAATCTAATAGGTTATTATAAACCTTCGTTCCAGATTAGGAGCACCGGTAAAAGCTACTTGCAATTTGCTTATTGTGAATTATACTTTACTCAGGTAAATACTTTTAACTTATTTTCCCTATACGGGCTTGGGTTACGGTATATAGAATACCGCTTGATCGAGCATCAAATCTTACATCTTTGGGTGGTTAATTGAATAATTTGATCGGCTCGTTTAAAGAGTCTTGTTCACTTAAAGCCTTTGGGGGGTTAATGACCATATCCCGGATATCCTTGGCATCATCTTACGAGATGGCCACGACCTGAGCACGGGGTGTAGGCGTACACCTGTCAGTGTATAACTCCATAATGTGGTGTGTCTATTGATCTTTAACCCGGAAAAGATCCGGGCTACTGAACGCACAAGTAACATGTAATTCGTTCACAAGATTATATTACAAAATTATCCCAAGTTATAAAAATGTTTTGTGCCATGAGCATTCAAATAAATTTTCAAACCTTTTCAAAATGAGTCAGTTAAATTGTATTTACCAGTGTAAACTGACGTATTTTTCTCAAAAAGATTAAGTGCAGGTACTACGCGTACTAGGCTGGCTGTCTTCTAGAGCGTCCACAATAAGTCTCGCAAGCTTGGATGACAATAAAACTGTTGAACAATATCTTATTATATTTTGATCCGCCTGTGGATCCGTTTCAACTATTTGTGATATTTAATATTACACTTTATAAAAGTTGAAATGAATCTATCTTTGCTTCCGCTGTGCATTTATATATTATGTTGTTTGTCTATGATGATACCAACTACGTCACGATACTCCCCACCGGGCCCACCGGTGACACGTGGAAAATAGGGGTGTGACAGGTTGGTATCAGAGCCAACTCTGAGTAAATTAAACACTAGTCTTTTGTGTTTAATCTCAGTTACACAATTGCACAATCCTCGATTCTCGAGTCTAGACAAAGAACTTAGGAAATTTCCAAATAATTGCTTTATTTCTAACTTTGTCTTATATATATTTTTGTGTTGTATCACTTGTTGTTTTTGACAGGTTCACAAAAATGCCGCCACATATGAGAGGAAGAGGAAGGGGAAATGGAGCACATGTAGCCCCAAACGACCACGAGGCCGGACCGTCACACCGGCGAACACCTCCGGATCCTCATAACACAGATGCACAAGATCTTTGGAAGTCTTTTACCGAACCAGCTAGGCGCTCAGTCTCACTGAGTACCTCCCCGTCTATCCCACACTCCTTTGGGCCTCATTCGGAGAATGAGCCCCACAACTCTCAACAGTCCTACATTCCCCTGCTAGGACACAATTCACCCTTTGACCATCCATCACCCGTCTTTCAGGGCCAGTTCAACCCTGACGACTACCTAGGAGCAGCAGTGGGTTTTATCCCACTTGGACCAGAAGACCACTTTTCTGATGGCAACCCGATGGACATCGATGAAGATACCGATGCTGCAATGCCACCATCAGGAACACCGAACCACCCTATCGAGATTTCAGATGGGTCACCGTTTATGGGATCACCTTACAATGGTCCCGACAGTTTTGAGGAGAACTTCAAGCAGTATGACTGGGCATTTACTCCCAGTTACCATAACTCTCCCCTGCACCAGCCACATCACTCTCCCCTGCACCAGCCACACCACTCTCCCCTGCACCAGCTTCAGCCCAACTCTCCCCTGCATCAGCTACAGCAGCAGCAGCAGCAGAATCCCTCCAAGGATTCCCGACTAGTCGTGGTCACTCCGCCGCCACCACCGCCTCAGCTTCAACCTCCCTCGCCTCCGAGGCGAAGGAGAACGACAGTGCGAATATCCGCACGAGGGGGAATACGCATCAGCACCCCTCCACATGCAGGTGGCAGCCGGTACTCGCCGGTCCACGAAGAACCAGAGATGGGGGAATCCTCACACCCCGTCTCTGAAGTAGTCTCTGCGCCAGTCGCGCCACAGCCACCATTGGGTTTTGGAGACCCAATTCCCACTTACACTGGTGCTGCATCATTCAACCCCTTCGAGCAGCCGATTCACACGGGTTACAACTTTACAGAGGATCCCTACTGGATAGCAGCAAACTCCAACACTCTCTAACCGGGAGGTCACTATGGAGGTCCCTGGACTACGGGACACTCGACCTATGGATACCCATCATATGGGTATCAGCAGTCACAGCCTCCTCAACCTCCGCATTATCAACCACAACCTCCTCAACCTCCGCATTATCAGCCACCACCTCAGGCGCCGGCAATGTCACCGCCGCAATTTCAAGAAATCCTTCATGAGATACATGAGGTGCGACAAGAGATGCGGCATGAGTTGCGGGAAGATCGGAGGCACAACCGGGGGATGTTTAAGAAGATAGTGGATTTGATCAAGGGTAAAAGCAAGAAGGGTCACTGAATCCTTTGTTTGTTTATTTATGTTAGTTGTAATCATGTCCCTGCGAGGACATTTATTTCTGTTCTGCCCCTGCGTGGGCATGTTTTTCTATTTTGACCCCTGCGTGGGTTTGTTTTGTTAATTGGCCCCTGCGTGGGCATGTTGTTTATGTAAAAGTCCCGATTAGGGCAAACTCGTACTGGTTTAAATTTTTAATTAGAATGTTTGATTTAAGTTTTTTTTATTTTAAATTATGTGCATAAACATAGTATATGAATAAATGAAAAATAACATTTATTATTTTGATTTACCATTTTAATAATATAATAAGGATCTTAAAAGGTTCAATTCTCTGTTAAAAAAGATTCAATATGGAAGAACCTGTTTAAAAAGATTCAATTCTCTGTTAACATCTGTAAACATGTTAACATTCTTGGCTAGTGTGATCCGTAAAATCACACATGTCACCCTTTTAATAAATTATCCAAGTTTAATATTTTTATATATATTTGGTTGTGACATAATGCCTACGGGTTATAATTAATGTCATATAAAACAAAAGGCAGCTGTAGTTTATAGACTCCCTGCCAAGAAAAGGATTGATTTGTCATATTTATTCAAACTTTAATCCTACAAGATCTAAATTTATAATTTAGAAATTTGTCTACGTGACTAGGCTTATTATGCCAATATTATATTTCATTCTAAAAAGATTACTAGTAAAAAAAAATCCTGAATGAAATTATTAAATTAACTAATATGGCTTTTATTTACCAAGGTTAATAAATCGTCAAGAACGATAATACTGTTTAGGCCTCTAAATAGACCTTGTCCTTATTTTTATGTAGCAATTAAGACTACATGGCTAAGTCTGAAGAATTAAACAGTCGTCCAGCAGAAAACCCTGAAAATGCTAAGATATTAGTAACGGGTGCGGAGTTGAAAGCATTAGTGAATGATGCTGTTATCGAAGCACTAAATAGACAGTATAGTGAATTGAGCGGGACCCGAAGTAGGACCCGATCTGCACCACATTCCAAACCAAAGACACGCTCGGAAGCTCATAGCAAACCGCCCTCTAAGAAAGAGGTACCTAAGAAAGATGAGCTCAAGAAGGATGACGATCGACATTCATCTAACCAAAATAGTGTCCCGTCAAAGAAGGTCGAGCATAAACAGGAACCGCGTGGTAAGTTCTATACATACAAATACTTCGTCTCATGTAAACCCCGGGACTTTACTGGGGAAAAGGGAGCGGTCGATTGCATAACTTGGTTGGACGAAATGGATACGGTTGTAGACATCAGCGGTTGTGCTGAAAGGGACGTAGTAAAATACGTATCCCAATCGTTCAAAGGAGAAGCACTGGCGTGGTGGAAGTCTCTCATACAAGCTGCTGGAAAGATCCCACTCTACAATCTATCATGGGATCAATTCGTTGCTCTTATTAAGGATAATTATTGCCCGCAGCACGAAGTTGAGAGAATTGAGTCAGACTTCCTATCTTTAGTGATGAAGAATTTAGACTGCCAGGCATACCTCACCACTTTCAATACCCTATCTAGGTTGGTTCCATACTTGGTAACCCCAGAACCTAAGATGATTGCTCGCTTCATCGGGGGTTTAGCCCCAGAGATAAAAGCAAGTGTTAAGGCATCAAGGCCTGCAACCTTCAGATCAGCAGCTGATTTATCTCTCTCTCTTACCTTGGACGTAGTCAGGTTGAGAGCACTCAGGAATTCAGAAGAGAACAAAAGGAAGCGTGAGGACGATACCTCACGAAGATCAGGAAAGAAACACCGAGGAAATGACGACCACAAGAAAGGTTCGGGATCTAAGAGAGATGGGCAACAATCGGGGGATAAGCCCAAATGTAAAACTTGTAAGAAGAACCATTTTGGGAAGTGTCGATTTGAGTCAAAATCCCAGTCTCACACGAGATCCTGCGGGATTTGCAAATCTACGGATCATAAGACTTTGGAGTGTAAGAAACTGAAGGATGCAACATGTTACGGTTGCAACGAAAAAGGGCACATTAAGTCTAATTGCCCAAAGAACGCCAAGGAAACCGAAGATGGGAAAAAGACCAATGCGAGGGTCTTCAAGATGGACGCTAAGGAAGCTGTTCAGGATGACAACGTGATCACAGGTACTTTTCTCGTAAATGATGTTTTTGCTAGAGTATTGTTTGATTCTGGAGCAGATAAGTCTTTTGTAGATAATAAGTTTTGTGAGTTGTTGAAATTACCTGTAAAAGCCTTAAGTGTGAAATATGAGGTGGAATTAGCTGATGGAACCATAGAAACCGCCTCAACTGTTTTAGATGGATGTGTTATATCCATTAGGAATCACTCTTTTCCTTTGTCCTTACTTCCCTTTAAGCTAGCCGGTTTTGATATAGTGATAGGCATGGATTGGTTATCGCATAACCAAGCCCAGATTATGTGCAACAGAAAGCAAGTAGTAGTCAAAACCCCGTCTGGTGAGTCACTTACCATTCAGGGGGATACCCAGTATGGATTGCCTGAGCAAGTGTCTATGCTCAAGGCATCTAGATGTCTGCAGAAGGGTTGTGTCATTTATATGGCACAAGTTACTATAGACGAGCCAAAGCCTAAGATTGAAGACATCCCTGTCATTTCGGAATACCCTGAAGTTTTTCCCGAAGAACTACCTGGCTTACCACCAGATAGGCAAGTGGAATTCCGAATTGACATCATTCCGGGTGCAGCACCAGTAGCAAGAGCACCTTATAGGTTAGCACCAACGGAGATGAAGGAATTAAGGACGCAGTTAGATGATCTGTTAGCTAAAGGTTTTATTAGACCTAGTTAGTCTCCTTGGGGAGCGCCGATCTTGTTTGTCAATAAGAAGGATGGATCGATGCATCTGTGCATCGATTACCATGAGCTTAATAAAGTCACTATCAAGAATAGGTATCCTTTGCCCAGAATCGACGATCTGTTCGATCAATTGCAAGGGGCAAGCTACTTCTCTAAGATCGACTTGAGGTCAGGCTATCATTAGTTAAAGGTCAAGGATGAAGATGTGCACAAGACAGCGTTTAGGACTCGTTATGGTCATTACGAGTTCCTAGTGATGCCTTTCGGGCTCACTAATGCACCGGCCGCATTCATGGATCTCATGAATCGCGTCTGCAAGCCTTACTTAGACAAATTCGTCATCGTCTTTATTGACGACATCCTTATTTACTCGAAGAACCAAGCTGACCACGAGAAACACCTTCGTTGTATTCTCAAACTTCTACATCAGGAAAAACTCTACGCCAAATTTTCGAAGTGCGAGTTTTGGCTTCGAGAAGTCCAATTCCTTGGACATGTGGTAAGTGAGCATGGTATCCAAGTGGATCCCGCTAAGGTAGAAGCCGTTATGAATTGGCAAGAGCCGAAGACACCTACTGAGATTCGTAGCTTCCTGGGTTTAGCAGGATATTATAGGCGTTTCATCGAAAACTTTTCTAGGATTGTTGCGCCCCTAACTTCATTGACACGTAAGAAGGTTAAGTTTGATTGGGGCCCTAAGCAGCAGGAATCCTTTGACATTCTGAAGAAAAAGTTGAGCAATGCACCAGTGTTAACATTGCCCGATGGTATAGAAGAATTTGTGGTGTACTGTGACGCATCACACACTGGTATGGGCTGTGTACTAATGCAGAAAGGCAAGGTTATTGCCTACGCTTCACGACAGCTAAAGGTACACGAGAAGAACTACATCACCCACGACTTGGAGCTGGGTGCTGTTGTATTTGCATTAAAACTTTGGAGACACTACATGTATGGAACCAAGTGTGTGATCTATTCAGATCACAAGAGCCTTCAACATTTGTTCAATCAGAAGGACTTGAACATGCGACAAAGACGATGGATGGAAACCCTAAATGATTATGATTGTGAAATAAAATACCATCCAGGCAAGGCAAATGTAGTTGCTGATGCCTTAAGCAGGAAAGAAAGAGTGAAACCAATAAGAATCAATGCCAAGCGCATCGAAATCAGGAATAGTTTGAACGAAAGGGTGTTAGCTGCACAAAAGGAAGCTGTGTTGGAAGCTAACTATCCTGAAGAAAAGCTAGGAGTAACTGAGGAGCAGTTATCCTATGACAAAGTCAGAATGCTAAGATTGAATGGACGAATATGGGTTCCAGTTTATGGAGGACTTCGAGATGTTATCCTCCAGGAAGCCCACAGTTCCAAATATTCTGTTCATCCTGGAGCTGATAAGATGTACCAAGATCTAAAGGCCAACTACTGGTGGATTGGTTTGAAAAAGTCTGTAGCTGCTTATGTAACTAAATGTTTGACTTGTGCGCAAGTCAAAGCGGAACACCAGAAGCCGTCAGGTTTGTTACAACAACCTGAAATTCACACGTGGAAGTGGGAGATGGTGACGATGGATTTCATCACCAAATTGCCAAAGACGAGGAAGGGAAACGATACTATATGGGTCATAGTGGATAGACTGACGAAGTCAGCACATTTCCTACCCATTAAGGAAACTTACAGCTCAGACATGTTAGCTCAATTATATGTAGATAAGATCGTAGCTCTACATGGTGTACCATTGTCAATTATCTCCGATAGAGATACAAGATACACCTCTCATTTTTGGAAAAGTTTCCAACAGTCTTTGGGCACGCGCTTAAATTTTAGTACGGCTTACCACCCACAGACAGACGGACAGAGTGAGCGTACCATTCAAACATTAGAAGACATGCTTCGTGCATGTGTGATTGATTTAGGTGGCAGTTGGGATAAGCATCTGCCATTAGTCGAGTTCTCCTATAACAATAGCTACCATACTAGTATTAAGGTTGCGCCCTTTGAGGCATTATATGGTAGAAAGTGCAGAACACCCATTTGTTGGGCAGAAGTAGGAGACGTTCAATTGTCAGGACCAGATTTGGTTTTTGAAACGACGGACAAGATTGTCCAGATTCGCGATCGTTTGAAAGCTGCCAGGGATAGGCAGAAAAGTTATGCGGATCCAAAGCGTAAATCTTTTCACTTCGAAGTAGGTGACAAAGTACTGCTTAAAGTATCACCCTGGAAGGGAGTGATGCGATTTGGTAAGAAAGGCAAGCTAAGCCCGAGGTACATAGGACCTTTCGAGGTTATCGAACGTGTCGGGTCAGTTGCTTATAAGTTAAACTTGCCTGAAGAGCTTAGTGCTGTACATAATGTTATTCACATCTGTAATCTGAAGAAGTGTTTCGCTGATGAATCACTGGTCATACCGCATACGGATGTACATATAGATGAGAGTTTGAAATTTGTGGAAAAGCCATTGTCGATCGAGGATCGACAGGTAAAGAAGCTTCGAAGGAAGCATGTGCCTATTGTGAAAGTCAAATGGAATGCCCGTAGAGGTCCCGAATACACATGGGAGGTAGAATCCACGATGAAAGAAAAATACCCACATTTGTTTCAGTAAATCTCGAGGTCGAGATTTCTTTTAAGGGGGTGAGGATGTAACACCTCGAAAATTTACGTCCAATAAAGTATTGACACGTGTCATAAGCTTTGGATATGTGAAAAAGTGCTTAAGAGGGACTAAAGTTGACAAACAGTGAAACTATGTGAATATAAGGGTCCAAAGTGTCAACAATGGATAAATAGGCCCTACAATAACCCTACATGGTGTTTATAATCTTAAACGATTAGATCATGGATCATACAAAGCGGGAAATGAAAGAAAGTGAGGAATTACAAACTACAGGGGCTAAACGTGTCAACATGTTGAAAGTATACCTCTGAGTGACCTTTTGGAAAACCTGAAGCTTTGTAATGGTAAAATATACTCACTAGAATATGTGGTAAAAATTTCATAAAGTTTCGTCATCGTATGAGAAAGATATGATCAAATTCGTATACGAAGGGGTAAAAGTGTCAACATGTTAATACTACCTCTGAGAGACCTTTTTATAAATCCCAAAAGTTTTGTAGTACATTATTACACCCACAAGAACATCTGATAAAAGTTTCATAAGGATCCAATTCAAAATTTGAGATAAAATTAAAGATTCCAAGAATAAGGGTTAAAAGTGTAAATATCATAATTCTTGGATTCGGAAGCTTTCTCCAAGCATTCAAGACCTCCCAATGCATGGCCACACTCCCTAGGACACCCCAGACCTGTTTTCACTGACTTTGCATGATAAAAATGTCGGAAAGATCGAATAACAAAAGTGCAGGGACTGAACATGCAACAAAACAACAAAACTTGAGATTCAGCACCCTCGCGTAGCGCGAGGACCCGTCGCGCGACGCGACGGGGGTGTTTTCGCAGCAAACTGGCAGATGCCAGTTATCCGATCTGTTTTGGTTGTTTCCAGCTGTAATCGATACAAGGGGCTCTCCAATGGGTTTACATGCAGCTAGGGGCACTTGGACTCATCTTATATCATCAGTAGACTCATGTGGCAGCCTCAAAGGAGATCAAAATTGGCATAAAAGGGTCTTGAAGCTTGAAACTTTGAACACTTGCAATTACAAAAATTCACAAGATCATCTCTGGAGCTCTCTGAACATCAAGCCAACTTTCTAGTGCTCTCTAAGCTTAATTAGGACTCTTGTAAGTGTTCATAACTCTTTCAAATTCGTTCTAGCTTAGTATATTAACCGAAAGTCAATCCATCGTAATTTAAGTTTGACTTTGTGATTAAACGAAAATTGCTCAGTCATTTCTCGAATTGAAAGTACCTACAAGTTGGTATTTATATGGGTAACAAACCCTCAAAAGGGTATTTTCAGATTCCCACTCTAAGTATGATAATTGTCGAGTCAAAGCTTGTTTCAAAAAGTCAACAGAATGTGTATTTGCAAATTTAAGTATGATTAGCAATGTAGGGTACATGCAACCTGTTTGATCATTAAAATAACTTGGTAATTAATGTAAGAACATGTCTCAACATGTTCACCTCGACAATTTTCAGTTTAAACCCGAATCGGAACCGAAAGTCGCATAAATTGACTTTTTCTTTGACTATCAGTTCTGATCCGTTCTTGCATGTTTGAGATCTGCCTTAGAGCATAATTTGGACCAAGTTTCATATAAGTTTAACTCTCTGAGATTTTACTACTTGGTTCAATACTTATCCGATTCATATGCATGTTTCCGATTTATGCTTAAATGTGACTATTATGCCCTTTTTACTATAAAACACGATTTTTGAAAAAGTGAAAGAGTAGAAACATTTGTTACTGATTTATAAACTTGCACCAGAAATTTGATATCAGTTTGAGGTCTAGATTAAGAGTTATGCTCGTTATCGTAATTTGAAACCTTTATGATAATTAAACGGCGTAATTAGCGCATAGCCTATTTAAACCCACTTTTTGATATCAAACTTTTTACCCACTGATGTTATATAATATTTTGGGATTTTTAAAGATTTTATTTAATTTTTGGCTGAGCATAACATAGGTCTCTAAATTTAATTAGGTTAATACCGATTTTGCCCTTTTAAGCCATAAAATGAGTTTTATAAATCCTTTTGACCCCAAACCTTTTTCTACTGATTTTATTTGATAAATAAAATATTTTGAGCATTCTAGAATTATAAAAATATCAGCTTTCTTTTACAAACCCGGAAACGACTCCAAATCGCCTTTTTAAGCGTTTTTATCGCATAGTATGCACTATAACCATATTAGACATATAAGATTGATACCTACTGATGTTTTTAGCATATTTTTATATAATAACAGTAAGTACAAGTTTATAAACTCAGGTTTCCAATTTGACATTTTTAGCCCTTGTGAAATTACCAAAATACCCCTAAGGTGCATAGTTTGGTTTTAAATGATAAGTTTCACATATGGGTCATACCCTACTGTAATAACATGTTAAATTAAGTATATTTACTGTATAAATCAGACCAGTAACTCAGATTTACAAATAAACTCTTTTATAATCTTTTAAATGACCAAAATGCCCTTATGAGGCATAATTTGTGTTTAAATCCATTTTGGGCATAATAGAAGATATCTTACTGATATTATAACATATTTAGAGCATATTATCTCAGGGAGCTTGCATATGACTCTTACGGTTACCCGTAACGTTCTTTTCGCGTTCGGTTCGATTTATGTAACTAGTTTGCATAAATTGACCGAGACGGGTCAAACATTATCATTTTTGTCTCAAAATCCAGAATGTATTTAGTATACCCATATTATACAAGTATTCAAATTTATCGGGTCTAAATCACATTCTATCCAGTCTTCGCTTAATCGTGCGTTTGAACCGTATCGTCCTTAAAGCTAACCGGTCTAAGCTTAAGCTTAAATAAAGACCCGTTAGAAATCTAATAGGTTATTATAAACCTTCGTTCCAGATTAGGAGCACCGGTAAAAGCTACTTGCAATTTGCTTATTGTGAATTATACTTTACTCAGGTAAATACTTTTAACTTATTTTCCCTATACGGGCTTGGGTTACGGTATATAGAATACCGCTTGATCGAGCATCAAATCTTACATCTTTGGGTGGTTAATTGAATAATTTGATCGGCTCGTTTAAACAGTCTTGTTCACTTAAAGCCTTTGGGGGGTTAATGACCATGTCCCGGATATCCTTGGCATCATCTTACGAGATGGCCACGGCCTGAGCACGGGGTGTAGGCGTACACCTGTCAGTGTATAACTCCATAATGTGGTGTGTCTATTGATCTTTAACCCGGACAAGATCCGGGCTACTGAACGCACAAGTAACATGTAATTCGTTCACAAGATTATATTACATAATTATCCCAAGTTATAAAAATGTTTTGTACCATGAGCATTCAAATAAATTTTCAAACCTTTTCAAAATGAGTCAGTTAAATTGTATTTACCAGTGTAAACTGACGTATTTTTCCCAAAAAGATTAAGTGCAGGTACTACGCGTACTAGGCTGGCTGTCTTCTAGAGCGTCCACAATAAGTCTCGCAAGCTTGGATGACAATAAAACTGTTGAACAATATCTTATTATATTTTGATCCGCCTGTGGATCCGTTTCAACTATTTGTGATATTTAATATTACACTTTATAAAAGTTGAAATGAATCTATCTTTGCTTCCGCTGTGCATTTATATATTGTGTTGTTTGTCTATGATGATACCAACTACGTCACGATACTCCCCACCGGGCCCACCGGTGACACGTAGAAAATAGGGGTGTGACATCGTGTGAGTGTCCTGTTTCCCAAAACTTGGTTTTAGAGATCTTACCGATTCAGATGCGTTCCCGATTTTTCGTAACTTACTAGGTATGATGTTGATGCTTTCATTCTTCGACCGTTTGAAGCGATATTTCTTCCTCTTCATCCTCAATAAATCCTTGATAAAGCTTTAGCCGTTGGCCATTGACTTTGAATGGAATTCCATTCCGAGATTTAATTTCGACTGCACCGTGTGGGAAAATATGGGTGATGGAAAAAGGTCCTGACCACCTAGACTTTAATTTATCAGGAAATAATCGAAGTCGTGAATTAAACAATAGAACCTGATCTCCTACTCGAAATTCATTAGGTTTAATGTGTTTATCATGCAAATTTTTCATTCTTTCCTTATAAATTTCGGAGTTGGAGTATGCATAATTCCTTAATTCGTCTAATTCATTTAATTGACAAAATCGATTTTTACCGGCAACCTCTAAGTCTAAGTTTACATTTTTAATTGCCCAGTAGGCCTTGTGTGCTATTTCTACTGGCAAATGACAGCTTTTTCCATAGACGAGCTTATATGGGGTTGTACCTATTGTCGTTTTATAAGTAGTTCGAAAAGCCCATAAAGCATCATCTAATTTATCGGCCCATTCTTTTTTATTTAACCCTATGGTTTTTTCGAGTATTTGTTTTAAACCTCTATTAGTCACTTCGGCTTGTCCATTTGTTTGAGGGTGATATGCCGTTGAGACCCGGTGATAGACCCCATACCTTGTTAAGATTTTTTCAAGTTGATGGTTACAAAAATGGGTACCTCTATCACTTATTAATGCTTTTGGTGTTCCAAAACGAGAGAATAATCTTTTTAGAAATCTTACCACGACTCTTCCATCATTTGTTGGAAGTGTCTCGGCCTCGGCCCATTTAGACAAGTAATCTACCGCCACAAGTATGTATTTGTTTCATTTTGACGGTGGGAAAGGTCCCATAAAGTCGAGTCCCCACACATCAAAAATTTCACAAACAAGAATGCCATTTTGTGGCATTTCGTTTTTGGAAGAAATATTACCTGATCTTTGGCAAGCGTCACATGTTTTGACAAGATTTTCAGCGTCTTTGTAAATGGTTGGCCAATAAAATCCTGAATCAAATACCTTTCGTGCGGTACTAGCGGCACCATGATGTCCTCCGTATGGACCTTCATGACAATGGCGGAGAATTCTTCTTGCTTCACTACCATGTACGCATCGGCGGATGAGTTGATCGGCACACATTTTGAAAAGATAAGGATCTTCCCAAAAATAATGCTTTACATCGGCAAATAATTTCTTTCTTTGATGATGTGGCCATCCTTTTGCGACCATACCGCTAGCTAGGTAATTAGCATAGTCGGCGTACCATGGCTCTTCTCGGTATTCCACCATTTCCTGGGACTCCGTTGGGAGATCTTTTCATTTATTTGCTCATCCCTGGTTACCTCCAAAGCTGGGTCTTCCAAGCGCGATGATCTGCTGCGGTGTTTTCTGCTCCTCTTTTGTCTTTTATTTCAATGTCAAATTCTTGGAGGAGTAGAATCCACCGAATCAAACGTGGTTTAACATCCTATTTCTTGAAGAGATATCGAATGGCTGCATGATCTGTATAGACTATTGTTTTAGAAAGAACAAGATAAGAACGAAATTTATCAAAAGCAAATACCACCGCTAGCAATTCCTTTTCTGTTGTTGTGAAATTTTCTTGTGCATCGTTAAGTGTTTTACTAGCATAATTAATTGGGTGAAAATGCTTATCTTTTCTTTGTCCCAAGACGGCTCCAACTGCAAAGTCACTTGCATCACACATGATTTCGAAAGGTAATTTCCAATCAGGCGCTATCATGATAGGTGCATTGACTAGCATTTCTTTTAGGGTTAGAAATGCTTGATTGCAATCCTTGTCAAAGATGAAAGGGGTATCTTTTTCAAGTAATTTTGTTAGAGGCCTTGAGATTTTAGAAGAGTCCTTGATAAATCGTCTATAAAATCCGGCATGCCCTAGGAAACTTCTGATAGCTCTAACAGAGGATGGGGGTGGTAACCGAGAAATAGTGTCTATTTTTGCTCGATCAACCTCCATTCCTTCCCTTAAGATTTTGTGACCGAGTACTATTCCCTCTGTTACCATGAAATGGCATTTTTCCCAGTTAAGGGCGAGGTTAGTTTCCTCACATCGGGATAGCATTCGCTCAAGGTTATCGAGGCATTGGTCGTATGAATCTCCAAGATAGAAAAGTCGTCCATGAAGAATTCGATTGTCTTTTCTATCATATCATGGAAGATGGCCACCATACAACGTTGAAAGGTTGCGGGGGCATTACATAGACCAAAAGGCATGTGTCGATAAGCAAAAGTTCCATAGGGACATGTGAATGTTGTCTTTTCTTGTTCTTCGGGTGCTATCGGGATTTAAAAGTAACCTGAAAAACCATCTAAGAAACAATAAAATTTGTGACCGGATAATCTTTCTAACATTTGATCAATAAAAGGTAAAGGAAAGTGATATTTCCTTGTTGCTTCATTTAATCGACAATAATCTATACATACCCTCCATCCTGTGACGGTTCTAGTTGGTATTAATTCATTTTTTTCATTAGTTATTACCGTCATACCTCCTTTCTTTGGAACTACTTGGACGGGACTTACCCAAGGACTATCGGAGATTGGGTAAATAAGTCCGGCGTCAAGTAATTTGATGACTTCGTTTTTAACCACTTCTTGGACATTTGGATTTACTCTACGTTGTGGTTGTATTACCGATTTATAGTCATCATTCATCAAAATTTTGTGCGTGTATATGGAAGGACTTATTCCTTTGATATCTACAAGCTTCCAAGCGATCGCATTTTTGTGTTTTTTCAAAAGCGTAATTAATTTTTCTTTTTCTAAACTAGTTAATATTGACAAAATAATTACAGGTGATTTTCCATCTTTGTCTAGAAAAGCATATTCCAAACCTTTTGGGAGTTCTTTGAGCTCAAGAGGTGGGTCCTTAGGAGACTCTTTATTTGGTTGCTCATTTCGATCAAGAACCACAAAAGTTTGTTCTATGGCGACCTCTTCTTCAACAAAGTGGTCAATTTCTTCTCTTGTATCGGGTGGTTCATCTTCATCTTCAATTAGGGGGTCATTATTGCCGAATGGATATTTCATTGAACGCTCAAGATCGACACTCTTTTTAAATACCCCTAATTGAATAGATAGATTGTTGTACTTCCGGTTTTCAAAGCTTCGTGGGTTTTTACAAAAGGTCGTCCCAACACTAGATGAGCGTCATCAAGGATGACAAAGTCGGTTGGGATTACCATTTAGTTGGTTTGGACCAAGACATCCTCAACTACCCCTATTGATTTTATTACTTTCCGATTAGATAGAAAAATGGGTATTTGAAGTGGAGAAAAATCACTAATACTTAATTTTTCGAAAATGTAGTTTGGCATTATATTAACACAAAGATCTTTATCAATTGTGATATTACTAATAAAGGAGTTTTGAAAAAAACATGGAACCGGTGTAATGTTAATTTCAGATGGGTCTTCTTTTATTAGCGAAGTTTGATCATTTGTTAACTTAATGCTTACCGTTTCGTCAATTTTAGTGTTAGTGTTTAACTCTTTTAAAAACTTTGCATGAGTGGGTACTAAACAATGATTTTCGAAAGAAGGTGACAAGAGATTAATTTTTTCAAAATTAGACTCTTCTTGAATTTTAAAGTTATCGGACTCACCTTTCTCGTTGTTTAACTCATGTGTCGGTTTTTCACTTACTTGTTCTTCCATTTTTACATTTTCAACTATCTCTTCTTTATTACAAGTTAATTCTTCTCTTGCGCGGGACTCCTCTTCCCTTGCGCGAGATTCTTTTATGCAACGTTCGATAGTTTTAATGTGTTCTATTATCTTATCGGCTATGTGGGTGATAGAGTAAGGATCGGGATCCTCAAAGCTCAAATCCGGATGTTTGATCCTTTGTTCCTCGTAATACTCATATGAAGTAGTTGGTTCACACCATTTTTCTTCATTGTAAGTATATGATGGATAAGGGTCGTAATTTTGTTCTTCATAATACTCATATGAGGTGGGTTGTTCACGCCATGGTTCCTCATAATAAGCATATGAAGGTGGAGGCTCATATCTTGGTTCCTCAAAGTATGAGTATGAAGGCTCATACCTTGGTTCATAAAATATGAGTATGAGGGAGAAGGTTCATACCCTGGGTCTTCATAGGATGTGTATGAAGTGGACGGCTCGTACCTGGGCTCCTCATAGTAGGTGTATGAAGTGGATGGTTGTAATAAGTCACAATATTGTACCGAGTGAGGGTCACCACAAATGGTGCAATAGTCTTCCCTATAATCATCCTCCTCATAGGTGTAGTTGTAACCTCCTGAGTATTGATCCATAAGAATCACTCAGCAGATCACAACAGAGTCTCGAGACCAGAAAACAACAATAAAAACGGAAACAGAGGCTGGACACGGCCCCGTGTTCAGTGGACACGGCCCGTGTTTAGGATCTGTATCTGGGCATTTTAATAAAAGTAACTGGTTTTATGCTGCACGGGGGCGTGTTCAGTGAGCACGGCCTCGTGTTCAGACTCTGTATCTGGGTGTTTTATAAAAAAAATGCAGCACGGCCCCATGTTCAATGAACACGGCCCCGTGTTCAGGCTACTGTAAATGCAAAAACTAACTAAGATGCAGAAAATGTGCGCGCGTTTTAAAAAGGTTTTGAAAAACTGATTAGGCCGTCGATTTTAAGCTTTCTTAAAATCCTTGTGTCCCCGGCAACGGCGCCAAAAACTTGATCTGTGTGTGTAGTGTGATAGGTTTTTATGTATATTTTTAGCCCTTTTTACACTTTAGTCAAGTTTTAAATTTATAAAACACGATATTTTACTAACACTAAACACACATATGGGCAAGTGCACCCATCGTGAGCGTAGTATAGCGTTGGTAAAATACCAAGGTCGTCCAAGGACACAAGAGCTTTTAGTACCGGTTTATCATAAACGTCTAATTAAATCAAAAATTTAGAAAAAGGTTTTTAAACAAGAAAATAAAACTAACTAAAAATGCTGAAAATAAAAATAAAAACAGATAGACAAGATGAATCACTTGGATCCGACTCGCCTTTAGTGTAACCTTTGATTATTTCCGCACTTTTGCACTTTTTAAGAGATTATCTTAGTTATAGTAGTAGGCCTCTCTTTTGAAGGTGACGTTACCCTCAATCCTGTAGTTTGAGTCAGCAAGGATACAATCCTAAAGGGTTGGATTATTGAAAGATAATTAATTAAGTTATTAATGCGTAATGTGGTAGGCCTCTCTTTTGAAGGTGACGTTACCCTCGGCTAAGTAGTTTGAGTCAGTAGGGATACAATCCTAAGTAGTCAGGTTAATGTTTTAATAGTAGTTTACATATGAGGGGATCAAGAAATTCGAACCCCCGCCATCTAATATCAGTGGGTATTGAAGGAGGTCCTACTAAGCTTGACCCAGGTCCTTGCAGGATCTATACACTGAACAAGGCAAGACGCTTACCAAACCATTCCCTTAACCCCCGACCAGGTAGCCAACATATCTCCATATAGACCGTGGAGATATGAATGGTGACAATCTTTTATTTTATATAGACAGTAAAATAATGCCAAGACACCACAGACAAATGATAAGGAAGTTTCACCTTCAACATAAGAAACTAGTTATTAAAGTCATTAATACATAACCAAATAAAAAGTGCGAAAAGATTAAAAATAAAAAGTATTACACTAAATGCTTATCTTCACCAAGTGATGTAAGAGACTTAGGCAAACATGGCCTTTGATTGTCAAGAACTCTTACGATCAATCTTGGATCCCGAGACTACTACACACACTCTATGATGGATGATGGATGATGGATGATGGATGATGGTGGTGGATGTGGGTTGTGATGGTGGTGGTGGGTGGGTGAAGTGTGAGAGAGGTGGTTTGCCAATGGATGATTTGCAAGTGAGCCAATCACCTATATTTATATCCTGCACAGAAGCCCAGACACGACCCCGTGTCCATTGGGCACGGCCCCGTGTCCATTGGGCACGGCCCCGTGTCCACCCATCTTCACTTTCTTCATTAAATGCAGTTTGTCTGCATTAGTTGACCACGGCCCCGTGTCTGCTGGGCACGGCCCCGTGTGCAGAAGCGTATCTGTACTATCAAGATTTGCCTAGATTCTGTGAATCTTAGCGTTGACCACTGCCCCGTGTCCGCTGGCCACGCCCCCGTGTTGGGAAATAGAAGCTTCTATAGCTTTGTCTTTTCTGCAGACACTTGGGCACGCCCCCGTGTTCAATGAGCACGGGGCGTGTTCAGCCTTCTGATGTCTTGTTTTTGCTTGGGAAGATGCTGTCGAGGGGTCAGGCATGCCACGTTTATTCCTTTTCTTGTATTATTGTTAGATTTGGCTGCTTTTTTGCTACTTTTGTTCATTTAAGCTCATTTAACCCTGAAAATACAAAAGAAAGACAAAAGCACACTTTTTCCAACATTAGTACTAAAAAAAGGTTAGTTTTATGCCTCATTTGATGTAATTTATATGTTGCATTTTACACACATCAACGCACTCCCTCTCATTCTAAGGCACTTTCCCTTCGTTTTCAAGCGATTCTTGTAAGTTTTCTTCGTAATTCTTGTACATCTTTCATCTTTACACACTTTCTCACTAGAATCTGCATCAAAATCATACTTTTCACCATGGAATCACCCGATTTGGGCTTCTTGAGGATGACGTCATCAGGTCTGTTGGTACAATCGGCTATGTGATGTCACCCCGTCAAGGTTTAGTCCAGATCTAAGAATTTTCTACATGTTTTACCACGAATCTTTACAAAATCTAGACATTTTCAGTTGATCACATGTTTTTCTTCAAGCTTCCTTAACTTTTTACTCAAATCAGTGAAATCTGGATCCAAACAGGCTGTAGACTGTTCTTTAGTCTAGAGTCGGTTTGAAAACGGATTATCACCGGAGAGATGACCGAATTACGGGTCAGACATGAAACTCCATCAGGAACAGTTACCCTGATCGAACGGGGTGATTCCCATCCAATTAGGCAGGTTGAACCTTGGTGGGTTTCTGTTGTCTTGATACGTTACCACGTCGTCTCCGTTAAACTCAAACTTAGAAACTTTACGAAAGTTACAAAGGAACAAAAATCACTACAGTCGAATGACCATCCGATCGGACGATCATCCGATCGAACGGTCATTCGACCGAACGACCTATTCCCCGTAACCTTTAATACTTAAACTATTTTAATCAGAACTTTGAACTATTAAACTTACACTCGGACAGTCATCCGACCGAACGACCATCCGCCCGGATGACAATTCGTTCAAATGACTAGAACTTATACTACAACGAAAACTTCAAAAGTTTGAAACATTTTGCAAAACACACTAACTGATCGAATGGTCGTCCGACCGAATGGCCATCCGACCGGATGACCATCCGTACGGTTGACCATCCGAACATGAAGCAGACACTCTTATTCAATGTTCGCACGATTCGACATTTTGTTCAACACTTACATTGTTATACTATAATCAGGCTAACTCCAGTGCTCCCTTCGATCCAAATAGTTGGTGTTGATACTTAGAACCCACTGTGAGTATGCTCGATCCCTCTTTGTTTTAAACACTTTTGGGATGCAACATGTATTCTATAAACTTGACACTTGAAACTATTTGAAACATACTCTATCCGCTGTGAACATGAAACTTGAAACTTGTGATTCTTGAGACTTTTATGCTATGTGAACGTTTAATCCTTGTGTGTAGTTCCGCCTTAACAATGGTAGCTCTATAGGGGTAATGCACCTCCCCGTTAGTCTTTGGGGTATTGTTAGGATGAGACATTTAACCTCCCGTTAGTCTTTGGGAAAGGCACTTAACGCATTGGAAACTTGGGCTTTCACTTGGACTGCGTAAACTAGCATGGTGAAACTTTTATGTGTTTACGTGACGGATATGAGTCTTTTTAAACTATTATGCTACTATGTACTCAAACTTGTGTACTCGCCAACATTATTGTTGATAGTATTTTAATACATGTTACAGGTTGATAGTAGCTGAGGAAATCAAGAAACATGCTAGGATGCTGCTTAGAAACACATCTTAGTTAATTTAGAAACTTTTGAACAATACTTGGGATGTTATGCAATTGATGCTTTTGTGGTAGTGAAACTTTGGTTGATGTTTAGTCAAAGCTATGAAACTTGATTAGTTACTATTGAAACTGTTAGTGTTATGGAAACCCTTGAACAATCTGAACGCTTAGTGCCGCACCTCAATGTTTCCGCCATCAGTTGGGGTGTGACATGTATATATTTTGACTAATTAGTTCTTTTGACTTTATTATTTAAGCTTACCTTCCTGTAGTCTAAAGTCGCAGGAGAAGTTTTCAGTAGTACTCGATCATGGTGGTGATCGGGTGGTGCCGTGGACTTCAAATCTGCTCATGGTGGTGACGGGTGGTGCTGTGGAGTGACGGTGATTGCTTGATGTAATTGCCAGAGATGGCGATGGTTGGGGTTTTAGTTTCGGCAGTGGTGGGCTAGTGTTTCGGGAATGGAGGTGGGGGTAGGGGTAGGGAAGAAGATGATGTAGGTGGTGTGTAGGGAAGAAGATGATAGTTGACATCACAAGAAAAGGAACAATTAATAGATAGACAACACATCCTTAGTTTCTTTAAATTACAATAATACACAAATAAATATATAAATTGTATTAATAAAATAGCAAAGCATGTGAGGTAACTAGACTGAGTTTTTGGATGACGTTAGTTGTAAAGGTTATATAATGTAACAAAACATGAACATAAAGGTTGGGTTTGACCGATTTCATAGTGAAAGGTATAAAGTGCAGTTTAGGTATAACATAAAGGTCGATTTTTGCAATTTTGTCTAAAAACTGTCAAAACTGAAGCATTTCTGACTGACCTAACAAATCCTGCAGGTTTGACTTGTCTTTTTCTACACCGTACCTAACGGTTCATCCAAAGTCCTCTGTCAAAAAACCAACTAAATCGATCGGACCATAGAACTCCAAAGTGAGGGACTCAGGGGTATTAATTATGTAAAAAAGAAGTCCATGTGGGAATTAATTTGACATAGTTTGATAATTAATCATTGAAACCATTTTTTACTCTCATCCTTTTCTCCCTCAACCTCTTCTATATTACCACAACCAACCACCACCGCCAGCACCCTACCCACTAATCTGAAGACCACCCCGCCAGACTGTCACCAACACCTCACCCCGTTGTATGAACCCTAACCCACCACCAACCACCACTAGCCACCACCACCACAACCCAAAAAAAAAAAGAATCAGTGGCAAAAAAAACCCTCATACAAAACAGTTGATACTTTGAAGCATATTGAAACTCTGACCCAGTCGCAACACTTCGATCCAGAAGTTTTAAATCTAAATCTGATCTAACCTATAACTAGATCCGGCATTGTTTTCAGGTTTTCCATTTAGGGTTTGAATGACGGCGACAAGTAAAGTTCTAAATCCCCTTCCTTTTCCCGTCGGTTGCAAACCCCTTCATTTTCCCGTCGGTTATGTTCATTTCACTTTGGAAAACCCTAGATCTACCGGCAGTGATGAGTAAAGTTTGGTACGATGGTTAGTTTGTCGTCGATGGTGGTGGTTTTAAGCGTTGGAAAGTGTTGCAAGCGACGGTTCTTACCAGGTAGTGGTGGCAGGATGGTGTTGGTGGTAGGTCAGGGTGAGTTAGGGTTTTTTTTGGTTCGATTTTGTGGTTGTGGCAGGTTTGACTGGTTTCAGCTCTCCCCGGCCAGTGAGTTAGGATTTTTTTTGGTTTGATTTTGTGGTGGTGGTGGTGGTGGTGGCAGGTTTAGAGAAAGAGACGGTGAGGAAGATAGAGAGACGATGAGGAACATAGAGAGAGAGTGGTGGTGTTATGAGCAATTTGAACAGTTTTTGTGACTCTGAACAATGATTTTGATTGTTTTTGGTTCTAGTTTCGGGGTTATTGTTTCTTTGAGGGGTGGTGGTGGCAGCCGACAGATGGTAGTGGTGGCTGTTGGTAGTAGAGTAGAGAGAGACGGGGTAAGAAATGTTATAATTAACTTTTGTAAAACATATATAAACAAATAATTAAATGTTCTAATTTATAAACTAGTCCCCAAACATAAGTTTTTTACACAATGGTCCCTGAAGAGATGAAATGACAACAATGCCCTCATGTGCAAGGCACATGACCAGATTTAACCAAAAATACTAACTGGGTTTGGCCTAAAGGACAAAACATGCAAGATTTTGAAAGGTAAAGGACAGCGCCTGTCAACTTTTGGCCAAAAGGACAGCGCCTGAAATTTGATGTAAATATAAAGGACAAAACTTGTAATTTACTCTAAATATAGACTATAGTGTCTTTTAGTTTTCAATTTCTGAATTGAGAAACTTTAAATTTGATTTATGACGGTGGTTGCAGCTTCAACTTTGCAGGAGATTTCAATGGTGGTGGTTTCGGTTGGGTCTGAAAAATGTATGACACGACTCGTTAAAACGCTATAACTCGACATTAAACTAGTTGGTGTTTTGGTAAAGGTCCGAGTTATAAACGGGTCAATACTATTAAGAAGTGTCTAAATAGGTCCCATTTATGAGACACATAACACATATAGTCTGTCGTGTTAAATAGGTTAATAGGCCGACACAACATGTGTATGACCCGTTTATGAGATAAATTGTATTTTAATAATCCTGACTATGGTTTTCTCTAGGCGATAAAAATCCACACTAAGACTATGCTTTGGAGAAGTGAAAGGTGAAAAAAAAAGTGTAGCCACATAGACAAGAGTGGTTTACCTTTTCACTAAGGTGTGTTACGGTAACGTGATAAGTGAGTAATAAAAAATTGAAAAAAGAAATAACAAGATAGAGCTAAATGATTGGTTTGTCTATTGTTAATAATTAAAATATACAATTTTCACATCAACCTTGCGATGGTCTCCAAGGAAAGGCAACACCCCTTTCACACCCTAGGGAGGGAGTGTTCCGCGCCTCACAGGGGCAATCATTTCACCACCACAAGGGATAGCCTAATAATATGACAATTGACATTCCTAACTTTGCTTTCGTTGTCAAGAACAACTCCACTCTAATGCGCTCATTTTTGTTGTTTCCAAACAATATTATTGTTTGGAAACAACAAAAATGAATGTTAAGAGGAAACATGTTTAGTTCCGCATTAGAGTGGAATCCTGATTGGAATAGAAAGCACACAGTTGTTCATTAGGAGTGGACAAAGTTACTTTTCCGTTTGACTGGACATACCCTTGCCAACATAAATGAAAGTTGATATTGGAGTTATTATGTTTAATCATGTCAAATGTGTCGTGTCATTCGTGTTATTGAACTAGTCATTTTAAACTGTGTCATGTCAAACACAACCCACTTAACACAACACGATATGTTTTTCCAGCTACGGTGCAGGTGGTCCGAAGGCAATGGCGGTTTTTGTTGAAGATGTAGGTGGTAGTGTTGGGGAGGGTGTGTTGACTGTTTGATTTTGGTGGGCGGAAATTGGAGGTGACTAACATAGTAACATATGGTGGTGGTTGTGAAGATGACATTTTTTTTGTTCTTTTCATAATTGTTATTATCATGGCATACAAATGTTGAACAATTAAAAACACCGTACCCAAAAGTTCAAATCGAAAGAAAGAAGAAAAAAAGGTGTTCGAAATTGGTTTTCTTTTCCAAATAAGTACAAAACTAACAAGAATTTACAAAATAATAGCTCAATATCCAAAATATAATTTGAACAAAAAAAAAGCTACATAAAAATATAGTAATTGACAAAAGATTTTTAACTTTTTTATAGCATATGGTTTTCTTTTATGGACGAACGGATTGTATAAATAAATAAACATTAGCATAACACAAGTTAATCTATCATATAAGCTCAAATTCGACTGAATTTGAGTTTGTTTAGTTTCAAGCTTGATTCATAAATTATTTATACATGCTCGAGACATTTACTTTATTATTTTACTAGGTTAAAATCATGTATATTACATGGCTTTTATCAGTGAACTTAATTTTATATAATTTTAAATGTGATCATCATCATAAATAATTTTTATTAATTTTATATTAGTTTTGTTGTATCATATAATTTTTTAACAGTGGAGTATTATATTACATAAGAAATTAAGAATAGTGATGGACATTTGGGACTTGGTACCGGTACGAATTTCCCGTATTGAATTTTTTGGGTAACGATTCTGAACCTACTTTTTGATGTTTTCGATACCTGTATTTTACCGAATTTTACACACAAATACTGGTACCATATCAAACGTTTTCGATACTGGTACGGTACCCATTTTTTGACGAATTTCGGTACTGAGCTCATCCCTATATAAAGTACAAAAATATTCACACAAGTAGCAAGACCGTTTAAACACAAACTCGATATGTAAAGCTTTGTGGAAACTCATACAACCTCGACTCAATTCAAGTTTTTAACAAACCCGTATCACTCTGTCCCAAACTCCTAGTTCATTTATATTTTTATCAAAAACATATACAAAATAATACAAAACAAAATAAGATTTTACATATTGATATATACACCTAATATTATTCATGGTGGCGGCGTGAGTTCATTCAACTAAAAGTGCTTAGAAAAGAATCAAAAGTTTGACTCATCATCAATTGTCAAATATGGACACTTACATTTCTCTTTATTTATTCCTGCACTACATTCTCTATTTATTTATTCCTTCATTCGTCCGCACCTTTTAGTGACAAAACTAAAAACCGTCACAAGCATGAGTATCTACACTAATCTTCTTCAGCTTCATCACCATAACCAACTTTATCCATCTTTCCCGCCAAAACCCTCATCAATCTCCTCCACAGGTACACACATTCATTATCATTTATCATTCACGTGTAAAATATTGCGTATAGATTTGTTTAACTGATTTATAAAACATTGCTTCATTTTGCAGGAAACCGTTGCTTGGGGTCTCCGGTTAGTCTCCGATCTAGATCGTTAATAGTAAGATGTGTTTCAAGTAGAACTGCGAATCCGTTTGATTCAGATGAGATTCCGGAATACGCACCAAAACTAACTCAGGTAATTGTTTTCTAGGCCGTCCCTGAGAATCCCACAAAAATTCTGAAGCGGGCCAGTAGAAAAAATGGGCTCCTGAAATATATATATATATATTTTTTAGAAAAATATATAAAAAGTTAAAAAGAGAATATATATGTAATGTGTTAGTTTGTGATTTGAAATTGATTGGATTGCTGCAGAAATCTGTGAAGACGAGATCTGTTCTTGAGGTTATGCAGAATGCGAATTCGATATTGCCTCAAGTGGTTCTTATTAGTACGATTTTGGCGTTCATACGTCCGTCTTCATTCACATGGTTTACAAGCAGGTAAACATTGATCGGGTTGTTAAACTGGTGGTTATGATTATAATATATTTGTTTCATTTGAGTTAGCGAGCCAAACGGGAAGCCGCCGTTAGTAGGTTGCACCATATCAGCTCGCTAAAAGCTTGAAACATGTCAAGCTTATTAAACAAGCATGTGTCTAGATTAGAGATTATTCAATGAATTAGTCTAGGTTCACGTAACGAGCTTGACTAGGCTTATCAGCCTAAACAAATATACTATTTATGTTAATATAATAAATTTTTTTTATAATATATATAGTTGCAAAATAATATTATTATATATAAAATTATGAATTACGTAATTAAAGATTATATACTGTTATACTATGTTAAGTTATATTTATAAATAATAAATCACCCGAATCCAAGCTTTAGACATAGAGGTCAAGATAATCACAAATAATAAAGTAAAATAATAAAAAGAAAAACATTTCAACATAACTACTACAACATGCTCCTTTTTACAGATAAAACAACAACAACCATACCCAGTAAATCTCACAAATAACAAAACTACTTATAGGGTCTAGGAAGAGTGTGATGTAGACAGACCTTGCCTCCATCCATAGGGATAAAGAGGCTGCTTCCAGAGAGACCCCCGGCTTCAAAACAAACAACATACCAACACACCAAGTTAAATAATATAGAAATAAGAAGTCATGAATACCAAGAAAGTGATCAGAGAGTGACACAATATAATGTAAAACATGTATAATAGCATACAACATCATATGGGTATAAACACAAGAAAGCAATCACCTGTAGAGGATAAGAAAAGTCTACGTCCCTAAATATACCTAAGACCCTACTGCAATATCATCTAGAAGTCTTTAACCCTAATTCTACGCCTCCACAAAGTCCTATCTTGGACCATGTTCTTAGAAAGGTGCAACTCTAGTAAATCATGCCTAAAAAAACTAAAAAAGCTTGAATTAGAGGAAATTTAAATCAACAACTCAAATATTAAACTAGATAACTAAATAAAAGCTTGAATAAATAACTTATTTCGTAATATAGAATGCTAGAAAATGATGTGAGCATAACTTAAGGAAATTTGAGGTTTTTGTCATGTTTACTGACAGAAATTTTGGTTGAACTTGTTGGTGTTTTGAAGTTCTTTTTTAATATGAACCATGACCATAATGCAGGTACTATGCCCCAGCTATAGGTTTCTTAATGTTTGCAGTTGGACTTAACTTAAAGGAAAAAGATTTTGTTGAAGCATTTAGAAGACCAGCACCTATCTTTGCCGGTTATGTTGGACAATATGTTCTAAAACCTTTTCTTGGTTATATTTTCGGAACACTCTCCATGACACTACTCGGGCTTCCAGCCGCCTTAAGTACCGATCTTTCTCTCAAAATTCCTTTTTTCAAAAAAATAAAATAAAAATAAAATGGAAGTTTAATGTCTAGAAATTTTGATACAGGTCACGGGATCATGCTAACGTCTTGTGTTAGCGGGGCAACTCTCTCGAACTATGCCACTTTTCTAACTGACCCAGAAATGGCACCTCTGAGCATTGTTATGACATCGTTGTCGACTGCTTCTGCGGTTTTTGTCACACCGTTGTTGACACTTTTGCTTCTTGGAAAGAGGCTGCCGATTGATGTAAATGGAATGGTTTCCAATATTCTCCAGATTGTCGTTTCGCCTGTTGTTGCTAGCTTGCTTCTTAATCGGTAAGATAATGTTGACTTTTCGGGTCAATGACACAATTTTTTAAATTACAAAAAAGATATGAATTTGGAACCTTTTTGAATCTTTTTTTATAAAACATATTAGTTTGAAACAGTAATTGTTGAACCTGTGATGTAATTTGTATCATTTTTCCATTTGAATGTTTGTTTGACCTCAAAAGTCAAAGTGTACCTTTTTAACACACTTCTTTGAGACCAAAATTCTTAACAAGTGTGCTATTGAATACATGTTTCACAGGTTATTTCCTCGAGTTTCAAGTGCGATTCGCCCGTTTCTGCCTCCAATAGCACTTGTGGTGAACTTTTTCTGCATTGGAGCTCCATTAGCAATCAACATGAAGTCAATTGTATCCCCTTTTGGGATAACTATTGCATTGCTTATGTTCGCGTTTCACTTGTCGGGATTCATCCTAGGACACTCATTTTCGGGCATTGTCTTCCGCAACGAACCTGATGTCGAACCGCTCCAAAGAACGTTATCTTACGAAACAGGTAGCAACTTCAACCTGTTTATTTGAGAATGGGTCAATTTGGGCTATGTTTTATCTCTAACTACGTAAATATTAAACAGAAAAATTGCTACCCATAATGTGGTTTTAAAATGAAAATCTTAAAATACTTTTATGAGTAAAATGTCATTTTCGTCCCTGAGGTTTGACCACTTTTGCCCCTTTCGTCCCTAAGATGCCATTTTCATCAAAAAAAGTTTGAAATCTTACCATTTTTATTCGTGAGGGCCAAATTTCGAGGGACAAAAGTCGCAATAATTTGCTAAATGCAAGGATGAAAATGACAACAAAACGCAAACCTCTTTTGTATAATGTAAAATGAATACATTTTTATGTAGGTATGCAGAGCAGCTTGTTGGCACTTGCATTAGCTAATAACTTCTTCAAAGATCCACTTGTGAGCATCCCTCCAGCAATATCAGTAAGTTGACTTTTTATATATTTTGTAGTCAAATAAAGGTAAACAATTTTTGACTATTCAAGTCAAACTGGCTAACTTTAATATTTTGTCCTGTGACGTTTTTTCTGCAGGTCATAATCATGTCATTAATGGGCTTTTCAATGGTGAAGATCTGGGCCAAGGAAAAAAACTGACGGAATATATGATCAATTGATCACTATTAATTAACAGAGTTTACTAAACTTTCATGACAAAAATGTAACCCCGTTACTAAAAGAAAACTCGTTAAAAGATGAGTTGATAGAGGTAGCTTTATGTTGTATATTTTTTTATTAAAAAATTAAGTTTGTATACAAACTTTTGGGATTCCTTGCGTTACTCGGCTGATATAATACGAGAACGACACCGACACTTGGTATAACAACCGAAAGAGATACGTCAAAGAGGATATTGACAAGTGTTTACTATAAAAAACGAATACAGGTACTGATATCGATGTTGTTTGAACAGTATCGGTTCGGTTCGTCACACTCACAATATCGATACGTTACCGGCACTCGCTATAGCTTACTATACCAAAAAAAAAAAACTTTGTAGCGAATACAACTCTAGTTTCAACAATATTTATATCGAAACGTCCAGAGAACCATATAAATAAATACCAGTACCGATATCGATCACCGATGTTTAGTTATCGTATCGTTTCATCACTTTAAAGAACAAAAACATTTATAAATGATTTAATCGATTTGAATAATACTTGTATCGAAACGTAGATAAAAATAAGCACGTCGCAACGTTATATTCAAATTTTTATAAAGCGTTATATTACATTATTAAAAAGACGTCACTTATATAATAAATTAATAATAAAAGAAAACCGTAAGACATCTATGTTGACATTTATGTTTGCGATTTTATCACTTGTAAACTAGTATTCAAAACTTGGTTTTGAGTAAAATTTATATCGACATAGAGATAAAAATAAGAACGTTGCAACTACATATTCGGGACTTTATAAAACATCGTATTTTAAATTTAAATGTTATAAGATGAAAACAAAATATGATTACAAGTAATTATAATAATTAAATAAAAACAAGAATAAGTTACTCTTCATTGAAGAGTAATCATCTTTTAATTGTTGTTATACAAATACCGGTATGAATACTAATGTTGTTTGTACATACTATCGTTTCACTTTGCCATGGTAAACAATAAAAAATCAGTTAAATTTGACTTGTTTGAATATGAATAAAAATTGTATCAAACATAGTTAAAAAGAAACACATCGCAACAATATATTCGGAATTTTATATGTCATTAAATTACATGGTTAAAATAACGAAAAGAGAAAACGATCTCACTTTATATATAAAAAAATAATCCGTGAAACAATTTTGATATTATATACATTTGTGTTTCAGCGAGTTGTACATTGCTAGTCACAACCACATTTTGAGCATAATTTATACCGATAAGTAGATAAATATAATTACATCAAGTAAATTACCCGAAAATTTTATAATATTCAATTTTTTTTTACTCCCGCTCCCTCCAATTTTCCAACTTGTTCCCGCTCAAATTCCGATTCTTTTTATTCGGTTCTTCCATACATACATACATACGTCCTCTAGGTCTCACTTGACACTCACCATTGATCGAGTTCTGCATTCCACACAAACTCCTTACAATAAGTTCTCTTTTTCTCACTTTCTTCTTTGCATTTGCTTGCACATTTTATTGCTGAATTTTGGGGTTAGGGTTTTCAAACCCTAACGATTGCTACTATATATTATGTTTTGTTAACCGACATGAATGATTTATTTTGACTTAGACCAATTAATTATCAATCTTTAAAGCTTAGATTCACATTTTAGGGGAAATTATTCAAAAATATGTTCAATCTAGCGATTATTTTAGCGATTTTGGCACTTCATATCTTCGTTTTGTCATTCACATTTTATTATTTTTTTTGTGACTGTGATGATTCAAAAAAAAGTGAATATAGGTATGAAATTATAGCTGCGATTATTTTAGCCATTTTGATACTTCATATCTTTGTTTTGTCATTCGCATTTTATTTTCTTGTTTTTTTGTGACTGTGATGATTAAAAAAAGAGTAAATTACTTTTTGCATACGTGTGTTTTAGTGGTTTTAACCATTTGAGTTTAAAATCAAAAGGTTTAACGTTCCGAGTCCCTAACCACTCATTTTATAACGTTTTGAGTCTCTGTGTTTTAAAGGTTTTAACCAGGGCCGACCCTGAGAATTTATGTACTCTGTCCGAGCTTGAAAAAACGTGCCCTTAGGCCTTAACCAAATTGGGTATTGGGCTCATTAAAGGTTTAAACCTAATGGAAATAGGCTAATAACATATTTAAAACCATAAAAATAGTTTTGTAAGTGGGCTAATGTTGATGTTTGTATGAGTATATCCTATTAATTTATTTATTTTTACATTTACATATTGGATTATTTTTTTAAATAACGTGCCCTTCGAAGTATCGGACCCTGGTCGGTGGTCCTCCCCGCCCACCCTAAGGGTCAGCCATGGTTTTAACCATTTGAGTCCAAAACCAAAAGTACAAATGTTGAAAAATTGGAGTCAAAACATTATAAAATGAACGGTTAGAAACTCGGGACATTAAACTTTTTGATTTTGGATTCAAGTGGCTAAAACCACTAAAACATAGGACTCAAAAAAGTAATTTACTCAAAAAAAAAAATGAATATAGGTATGAAATTGTAGTTGCTTTCTCAATTGAACATAGTTCTATAAGTTTGACCATGTTATATGATATTGCATTTTCATAAACAAAGCATCAGTAGTATTTAAATGGATTTTCAAGTTATCATACCCATTTTGGTTCCTTTTTTTTCTTCCAAATGCTCATCTTTCTATCTTATATATGGTGTTATTTCTCAGTTGTTATTGTTTCGAGTTTTTATTGTTTCATCAGCTACTTTTCACTAATGGGTTGATAATACTTTAAAACAGTTCAGCTCTTTAAAGGCAACACAAGATCATATGCTTAAAGCTACATTTAACGGTTGCGGATTATAAACATACATATCTAGATTTGTGGATTGAGCAGAGTGGTGAGCAGATGGAATCGATAAGTGAAAAAGCAAGCGTCATTGCAGAAGACGATAGAATAAGCAATTTACCAGATGATATCATACATCACATTCTCTCTTTCCTTGACCTGAAATACGCTGTTCAGACAAGTGCGTTGTCTTTGAAATGGAAGCATCTTTGGACTTTAATGCCTCAACTTAACTTAAACACCGACGCATTCGATAGTTTGCATGGGTTTGGCAAGTTTGCGGTGCATGCACTATCTCACCGCAACAGCCTTACGGAAGTTTCTACACTTACACTCAAGTTTAGAGGATCCCTGACACGCCCTTTTGCTACGGATATTGTTAACTATGCATACTTAAGAAATCTAAAGCAACTGACTTTATGGCACAATGGGACCGCACATGAACTCCCACAATGCCTTTTTGTTTCTCGCACACTTAAGCATGTCACTCTTGTTAATCCATTCTCTATGTGCAGAAGCTGTACACCGAACTGGGCTTGGGATTTTCCCGCTTTAGAAACTCTGAATCTTACGTGTATCCGGTTAGGTGACGGTAGTGAGAAAAACCTCAATCTTTTTTACAAATGTGTGAACTTAAAAGACGTCACTTTACATCAGTGTTCGATGAAAGGTTTGGAGGTTTTTAACGTTTGTGCTCCACACCTTTCTAGTTTCACAATTACGGAAGCTTCTGTATTGCCGAAGGTTCTTAACATGGTTACCCCTCAACTTGAGACGCTGACGGCATCAGCATCGGTTGCCACTTGCTCTGAAGGACTGGCTGCAAGCTCTAATTTTCTGCGTTTGTGTTTGGAGGGATTCAATGCTTTAGAGAAAGTGAATATCTCTATGTCGAATAGCAGGCTGAAAAAGGAAAGACATGTTCCTAGTCTACTAGATTTGTTCCGGACGCTTCGTACTGTTAAATTTCTGATCCTTGATGTGGAAGTCATTGAGGTATACAAGGGTTATGTCACTTATTACTAATTGTTTTACTGTCGTTGTTTGTTATAATGATTACGCAGGGATAAAGACAAGGTTTACGGCTTAGTTGCGTAGTTTGCATCAACTATTAATCCTTTTGACTTTATTGTTAACAAGCCTCTGTTGTTTATGTGTATTTGTATCTAGAGTCTCTCTTCATGCTTGGATCAACTCTCCGGTGAACCTTGCCCATTTGATAACTTGAAGTGTTTGAAGATAAATACGACACAGCTGAAGCAAAGGGACTGTATACCAACAATTCCTACTCAAGTCAGAAAGTATTTTCTTGAGAACTCTCCAAATGCCACTTTCATCATGGATTTACCTCAGGTATGTAACATGACTGCATGCTCTCCGTATTTGTCATCGTATACTTGTAAAACACTTTTTGACTTTTGGGAAGTTTATTTATTAGTGAAGTTGCAGATATTAATGATGTATCTCTTATATTAATTAATATTTGTCGAATGCTATTAGTTTTTACTTTGTCCTGTGACACAACTGTAGCGAATACATCAGGATTTGGAAAAGACGACCTTTTCATAATTAGAAAAAGTGTATCGTACAAAATGCCTTAACGTACGAAGCGTAACCTATGGCAAGTTCGCATGTTATAACCCCAGAAAGGAAATCTCGCATGTTGAAAAAAACCAAAGATTGCATGTTAAAAAAAAAAAATTCGCATGTTGCTGAAAAAAACCAAAATCGCATGTTCAAAAAAAAAATCGCATGTATGTTGATACTGCATCTCGTACGCAGCGTACGTTAAGGCAATTTGTACAATAATTGGCCTCTTCATAATTAATCTGCTTCTATTGAAGGTACCGCAGAAGAGATCAAGACAGCAGGTACATAGTGACACAGTGATGAAGGTTGCCAAATTGGAGGCAGAAAATAAGCTACCACATACAATGGCTGAAGAGAAGAGAATGCAAGAGGCAAACACACAATGGCAAGATCAACTTACTGCACAACAGAAGGCACGGATACCTATGCAATCTCAAGTTAATGGACAACAGACGGAAAATATACGAATGAAATATCTTCTTGCAAAACGGAAGGAAAAATTTCAAAAACTTGTGCAAGTTAACGAATATCAGATGAAAAAAATTAGAATGCAAGACGAAGTCATTGCACAACAGAAGGCAAAAATACAAATGCACGATCAAATTATTGCTCAGTACAAGACAATGTTTAGGGCAAAAATAAAAAGGCGAGATCGACTTGTTGCAAAACAAAAGGAAACGTATGAGGCAAAAATGCAAACGCAAGATCAGGTTATCGCAAAGCTGAAAGCCAGGCGACAGGCTGAGAGTTTGCAGCATGAGAAATTGACGTCTCAGATTATTAAGTGCAAAATGGCGGAACTGAAAGTGCAGGTTGAGAGCGGGAATCCAGACTATGAAGTCATTCGTTCGGTGGGGCGTGACATCAAATCGGCTATGGACTTGATGCCCCAGAGCTTAAGGGCGCGTGCAGAGGCTGAGTTTTCTTTTCAGTATGAAATGTTGAAATGTCGCCTTTTGACACGCATTGATGCTAGTCAATGGGCAATGATTGAAACTGGCTTAGGGAATATAAGGCTTTCCGAGAGGTTTTCCTCCAGTCACAGTCAGTCGCATGTTCATGCTGCTGAACTTCCTGCAGCACCAAGAGTGTCTCCAACTAATGTAAGCTTTCCATTTACCTTACGTCCATGCTTATATATATCTATGATTCAAGTTGTAAGACTCGTAAAATATGCACTCAGCATTTAAATTAGTCATTTTTCTCTGAATGCTCTCTTGCTTAGTAATTACTATATACTTGTTTTCTAACTGCTACATTGACAGATGACCGCATTCTCAAGAGTCACGTCAGCAGGAACTTGGGGTGTGCAGAAAACCAAATGAACCGACCCATAACCGAATTAACTGAAATGTAGTTTTGACCATGTTATCGTTCATTTATATTTTGTTTTTGTAACTTTCCCACACATCTGTGGGTTGAAGTAAACGTTTGTTTGTCAGATTTTAACTTCAGTTTGTCTAGACTTTTGTTTGATGTGTAGACTTGCTCCGGTTGTATTATGTGTTGATCAGTGATCACAGTTAACTTTGATTAGCTGTTTTGATCTTGAGAATGAGTTTAAAATGTATGAAAGTAAAAAAACAAAACAATAATCCTAAATGAAGTATAATAAAAATGGTAAACTAAATTTAAGTTACATAACTAAAATAACAATCAATGAATGACGAAACTAAAATAAAGATTTTTTTGACTTACTTGAGAAAGTGCAGCTCAGCAGTATTGTTGTTACTTGTTACTGTTACTCGGGGTGTGATCGGGTGATGAGTGGCGATCGAGTCAGGTCGTGGGTGATAGGCTACATTCGTTTATGATTGTTTTGTCAATCAAATTCATAATTCAAATTATTTTTCATAGATTTCAGTTACTTTAAATTTTAAGCTTTTTTTGAAATGATATTTTGAATCTAGTTTTTTTAAATTCCAATTTATTTGACAATTTTTTTTTAAATCTGCAAAACAAAGACACTCTTTTATATATTAACAATTAATAACTCTATGACAAGGTTTCTCCTTAACGAGTTTTGGGTAGTTGGTACTTCCACAGGCAAACTTTAACATCATAAATAAATAGGTTTACAGGATAATTGTGGATATGCCCTTAAACCTGCTGAGTAATGTGTTAGTGGTATTGGAACGGGTGTGAAATTTAATTTTATAATCAGACTTAGCCTCTATACTAATAAATAAAAATAGGAATACATTTGGCATGTACTTTTTTCTAACTAGAATTAATTCCCCGCGTTCCGGGGACCATTGTAAAAATTAAATATTATTTTATTTTGAATTCATTATTAAATAAATTTATTAGATAAAGAAATAATAAAAATAGTAACTAAATTATCCTTTTATGAATTTTCTTTTTTCATATTCTTAATATATTAATAAAAAGTAATTAATAAAAAATTAATTAAATATATTTTTCAAATAAAAGGAAAGGTAGGTATGTGATAGGGTAGATAATGATGTGGAGGTTTGTAATAAAAAATTAATTAAATATATTTTTAAATAAAAGGAAAGGTATGTGATAGGGTAGATAATGATGATTGATGTGGAGGTTTGTAGTGATTTAGTATTGGAGGAAAAATGAGGTTTGGAATTGTTGTAGTTTGGAATAATGTGATATGCCGACATGACAAATCTGAATTTCGCACAAGGTCCAACACTGTAGATGCTTTTAGTATTACTAAGTCCTTCCATAGTGAAAGGTGATATAACGCTAGAGGCCAACATAGCACCTAATGGCACCTCCTCACACTACCCCGAGGGGCGCTATATCCCTCCAAATTGTTTCTCTTGTGAAAATTATAACGGGGTAACCAAATTTGGCTCTCTCACATACACATATATATATACATACAAATATAACCCCATATTCACATAACCCCACACTACACACATGTTATATAACCTTCACATTTCATATTTTTTGTCATTTATCACATAACCTCTAATAAAAGATGTTACCATTACACATGACCTATCAAATAATAATTAACAAATAAATTTGTATAAACAAACATAAATAAGTAAACATGTATTAACAAACATAAACCAGCTTACGAACATAAATTAACAAATGAAACGTGTGTTTATACTCATGAATTTAATTAAATAAACTAACAATTTTTGTTCATATTGGTCTGTTTAGGGTGCTACTAAATACACCCCTCCTCTCACATACTTACTGGTGAGGCCCGTGTGGGACCGACACTTTTTTTCTCACAAGGGGGTATAATTAGGCTGTGGGGAGTGGGGCGTTGGTTGGGGCGGGGATGCCCTTCAACGCCAGCTGCTCCACTCCGGGTTGGCGTTGGGCATGGCGTTGCCCTTAGCGTGGGTATTCAGTAGGCGTGGGGCGGGGGCATGGTGAGTTGCCTGGCTTCGGTTAGCTGGTCCAATATGGCTGGCTTTGGTTGCCTACTTTAATTAAAAAAAAATCACATGGGTGGCCACGCCAAGATAAGCCACGCCACACCACACCACACTCCTCATATTTCACCATAAACTTGTGGATCCCACCCTCGCCATATGTCGAGCAATGCCCCCCAACCAAACCCCTCCACACCCTACAACCTTAGCAAGAAGGGGGTGCATTTAGATCAACGATTTGTTTATTACATGTTCATGTCGAACGGTTACAGCAAATACTTAAAACTTGGAAGTTAGAGCGCATGAAGGAATACGTTTGGGCTTCATTTACTAGCCCATGCTTTTTTTTTTCACTTTAACTATGTGGCCCAATAACAGCAGGTTAGCTTGTTAAAAAAAAACTAGAATCGAATCGATTCCTCGTGCGGGGTTGGATCTTAATTTTTGTAATTGCTTATCGATGAAAACGTAGTCGTAGATCAACTAAAAACATCCATAAAATAAGCATGAGAAACGTGCTATATTTGATATGACTTATGAAACGTAAAGTAACTTGAATTTACACCGTCTGATTAAAACGTATGATCTTTGACCCGATTTGTTTTAAAAAAAAATTACGTCAAAATGTATAACAACTGAGTCCATAAAATAAGCATGAGAAACGTGTTATATTTAACATGAATCATTTTTGAATCAAATTACGTTAAAATGTAAACCAACTTAAATTTATACCACCGCGTACATAAACACTAAAACGTATAGATCAACTGAAAATGTACATAAAAATAAGCACGAAAACGTATTATATTTGACATGACTCATGAAAGGTAAAGTAACTCGAATTTATAGTGTTTAATGAAACCTTTTATATTTGACCCGACTCGTTTCCGAACAAAATTTACATCAAAACGCAGACCAACTGAAAACGCCCATAAAAATAAGCACGAAAACATATTATATTTGACATTGACTCATTTAAAAAAAATACGTCGAATGTAAATCAACTTGAATTTATACCGACACATACATAAAAATAAGTAGGTAAAAGTCGAGAGGATCAAAATAAAATTTTATAAAATTTCTAAAAAGTTAAAAGGGATATAATTGTTAATGCTAAAAGTTTAGGGCTGAAGTTCATAAAAAGAAAAAGAATAAAAAATAAAAGAAATATACATCGTAAATAAAACAAAAATATGTAGAAAGCATTCTACGTGACGTCATAAAGGGTTGTAAACGAGCCGGACCGAGCCCGAGACCAACTAGGTTCGAGATTACTTATTTGAGCTCGAGCTCAGATCGTGAGTAAAACCCAAAGCTCGAGCTCAACTTGAGCTATTTTGAGAACGACCTTAAACGAGCTAAAAGTTCGGCTCAGACGCGCTTCAATATCGCTTAAACGAGCTAAGGCTTGGCTCGAGCTCCGCTTGTAATGTTATCATCATTATTATATATAAAAAAAACTAGGTTAGAACCCTGTGTATTACACGGGTTCAATAAATGTAATTTTATATACCAAATAATATCTTTAAAAATCTCGTTTATTATGCTGAATAAATGTAATTTTATATATACCAAATAATAAAACAATATATATTTAAAATCCCGTTTATTAGATGGGTTGAATAAATGTAATTTTATATATTAAATAATAAAAAAATTATATCTTTAAGAACCACCATGTATTGTACGGGTTGGGTAAATTTAATTTTATATATTAAATAATGAAAAAGGTTATATTTTTAATAACCTCATGTGTTATACTGGTTGAACACATGTAATTTTATATACCAAACAATAAAAAGTTATATTTTTATAAACCCTATGTATTATATGGATTGAATAAATCTAATTTTATATACTACATAACAAAAAAATTATATTTTTAAAAACCCCGTTGAAGGGGTATGGTCCCAAAAATGCCGCGCAGACCATTCTGGTCGCGCTTTGGACCATACTCCTTAATCACTTCGGTGATCAATCTTTAGACCCTGCGCGGGATGATCAAGCATAGCATGATCCTGCGCGAGGTCAAAGCAAGAGATAACGGCAGTGTCTACACTTGGCATTCTGAATAAGGACCTTCACCTCCTACAACCCCGCGCGGGCTACTAACGTGCTCAGCAAGGGTCGCGCAGGAGTCAAAAAGCAAGGCCACTTCAGGAGGTACTAAAGGTACAAGTGGCAGAAGGGCAAGCTGTCACGGCCCCCGTCCCGGTTTTACCCGGTTCAGGAGCCGCGAGACAGAAACCCGTGGTAATTAAGTTTACAGCGGAAGTCTAGCAGGATCGTTTAACTTGAAAATGCCCAATTATTTTATTTCATAAATTGGGATAAGCCCCGTAATTTACAATAGAGGAATTTTACTAGGAAATTCCCTATTTTACAAAACATGTTTATTTATTTATTTGAGCCACTACTTCAAGCTTGTTAGTGCTCCGTAGCACTTTTCCTTGATTCACAGTAGGTCACCTGAAACATGTTTGAAAAATATTTTATCAGCGGGGAAATACTGGTGAGTCACTCAATTTTGATAAAACGACACATAGTTATAAATTACAGCATAAGAGCGATTACAATGACTTCTATCTTATTTTTATCTGGCGTCGTGTCACCTCCTGGTGACGATGGTCATACCACTATTGGGTCCTTTCACCCAAGTAGTGATGATTATCACTGTTAGGATTTATTAGCCTAACCGTGAGAAATTAGTAATGTGCACAATACCCCACTAGCCAGTGATTCAAGATAACCACGACTTAATCCCTGTAATTATAACTTTGAAAATAATTTGGAGTATTGTAAGACATAATTGATAAAAAGAGAATGACTCACATTGCAGATTTAAACGGGCAGAGTTTTAGCCTACTGATAAGCCTTGTAACCTAAATTAAATGACAATGCACACGAACTAGGTCAGTAACTAATACAACATTTACGATAACTCACGAGATTAAAACCCTCACAACGAATGACAAAGTGCAACACTTAAACATCCATCGGATAGTTTCAATCGATCGGACATTGAATCGTAGCAGCGATCGAGTTAATACCCTGTATCGTAGCAGCGCCTCCCTATGTGAAAATGTGAATTTGAGCAGTAGAACTTCGTTTTTGAGAAAAGTTTTCGACACCAGTGAACTGCTCATGATCGGATCAATTTATAGCTGAAATATGGGTTTTACGCGGCCCGCGTAAACCCCCTCTTGATCTTACGCGGCCCGCGAGGGCCACCTAATCGTAGACTAGGGCTAGCGTGTCACACCTAGGTCTGCCACGTGTGTGACACGTGGCCTGGCAAGCTGATCCGGAGATTTTATGATCTGTCGCTGCCCGCGTAAGCCTAGGCTTACTCTTACGCGGTCCGCGTGAAACTCAAAAATCTTGTTTTCTTAGTTTTTCATGCACGTTAGGGTTTCAGGGGTCCAGGTTTTCACTTACGGGTCGTTTTGGGACATTTTTGCAGGTCCTTACATCCTCCCCACCATATTTAAAATCTCGTCCTCGAGATTTATTGAAATAAATGAGGATACTTTCGCTTCATTTCCGATTCCAGCTCCCAAGTGTATTCGGGTCCTCTTTTTGACTCCCACTTGACTTTGACCAATACTAGTCTTTTGTGCTTGAGAAACTTGACCTTTCTGTCTTCTATTTGAAGCGGTTTCTCTACGAATTTTAACTTTTCATTGACCTCTATATCTTGAAGAGGTACTACTAGTGATTCGTCCGATAGACATTTCTTGAGATTAGATACATAGAATACATCATGTACTCCAGCTAGCTCCTCTGGTAGTTGTAAGCGATAGGCGACTGGTCCTATTTTCTGGATTACTGGAAATGGTCCTATGTACCTTGGACTTAGCTTTCCTTTCTTACCGAACCGAACTACTCCTTTCCAAGTAGAAACTTTTAAGAGTACCTTGTCTCCAACTTGAAATTCTAACGGCTTACGCCTATTGTCTGCATAACTCCTCTGCAGATCTCGAGCCGTCTTTAATCTTTCCTTTATTTGAGTGATCTTGTCGGTAGTTTCTTGCACAATTTCAGGACCTAATAATTGGCTTTCTCCTATTTCTGCCCAGCAGACCGGAGTTCTACACTTTCGTCCATACAGTGCTTCGAATGGGGCAGCTTCAATGCTTGAATGATAACTATTATTATAGGAGAATTCAATTAAGGGTGGGTGGTCATCCCAGTTCCCACCAAAATCTATTACACATGCCCTGAGCATGTCTTCCAGGGTTTGGATCGTCCTTTCACTTTGCCCATCTGTTTGGGGATGATAAGCTGTACTTAAATTTAATCGTGTCCCCATGGCTTCTTGGAAACTTGTCCAGAAATGTGAAGTGAAACGACTATCTCTATCCGATACAATGGAGAGTGGGACTCCATGTAAGGATACTACCTCGTCTACGTACAACTTTGCTAACCTTTCCATGCTAAAGGTTTCTTTCATGGGTAGAAAATGAGCTGATTTGGTTAATCGATCCACAATTACCCAAATCGCGTCATTACCCTTTCTGGTTTTGGGTAACATAGTAACAAAGTCCATAGTTATAAGTTCCCATTTCCATACAGACATTTCTAACTGTTGTAGGAGACCTGAGGGTTTCTGGTGTTCTGTCTTAACTTGTGAACAAGTTAGACACTTAGATACATATCTAGCTATGTCCTTTTTTATTCCTATCCACCAGAAATTATTTCTTAAATCTTGGTACATTTTATTATTTCCAGGATGCATGGTATACCTAGATTTATGGGCTTCCTCTAAAATCTTATTTCTTAATTCTCCTTGTTTAGGTACCCAAATCCTTTTCTTGTGAAATCTCCAAATTCCATCAACCCCTTGCTCCAAATCTTTTATCCTTCCTTTCATTCCTTCAGCATTATCAGTGATTGCTGTTTCTTGAATGTTTTTCAATTGTTCCATTAAATCTAACTGTAGATTTAATCTAAGAGCACGAACCCGCTTTTGCTTTTCATGATACTTACGACTTAAGGCATCTGCAACTATGTTTGCTTTTCCTTCGTGATATTGAATATCACAGTCGTAGTCACTTAAGATTTCCATCCATCTCCTTTGCCTCATGTTTAATTCTTTTTGCCCAAATATATATTTTAAACTCTTATGATCCGTATAGACTGTTAACTTACTTCCATACAGATAGTGCCTCCAAATCTTAAGGGCAAAAATTATGGCTCCTAGCTCTAAGTCATGTGTCGTATAATTTTCCTCGTGCTTTTTCAATTGCCTTGAGGTATACGCAATTACCTTCTTGCGTTGCATTAGCACACATCCTAACCCTAGTTTAGAAGCATCACAGTAAACTTCAAAATCTTCTGTTCCTTCTGGTAAGGCGAGAATTGGGGCGTTTGTTAATCTTTGCTTTAAAATCTTAAAAGCCTCTTCCTGCCTAGGTCCCCATTCAAACTTAACTGCTTTACAGGTTAGCTTAGTTAATGGCACAACTATTTTGGAAAAATCCTTAATGAATCGTCTATAGTATCCAGCTAATCTTAGAAAACTTCTAATTTCCATAGCTGATTGCGGGACCTTCCATTTAGTGATTGCTTCTATTTTAGTAGGATCTACGTGAATATCTTCATGATTTACCATGTGTCCTAAAAATTGCACCTCCTGTAGCCAAAATTCACACTTTGAGAATTTGGCGTAAAGCTTTTCCTTTCTTAACAAGGTTAAGAGTGCATGCAAGTGTTCACAATGCGCGTCCTGACTTTTGGAATAAATGAGTATATCGTCGATAAAGACAATTACAAATTTATCCAAATATGGTTTACAGATCCTATTCATCATGTCCATGAATGCTGCAGGAGCATTTGTTAGTCCAAAGGGCATGACTGTAAACTCGTAATGACCATACCTAGTTCTGAAAGCAGTTTTAGGTATGTCTTCTTCTTGTACCTTCAATTGATGATATTCGGAGCGTAAGTCTATTTTAGAAAAATATCTAGCTCCTTGCAGTTGATCGAAAAGATCACCAATCCTAGGTAATGGGTATCGATTCTTAATTGTAACCTTATTCAATTCCCTATAATCGATACACATTCGCATCGAACCATCCTTCTTCTTTACAAACAACACAGGCGCTCCCCAAGGGGATGAACTAGGTTGTATAAATCCTTTGCTTAATAATTCATCTAACTGCTTTTTCAATTCTAGCATTTCGGTGGGTGCTAACCGATAAGGTGCCTTGGCTATCGGTGTAGTTCTAGGAATTAGATGAATTCTAAACTCTACTTCCCTATCGGGTGGTAGTCCAGGTAGTTCTTCCGGGAATACATCCGAGTATTCTGACACTATTGGAATCTCCTTAAGTTCTTTACCTTTAGTGTTAATGATTACCGAAATCATATACACTATTTCTTGTTTTCTTGAATAACTGGCCACTTTCATTACTGAAATGAATTTCAGTGGCTTACGTGGCTGATCTCCTGTAATCGCCACTATTTCTCCTGTGGGTGTATGAACTTCTATGGAATTCTTATCACAAAGAATTCGAGCATGGTTGGCTACTAACCAATCCATTCCTAATACCACATCGAATTCAGCTAAATTCATAGGTAACAGGTTTGCAGAAAATTTATGGCCTAAGAGTTCTATTTTTCCTCCTTGCAAAACCTTATCTATTTTAACAGAATTCCCATCTGCCATTTCAACAATAAAAATTTGTCTAAGGTTGGTTAAGGGTAATTTAAGAGCTTGGCAGAATAAGGTATTTATAAAACTTTGGTTTGCACCAGAGTCAAATAATACTTTTGCGTAAACGTCATGGACTAGGAACGTACCAGCTATCACATCAGGGATTAGCTCTGCTTCCTGAGTAGTCAACTGGAAGGCTCTTACATTTTTCTTGGTAGTTCCTTCTGCAGGTTTGGCTTTGTTATCAGCTGGTTTGACTAATTTAGGGCAGTCTGGCCTAAAATGTCCAGCTTCTCCGCAGTTATAGCAGATTGTTGCTTTCTTCTTCCTGCAATCTTCTTCTTGATGCCCCGGAATTTTGCAGAAATTGCAATACCCTTTGCATCTTCCAAAATGCTTTCTTTTGCAGGTATTGCAAAATGGAACAGTGGAAGATTGCCCAGTTCCCTTTTTCTTGAAATTACTACTGTTACCCACACGGAATCCTTGGGTAATCTTTTGGGCCACTTCATTCTTCTGGTTTTCTTCTCTTGTGCGTACCAGCCCGTCAGTTAGGGTGTTAGCTAATTCCACCGCATCGTCAATAGTGCGTTGTCTAGCAGCTTTAACGATATCACGGATTTCGCCAATCAATCCCCAAATATAGCGGGAAATAAGTATCGGTTCTGGCGAAGCCAGGGTTGGTACGACTCTAGCATATTCGAAGAATGTCGAAGTATACCGTCGACAGTCTACATCTACCATCCGGTGGTTCAAGAATTTATTCGCCATTTGTTCTTTCTCATATTCGGGACAAAATTTTCTTTCCACCAGCCGCTTAAATTCTTCCCAACTCATGGCATAGGCCATGTCACTTCCCTTGGCTTGTAACACCGTATTCCACCATTCTAGTGCCCCTTCTTTAAAAAGATACGACGCGTACATGACCTTGTCTTCTTCGGCACATTTACTTATTTTAATGACTGCCTCGGTTTTCTCCAACCAACGCAGTGCGGCAGTTGCCCCCTCGTTGCCTGCAAATTCAGCCGGTTTACAGGCAAGAAATTCCTTATAAGTGCAACCAGGTGTTGCAGCTTTTATTCTCTTAGGAATTGGGGCTTGCACTACATCATTATCATTATTATTAATGTTGCCGCCTCCATTTACGCTATTACTGAAGTTGTCTTCATGAGTACGTTTGCTAGGAATAATTTGTTGAGGTTCAACTGGATTTCGTGCAGCAGCAATGATTGTTGGAATAGCATTGCTATTCCCTGAGCAACGATATTCTCGATATCTTGTCTATTCAGAAATTGATCTTCATGGTTTTGCGCGGATTTGTTACCCTCATTAACTTGTTCATTACCAGCGTGTTCCCTCTGGTAATTAATTTATATATAAGTGATTAGCATAAAATAATTAACAACCAAACATAACAAAACAATTGTACATAATCATGTAAACACGTATAGCCAAAATTGTCGATTTTTCGACGTTCGATATTTTATATATTATAATAGGCATCCGTACACACTGGTTATTTTACAAAAGTTTTATTTTAGTTATTTCACATGATTTTATTTTTATTATTATTAAACAGATACTCCCACAACCACACAACTCTAGTCAGCTGGCATATCAGAAACGACGTTCCCTCTCGTCGTATTTCCAGGATATCCTCTCCCCTACTTCCCAGATCCTATTCCCGGCGTCTATCAGCTCCTCGCCATAGTGGCGGAGTTCAGCCAAGTTCTCGGAGCTCATAGGTGGGTGCAGTGGAGGCTCGGGGTCAAATTGGGGGAAGAAGGTATTAGGGTTATTCAGGAGATTCTGAAATTGTCAATCAGTGGTCCATCACTTTTCTAGCTCTGCTGGTAGAGGTTGGGAGTGGATAATAGGATCTGGGATCTCAGGCTCTAGATCAACTGGAAGTTGTGCTTCCGCTGGGTAGTTAAAGAGGTTTTCACCGGCAGGTCCGATGAGGTCACTAAGTGCCAGTATATGATCCAGCTCCTCCCAGGATGGCATTTCCTGGTCTTGCCTGGAACTTTCCCCAATCTCTATTCCTTTTCCTTTATCTTTGGGATCCTCCGTCTTTACAACCTTCCGTGTCACTGGTTTTTTCCTGCGCACACGCCTCCAGCCCACGAATCTTCTTCTCTTTTTCGGTTTGGGTTTTTCCGGAGGTTGAGCTTGAAATTCCATGGATTCATCAACATCGGCACAATAACCGGTAAAATCTCTGGAAACTTCCACATTAACAGAATAGAGATTGAGATTCTGAAGAGCTTCAGACAACTCATTCATGCTGTTTAGCAGCCATGAAGAAACACACAAAATTCTAAGTTAAAATTTTGTAAATAAATTTGCACATAATCACAAAATGGCAATCAGAAAAATTAAGTATTTCTAAATACTTAATTGGCTTAAATCAGTGGCTCTGATACCACATTTTTCTGCCACGGCCCCCGTCCTGGTATTACCCGGTCCAGGAGCCGCGGGACAGAAACCCGTGGTAATTAAGTTTACAGCGGAAGTCTAGCAGGATCGTTTAACTTGAAAATGCCCAATTATTTTATTTCATAAATTGGGATAAGCCCCGTAATTTACAATAGAGGAATTTTACTAGAAAATTCCCTATTTTACAAAACATGTTTATTTATTTATTTGAGCCACTACTTCAAGCTTGTTAGTGCTCCGTAGCACTTTTCCTTGATTCACAGTAGGTCACCTGAAACATGTTTGAAAAATATTTTATCAGGGGGGGAATACTGGCGAGTCACTCAATTTTGATAAAACGACACATAGTTATAAATTACAGCATAAGAGCGATTACAATGACTTCTATCTTATTTTTGTTTGGCGCCGTGTCACCTCCTGGTGACGATGGTCATACCACTATTGGGTCCTTTCACCCAAGTAGTGATGATTATCACTGTTAGGATTTATTAGCCTAACCGTGAGAAATTAGTAACGTGCACAATACCCCACTAGCCAGTGATTCAAGATAACCACGACTTAATCCCTGTAATTATAACTTTGAAAATAATTTGGAGTATTGTAAGACATAATTGATAAAAAGAGAATGACTCACATTGCAGATTTAAACGGGCAGAGTTTTAGCCTACTGATAAGCCTTGTAACCTAAATTAAATGACAATGCACACGAACTAGGTCAGTAATTAATACAGCATTTACGATAACTCACGAGATTAAAACCCTCACAACGAATGACAAAGTGCAACACTTAAACATCCATCGAATTCACGACGAATGACAAAGTATAGCCCTAATGTGGGCAGCACTTAAACATCCATTGGATAGTTTCAATCGATCGGACATTGAATCGTAGCAGCGATCGAGTTAATACCCAGTATCGTAGCAGCGCCTCCCTATGTGAAAATGTGAATTTGAGCCGTAGAACTTCGTTTTTGAGAAAAGTTTTCGACACCAGTGAACTGCTCATGATCGGATCAATTTATAGCTGAAATATGGGTTTTACGCGGCCCGCGTAAACCCCCTCTTGATCTTACGCTACCCGCGAGGGCCACCTAATCGTAGACTAGGGCTAGCGTGTCACACCTAGGTCTGCCACGTGTGTGACACGTGGCCTGGCAAGCAGATCCAGAGATTTTATGATCTGTCGCGGCCCGCGTAAGCCTAGGCTTATTCTTACGCGGCCCGCGTAAAACTCAAAAATCTTGTTTTCTTAGTTTTTCATGCACGTTAGGGTTTCAGGGGTCCGGGTTTTCACTTACGGGTCGTTTTGGGACATTTTTGCAGGTCCTTACACAAGCCTCTTGGTATGCCAAACAAATTGCTACCATCAATGCAGCATATCAATCTTTGAGCGCACAGTAAGCGGTCTTACAAGCAGAACCATCTTTGGTTACACCTCCGGGTCCGAGTCAGGGGGCGCGCCTGATACCCCCACAACAAAACTTTCAAGGAAGAATTAACAGGCCTCCTCCCCTAAGAAGACCAAGCGTGCATGACACGCGCGACACATGGGGAGAGACAGAAAGCAATTATGACCATCCGTCAAACGTTCAAAGGGGTCCAATTCATAGCTAGCTCGGGCCGCGCAATATGAATAACGAGTGGGATGACACAGACCCAAATGACCCAACTTGGCAAGATGATGAAGGATCCTCAGTCTTCAACCGTTTGCAGCGGAATCACGAATACTACAAGCCAAGGCAGCGCATTGCATACAGCGAAGAAGCAGAGCGAGACTTCAGCCTCGCCTATAGACCAGCTGAAGCTGCAGAACACTCAAAGTTTATCCCAAAGATTGCTTTGGCACCGCTTTCAAGAGAAAAGCTACCCCAACAGTGGGAAAATTCAATGGTTTAACTGATCTTGACGATCATGTTAGAGTATTCACAAGTGTTGGTTGTATGGGAGGATGGAATATGCCAATGTGGTGTCATTTGTTTATCCAGACGCTTACTGGGGCTGCTGGCGCCTGGTTCGACAGCATTCCGCCTGGAAAAATCAGTTCATGGGTTGATTTCAGAACACAGTTTGTAAACCACTTCAGCCAGCAGAGACGCTATCAACGAGATACGTCTGAAGTAACATATATCTGGCGTAGGGAAAATGAAGGTTTGGAAGACTTCATCACTCGTTTTAACAAAGAATGTCTGGAAATCGGCGGTGGCAGCGAACAGCTCATGCGCGCTCACTTCAAAAAAGCAATTCGGTGTGATAGTCTCATCAGAACTATCACCGGAAAAGATGGTATGCCCAAGGAATGGAGTAAGCTAATGGAAGCCGCAAAAATAGTAGCGCAACCCGAAGAATCGCTAGCTGGAGCCAAGAGCTTATACACCGAAGATCGCTTTTCCAAGAAAAGCTCGCGCGACTACGGCAAGCGCAACAAGAGCAAAAATCATGACTGGAAAGCTGGAAAATCAAGTGGTTATGAGGAAAGATCGCGCTACAAAGAGGACGCGCGAGAAACAATCGACAGAATCGGATATCGAAAGGCAGCCATGGACGATAACCGAGAAAAGCATTGGACTCCGCTCACAAAGACACCAAAAGAGGTGCTCATGACGGAGAACCACGATTTCAAGGCTCCAAGGCCTATGACGAACAAGAAGGGGCAAGACCCGAACCTGTACTGCGATTTTCACAAGGATACAGGTCATCTGACAGATGACTGTATCAGCTTACGACAAGAGATCGAGAGAGCGCTAAAAAGCAGAAAGCAAAGTCACCTGGTATAAAATGTGCGCAAAGAGACACGCCAGATCCAGCGTCATGATGATGGAAACCAGAAGAAAGTCAGGCGCCTGGAAACTCACATGGTCAACGGACCAAGATCCAGCGCAAGAGACAAAGGCAAGCGCCCTTTCGAGCCTGCATGGAAAGAGCAACAGGTTATCTTCCCGGTAGTACGCGGGGGTCCACACGCTACGCGCCCCGTCGTCATCACCGGTATTGTCGGCCATTGTGAAACAGAATACATATTCATTGATCCGGGAAGTACAGCTTACATCATCTACGAGCAGTGTTTTAATCAGTTTGATGATGAAGATAAAGCGAGACTTGAGCCAGTTGATTATCCTTTGTCAGGATTCTGCAACGAAATGGTTTTTCCATTTGGCCAAATCAGGTTCCCCGTCACGCTGTCTGACGGGAAGCATTCAAGAACCACAAATGTCAACTTCATGGTGATGCCTGTCAAATCGAGGCTTGATGTTTTAATTGGGAGAGAAACCCAAGGAGAGCTAAACATGGTAACCTCCACGCCCCACTCAGGCATCGGGTTTCCAACCGAGACGGGGGTGGCGATTATATATGCAAAGAATGAAGTGATGTCAGCAGAGGATGTGCGCCCAGCAAAAGCGGCAAAAATTTCAACGACCGAACCAAAAGGGTTTTAAACCGTAAATACCCAGAGCAAACAGTGACGATAGGCCACGCAATCTCACCAAACATCAGAACGCACCTCAAGCAACTTTTGTTTAGGAACATGGACATTTTCGCATGGACTCCGGCAGATATGACCGGTGTCCCGCGCGACGTCACCGAACACTGTTTGAACACTTATCCCTCCGTCGAGCCAAAAGTTCAAAGAAGGCACAGCTTAGGGGCGGATAAAACCAAAGCCATGAATGAGCAAGTCTGTGAATTGCTAAAAGCAGGTATACTAAGAGAGGTGTGGTATCAAAGTTGGGTTGCAAACCCCGTGATGGTGGAGAAGTCTAATGGAGGATGGAGAATGTGTGTCGATTATACCGATCTCAACAAGGCATGTCCCAAAGATTGTTATTCTTTGCCTGAGATCGACAAAAAGATAGACTCTCTCACACCGTATAGATGGAAATGCTTTTTGGATTGTTACAAGGGGTATCATCAGGTTCAAATGAAGCTCGAGGACGAAGACAAGACAGCTTTTCGGACCGACATCGGCATCTTCTGCTACACAAAGATGCCATTCGGCCTCAAAAACGCTGGCGCAACCTACCAGTGCCTGATGGATACGATATTTGCTGACGACATAGGAAAACATATCGAGGTGTACATCGATGATCTTGTGATTAAAAGTCCTGAAGAGGACCAGATGTTAAAGGACATTGAGAAGACTTTTAACTCACTGAGAAGCGTGAACATGAAGCAGAATCCAGCAAAGTGTTCTTTTGGCATGGAAGAAGGCAAATTTTTAGGCTTCGTGGTTACAAACAACAGTTTTAAGGTTAACCCTGAAAAAGTTCAAGCCATAGAGCGGATGCCATCACCGCGAACAATCAAAAAGATGTAGAGATTAGCCGGACGACTAGCCGCGCTCAATCGCTTTCTGTAAAACCACGATGCAAAGTCATACCCTTTCATAAGCACTTTGCGCAACTGTGTGAAAAAACAAGAATTTAAATGGACGCCAGAAGCTGAAGCTTCCTTCCAGCAAATGAAACAGTGTTTATTAAAGCTTCCTACACCGTTCGAAAAGGAACCACTCATTCTGTACCTGTCCTTTTCGGAAAAAGCAGTCGGGTCGGTGTTATTAGTAGAAAGAGATGGAGTTCAGACTCCAATCTACTACGTTAGCAGGGTGCTCACAGACCCAGAAACTCGATATTCAACGATGGAAAAGTTAGTACTAGCGCTGCTACAAGCCTCTAGGAGGTTGCACAGATACTTCACAGGGCACGTAATCACCATACTTACTAACTTCCATATCGGCACAATATTTCAAAAGCCAGAGACGTCGGGCCGGTTAGCAAAATGGGCGATCGAGCTGGGGGGTCACAACATTTTATACAGGTCGCGCCCAACAATTAAGGGTCAAGTGCTAGCGGACTTCAGTTCATCACTGAAGTCCTAGAAGATATGATCAAAGATTGCGAGGTTGTTGATACTCCCATCAAAGATGCATCAGATGGGTTATGGTTGTTATACACTGACGGGGCCTCAAACAAAGACGGCGCAGGAGCTGGATTGCGCCTTGTTAGCCCTGAGAAACATGAGTTTACATATGCCATCAAGTTGGATTTCAAAAATACCAACAACGAGGCAGAGTACGAAGCGTTCCTAGTAGGCTTGCGCCTCGCCATAAAAATGGGAGCCCAAAATCTACAAGCGCATGTTGACTCGCTCCTGATCGCCAGTCAAATCAACGGATTATATGATGCAAAAGGGTGAAGTTATGGCTTTGTATTTAGACCAAGCAAAAGAGTTGCTTCAACAATTCAAGTCATACAAGGTAGTGCACATCAATCGCTCAGAGAACAAACCAGCAGACACCTTAAGCAAACTCGCTTCAACTTCTTTTCAACATCTCGCCAAGGATGTAAGAATTGAAGTATTAAAAAACTCGTCGGTTTTGCTGCGCCAAGTGAATGTGATCGAGATAGGGCAACCATCTTGGATGACCCCTATCGTTCAGTATTTGCAAGAAGGAATACTCCCCGAAAACAAAGCAGATGCAAGGAAGATACAGAACAAGGCCTTGCACTATGAGATGAATGGTGGTATCTTATACCGTAGATCCTTCTTGGGGCCACTTCTGCGCTGTGTGGACCCCCAAGATGCAAATTACTTGATCGGGGAGATCCATGAAGGTATCTGTGGCATCCATGCAGGCCCGTGCATGGTCGTGGTGAAGATAATGAACGCTGGATACTACTGGCCAGGGATGCACGTCGACGCTCTAAAGGAATTGCGAAAATGCGACTCTTGTCAAAGGCATTCCCCGAAAACCCTGCGCCCAAAAAACGATCTTATCCCTGTATCCACTGCTTGGCCTTTCCAGCAGTGGGGGATTGATATGGTGGGTCCTTTCCCTGAAGCTCCCGGTGCTGTGAAGTTTATAATCGTTGCCGTCGATTATTTCACCAAATGGGTGGAGGCCAAAGCTCTCACTTCAACCACTGCAATGACGGTGCACAAGTTTATATGGGAACACATCATTTGCAGATTCGGCCTCCCACTCAAGATCGTAACCAACAATGGTACCAATTTCGCTTCCGAGGACCTTCAAAACTGGATGAAAAAGATGAAGATTGAACATACTTTCTCTTCCGTTGCGCACCCTCAGGGCAACGGCCAAGTAGAAAGTGTTAACAAAAGTATTGTCGAAGGGATAAAGGCCCGACTGGGCACCAAGAGAAGAGGCTGGGTAGATGAGCTCCCGAGTATCCTGTGGGCTCATCGAACCATGCCAAAGACAAGCACTGGCGAACCCCCCTTTAGCCTAGTTTACGGCTCAGAGGCGGTTATCCCACCTGAAGTTGGCCTCCCCTCGTGGCGCTTGACAGCGGTCATCACAATCGATAATGAGGCAGAACGCCGTCTAGACTTGGACCTGCTGGAAGAGAGACGCGAAAGAGCGCGAATCAAAGAAGCCAAGTATAAGACGCAACTGGAGAGGTACTACAATGCAAGAGTACGCATTTGTACCTTCACTCCAGCAGAATATGTCTTCAGAGACAATGAAGCTTCAAATGCTGAATGCCCTGGAAAGCTAGCACCCAAATGGGAAGGCCCATACTTAATACACGAGGTACTAGGGAAAGGGGCATACAAGTTGCGCACTTTGGATGGACACATCATCCCACGCACGTGGAACGCGCAACAATTGTGCAAATGTTACATGTGATTATTCTCGGCCTTGCGCCTTTATCAGTTATGTTGGCCACGCGCCCTTGTCACTACTTATGTTGGCTATACGCCCTTGTATTTCGATGATGTATGTTTGGCCTAGCGCCTGTTTGAAAGCTACTTAATGAAAGCATTGACTTATGCCTTTTGTTTTTAGCACCATGATTTCTTCGTTACAAATGCATGTTAAACTTTTGATTAGCACGAAAACGCTCCAGTAAATTACGAGCTCTTGAGTTACGCCTCCAAGGTCCTCCGCGAACATAGCGCGAGACCGGGCAAATACACTCCCATACGAGCCACACTTACATTTATTTGCGCTAACTTAACCAAAGTTTCCAACAACAATGCAATAATTGTAACTCAACGAATTAATGGCAAACATAATGCTATACTCTAAGAAGCGCACCGCGCAATAAGAACATAAGAAATAACAACACATCATCGATTCATTTCAAAAAGCGCGACTGCGCGTCAAGTTACATTCAGTTCTTAAAGAAAATTTCAAGGCACAAAGCCTATCAACACTAACTACTCATAACCATCACTTCCATCATCATCATTATTTCCATCACCATCGCCACCACCATCATCACCAGCTGGTTCTTCTTCATCAGATAACTCGACAGTCTCGGGAGGGTCTAGAATGGCCTTTAGCCGCTGACACCAGTCATCATGCTTCAGCGCCTCTGCAACTAGATCCATCACAAGCAATGATAAATGGTCATAGACCTTTTCAGTGCGGGCCAGTGCAGAATCAACTTAATCAGTCACTGAGCAATGACTAACGTTAAACGCCTGTCCTAATGCCTCTTCAACGTGCTGCGCACACTCCAGATAACCTCCACGGTGACCAACCACGCCGGAGGCATCAATGAGAGCAGCAACAGCTCCATCCAACTCGGAAGCATTCAGGATAGAGTTGGCCATCTACAGCAAAGGTAATGGATAAGAAGTAGGTTTTAACAAATAAAGCCTAAGTTAAAAAGAGAGATGTACCAGGACTACCCCTCTGCCGCGCATCCATTCAGCCTCAGCGACCAGCGTGTCAACGATGCCGTGGGCCTCAGAGTAATTGTTTTGCACTACGTTGAGGGCAGATGTACTCATGTCTCGCGCCTCTTCAACTTTCTGCATGGCCTCCTCGGCAGTAGCAGCTTTCACTCTTTCAGCTTCGAGGTCAATCTCTAAGGACTCGCTTTTGTCAGTTTGCTCTTGCAAACGACGTTTCAACTCTGCAATCTCCACGTCCTTAGCCGCCAGGTCCTTATCCCTACTGGATACCTGCGCTTTCAGCTCAGCCTACAAAGGATAAAACAGACTTAAATAATTTGACAAGCAAAAAGCATTTAGAAAAAAAAGGGTCAACACTGATCGAACCTCAACACGTTCCCTATCCGCTTGCCCATCCTCGACCTTCCTTTTCAGTTCAGCAACTTGGGCCTCAAGGTCGTTAATCTTGTTGCGAGCTGCAAACATGCGCTGATTATCCTTTTCACATATTTTTTTCCAATCAGCACGCTCTTTCGCCAAAATATCTTCAGCAGCACGAAGCTTGCCCCTAAGGCCTTCACGGCCCCATTCCTCTGATTTCCTATCGGACTCGAACTTAGCCTTCTCTTCGGCAAAAGCAGCCTTAGCTTTCTCAAACTCCTTAACCTGCCTCACAATGCGCTCACGGTATTTTTCCCAATCACCCCGCTCCCTAACCATCGTACGCCACTCGCGCACGATTTGGTGGTTAGCGGAGCGGGTATTGGCTTCCCCAACGACATAAGCTTGATATAGCCCATCATAGGTTCGCGCCCTTTGCCGGTTGACCTCACTAGGAGGGAAAGAATTTAAGAACTAATCACGGCATGAAGCAAACTCCACGAAGGTATCCTTCTGTTTCAAACCCCATGGAGTTCGGTGAGGAGCATCACCGCGAGCCTCCTCGGTGTAAGTTTTGTAATAAATGTCACCTAAAGTATCTTTAGGGCCGATAGGAGTTTGCGGCATAGATCCTCCAGCACCACCTGCGCCGCCTGCGGCTGTAACCGATCCCCCAGCAGAAGTGACTTGAGCAGTTTGGGTGGGGGCATCGACCGGCGTAGGCCTGGTTGGCTCAACGATATCAGGTCCTTTACCTCAAGTAGTTTCCTTCTTTTTCTCATGAAGGGGCTGGTCAAGCCCCGTGATATGGACTACCTCCGGACCCTGCGCTTTTTCTTGGGCAGTAGTTGCAGCGGCCCCGGTCTCCTTAGGATTATCATCAACAGGATTTTCAAACGCCTTTTCCTCCCTTTCCTTCTCTTTCTCAATAGCCTTGTCAACAGGCTTCTCAGCAGCCTTCTTCTTCTCCTTCTCAGCCTCAGCAGTCTTGAAAGGCTTGATTGTAACCTTGGGCCTTTTCTGCGTCGGCTCTGGGGGATCCTTAAACACAACACCCTTCTTTTCAGGGGTCGTCTTTTTGTCCTCTGCAGAAACCAAGTGTTACAAAGAGTTGGCAACAAAGAAAGCAAGAAGTCAAGAAACTAACTTGGAGAGAATTTATAGAGAGAGCGCAAACTGCTCTGTTTTTCGATTACTGGGATCGCCCCAGTCTTCTGTGCCACTGAAGCACCAGCAGTTGTCTCCTCTCTACTTCTCTTCCTGTTCACTAACTTCACAGCAGGCTCCTCCTCTTCTTCTTCTTCCTATTCGTCGTCAAGCGCGATGGAAGACGGAGTGGCTCCAGCATCTGGGTTCCGAGAACCCGCGCTCCCCGAGCTTTTTGAACCAGCGGCGCTGGCCTTCTTCTTGCCTATACGCGATAAACCTTTAAGTGAGTCACTAATAATAACGAAATCCTCCAAATTACTCTGATGAAAGCGTAGAGTACCTTTATCAGTAGCACCGGCAGTCGCGCGGCTACTCCCGCCTTTCTTGCTGGTCACTTCCGCATCAAGGGTAATCACCTTCTTCCTCTTGTTGGGTTTTTTCTTCTTCTTCTCTTCTGGGTCAATCCCCAGGTCGCGCAACACACCTGCAAAGATGTTAGACCACGAACTTAGCTCCCCATTTGAAGATCCTACAGACTCCTCGCTGGAAAGATAACGAATCTCTTTCCCAGCGGAAGTCATAGCTCGCAAGGGCCTGGGGTTAGGTATATGCGCACCTTCAGTTGCGGTAGGCGGATTGGCAAAAGCTCCAGCAACCGGGTACATAAAACGTGGCTTGATCTTCTCATACCAGTACTGCTCTCCTGACCTCAGCGGGCGCACACCCATAGAACCACCAAAGGTGGGGAAAGCAGCTTGATAAAGGCGCGATTCTTCATTCAAAATCCACAATTAAGCGCGCCTAAATCACGGAAGCAAGAAATACTTAAAGAAATAACTACCTCCTCGCTATCTTGCGGCCATTGGTCACTCATTTGCGCCGCAACCAGAACATTTTCACCAAATACTCGATTCGGGGTAGCAGTAAGCTTCACGTACCAATCTTCCTTCTTAGGAACCGCCAGCTCCTCCTTCTCAATCACATCCGGCGTACGGAAGATCATAGCAATAGGAATAATCTCCTCCCGAATGAAGAAAAATTTCTGTTTCCAGTCATGGAAACTCTTCGGTGGGTTCAGAAGGATCTTCTTAGCAGACCCCCGATTACCGAAGGAGTAGAATCCCATGTTCCGGATCAACTGGTAAAATACCCTGAATCTCTCAACTGTAGGCTCTATGCCGTGGGCTCGGCACAGGACCTCGAAGTGTCGCACCCTTACCATACCGGGTGGACTCAACTGAGAAATATGAAACCCATAATAATGGAGGATATGAGCCAAGAACTCCGTCGCCGGCAACCGAAAGTTACCTTACAAAAAGAAGTCTTCAAACAGTGTGATATACCCCGGCGGTGCATCGGCGGCCGTTTGATTCTGACCGGGGTATCTTGCATCCCACTCCGGTGGAAACCGGAAGCCCCTTGTAATTTGTTCGAATAAACCCAGGTCCCATTTAAGGACTGGAAGGGGACCTTCTTCATGATGAGGTTCTTCTTCAGCCATGGAGATCTAACAGAAATTTTGATGAATCTTCTGGGAAAAACTTGAATGTTTGAAGATTTGAAGATCGGCACTTGAAGATCTGCTACTGCTCCGATGAAGATTTGAAGATTCAAAGAAATAGAGAGAAAGGATAGCAACAGAAGAAATAGTGATCTTCTCTCCTATCTCATCGACTATATATACTCATCGCATTTAATGCGATGAGTAGACGTGCCGAAGTCACCACGTGCGTATCCAATCAGCAACTGCCACGTATATCGCAATTCCCGGAGTGACGGTTACCACGCGCGCATGGGCCACACTCGACTAACGGGAAGCAGAAACGTCAGGGACAACTTGATGACAGCCGTGTTAGCGGTCAACTCAAACGTCGCCATCAACGACGTTTCTCACCAACCTGTCAGAGTTCAAAAATTGAGAGTTTTCCCGCTCAAATCTACTACAAACTTCATGCAGAAGTTACAAAGCCGCGCAACATTCACAAACACCCAATACACATGCGCGTTTACATTCAGAAACAGAGAATTTCCAAACAGACAAAACTTGTAGTCGCGCCGTAGTAACTGACAAACAGTTACAGGCGCGCGACTCACCAAGACCTAACAAGCATTTTTTCTAAGTCCAGAGCTCCAACCACTCACTTCACGCGCGATGCAGCACTAGACTGGGGGGACTTGAAGGGGTATGGTCCCAAAAATGCCGCGCAGACCATTCTGGTCGCGCTTTGGACCATACTCCTTAATCACTTCGGTGATCAATCTTTAGACCCTGTACGGGATGATCAAGCATAGCATGATCCTGCGTGAGGTCAAAGCAAGAGATAACGGCAGTGTCTACACTTGGCATTCTTAATAAGGACCTTCACCTCCTGCAACCCCGCGCGGGCTACTAACGTGCTCAGCAAGGGTCGCGCAGGAGTCAAAAAGCAAGGCCACTTCAGGAGGTACTAAATGTACAAGTGGCAGAAGAGCAAGCCAATCAGCGTCCTCCAGGATGTGCTCAATCGTGCTCCATGATCGTCTGACGTGCAGGAAACAGAAAGTACACAAGGACGCCTATGTGGCACCAATCAGGGGGCGGCGACACCTGCCCCATGATCTCCACTTACCTGCTGATGGCAGGGGACAACAAAGCCGACAACTAGGACACGTGGCTCCAATCAAGGTGCGCCAGCACCGAAGATCTTCTAGAAGACACTAACGGTCGACACCAGTGAGACAAACAGCATATCCTCTATGTTGTCGCCTTCCGGCCCAAGGCTCATCAGCCCATCTCCCCTTACACCTCTCCGGCTATAAATAGAGACCTCAGTTCACAGGTTAAATATTCGATTCCCTCTACTCTCACTCTTAATCTACAATTATCTCCTCAAAGCAGATTCTTATTCTCACGCCGGAGCCTGGTTAAGAGGGAAACCCCCATATTCCCCTCTTAACGAGCTAACGGTGTTCTGTTTTGCAGGATTAGCAAGCTGAATCGGAGCTCAGAAAGTTGAAAGAAGATTAACCACTATGATAGGAACATAAACCAAACTAATTAACTCCAAATTAGTCCAGTGTTTCTTCACCCGTGTATTAGACGAGTTGCATAAACGTAATTTTGTATAGTAAAAAATAAAAATGTTGTATCTTTAAAAAACCTCATTTATTACACGGGTTGAATGAATCTAATAAAAATTTATATCCTTAAAAAAACTAACGAATATACTCGATATAAGATGGATGAGGTGATTGCGGTGATTGTTCTTATAAATGTCACGTAAACATAGTGATTACCGTATTTGAGTTGAGAGTTGAACACGAAAATAAAAGTATAGAACCGATAAACATTGATTAATATTTTTGTTTACCCCTTATAAACATTTTTGAAATAGATTCTACCATTAACTACTTTAGTTTAATAAAAGGCAAAATTGCACTTTTCGTCCTTTATGTTTTGAAGTTTCTGCAGGCGCTGTCCTTTAAGTTTAAAAATTACACTCTATGTCCTTTATGTTTGCAACCTATAACGGGCGGTGTCCTTTCACCTAAACCCAGTTAACTTTTAACGTTAAATTCAAACATGAGGGACCTTTTATGTAAAAAAGTGAAACATTCAAACACAAAAACAGCCACCATCTTCTCTGCAACTCCGGCCGGCAATTTCGCCAGATTCCGGCAACTCCGTGTCTTTCGCGATAAACATCATCTCCATCTTCTCCGGCCGCACCCCACGCTCATCCTACAACAGCCCTCTCTCTCGTTCTCTCTTCTGGTTCAGGCAACGCCGGCGACGTAGCACCACCGCTGTCGTCACCACTCAAACCCGAACCAACTGAAACACCCAACCCTTGACCCGTGTTGACCAACCCTGCACCTGAACCCGACGAACCAGACCTGAATCGAACCGGAAAAAGGAGAAAAGAGAAGGAGGGTTCTGCCGTCTTCCCCGCCGCCGCCGCAGACGACGGTGTCACTGCCGTCTTCGCTTATGTGTCTCCGATCTCTCCCTCTCTGCTTCTCTCTCTCTCTTGCGGTTGTCGCCTCCGACACCCACCACCGATCGTGGTGGTGGTGGTTCGTTTCTGTTTCAGATGAGGGACGAGAGATGGGTGAGAGTGGGTTGTGCGTGTGAGGCGGTACAGGGTGAGGAGGTTGAGTGGGTGTGGCCGGAGGTGTGGCGCCGGAAAAACGCCGGGCGAAGGTGTGTCCGGTCACCGGGCTTCCCTCTTCTCTCTCAAAGAGAATGAATATTGCACATATGGTCCCTGCTGTTAAGGAGCTTTACAAAGAGGGGTTTTAACATAAAAAAGTTAACTGGGTTTAGGTGAAAGGACACCGCCCGTTATAGGTTGCAAACATAAAGGACATAGAGTGTAATTTTTAAACTTAAAGGACAGCGCCTGCAGAAACTTCGAAACATAAAGGACGAAAAGTGCAATTTTGCCTTAATAAAATAAATAAATCATTTACATTATATTAATTTATATTTAGCACATCTTTTGTTAATTTCAGGATAAATAATTTTGAAATCTGATAAATATTTTAAAATATTGCATTATCTCCTATACAAATTGTTTAAATTTATATTAAATTTAATATTATAATTATCTTTTAATTAATATTAATTATCTATAAAAAATAGATGTCTTCAATGAATGACATGTGTCCTCCTATTGGTTTCTTTTATTATATAGTAAAGATAATAAAATTTTGTTTGGGCTCGTTTAAGCCCGCGAGCCTATACGAGTATTGTATTTCAGGCTCGAACTCAATAACTAAACGAGCTCTATATCAAGCTTGAGCTCGGGATTGGGCTCGTTAAGGCTCGGCTCGTTCTAGCTTTTAACCGAACCCATAAAAGTAACTGTCAAGCCTCTGGGCTTATTTATACCCCTAGTCATAAGTCAGCAATGCTACTTGTGAATAGGCTTTGATAAGGAAATTAGGGTGTGTCAAATGTTAAGCAAACAAATGCTTGCTGCCTTTAAAAAAACAGAAGTTTGGTGAGCTTGAAGGACTTCTCAAATTATATATAACTAGAATTAAGCACCCCGTGTTGTGGTGGGGGTCTAAAACTATGCCAAATAACACCAATGCCACACCGCTGATAGCGACCACCAACACTGAAGTTGCGACGTGTTAATGTGAAGAAATTAGACTGAGACATATAACATATAAAAATAACTATGTCGATTTAGGACTCACGCGTTGCGACAAACTTGTTAAATGGAAAAAATAGACGTAAAAACGTTGAACCACACACGCACGTTGCGCCGTGTTAACTCGTAAAATAATGTAGAAAATAATAACTAAGTCGATGTAGGATCCGCCCGTTGCGGCGAACTTGCCAAATGAGGAAAATAGACACGTTGCGACATACATGTCAAATGTGAAAAAATAGACCAAAAACTTTGAACCACACGCACGTTGCGACGTATTAACTCGCAAATTTTAGAACGAAACGAAGAACGAAAAACTTGCGAAAGATAAAAGTATAGGGGACCAAAGTTGTAAATAAAAAAGTTTTGGGTTAAATTACAAAAGATAAAAAGTTTTGGGTTAAAAGTAAACAAATTAAGAGGGTTAAAATACAAAAAAATGAAAGCCCTTTAGGTTAAAAGTGGAAAACCATAATTTTTTTTTAAAAAACACCCTATGCTTAGGGTACAACAACACAATGCAAGAATATGTTGCTAATTTATATTATGGAAATAATACCTAAGTTAGGTGCAAATTTGTTTGGGTCTTGGCTAATTTTTTGATCTAAGCCTAACCAAAGTGAGTTCAAAGTTAGGGCTGACAAATCGTGTCTTATCGGGTTTAACAGGTCTCTGACGACGCGTATAACACAAGTATTGAATATGAATACAACTCGTTTAACTACTTGATATCTCATGTCTATAACACAGTTTTATATTTTATGTACCAAGAAAAAGAATTGATGGATCCTAACCTCATAATTTTATTTATTTTCAAAAATGTAAAAAATCACATTTTGTACTTTTTCAGTAAACAGGTCTAATCCTGTCTTATACAGATATCTATTGCCAACCCTATTCAAAGCTGATAAAAGCGAACTGAAAACCGAATTCTAATTCAGTTCGGTTTAAAAATCAAAGAACCTGAGGTGCTCGGCTTCGCTTCCTCAGTTTTGTAATGGGCTAAATATTTAATAAGTTGTACAAATAGAAAAATTCCTAGCCCAATAAATGTAATTTGGGTTCCTAGGTTCTAACCGGATCGAGTTTCTAGAGCTGAATACCGATTACCTAATTTGGTTATACTTTAAAACCAAAACAAAAACCATATCCGTTTGATTTCAGTTAGGTTTTCAATTTAATCCGTTTGAAAAACTGATTACTGGGCTTAATCTGTTTAGTTGGTTAAACTTGGGCTTACAAAGTGAAATGAGCCAGAATTTTTTTTTTTTTTTTAAATAAGTATGTAAACTACTTAAAGTCACATCATCCATAGTAGGTTCGTAGTTTACAAGCTTTTAAATAATTAATTTAATATGAAACTTCTTAGAGTTTGTAATATGAAACTTCTTAGAGTTTGCATGGTAGTTTAATTAACTAATTAATTATTATGATCTTTATGTATATTAAGTTCCCATGAAAATTCACAACCTTTTGGGACAAGCAAGTGTACAAACTTATAAAAACACACCATTGATGTATGATTGTTATATTATGTTTGATCGAAATAAATGAAAAATAGAAAGGGATGAAAAACATATGGATATACACAATCTCACTACTTGTTTTGTGTTTAGTTACTTGTATTCCGTTCGTCTTGTTTTTTAGTGTTTCATGGTTGCGGTTTCTTGTTTTTGTGACCTTCAACACTGCTTTAGGCGTTGTTATCAACCGAAGTTCAAGATCGACCGACGATGGTGACTTATTTGAGGTGTTGATAAGCTCTTTTACGTGCGAAGACAAGAAAGTTGAAAAAGATGTAGATAGTTGTGTTAATATTGATGAAGAAGACCATTTTTATAATCATTATGACGAAGATCATCATAATGATTATGACGATGGGTGCATGAGTGCACCCGATGATGATGATGAAAACAAGAATACACCACATGGAGTTGATGAAAATAAAGGTTTGGCCCAATATGTTGACGAAGAAGATCATCATCATCATGATTATGATGATGGGTGCACGAGTGCACCCGATGATGATGATGATGAAAACAAGAACGCACCACATGGTGTTGATGACAATAAAGGTTCGGCCCAAAGAGTTAATGATGATCTCAAAAGAAGAAGTGAAGAATTTATCGAAAGGGGAAAACAACGATGGAGAGACGAGAAGGAGAGGGATCGAGATGAGATGATGAACAAATGATCCTATTCTCTTTGTTGATCATTTGTTAAACAAGTTAAGGTAATTCGTTACGCGACTCGTAAATAAATAAATACTCAAACTCGAAATGATGCCCGTTCGATGATATCTGAAGTCGAGTTCTTTATTATTCCTTTTCTTTATTGTTTTTTTTTATAAATTTGACATGTAAAATGTAATCTCCTAGTTTTTGGTTGTGAGATTAGATGTTGAATTTACTACTCGGTTTTTACTTTCTTAGAATTAAAAAAAAAAAAACCTTTAGTTTTTTAGCTGGGATTTTTAGATTATAGTCTTGTACATTGTAAAAAGTTGTATAGTCCCTACTTTATGTGCTTGGTTGTTCATAAGTATGTAAAAAGTCAACAAACTAATTTAATCATATGTTATTTTTTTTTAAATATTGTAAGTTGTAACGTTTACCAACACATCTTTAGGCTATATACATAAATGAACAATCGGACTAATTTGTTGATTTGTTTTTTTTTTTAATTTCATGAGTGAATGAGAAACAATAGATATTACATTTATCTAATATTCTTTATTCTAATTTTTAAAACTGAACAACAGATGAATGGTTAATTTTGTTCTATGTGCTGGCATGTAAAAGAGAATAGAGAGAGTTGTCTCACCTCTTAGAATATAGAAAACAAAAAATAAAAAATAAATCCAAAAACTATATAGAAAAGTGATAACTCAAAAACCCACATAGCTCACAAAAGTGTAAATCAAACCAGAAAATAATATTACAAGTGATGAGCCACCCAAAAAACTTAGATTGAACTCTGTTGCATATGGCTGCAATTATGATCTACATTTCATCTTCTTCCAATGCATTATAGATCATCCTACAATGAGCACAAAAAAAAAAAAAAAAACATTAGAGACCGCACAACGGTCCGTTCATTTTGCTTATTGTTTTTGTAGGTAGTGTATCCCAGACTGGCCGCCATAAGAAAAACAAAGTCAGTGGGTGAACCAATTTTGATTCTTTTTCCTAGTAAGACTATGTGTAGTGGTTTAACTAAAAAGTGTACAAGTTACTTCATGTCATGTCCTTGACACGTAAGCAGTGGGGCTTTAACTTAACTACACCGTCATAAATGTGTAGCGGTTTAAATAAAAAGTGTAAAAGTTACTTCATGTCATGTCCTTGACACGTAAGCAGTGGGGCTTTAACTTAACTACACCTTCACAAGTGTGTAGTGGTTTAACTAAAAAAGAAGTATGATCTGTCAATTGGGTATAAAAAATTTAATTGCACTACCTCCCCTCACACCCATTAAGGGCTTAACACCACCAGCCCTTTGCCCTCCTTCACGTAATCACTTGTATGCTGAATTGGTTTCACGAGCGCCATTGGCTAAGGTGTAGTGCGGCGCTAACCCACTACACAATGTAGTTTTAATGCGAGATCATTTTGGTCATACCCGTTTTGATACGTTTCTAATGGTTCATTTCGTATGTATTTATTAATGCAAATAGGAGAATAAAAAAGACCAGAAATCGACTAAACCAATTAGGGGTGTGTGTCGATTACTGGTTTGTGGGTTGATCCGGGCTGGCTACTTGGGTTTCTCAGGCCAAGCCCAGATCTTGCTCACCCCTAAAACCGATAAATCATAAACGTCAAGTGCATATTATAAAACAATAGCTTGTGAACAAGAGTAAAATAAGATACTAATCATAAACTACTTAGTACTTACCAAAATAAAGTGATAAATAGGAGGAAAATGAGATGACCAAGTTTAAAAAGCCGCTCTTTTTTAGCCCCGTCGAGTTGGTTAAATATTTCTGTAACGTCGACAAGGTGTTGCCTCCGGGTATACCTATAAACAACAAAGAATCTTTTAAACGCGACCACATAAAGAATCTTGTGAACCCAAATCAATATAATGAAATTAATATGTGGATAGTACAATGTAACATAGAAAGACTTACAGTCTCGCATTATAGTAGAGGTACGGGGCAGCCAGAATAAACATCATCCAATGCCCGGTCATAAGATACAACAAGCATAAAACGCCTTGTGTGATATATTCTGGTAAAATCACTTTGTTTATCCGCGATGCAGAGTCATAAGGATTAAGGTAATCAAACTCTAAATCTGCAAGACATATAAGCTGCAAAAGAAAGAAAGACACATACTTTCATAATGTAAAACAAGATGAGGGAATATGTAAAAGAGGGGTTCATAACATAAATAAATATCATTACTATAGCTTTTTAAATTTCCTTTTTATTTAAATTGTCGGTTCTTATTCTTTTTTTTTCTTTCTAACCATGAGAACCCATTACCATAAAATTCACAAAACCCCACCAATACTCTGCTAACCTATAGGATCAAATAAATCACAGTTTGTGTCGGGCAGGTGACCTTCAAGAGGAAACTATTGAAAGCAAGATTGTTACAGTTCCTAATTAATTTTACGGTCATATTTAATTTGTTGGTTACTTTTCAGTTACCAAAGTCACCTTTATTATCTTTTTTGTAATGTTTATGACAACATTTGACGTATGATAATAAACTTTCTAAACGTATGCTAGAACGTATCCAGTCTTATTTACACTCCCACGTCGATACGTTTATGGCTTAAACCAGCCGGTCACTAACTCATCAATTAATATCATAGATTCATGAATGAAATAAACCATGAACAAAGATATCAATCAAGCAACAAAATCCTTAAGAACCTTAAATTTAATCAACACATCATAATTCACAAATAAAAACCTTTATCACAATCAAACAACTATCAATTATTCAATTCAAATACTATAAAATGTATAATTCACCTGATAAACAACAATAACAAGGATGGCAATGAGCATGAAGAAAAACAGTAGCCATGAAAGCGTTTCCCACATCTCAATCCTCTTATTCTCTCACTCAATCGAAATTATATAATTTTATTATAATGAGGCAAAATAAATAGATAAATAGACGGTAATCTGATCGCCGGGAAGCCGGAGAAATTATCCGGCGAGATTTTCCTATGGAGAAATGAGGATTTAAGAGATCAAATAACGATGAAGGGGAGAGTGATCATGGATTAGTGTTGTTTGATATTTGTATTTTATGGGGGTGGTTTTGGTTTATTTTAGTAAGTATAGGGTTTATTTTGTGGAGTTGTTATACTAGTTTTGAATAGTTTATCTTTTTTTTTTTTTTTTGATATTGGATTTAAATAAGCAAAACTTTCAGTAATTGACCTGTATCAATCGCAACTTTCGATTTGTATTACGCTACTCTCAAATTTCAACTTATTTTACTCTGACACTCCCAAACTAACTGAAGCCTAACCCAGTTAGTTGATGTCAGATGCCACGTCAACAAACTAACTGAACCCTAACAAAGTTAGCAGATGTCAGATGCAATGTCATAAAAATGCCATATCAACTGCCACGTCAGTCACCACATCAGTCGCCATGTCATCAAAATTGCCACGTCAGCAAAAATGTCATGTGAGCTGCCACGTTACCAAACAAAGTGTCACATTAACAAAAAAACTAACTTGGTTAGGTTCAGTTAGTTTGAGATTGCCAGAGGAAAATAAGTTGAAAGTTGGGAGTGATGTGGTTAGTACAAATCGAAAGTTGGGGGGTGATATCCATCAATTGGTGAAAGTTGTGGTTATTTAAATCCAATGTCCCTTTTTTATGTATTAATTTTGTTTTAGTTCGTTAAGAAAAGATGAAATTACATGCAGGTGTTTGGTGGTTCGATTTTCTCGATTCGATTTTTTTTTGTTAGAAACGAATCAAATTTGAAGATGGTACAATCGTACTGGAAACTGAATTCTTATTAGGTTTGGGTTTAAATCGATAAACCTGAGTTTTAACATGATGTATGTTTATCGGTTTGGGTTTAAAATTACCCCGTGCGGATTTGAAGTTTTGTGATAGGCTGAATGTTTAATGGGATTTACAAATAGGAAAACCGGCAGCGTGATAGATGTGATTCTGGTTCCTCGGTTTCAACTAAACTGAGTTTTCTATAGCTGAGCGGAAAACCAATAGCTTGATTTGTTTTTTATTACAAAGGAATATATGTAGCTTGGCTCAGTTTAATCCGTTTGAAATATATTGAACACCCTGGTTACAAAGGTGCTTCATATGGTACGATAAAGCTAAACGGTGGGCGGTGGCTATGATAGGAAGACCATAGGACACAAGCTTGGGTTTGATTTGTCGCATCAAGTACTACAATATTGGTTTGGATTTCACTTTCAATCAAATTTCTGTTATGATATAAGGTTACAAGGAACCAAAACATTTTATCGTGAGTTTAAAACTAGTCGAAGAACTATATTTATATTTTTATTGTTTTACATAATTTTAATAACCGATTCTAATGCCACAACATTAACTTTAGGTATTAAACATTTTACAAGGTTATGAATAGATCCATAATTCCTCAAATATTTAAATGGAATCCAAAATATAGTGATGTTTCGAATAATTTAGTCTTAAAGGGTTAGGCTACTAAACAGAATTATCTTAGGTATGGGCCTTTTCCAAGTTAATAGGGTTAGTGATTATGGGCCGAATAATGGGCTTTTGGACTACATAATTTGGGTTCGGGATGAATTTGGATTGTAACTTACTAACTTAAATTCTTAAAGCTATGTTATTTAACAAAAACATAACCGTATGTTATTTATAATAATTAATCGTTTGTTAACCACTTTTGTTTTTCTTTTTCATGATTCTTATTTAGCCTATTGTTTAGAATTTTTTAGGGTAAACTACATTTTACATCCTTGAAGTTTTAGCAAACTTGCAGCCGTTGTTTTTTAACTAACAAAATTACACTGGATGTCCTTTATGTTACAGCTTCTCATCATGCGGTCTCCTTTTGCCCTAACCCAGTTATATTTTTACGTCAGTGCTTAGCATGTGCACTCACATGGGGGTATAATGAAAATGACCATTATGCCCTCATGTGGTGACACGTGTTAAGGGTTAATAGAAAAACTAACTAAGCTAGGGCAAAAGGACATCATGATGAAAAACTGTAAGATAAAGGACATCCAGTGCAATTTTATTAGTTAAAGGACAACGTTTGCAATTTTTCTCAAACTTAAAGGACGAAAAATGCAATTAACCCTTTTTTTATGATGATAGATGTATATAAAGTTGTTGTACCCTGTATATTCATCTAATCGACTAATCATCAAGAATCCTACAATTTCTTCTACTAAAAGCGGTTTTATCTTGACACATATTGTTGTATAAAGTTACAAAATATAATACAAGATAAAGTGAAAAAATTGAAAGCTACGGCTATTTTTTCGACCTACAAATGGTCCATTTAGTCACGCATACAAGTGTAACAAGTAAGATGGTTGAATTAAATGAGAATCGGGTCGTATGACCTTTTCCTCATAACATGAAATAGAAAGAAAACATGTTAAGGAATGAACCTTGTAAGTTATTTTGACGATCGGTTCAACCATAGATAAACATAAAAGCATTAAGTATACTATAGATAAATACCTCAAAGGGACTACATCCCCTTTGTATGTATCATTGGTCTTCAAGAAGACAATACAACTATAAAATTTGTGAGCAAATGGTAGAGCATGTTGTCATAGTCAGGTACTACCATGTCATGTTATATTGTGACATATTTTCTTATAGAAGACCTGTTGTCTAATCAACAGTATTATATCCACAAGTAATCTAGATCCCCCAATGAGAAAACCACATGAGTGATAACAAGACTTGAATAGTTGAATCTAATATCATATCATAGTGGTCCTCATAATCTAAATATCTTGTACGATTTAATGGCTTTTGTTAGGGTGAACGGGGCACTATGCGGGGAGTGGTGCGGTGATTGAAGTCCCCGAGCGGGAACACCGCCGCCATCAATTCGGGGAGGATATTCGGGGAGGGGGATCGGTGTATGTTCACCGCACAAGAATTGCACAAGAATCGAGGATTTAAACGTTGGGCAACGGTCAAATATTTAAAAAAAAAATCAATTTTAACCAATATAAATAACCAACTTAAATCTATTTTTTTACCACACCCATTCTCAAACTTATACTCTAAAAATCTATCAAATACAACACAAAGCCAAACCGAGCAATGGAGAACCAACCCCGCGAAGCCAAGAAAAAATCTAAGGGGCGCGGCTCGCAACCGTCTCGTGGTGGTTCGAGCGGTGCAAGTGCACAACCACAACCCCCCTTTCGGATATACTTCACAACCCCCGTTTTTTACCAACAACCTTCACACCCCTCCTTTTACAACACCCAACCACAACCCACTTTCGGCTATTTTCAAAATTTGTTATCAACGGATCCTCAAGAGAGGAGTATTTTTATTTTAATGTAGTATTGCGATGTAATTTTTATTTTATTAAATGAAATATAGTTTTTTATTTTATGAAATTATGTTTTACTTTTATATTTTCTTAATTAAAAAAACAAGTCCCCCAAGAGAGGAGTGTCGCCATCAAATTGAGGGTGTGAGGGGAGTTGACGTGGCGCGTGCTGATTGGCCGTGCGTAAGAGAGGGGACTCCCCTAAGAGAGGAGTGCCCCTATCACCCTTAGACTACATGGTCCGCAATATAGGATTCTTTATTGTTGAGGCGTCTTTCCTTATGCATGGTGTTGATCAGTTCTGTTTTAAGTATAATGGAAAACATGAAAACATACCTGTCACCGCAGACAATGCAGTGGAAAATCCAGTCAGAGAAGAAGCCATAGAGTTCGACATCTTTGTCAAGATGATCTGGTTCCTCCTTAGGGTGCAAACTGATGATGAAACCGAATAGGGAGTTCGGCTATGAAGAGGATGTCGATTCTTGATGTTATGTTAATTAGGTTATGTGTCTAACCTTAGAACCTCTACATAAGTCTCCTTATATAAGCACCCAAGAGGAAACCTAATTAGTTAATAAGGGTAATATGGTCCATCAACAAATATCAACTAATTATTTAATAGGTTATTATATATTTTGATCTATATTATGTAAATGATTATAATGGCTACTAGATTAAATATTAAAACATAATATATTTAATCTTACATTCTCTCACTTAGCCGAGTAATCATTTACTATGAGTATTAGATAAGCCTGATCAGGAGTTAACACTCATTTTAGCCTTAAACAAGAACTATAGCAGAGAAATACAGCCGTTGAATCATTATGCGACTCAGGACCCCCATTAGTCACACTATAGCCTTAATTTAAAACCTAATCGTCATGATCAAAATATGCATAAGCCCTTTGTTTGATTTGTAACTTTATTTGTCTATATGCCATTATACCGGTTGAACATATTCTAAGAGACATACAAAATCAAACTGAGGAAATTTCATTAATCATAAAACATAAGCTAGTACAATATGCTAAACAAGATCTTTACTAAATCCCATATTCCGAACATGTTCTTCGTAAACCTTAGGAGGGAGACCTTTAGTCATCGGATCCACAAGCATATCTTTAGTACTAATATACTCAATACAAAGATTATTTTCCTCAACTCGTTCACGTACGAACAGATATTTTGTATCGAGATATAAACCAGCTCCAGTCGAACTGTTACTGTTCGAGAAACTAACGGCAGCTGAATTATCACAGTAAGGCTTAAATGGTCTAGAAATGGAATTTACGATTTTGAGTCCAGTGATCAGATTTCTAAGCAACATTCCATGACAGGTTGCATTATAAACGGCAATGTACTTTGCCATCATTGTGGAAGTTGTGGTCAACTGTTGTTTATGACTCTTCCATGAGATGGGTCCGCCTGCTAACATAAAGATATTGACCGAAGTGGATTTCTTGTCATCTTTGCATTTGGAAAAGTCAAAATCAGAATAGCCTACCACTTCTAAATGATCACTTTTTCTATAAGTCAGTTTATAGTCTTTCGTCCCTTGCAGATATCGAAGTACCTTCTTAGCTGCTTTCCAGTGATCTAGGCCAGGATTAGTCTGATAACGGCCTAGCATTCCAGCAATATAAGCGATATCTGGGCGAGTACAGACTTGAGCATACATCAGGCTCCCGACTAGTGACGCGTAAGGTATCTGGCTAATTTGCCCCTTCTCAACCTCTGTTGTCGGACACTGGAATAAACCGAAAACATCTCCCTTAACTACTGGAGCGACGGAGGGTTTGCATTGTTGCATGTTGTAACGTGTAAGGACACGATCTATGTAAGCCTTTTGAGACAATCCTAAGATCCCTTTGTGTCTATCTCGGTGAATTTCGATGCCAATGACGTAAGAGGCATCCCCGAGATCCTTCATGTCGAAGTTATGCGAGAGTAACCGCTTCAACTCATCAACATGTCTAAACTATTACTTGCCAATAGGATATCATCTACGTAAAGGACAAGTATAGTAAAGTTTCTCCCACTCATCTTGAGGTAGGTGCATTGATCCACTTGATTCTTCATAAAACCTTGTTTCTTCAAGACTTCATCAAACTTGAGGTACCATTGACGTGATGCTTGTTTTAACCCATAAATGGATTTCCTCAACTTACAGACTAGATGCCCCTGACCTTCAGGTTGCTTCATGTAAACATCTTCGTCTAAGTCTCTATTAAGGAAAGCAGTTTTACCGTCCATCTGATGCAACTCTAAATCAAAATGAGCTACTAGGGCCATGACGATCCTTAATGAATCTTTACGAGAGACAGGTGAAAACATCTCTTGATAATCAATTCCCTCTTTCTGAGTGTAGCCCTTTGCAACCAATCTCGCTTTGTAGCGTTCAACGTTCCCATTCGGATCCAATTTTGTTTTGAACACCCATTTGCATCCTACGGGTTTGACACCGTTGGGTAATTCTACCAAATCCCAAACGTCATTTTTCTTCATGGATTCAAGCTCATCAATCATTGCTTTATTCCATTCAGAAGACTGATAACTGCTAATGGCTTCATTATAAGAGATATGATCATTGAGCTTTCTGGGATCCATTTCAGTCAGGTAGGTAACATAATCATCCCAATTAGTAGGCCTTCTTTGCCTAAATGACCTCCTGAGTTGATTATCGGGTTCAGCGTTGTCTTGGTTTTGAGCATTTGATGTGCCTTCGTCATGAGGTATAATGGGTTCTGATTGTGGAGTTAAATTTGGAGTTGGTGTAGTAGCTTCAGGTACAGTAGTTGCATTGGGTACAAGAGGAGTAATCGGAGTAATGGTAAGCGACGAGTCCCCCCCGCGTCTTGTACTTCTTGCAATTCTTCGTAAGGGTTGGTACTGCTCCCACTAGCCTTGAAATCCTCCAGTAACGCAGCACGCTTGGTTTCAACAATACGGGTGACGTGGGAAGGACAATAGAAATGATAACCCTTTGAATTATCAGGATACCCGATAAAGAAACAGGTAACTGTTTTAGGGTCACGTTTCCTAAGGAAAGGATTATAAAGTTTTGCTTCAGCAATGCATCCCCATACTTTCATATCTTTAAGACTTGGTTTCCATCCTGTCCAAAGTTCATAAGGAGTTTTAGGGACAGACTTAGAAGGAACTCTATTGAGTATATGAACAGCTGTTTTTAATGCTTCAGTCCAGAGGAATAATGGTAAATTAGTGTTGGCTAACATACTGCGCACCATGTTCATATGTCACACCCCGATTTCCACGTGTCACCGGTGGGCCCGGTGGGGAGTATCGTGACGTGGTTGGCAACATAATAGTCAAACAACACAATTATATAAATGCACAGCGGAAGCAAAAGATAATTATTATTACATTCCGAATATAAAGTAATATCCAGTATTACAACGGAAAGTAAAGGATCCACAGGCGGATCTTTAAACATATCATTTGTTCAACAGACTTTAGACGCCTAGAACTTGCAAGATTCCTTATTAGCGTCCTGAGCTTCCAGCCAATTTCGTTCAGTACCTGTCACTTAACCTTTTTGGAAAATACGTCAGTTTTCACTGGTAAATACACTCAACCGACTCATTTGAAAAGAGTTTAAGAAAATTGGTTTGAATGCACGTGGCACAAAATATCTTTTATAATTTGATTAAAATGCACAGAGGCAAATTAACCTTTTTAACTTGGGAAAATTATTTGTATATAATCTTGTATACAGTTTTACTTATTTGTCGTCCGTTAGGGCCGGTTTGTAGGGCCGGACTAGATTAACTGACACGCCACAGGTATAATGCTCACAGGCTATCATCCTCTAAGTGGATTACCAGTTCCGGTATAATGCCCACAAGGATGATACCTCGGAGTGGATTACCAGTTTTTACATAATGCAGCTGTCAGGTGTATGCCTACACCCCATGCTTAAGTCGTGGCAATTACTTCGAATGATGCCAAGGATATCCGGGACATGGTCATTAACCCCCAAAGGCCATACACCAAATAATACATATTAAACGGGTTGTAAGTACATCAATCACAATACGATTTAAATAATTACACACCCGACCAAGCGGTACTTTTATAGTGCCGTATCCCAAGCCCGTATAGGGAAAATAAGTTAAGAGTATTTACCTGAGCTAGCTCCTGTCTTAAATAGCAAGAATCTAATAACTCAGCCGTATTCACTTAAGTAAGCGTAGGTACCATTTACCGGAAGGCTCTAGTCTGGAATGATGGTATAAATAACTAATTAGAATGCTAACGGGTCTTTAGTTAAGCCTAAGCTTAGACCGGTTAGTCTTACGGGAAGATACGGTTTGTACGCACAATTAAGCGAAGACCGGAATAGAATGTGATTTAAACCCGACATGTTCAGATACTTTTCTTATATGGGTATTTCATACACATTCTGGATTTTGTGATAAAAAACGATAACGTTTGACCCGTTCGGCTAATTTATGCAAACTTGTTACATAAACCGAACCACACGCGTAATAAGCGTGACGGGTATTCATGAGAGCCATATACAGGTTTCCTAAGTTAATTATGCCTCAAATATGTTGTGACATCAGTAAGATGTCTTTCATTATGCCCGAAACGTGTTTAAACACAAACTAGGCCCCGTAGGGGTAGTTTGGTCATTTTAAAGGTTGTAAAAGGGTTTAAGTGTTTAACTGAGTTACAGGTCTGATGTAATCAGTAAACATACTCAGATTAATGAGTTATAACAGTAGGATAAGGTACATATGTGAAATTTATCAATTATAACCAAACTATGCCCCGTAGGGGTATTTTGGTAATTTCACATAAGCCGAAAAGCTCAAAACCGAAGTCTGAGTTAATCAACCTTTGCTTACTGTTAAAAACATTCTAATTTGCCTAAAATATCAGTAGGTATCAACCCGGGTATGTTCAATATGATTTTAAAACATACAATGCGTTAAAAATGCTAAATAAGGCGATTAAAGGCCATTTCCGGGTTCGATACTTAATTCTGTTATTTTTATATTTCCAGAAGGCTTAAAATAATTTATTTATCATATGTGATCAGTAGCAAAAGGTTTGGAGTCGTTTAGATATGTAAAACTCATTTTATGGTCCGTAAGGGCAAAATCGACAATTACCGGATTAAGCCTACGACTACTAGTTATGCTCAACCTAAAATTAATTAAAAATCTTTAAAAATCCCAAAATAATATATTACATCAGTGGGTATTAAGTTTGGTACCAAAAAGTAGGCTTAACTAGGCTATACGCTAATTACGCCATTTGGTTAACATAAAGCTTTAATTTTACGCTAACGAGCATAACTCTTAACCTACACCTCAAACTGATGTCAAACTTTGCGTACAAGTTTAAATATCAGTATTTAAAGTTTCTACTCTTTTACATTTCCAAAAACCACGTTTTAAGGTGATAAGGGCATAATGGTCAACATATGAGCAATTAACGGAAACGCGTAAACGAATGGGTCAATCAATGAACCAACCACAGAGGGTTATGCTAACATGTAGCCTGGTCCTAAGGAAGCTCTAAGGCATTTCCAAATTAAACTAAAACGGGTCAGAACCGAAGTCAAAGCAAAAGTCAAAGTTTTGCGACTTTCGGTTCCGAACCGGGTTTAAACGGACAATTGTCGAATCAAACGAGTTTAGACAAGTTCTTATGCTTATTACCAAGTTATATGAAGGTTAAAACAGGTTACCCGCCTCTCGTATTGTTATTTGTGCATTAAATCACAAATTACATTTCTGTTGACTTTTTCGGTCAACGTTTGACTCGACAAACGACCTAGTTAGGTCTGGAATCAGTACGTGCCCTTATAAGGGTTTAATACCCATATAATTACCTACTTAACGGTACTTTTAATTCGAGATAAGACTGAGATATCATTAATTAATCACGAAGTCAAACCGTAGTTACGACGGTTTGACTTTTAGCTAAATAACTAAGCTATACTTAATTAGAGAAGGTTTAGCAAGCTTACTAGTGTTTAATTGATGTTTAGGAAGGCTTGTGATCTGCTTGGAAGCTCCACAAATGATAAGAATTGAGTATGAGAAAGTTTGCAAGTTAGTGGGTCTTATATAGTGTTTGTAAACACCATAATTCATTGACAACTAAGTCTACAATCCTCCACAATCATCCCACAAGTGTCCCTGGGGTCTAGGAACATTTTAGGGGTCGCCCAAGATTGAGAAAAACCAACAAGATCGGTCAAAATCACGTAAAACAGGCTGCAGCCGGTTTCTGGTTGCTGGGCAGTTGCTTGCGCACCGTAACAATTATTTGTTGCGGTGCGCAACAAATCATCAGCAGCCAAAAATCTTGTTCCTTCATGCATTCGAAAGGGCAACCTCATAATTTGACTTTGGGACCTTGTTTTGTCAGTTTGGGACCTCTATTATGGGTTTTTAACAATTACACACCCTACCGTTATGTTGTGTTTGCTTGGATCCTTTTCAAAAGTGCCGAACAAGAAGGTTAACCATAGAAATTTTCATAGGAACCTATCATGCACTTTGAATTCGTTTATCGTCAATGAATTTCTGGATTTAGGATATATTAGATGTTTGAAAAATATAATTGGGTATTGGGATTTATAAATGAGGTCGTTCAGAGGTGAAATATAACATGACGACACTTTTAAATCCTGCCAAAACATCTTTATTAAATCCGGGTTTACAACGCGTTTTGTCTTACATGACACGTGTCGTTATTTCATTGAACACGAATTTTCGAGGTGTTACATCCTCACCCCCTTAAAATAAATCTCGACCCGAGATTTACTGAAACAAATGAGGGTACTTTTCTTTCATGGTGGATTCAACCTCCCACGTGAATTCGGGACCTCTACGGGCATCCCATTTGACCTTTACAATAGGTACATGCTTCCTTCGAAGCTTCTTTACCTGTCGATATTCAATCGACAAAGGTTTTTCCACAAATTTTAAGCTCTCATCTATATGCACATCTGTATGTGGTATAACCAGTGATTCATCAGCGAAGCACTTCTTCAGATTGCAGATGTGGAACACATTGTGAATTCCACTGAGCTCTTCAGGTAAGTTTAGCTTATAGGCAACTGACCTGACACGTTCGATAACCTCGAAAGTCCTATGTATCCCGGCCTTAGTTTGCCTTTCTTACCAAAACGCATCACCCCCTCCCAGGGCGATACTTTAAGTAACACTTTGTCACCTACTTCGAAGTGAAAAGCTTTACGCTTTGGATCTGCGTAACTCTTCTGCCTATAACGGGCAGCTTTGAGACGGTCACGAATCTGGACAGCCTTGTCCGTCGTTTCAAAGATTATCTCTGGTCCTGATAATTGGACTTACCAATTCCCTATCTAACAATAGATGTTTAACATTCCATCTATACAAGGTCTCCCAAGGAGCAGCCTTAATACCTACATATCAATTATTATAGAAAAGCTTAGTTTAAGGTGAGAGGGTTATCCAACCATTGCTTAACTAATTTTAAGGAATAGCTAATCCTTGTCGTTAGTCGAACAATTCGACGATCCTGGGTAGCTGAGGGAAATTCTTAATTGTTGTTACAATAGGGTTGCGGTAATGAGTGCATTAAGCAAAATGAACCGTCTTTCTTATCTAACAACATCAAACTCTCAGAATATCGAGTTAGGCTATATGAATCTCCTATCTTAAAATTTACTTAATCAGGTTTTCGGTCCTCCCAATGATGGTACTAGCCGTCTTGGATATTTCATAATAATACGGCCTTAATGGGATATAAATCTTAACGCTACTGCCTCTTGGGAGGTAAACAGGGTAGTCTTAGGAGAAGCTAATCAAGGGACAAGGAGATTATTGAGATTCCCATATCTCAGGCTCCATTTCACTCATCAACGCTCGTGTCTAATAAGTGACACATTTATGTTACGAGTTCACATATTTCTTTACCAGGGAATATTTATTTGGACAATTCCATTCTGGATATCTTCTTTGAATACCATTAGTTGACTTTAGTACCATATGATCATTGGGATATCTTTGTGGTCCCATGCATTAAACCTCCATACTGATCAGGCATGGAAGCAATCTATGGAACTTATTAAGATACACCAATCCTCATATAGCGCTTTTGTCATACCATTTGGTATTCGAAATCGATAGAGATTAATGAGATATCAACTATATGTGCTTATATTTAATCAGAATGGAAATTTTCACAAACTAGGCACCTAGCTCGGTTGGCTAGGCGCGCGAAAGGGTGCGGCCTAGACCCAGGTTCGATTCCGGGGACGGCCAATTCCACCATTTTTTTATGTTTAATATTAATTAATCGTACAGATACATGTAATTATGAGGGTTGTCTCATAAGGAGTCTTGATAATTAATCGCTTTTTATCACCCACAATATGGGCTTGATTTTTTTTTTTAAGGTAACCAATCGATTTTTTTATCACTATATTGAGTCCTTATATTTAACGGAACTAGGATATCGAAAAACTGATTCCTAATGGATATAATAATGCTGAAGCAGTCTCTGAGGTATACAGGCATCTTACTGAACTTACGTTGCTTTTTATTAGGCATGTACTTGCTCTCTTTCCCAGATTTCTGGGAGTTATCCTCCTTCTTTGGTTCATCCTTCATATTTGAAGTGTGAATATAGCTCTCCTCGTGAGCAATTAAACATGGTTTTGAATGAGATTTAGAGCGAGAAGCATTCGGCTCTTTGGATTGTCTCATGACCTTTTCTCATGATCCCTCCAACTGCTGTGTCAACCACAGCCTGGAGATTAACTCAATTAGTATTGAGGTTTACGTTTGAGACTTTACTTGCTTTTGTCGCATTAATAACATCGCGACTATTGCCTATCTCTTCCGAGTTTTCCATACTCAAAACTTGGTACTAATTACAAAATTAAACCATTATTAGTCATCATCATGATGACCTGACATTTATTAGCCACGGCATCCACAATCCGTATAGGCCATTATGTCCCGAACATTCTCAATGAATGCTATTTGAATGTATATCTATTACATTTAGCTTAGGTCACAAGAGGACTATCAATTTCATTCAAGGTTTGGAGCGAGTCCAATACCTGCTTGACAGGGGACCATAATGTCACAACTGTCTTTGTCACAAGGACGATTATAATTAGCTCAAAGGCTAGCCTTACATGACTTTGGTTATATATATATACTTATATGGCATAGAAGCCTGTCGCGAGGGACGTAGAAAGATATGGCATAAAGCCCAGTCATGAAGGACGTAAGTAATCATATGGCGCGAAGGCCTTGTCGTAAAGGTCATTTAGATATGGCACAAACGGCCTTGTCATAAGTACATTTATCAAATTTGGCACAAAGGCACATCACCAGGAATGTTAACATTTAATATGTTAGCTTGTCACGAATGACAAATTATAGCACATAGGCTTGTCATGAATGACTTTAAAACATAACTCGATGGTCTATCACCAAGGACCTTAATTTATTAGCCGCAATCTTGTTAGATTAGGGCTTCAAGGTTTGAACGTGGTTCTTCACCTTTGGACAGGGAGTCATAGACTACAACTGTCATTGTCTTGAAAGACAATTCATTTGGCAGAAAGGTAAGCCAATTAACATCCCTAATGGATGTTTATATATAACCATCATATCTAATGATATTAGTTATGATCACATCGATCATATTGACTATTAGGTTTGGGTATAATCACACTATTTTGAACAGGGGATCATAAGGATCACCACTATCTTTGTCTTACCGACACTAGAGTAAAGTATAGCCCGTAGGCATTTCATCACGAGGGATGCAAATATTATGATCATCATACTGATGATACTAGTCAGGATCGCAATGATAGTATAGACTATGGGATTTGCGTGTAGCTCACCCCCTTGGCAAAGAATCACAAAAGATTACAATTGCCTTGTCTTAATTGAACAATATAATATAGCCCTTAAGCAAAACATCATTAAGGATGTTAAAATTTTTAATCATCGTATTGATGATTTTTGTCATGCTTGCATTGATCATATAGACTATTAGGCTTGAGCATAGCTCACTACCTTGGACAGAGAATCTTAAAGATCACAATGTCTTTGTCACAAATGGACAATATATTATAGCCCGTAGGCAAAACATCACTAAAGGATGTTAAATAATATGATCATCGTATTAGATGATATTAATCATGATCGCATTGATCATATAGACTATTTTATTTGGACATAGTCCAACATTTTTAGGCAAGAGGCCAAAGACCACCACTGTCGTTGTCTTATCGGACAACAAATTTAGCCCGTAGGCACTTCATCACTCACGGATGTTTATAATATGATCATCTCACAAGATGATATAAGCCACGATTTCTAGATCATAAGGCCAATTAGGAATTTAAAAATTTACAATATAGGGATGACTGTTGTGATTTTATCATATCACATTTGTCAGGAGGGCTAATACGTTCTTAGGTGTTAACAAGGATCTGAATCCCTTGAGTAGGTTTCACCATCTTGGCCGCGTAAGCTAGGTTTCACCTTTAAGATTCTTTTTAAAATGCATACTGGCAGGAAAGGAAGGATATTTATTTTATTCGGGATTTTTATCATAAATCCTAATTTACAAGTTAATAATAGCACAAATGGCATAGTCGCGTAGACAAGTTAAATTTATAAGCCATGATTTCAGAGAATCGCGGCATTAAGGTTTGAATCAAAGTTCATTACCTTTTCCTGACAGGGAGCTCTAGGCTGCCACTGTCTTTAGTCTCAGAGGACATTAACTATAGCCCGTAGGCACTTCCCTTATAAGGGATGTTTATTACGGAATTGCCCCTTAGGGAAATTCATTAACCATGGTAAACAGAGACCATATTTGGTTAATTTATTAATCATATATTTATTTAGGATTTCTATTATAATTTATCCTAATTATAAAACATTAACAGTTTTATCAGTGGCACCTAATGGCCTGGTCACATGGACATTTATAAATTATAAGCTTATGATTTCAGAGAATCGAAGCATGAAAGTATATTGGCTCAATAGGCCTAGTCACAAGGACAATTATAATTTATATGCTAGGATTTCAGAGAATCCAAGCATTTGAGGTTTGAACCTAGTTCATTACCTTTATCTGACAGGGAGTCATCGCTACCACTGTCTTTTGGCTCATATGGAAATGAGCAGGGCCCGTAGGCATTATGTTACCACATATGGTTAAAATATGATCATCCTAATTAATGATGTAAACCCAGGATTCAGAGATCATTAAACTGGGTTAGGAATCTTTAGAAAGATCCTTATATAATAATAACGTGTGTGATTTTGAATGAATCACATCTGCCAGGAGTGTTAACATGTTTTAAGATGTTAACAGGGATTTGAATCTTTTAAACAAGTCTTACCATCTTGGCCCGGTCTTATAATTGACCCGAAGGCTAGGTTTCACTCTTAAGATTCTTAGTTAATGGTTTGAATCTTTTTAACAGGTCTTACCATCTTGGCCCGGTCTTATAATTGACCCGTAGGCTAGGTTTCACACTTAAGATTCTTAATTTAATTAACGCAGAACAATTTTAAATTGAGGTGTTAATGTGGATCTGAATCTAATTATGGAACTACCATCTTGGCCGGTCTTATTATGACCCGAAGCTAGGTCTTGTCCTTTTTAGATTTTGCCATTTTATTATAATGGTAGATCTTATAATATAGGAATGATATTTTTAAACATAATCGTTCCTTTAAAATTTAAATAAGTATATGGATGCCCTAAACGGGACTTCTGATAAAATGACTTGCCCATGCAAAGGCTAATCAGAAAAATAACAAGGAAGTAATTAAAAGACAATGAAACGAATTTGGATTTGTCTTATGTTCTTGTCTAGACTCAAGAATGTGCAATTGTGTAACTGAGATTAAACGCAAAAGGCTAGTGTTTAATTCACTCAGAGTTGGCTCTGATACCAACCTGTCACACCCCGATTTCCACGTGTCACCGGTGGGCCCGGTAGGGAGTATCGTGACGTGGTTGGCAACATAATAGTCAAACAACACAATTATATAAATGCACAGCGGAAGCAAAAGATAATTATTATTACATTCCGAATATAAAGTAATATCCAGTATTACAACGGAAAGTAAAGGATCCACAGGCGGATCTTTAAACATATCATTTGTTCAACAGACTTTAGACGCCTAGAACTTGCAAGATTCCTTATTAGCGTCCTGAGCTTCCAGCCAATTTCGTTCAGTACCTGTCACTTAACCTTTTTGGAAAATACGTCAGTTTTCACTGGTAAATACACTCAACCGACTCATTAGAAAAGAGTTTAAGAAAATTGGTTTGAATGCACGTGGCACAAAATATCTTTTATAATTTGATTAAAATGCACAGAGGCAAATTAACCTTTTTAACTTGGGAAAATTATTTGTATATAATCTTGTATACAGTTTTACTTATTTGTCGTCCGTTAGGGCCGGTTTGTAGGGCCGGACTAGATTAACTGACACGCCACAGGTATAATGCCCACAGGCTATCATCCTCTAAGTGGATTACCAGTTCCGGTATAATGCCCACAAGGATGATACCTCGGAGTGGATTACCAGTTTTTACATAATGCAGCTGTCAGGTGTATGCCTACACCCCGTGCTTAAGTCGTGGCCATTACTTCGAATGATGCCAAGGATATCCGGGACATGGTCATTAACCCCCAAAGGCCATACACCAAATAATACATATTAAACGGGTTGTAAGTACATCAATCACAACACGATTTAAATAATTACACACCCGACCAAGCGGTACTTTTATAGTGCCGTATCCCAAGCCCGTATAGGGAAAATAAGTTAAGAGTATTTACCTGAGCTAGCTCCTGTCTTAAATAGCAAGAATCTAATAACTCAGCCGTATTCACTTAAGTAAGCATAGGTACCATTTACCGGAAGGCTCTAGTCTGGAATGATGGTATAAATAACTAATTAGAATGCTAACGGGTCTTTAGTTAAGCCTAAGCTTAGACCGGTTAGTCTTACGGGAAGATACGGTTTGTACGCACAATTAAGCGAAGACCGGAATAGAATGTGATTTAAACCCGACATGTTCAGAGACTTGTCATATATGGGTATTTCATACACATTCTGGATTTTGAGATAAAAACGATAACGTTTGACCCGTTTCGGCTAATTTATGCAAACTTGTTACATAAACCGAACCATACGCGTAATAAGCGTGACGGGTATTCATGAGAGCCATATACAGGTTTCCTAAGTTAATTATGCCTCAAATATGTTGTGACATCAGTAAGATGTCTTTCATTATGCCCGAAACGTGTTTAAACACAAACTAGGCCCCGTAGGGGTAGTTTGGTCATTTTAAAGGTTGTAAAAGGGTTTAAGTGTTTAACTGAGTTACAGGTCTGATGTAATCAGTAAACATACTCAGATTAATGAGTTATAACAGTAGGATAAGGTACATATGTGAAATTTATCAATTATAACCAAACTATGCCCCGTAGGGGTATTTTGGTAATTTCACATAAGCCGAAAAGCTCAAAACCGAAGTCTGAGTTAATCAACCTTTGCTTACTGTTAAAAACATTCTAATTTGCCTAAAATATCAGTAGGTATCAACCCGGGTATGTTCAATATGATTTTAAAACATACTATGCGTTAAAAATGCTAAATAAGGCGATTAAAGGCCATTTCCGGGTTCGATACTTAATTCTGTTATTTTTATATTTCCAGAAGGCTTAAAATAATTTATTTATCATATGTGATCAGTAGCAAAAGGTTTGGAGTCGTTTAGATATGTAAAACTCATTTTATGGTCCGTAAGGGCAAAATCGACAATTACCGGATTAAGCCTACGACTACTAGTTATGCTCATGGTTGTAAAACAAGGTCTCCAAGGCCGAGTACTCCCCGAGTAGTCGCTACAAGGTAGGTTGCCGAGGCGACTTTCTTCAACTCCGACTAACTACTCGGAATCGATCAAATGCGGTCAACATTGGCCAAAATCGGATCTAGTAGGTCAACTCGGGCCGAGTTTGACTTAAAATAAAATAAAACATAATTTCTATGCCTATCATATTAATGAATGAATATCAATTTCACGTATTTTGTTATAAATATTAGTAAATTTATGTTATTTGACGTATATTTAATTTCCGAAAACTAATTTCTTTATAATTTGGCATCTCCGAGTACTCCCCGTGTACTCTCCGCCTAGGTCGAGTACTCTCAACTCCCCGGTAGACCGACTAGGGAGCGCCTAGCGACTTTTACAACCATGTTTATGCTCAACCTAAAATTAATTAAAAATCTTTAAAAATCCCAAAATAATATATTACATCAGTGGGTATTAAGTTTGGTACCAAAAAGTAGGCTTAACTAGGCTATACGCTAATTACGCCATTTGGTTAACATAAAGCTTTAATTTTACGCTAACGAGCATAACTCTTAACCTACACCTCAAACTGATGTCAAACTTTGCGTACAAGTTTAAATATCAGTATTTTAAGTTTCTACTCTTTTACATTTCCAAAAACCACGTTTTAAGGTAATAAGGGCATAATGGTCAACATATGAGCAATTAACGGAAACACGTAAACGAATGGGTCAATCAATGAACCAACCACAGAGGGTTATGCTAACATGTAGCCTGGTCCTAAGGAAGCTCTAAGGCATTTCCAAATTAAACTAAAACGGGTCAGAACCGAAGTCAAAGCAAAAGTCAAAGTTTTGCGACTTTCGGTTCCGAACCGGGTTTAAACGGACAATTGTCGAATCAAACGAGTTTAGACAAGTTCTTATGCTTATTACCAAGTTATATGAAGGTTAAAACAGGTTACCCGCCTCTCGTATTGTTATTTGTGCATTAAATCACAAATTACATTTCTGTTGACTTTTTCGGTCAACGTTTGACTCGACAAACGACCTAGTTAGGTCTGGAATCAGTACGTGCCCTTATAAGGGTTTAATACCCATATAATTACCTACTTAACGGTACTTTTAATTCGAGATAAGACTGAGCTATCATTAATTAATCACGAAGTCAAACCGTAGTTACGACGGTTTGACTTTTAGCTAAATAACTAAGCTATACTTAATTAGAGAAGGTTTAGCAAGCTTACTAGTGTTTAATTGATGTTTAGGAAGGCTTGTGATCTGCTTGGAAGCTCCACAAATGATAAGAATTGAGTATGAGAAAGTTTGCAAGTTAGTGGGTCTTATATAGTGTTTGTAAACACCATAATTCATTGACAACTAAGTCTACAATCCTCCACAATCATCCCACAAGTGTCCCTGGGGTCTAGGAACATTTTAGGGGTCACCCAAGATTGAGAAAAACCAACAAGATCGGTCAAAATCGCGTAAAACAGGCTGCACCCGGTTTCTGGTTGCTGGGCAGTTGCTTGCGCACCGTAACAATTATTTGTTGCGGTGCGCAACAAATCATCAGCAGCCAAAAATCTTGTTCCTTCATGCATTCGAAAGGGCAACCTCATAATTTGACTTTGGGACCTTGTTTTGTCAGTTTGGGACCTCTATTATGGGTTTTTAACAATTACATACCTTACCGTTATGTTGTGTTTGCTTGGATCCTTTTCAAAAGTGCCGAACAAGAAGGTTAACCATAGAAATTTTCATAGGAACCTATCATGCACTTTGAATTCGTTTATCGTCAATGAATTTCTGGATTTAGGATATATTAGATGTTTGAAAAATATAATTGGGTATTGGGATTTATAAATGAGGTCGTTCAGAGGTGAAATATAACATGACGACACTTTTAAATCCTGCCAAAACATCTTTATTAAATCCGGGTTTACAACGCATTTTGTCTTACATGACACGTGTCGTTATTTCATTGAACACGAATTTTCGAGGTGTTACATCATAAGGGTACGGTTTCTTCTTTCAGCGACACCGTTCTGCTGAGGTGTACCAGGCATGGTGTATTGGTTCACAATCCCTTGGCCCTTACAAAAGTCATAAAATGGACCAGGATCTTGACCCACATCAGTATGTCTTCCATAATATTCACCGCCTCTATCTGATCTCACAACTTTAATCTGATGATCTAATTGCTTTTCAACTTCAGCCTTATAATCTTTAAAAGTTGTAAGAGATTCAGACTTTCCTTAATAAGATACAAGTACATGTAACGAGAATAATCATCAATAAAAGTAATAAATGAAGTATGTCCTGTTATGACAGCGATTTGGTAGGGACCACTAATGTCAGTGTGAATGAGTTCTAATAAATTAGAGCTCCTAGTGGCACCTTTCTTATTCGCTAATGTCATTTTACCCTTAAGACATTTGACCCATGTTCCAAAATCAAAGAAATTGAGAGGAGGTAAGACTTCATCCTTTACGAGACGATTTAATCGTTCTCTTGAGATGTGGCCTAAACGTTGATGCCACAACACAGACGAAGTCTCTAAGTCTCATTTCTCTTTCATCTTTGTGAGTGATTCATTAATGTTATATGACAACAAAGATATGGAAAAATTATCATCTAGTTCTAATCTATAGAGACCACCATCCAGAATACCAGTACCATAAAGAACAGAATCATAGAGGATAGAGAGTTTGCGATGACCATGGGAAACAATAAAACCATCCATATCTAACTTTGGTCCTGATACAAGGTTCCGAGTTACCTTAGGAACATATAAGGTATCATAAAGTTTAATACATAAACCAGTTTTCATAAATAATTGTAGTGTTCCAATGGCCTTCACTTCTAGTTCTCGATCATCCCCAACCTTAAGCGTTCTTTGGTTTCTTTCCAGCTTCCAGATTGTAAGGAATCCCTGAGTTGAATTGGTAACATGAACCATAGAACCAGAATCAAACCACTGAGAATTAGCAGGAACACTTAAATTATAGGACTCAAGTATCATAAAATAATCGTTACCTTTATTAGCCAACCACTCCTTAAAGTCAGGGCATTCCTTCTGCATATGTCCTGTCTTTTTGTATTGGGATTTGGCCTTTGGACTTTTGAAGCATCATTCCTCTGATGATTGTTCTTCCTTTTCTTAGAGTTGGAGGTGGTGAAGTTTGCAACATCAGTAGTGCGATCCATCCTCATACGCTCTTCCTCCTGTACGCATATAGCGACCAGCTCACTCATCGTCCATTTGTCCTTCTGAGTGTTGTAATTGATCTTGAATGCTTCAAAGGATGAAGGAAGAGAAGTAATGATGAAATGAACGAGGAAACCATCACAGATTTCCATGTCTAGCCCCTTCAGCTTATTTGCCATGTCATGCATCATCATGATGTGCTCGCGAATACCGCTCCTCCCATCATACTTAGTTGTCACCAATTTGAGGATAAGAGTACTAGCGTGTGCTTTTGATGTCCCCTTAAATTGCGCTTCCACAGAAGCCAAGTAGGTTTTAGCATCTTCAGAATCAGGAATGGTTCCTCTGATTGCATTGCTGATGGACTGCATCATAAACATGAGAGACATGCGGTTACACCTAGTCCATTTTTCATGAGTCAACTGCACAGCAGCAGTACTTTGAGGAGTAAGGTCCGCTGGCTTATTCTCTCTTAGAGCATAATCAAAATCCAGCAGCCCAAGCGTAAGCATGAGAGCATCCTTCCATGCAGCAAAGTTATCACCAGTCAAAGGTGGAATCCCGCAATTTGGTGCTGATAGTGGAAATAAGATGAGCAAGTTATGATACTAAGAAAGAAGTTCTAATGTGATCTAAGGGCACGTTATACTAAGGCAGGCATAAATAATGACCATTTTAATTATAAAGCTGTGATATTGTCTATTACTAACATCAAAATAATAGACTTAGTTAAAATTCTACTTAAACGAAGACAAAACAGCTTTGGCTAAAAGTGTAATCATTTAAGCATGTGTGCAAAGTGTAACATCCGTTCTTATAAATTAAGGTTTAACGTATCATTTACGAAAAACAGTCATGTAATTAAGATTACATATGCATTGGAAATTACGGGTTTATTAAAACTTTTTACAATTTAAAAAGTATACAACATATCATGTGTACGTTCGTCGTTTAACATAATAACGATACATAGTGCGGAAGCTTATTTCGTGATCGTGTTCGGTTCTTGCTCGTCGCTTGATCTTCATCCGTGCACTCTTGGCATTCACCTATGATCAAAACCAACTTAAAAGTTAGTTTTGATAGTCAAATATTAAGTTCAAACAAGTACAGGGGTTAAAAATGACAAAAATTAACAATTTTCGGAGTTAGGGGGCTAGACGTGATGCCAAGGGCCTAGGTGTCACGCCTAGCCCTGTTTTTCACAGCCTGTTGTTTCAGCTGATGCTGTACATACCCAGCACGATCTGATTTCACGGAAACGGCCATAACTTCTTCGTTATTGATCCGTTTTACCCGATTCTTTTTCCTACGCGTCCGTAATTTAATCCTCCATCTTATGGAGTTAAAATCCTACATCCAACATAAGAAATTTTGAGACTTCTAAGCCTTCGACTCGTTACCTTTTTACCAAATTTTAACCCGTTTATGCATTTTATCAAACAAACGTATTTATTTGATTCCTATATCTCATACACTTCTTCAAATTAATGTTACCTACTATATTAGGTTCTAATCATAGGTTTATTACACAATTTAAACCCGTTTTCGCTCGTATGCTTATTTTGACCCGTTAAGGGTATTTAAGCACTTTCGAGCCTAAAATAGCTTTCGATTGCTTCTAGCATTCCATTACCACATTTCTTATCCTATAATCTCCCACCCCAACTGTATTTAAGGTAGGTTTAATGTGGTGATCAATATAAACCAAATTTTACCTCTCGAATCATTATTTTACGGCAAAAACTCAAATAGTGCCATTTAGCTAATACAATACCTCTTTCAGCTTCTATACTTATTCTAAGTATTTACCTAGTCATAAAACTCGTTTCCAAACAACCTTTAAGGGTCGTTTGTTCCATTTAGCCTACAAGGGCGTTTTGGTCGATTTTAGTCATTTTATGACGAAGGACTCTCTCTCAAATTATTCAACCAAAATAACACTTTTAACTACAACATAATTATGCGTACCTGGCCCGGATCAACAAGTAGACCCGATTTATACCTCGTTTTCATTATCACACCATCAATGGTGACGCAATTATCCGATTAGCTAATCGGTCCTGTTAACATAAGACTTGACAACCACATTAGTCGATATTGTCAAATGGTGTTATCATCACCATTCGACCCGTTTGGACTATATGCCCAACATTATCTATTTAATCAAAAACATCGTTTTTGATTTCCAATTCATACATCCATCCCATCCCGGATTTTATTATCATACCCCTTTTCTTTTAAACTCTTTTCTTACAAATTCAACCCATTTCGGCTTACGCCATGGGTATTCTTTTAACTTCGATTTACATTAGTCAACACTTGACCAATTTCCATTTTATCCTTTTTATCATTATTAGATTACACTATAAGGTAATCTTAATGGGAATTCATAATTTCTTAAATCATTACATGATTTATTTACCGTTTTGCCCTTTTTTTCCATAAACCAAGGTTTTTATCATCTTTTTATGTTCCGACTCGTATTGATCGCATCGGAAGTTCATATTTTCTATATTATCGTTATCGCATTTATATTGTATAGAATAAACAAGTATTCTACATAATTGTGTAAGTTTCACTTACCTTGCATCCCGAATACGCTTTTCCTTTATGGTTGACTCGTTCGACCCGCTTCCTCCCCAAGCTTCACCTAGCTTGTTAAGCGCCAACTATCATTCATCATTCACAAGGTTGTTAGATTAGTCATTCTAAATCATGACTTTCACACCTTATGAATCTTTGACTACTTTTCTTATTGAACTAAATCATAAATCATGAGTTTAATTCTTGTGTCAAGACCCACTTCAAATCAAGTATGAACTCTTAACAATTCCCCATTTTGTTCAAGTAGTTCATTCATACAAGTTAGTATGGTGTTTATAAACACCAATACAACATCAATTTCATTAAATCATCCAAAAACCCATTTTTCAAGTCATGTATGGTCAACACTCAAACTTGGAAATTGTTCAAGTATCTTGCATCAACTATCAACTATGATGATTTCTAGCATAAACATATCATCATCTTCACTACACAATCAAAACCCACTTAACACATAATAGGGTGATTATCAAATTCCTAGTTTTAGTACTAATTCATCAAGTTTTCAAATAGGGTTTGTTTCTAAGCATGAATTCATCTTAGTCTCACCCAAACATCAATCATTCAAGCTTGAATTTCGATTTTCACAAGTTCATCAAAAATCTCAACTTCATAAACATAAAAAATTTGACATACCTTACGATCCCCACGACTAGGTGATCGTTTCTATGTATTCATGCATCGATTTTGACCTTGAATCAGGCTTCAATTTGATGATTTGTTGAGTTCTAGGGTTTGAGCTCTTGGGAGCACCCTCCTGGTCGACCTCACACATGCACACACACACCTTAGGTGTGTGTTATGTTTTTTTTTTATAAAACCCTTTTTCAAGTTATCCAACTTCGGTCCCTCACGTTTTGGTTTGTTATTAAGTAGGCTACAACCCACTTATTTCTAGTAAAATTCCCTCTTATTAACTAGGTTAATTATTCCTAGTTAACTTAATGGGTTCGGGAAATCATAACCCGTTTTATTTTAAGTCCCGTTAACTCGGGCGTCTTATAACTTTGTTTTCTCAAGCATTTATTAAATTTTATAACTAATATTAGGATTATTTGTCTAAGTCCTAATATTCACCGGGTAAATTTTACCACTAACGCTATTTTACCCGTTCATTATTATTAACGTGGTTTAATTACCAAACCCGTTTTCGGGGTGTTACATGTCTACCCCCCTTAAAGAGGTTTCGTCCCCGAAACCTTATTTACGTAGTTCATTGGTTTAACTAAACGAACCTAGTTTCGTTTTTAAGGCTCCCGTTTCCTTTGGTCAAAAGTTTTCGTGTATACTGACGCGTACGTCTTTCATGTGTAAGGCCTCGCGGGCCGTTACTTACAGCTTTTAACCCTTTATCTTTATTGACTGAGTTGTCACTTGACCACTTGGTCTCGTTAGTCTTTTAACAGGTCTATCTCGCGCTTGTGTTATATTAACAAGCGCTTGTATTTGTTATGACGATTTCTTATCTTTGAACAGTTTTACCGGCTAGACTAATTAGTCGTCGTCACTTCATACCCCGTAACTCGCGTTACAACGTGATCATTTTCTATGTTTCTTTTCTCGTCCGTGAGCGTGTCACGTCACGTTTAAGTTTAATTCAACGTTTCTTCATAATACGTTTTCTTTTCGAATGCATCGTCTCGCACCTATCGATGTTGAGGCCCATACTCTTTGATATTTGTTATTTCTGAATTCGTCTTATAGTATTCATATTTGTTAGAACGTTGTTTCTTACTAAAACTAAATTTTAGTTTAACGTCCTTCTCTTTAACTATGTCAATTACTCTCATCGAGGAAATTGACACCTATAATTTATCCTTTTCGTTCTCGTTTACACGAAAAATTGTAATCCGTTCCCTTGCTTTATACTGTCAACCCGTAGGTTCTTTCACTTAGCCTCATAGACTATTTCTTTTAAATTTTTCACCCTTTTAAGGTGGGATCTCAACAGTTCGTTTCTTTCATTTATGACCCAAGGGTCTTCTCGGTCCCATAGACCTTGACATTTCTATGAATCCCGTAGGTTTTGATGATCCCATAGATCATCTTTTATTCGTGTCTGTATTCAAATGTATATATATACATGTATAGCTTCAAGGCATCCCTTGTTATATTGGAAATCATTTATTTTTGCTTTTTAAACTTTAGTTGACCTTGACCGTAGTCTAAGACTTCATTTGTTTACTTTCGGACTAATCCCCCGACTTTATGACTTCTGACGTTAATTACACGTCAGTTCGTTCTACGCCTACCGTTTCCTGGTTCATTCTTATACCTCTTGACAACCCTTTACATAGGTTTGTTAACATCTCACACTTTTATTTATTCAGTCCGCGCCCACTTACATTAGCAAGCGTCATCATTTATTTAATTCGTTTGACTTGTTCGTGTGAAATTTCATCACTGGTGAACGTCAAATTTCATTCTTTGTTCGACCCGTTCGACTTTTAACTAGTCGAACGTAATTTTTATCAAAATTTATGTTTGCGAAAGTTCTTGTCATCTTTTAGTCATGACTCATATTCCGAGTCTTTTGACTTTCTATTTCGCGTTCCTGTTTCTCAGTCTACGCATGCGTTTAAATCCTTACCCACCAACCGAGTGTTTTACCGAAGTCGTTATTATTGCAACCCTTACGGTATGCATTATGACTTCGTTTTGCTTTTATATTCCTACTTTGTTCTCAAATTTGGTGTTTTACAAAATCGGCTCGTTAAGAGTCATATTTGCATTCTTCGGGTTCGAGTGTAAGCACACCCCTCCCAATTGCATACCTTAATTATTTTACATTAATCTTTGTCCCTTCACTCGGGCTCATCATCTTAATGTAATACGCTTCCGTCACCCGGCTGTGCGTTTACATTATTATCAAACATTTTGCTCATTTGATTTATTTGGGTACTTTTTAAGTTACTCCCATTCACCCCTACCCTTACTACATCGGACATAAATGTGTCCATCATAAGAAGTTCATGGTACCACGTGTTCACTACTTACTTGGCCAGAGTAAGCGATCAACACCTGGTATACATGACCTTTTTATAATTTTCACATTACACCCCATGTAAGTAATGCCTCTATTTGTTTTTCCTGGAAACAATATCCCGGATAGGTTTTCTATTCAGGTTTTTCCAAGTTTTCAATCTACTTATGCAACTTTCAATTTTTATATATTTGTTGCATATTACTTATTTATGCAATAATTTAAAACGTGCTCCTGATAATGCTTGCTCTATCAGGCTCTCCTTTTTCTGTTAACCTTGTTCGTGATCCTACGCGATTTAGATCCTTGATGAGTATGCTTTACTTGTCATACATCGGACCGTTTCATCCTCATATCCGTAATTTGTCCAACTCTCGTCATCTTCAGATGCGAGTGTCCTTCAATTAAAACATTCACAAAGGTTAGTAACATCAACTTCAATAATCGCCAGTATTATAATACAAGGCTTTTTCTACTATACGCGTCAACGCGCGTATTTTCGTCAACTATATCAATCATTTCAATTGGGGTAACGTGTATCACACGATAGCCCTATGTGTTGTTTACAACACTTTAGCATGCTAAACTATTAACATACTTGTACTTACCGGATTTGCGATCAAGCCTCGAACCGAACACCAATCTTTGTTAAGAGCATAAGGTTTAAGTCCAAGCATAGTTTTCCCACCATACTTGAATATCTTAAACCAAGGCTCTGATACCAACTTGTAACACCCGTTCTTATAAATTAAGGTTTAACGTATCATTTACGAAAAACAGTCATGTAATTAAGATTACATATGCATTGGAAATTACGGGTTTATTAAAACTTTTTACAATTTAAAAAGTATACAACATATCATGTGTACGTTCGTCGTTTAACATAATAACGATACATAGTGCGGAAGCTTATTTCGTGATCGTGTTCGGTTCTTGCTCGTCGCTTGATCTTCATCCGTGCACTCTTGGCATTCACCTATGATCAAAACCAACTTAAAAGTTAGTTTTGATAGTCAAATATTAAGTTCAAACAAGTACAGGGGTTAAAAATGACAAAAATTAACAATTTTCGGAGTTAGGGGGCTAGACGTGACGCCAAGGGCCTAGGTGTCACGCCTAGCCCTGTTTTTCACAGCCTGTTGTTTCAGCTGATGCTGTACATACCCAACACGATCTGATTTCACGGAAACGGCCATAACTTCTTCGTTATTGATCCGTTTTACCCGATTCTTTTTCCTACGCGTCCGTAATTTAATCCTCCATCTTATGGAGTTAAAATCCTACATCCAACATAAGAAATTTTGAGACTTCTAAGCCTTCGACTCGTTACCTTTTTACCAAATTTTAACCCGTTTATGCATTTTATCAAACAAACGTATTTATTTGATTCCTATATCTCATACACTTCTTCAAATTAATGTTACCTACTATATTAGGTTCTAATCATAGGTTTATTACACAATTTAAACCCGTTTTCGCTCGTATGCTTATTTTGACCCGTTAAGGGTATTTAAGCACTTTCGAGCCTAAAATAGCTTTCGATTGCTTCTAGCATTCCATTACCACATTTCTTATCCTATAATCTCCCACCCCAACTGTATTTAAGGTAGGTTTAATGTGGTGATCAATATAAACCAAATTTTACCTCTCGAATCATTATTTTACGGCAAAAACTCAAATAGTGTCATTTAGCTAATACAATACCTCTTTCAGCTTCTATACTTATTCTAAGTATTTACCTAGTCATAAAACTCGTTTCCAAACAACCTTTAAGGGTCGTTTGTTCCATTTAGCCTACAAGGGCGTTTTGGTTGATTTTAGTCCTTTTATGACGAAGGACTCTCTCTCAAATTATTCAACCAAAATAACACTTTTAACTACAACATAATTATGCGTACCTGGCCCGGATCAACAAGTAGACCCGATTTATACCTCGTTTTCATTATCACACCATCAATGGTGACGCAATTATCCGATTGGCTAATCGGTCCTGTTAACATAAGACTTGACAACCACATTAGTCGATATTGTCAAATGGTGTTATCATCACCATTCGACCCGTTTGGACTATATGCCCAACATTATCTATTTAATCAAAAACATCGTTTTTGATTTCCAATTCATACATCCATCCCATCCCGGATTTTATTATCATACCCCTTTTCTTTTAAACTCTTTTCTTACAAATTCAACCCATTTCGGCTTACGCCATGGGTTTTCTTTTAACTTCGATTTACATTAGTCAACACTTGACCAATTTCCATTTTATCCTTTTTATCATTATTAGATTACACTATAAGGTAATCTTAACGGAATTCACAATTTCTTAAATCATTACATGATTTATTTACCGTTTTGCCCTTTTTTTTCCATAAACCAAGGTTTTTATCATCTTTTTATGTTCCGACTCGTATTGATCGCATCGGAAGTTCATATTTTCTATATTATCGTTATCGCATTTATATTGTATAGAATAAACAAGTATTCTACATAATTGTGTAAGTTTCACTTACCTTGCATCCCGAATACGCTTTTCCTTTATGGTTGACTCGTTCGACCCGCTTCCTCCCCAAGCTTCACCTAGCTTGTTAAGCGCCAACTATCATTCATCATTCACAAGGTTGTTAGATTAGTCATTCTAAATCATGACTTTCACACCTTATGAATCTTTGACTACTTTTCTTATTGAACTAAATCATAAATCATGAGTTTAATTCTTGTGTCAAGACCCACTTCAAATCAAGTATGAACTCTTAACAATTCCCCATTTTGTTCAAGTAGTTCATTCATACAAGTTAGTATGGTGTTTATAAACACCAATACAACATCAATTTCATTAAATCATCCAAAAACCCATTTTTCAAGTCATGTATGGTCAACACTCAAACTTGGAAATTGTTCAAGTATCTTGCATCAACTATCAACTATGATGATTTCTAGCATAAACATATCATCATCTTCACTACACAATCAAAACCCACTTAGCACATAATAGGGTGATTATCAAATTCATAGTTTTAGTACTAATTCATCAAGTTTTCAACTAGGGTTTGTTTCTAAGCATGAATTCATCTTAGTTTCACCCAAACATCAATCATTCAAGCTTGAATTTCGATTTTCACAAGTTCATCAAAAATCTCAACTTCATAAACATCAAAAATTTGACATACCTTACGATCCCCACGACTAGGTGATCGTTTCTATGTATTCATGCATCGATTTTGACCTTGAATCAGGCTTCAATTTGATGATTTGTTGAGTTCTAGGGTTTGAGCTCTTGGGAGCACCCTCCTGGTCGACCTCACACACGCACACACACACCTTAGGTGTGTGTTATGTTATTTTTTTTTTGTTTATAAAACCCTTTTTCAAGTTATCCAACTTCGGTCCCTCACGTATTGGTTTGTTATTAAGTAGGCTACAACCCACTTATTTCTAGTAAAATTCCCTCTTATTAACTAGGTTAATTATCCCTAGTTAACTTAATGGGTTCGGGAAATCATAACTCGTTTTATTTTAAGTCCCGTTAACTCGGGCTTCTTATAACTTTGTTTTCTCAAGCATTTATTAAATTTTATAACTAATATTAGGATTATTTGTCTAAGTCCTAATATTCACCGGGTAAATTTTACCACTAACACTATTTTACCCGTTCATTATTATTAACGTGGTTTAATTACCAAACCCGTTTTCGGGGTGTTACACAAAGTGACTGTAACAAATCAACTTTGGCCAGAAATGAGACAATCACTTTAGTTATGTACTTGTTAAGTATGTTATACATGAATGAATTAAATCAGCATTGACCAGATATTAAGACATTCACGTCTGTAATGCACACTTAACATAGCTTTTGTAATACTTGAACGATAATTAGATGTATCAAATCAGCTTTGGCCAGAAATGATACATCAGAAGCTCATTCAAGTTAAGCCATTTTGGTTATGTAAAGAGTTTTCTGATTCTGATTAATTAACTAAGTATTTACAAAACCAATTATTTAATAGCAAACCACCTGACAGCGTGCCCCCTGCACGAGGTTCGGGGCAGAGCCCCGAGCCAAATTTTAGTTCATATTAACTGCTTAATAAAGTAATGGGATTTCGAATAAGTCTTGGCACTTTATGAACACTCATGATTTCAGATGAATCATGTCTTAGATTCATCCGAGATGAATGATTTCGAATCATCTCGGACTAACTGAGATGGATGAGTTCGAATGATCTCGGATGTGTCCAAGACGCGTAAGTCGAATGATCTCGGATGTGTCCAAGACGCATGATTTCGGATGAATTATGTCTTGGATTCATCCGAGATGGTGATGTTTAGTTCGAGATGACCCGTGACACTTAGTTCGAGATGGTCCGAGATGATAGAGCAGTTATTGATCCGTGATGGACGAACAGATGTTCATCCGAGATGATCAGCTCGTGATGATCTCGGATTCATCCGAGACGTGTTCCTCAAGCTGCAAAATCCTTGACTTGGGCAGTTAATAATTGATAAGGTTGAAAATCCCAAACTTTAGGGATTATGGGATTAAGTTTCCTGTTTAGATATTAATTATATTTATCTGTTTATTTCGAAAATTATATCCATTAATAGAAAAACTGTTTTCTCAAAAAATTAAGTAGATAAAATAGATCAAACAGGAACAAACACCCAATAATCCAAATTCATTCCAAAACTAAGGGAATTTTTCGAATTTTCTCATGAACATGTGATGAACCCTAAAATAAAACATTCAAACATTCATCCGAAATCTGGAAATTATTACACATTTAAACATATTTATGAATATGCTGATTTCGGAACAGTAATAAAGAATGAACATATGATCCGAGACGGATCCGAGATGCACGATTCAGATCCGGGATGGAATCTCGGATGATAAAAACCGAATTTTATTAGGGTTTTCAAATTCTGTTTTCCAGTTTTTTTATTCTAGATTTATGGATACAAAACAGAACTGATTAATCAACATATGCTCTGATACCACATGTTGATCAGTTCTGTTTTAAGCATAATGGAAAAGATGAAAACATACCTGTCACCACAGACAGTGTAGTGGAGAATCCAGTCAGAGAAGAAGCCATAGAGTTCGACATCTTTGTCAAGGTGATCTGGTTCCTCCTTAGCGTGCAAACTGATGATGGCGATGATGAAACCGAATAGGGAGTTCGGCTATGGAGAGGAGGTCTATTCTTGATGTTATGTTAATTAGGTTATGTGTCTAACCTTAGAACCTCTACATAAGTCTCCTTATATAAGCACCCAAGAGGAAAACCTAATTAGTTAATAAGGGTAATATGGTCCATCAACAATTACCAACTAATTATTTAATAGGTTATTATATATTTTTATCTATATTATGTAAATGATTATAATGGCTACTAGATTAAATATTAAAACATAATATATTTAATCTTACACATGGGTGTATTTCTCAGGGTAGGACCACAAAGTGAGAAGAGAAGGTTTTCTCAGAGAAAACTTTCTCTAAGTAGTTGTAAGTAAGTGTTATAAGAATCGCTAGGCGCTAGTCAGGCGGTGGGGTACCGACTAGTATTTAATAGGGATTAATTGAAATTAATCGGATTGAGAGTTTTATATGTAATTTATATATATATATATATATATATACACACACATTGTAGTTTTATAAAGCAGACATATTTTAACCCCTCATTGACTTATTTTTTTAAGTAATTGGAAGAAATTTATAAGGTTTGGTCGAAATTTGCCATGCGTCTGACCAAAATTTGGTCAGAATAGGACCGCCACTGACCGCCTAGCAATAATCGGGCATTAATCGGTGAACCTCCGATTAGTGATTAATCGGCAACTAATCGGAGACTAGTCGGGATTTTACAACCATGAGTAAAACCCTTTGGTTCTGTGTGTTCCGTCTTAGGAAGAATGTTACCACTAATACGATATTAAATTTTAATGAAGGTTGAAAAAAAAATTACAAATGAAACAGTGCATACACTATGAGAATTGAGGTCAATAAAGCTTTAAATTATAGAAGAGTCGTGGTCAATAAAGCTTTTAGTCGTCAATTTGTGACATAATAATATAATGAAGATTTTCTAGATTCAACATGATAATGTCATAATTATGTAATATTTGTTAGAAATAAGTTAATCTTACATTTATGTGAAAATGTTATTCAAATAAATGTTCAATTGCTCTTGCTATGGGGTAGTTTTTGTTGCTTGAATAAATGTTCCAGTTTGCCATTAAAAAAAAAGTTCAATTGCTCGATTTGACACCCAAAAGCATACTTATTGATTCCATCTGCTTTCACATGCTTTACTTATTAATGGAAAGTCAATGGGAAGGTTAAAATGTTCCATTTTCTAATTTCTCACTTGGTTACTTTCTAGAAAATATTCAAAAGTTAATATCCCTAAATAAATATAATAGAATTTAGAAAATTCCAAAAACATAGATAACTAAGGGACTTATACATAGGAGAAAGGATTCAGCTGGGCTAATGCTTTAGGATTTGAAAGTCTGTTAACCAAAGTTACTACTAATAGAACAAATGATGGTGTATTTAGTATTTACATCCAAGAAATTACCAAGTGTGCACTATGATGTATATATTTAGTGTTTTTGTCTTTTTGTTTTTTATTTAACATATATAAATTTATGACATTTCAAATATAAAGTGTTAGTATAGATTTAAATCAACAAAAACATAAACCATATAAATACCCAAACAAAGCACAACGTACAATTGTTGATGTACAACAACCACAAACACAAAAAATCACCAAATTCATATCAACAGACACAAATACCAGAAACCATTTACTAATTGATAATGTACAAATCTGTTAGGCATGAAATAACATTCCGCATACATAGGTGGCACCATAAACCAAACATTTTTAGGCTCGGCAACTTGTCATGGCCGCATGAAAGCATGTCGAGCCAAATGACAAGCACCATCATCGCCATCACACCAAACAATTGCGATAACTTTCGAATGATCAAGAAGCCTACATATAGTAAGCCTACACCCATTTTTTACACAAAACAACATATTCATCGGTAGAACCAAAGTAAGCCTACAACCCGAATGCACACAAAATGCCATTTTCATTAGCAGAACCATAGCAAGCCTAACACTCGACCAAATCGCATCACCGGCTTAAAAGCCTAGCCATAAACAACAAAACGCAAAGCAACATCACATAAGCTTACCAGAAGACCAAATCGTATCATTGACTCAAAAGCCTAACAACAAACAACAGAACGCAAAGCAACATCATTGGCTCAAAGCAATAAAACACATTCAAGAATACAACCAACATCAGCTCAAAGACATCAGCGACCCAATCACCATAAAATCGCGTTAAAGAGTACATCAAGGATCATCGGCTTAAAGGCCTAGCGACAAACAATAAAAATAAATGCAAAGAAACCATAGTTTAAAAAAATGCCAGGCAACAGGCCAAAAAAGGCATCTAAGATTGAGCCATCAAGCAAAAATCACCCAAAAAAAATATGCAACAATATATAATAACGTCTATTGCACAAACAAGACCAAATAAACCATCAAAATATAATGGTGTCTACGACGAGCCAATAAACACTCACCTGAAAACCCTAATCAGGTTAAGGTTAGACCTTTAAAACCCTAAACGGGTCAGGGTGAAAATGGTACAAAACACAACATTTACCTGAGTTCGAAAGTTACAACATCAGAACACAGAAGGACAACACAGTCGTCGGATTGTCGGAGAAGAAAGGCGTACAGGAGGTGGAGTGTTGAGGTGTAAATGACACACCCCACAAAAAGTAAACAACTTCTATACACAATCAAAGTACAAGCCAAATAACAGTATGTACAACACACCTGTCAGACCCCAACCGATGGCGGAATTATCGGGGCGCGGCACTGAGCGAAACAGATTGTTCAAAGAAATTCTATAACGACTAAATTTACCAAATAGTTTAAATATTATGTCCTATACCATAACCCATAAGATAATCTAGTTATTACAGACGAGATATTCTTCAAACAAATAAACATATTCCGACAACTCAGATTTTCAAATAAAATAAATTGTCTTTGTTTCTAGACTCTTTCCTAGCCTCGATTTCACAGCAAGCCAAGCATTCAAACATCTTAAACACCTGCCACATACGTTAAAGTAAAAGTCAATACACATAGTGTAAAGGTGAGCATACAAGTTTGATAATAGCATATAGAGTTCGAAATCATTTACGCATAACCAGCACGTACACAGTGTGAAATGAAGCACGTAAGCTATCGACATGATCCTATCAATACCAATGACTGCGGGTTGACTGCACAAGGCAGTTCGTAATACACACTCACCACTGTGAGCCATGTAATTAATTGTCCTTAACAACCCCTGAGTGAACAAGTGCTGAGTCCAAACTATAGTACTATCGTTGCTAAGGCAGGTAAACAGCAATCCATGTGTAAACATAACAAACAAGCAATCATTGAGTCACGTATACATGCAGTAGCGGTTAGCGTTAAAAATATTACGTAGTGTGTTCGATGTGATTTAGAATAAGTAACGTATGTAACACCCAAAAGTGCATAAAGCAAAAAGGGTTCGAGTTTACTCACAGCGATTGAGTTAATGGATTGAAGGGAGCGCTAGAGTGAGATTAGCCTGATCAGAACGATAGTACAGAAGGTAAGCGGCGCGTAAAATGGTGTGATGAGTCAATGGATCGGACGGCAATCCGATCGGGTGGCCGGTCTATCGAATGACAATCCGTTCGGGCGGTCACCCGATCGGGTGGCCACTCGATTGGATTGTCACCTTGTTTGGTATGGATGTGTTTGTGTATGATGGCTTGCCTTTTGAAGTTTTCGTTGTAGCATTTTAAAAATATAGAAGTATCTCTACCTTTCAGGTCGGTCGATCGAACAGCCGTTCGATCGGCCAACAATCCAATTGGCGAGACTTCTCTTATTTGAGAACAAGTTCACAGCAGGACGGTCACTCGATCGGATGGCTATCCGATCGGGTGGCAATCCGTTTTTATTAAACCTTTGAAAATTTGAAGTTCAAATCATCACATGGTCGGATGGCCGTTCGATCGAGTGGCAACTCGATCGGGTGGCAATCCGTTCGACGTTCCAAACTTTTAATAGTTTTAGTGTGGGACCCAAGTGCAACCCGATCGGATGGCCGGTCGATCGGGTGGCAATCCGATCGGACGGCAATCCGTCCCGACTATCCGTTCGTCTTGACACTTGACTCGTTTGAAGTTTTGAAGTGTTAAACGAGATATTTTGATATCATGCTTGAACAACAGAACCCTCAACCCGGCCCAAGCGACTCGACCGAACAGGAATCACCCTAGTTCGACCGGCTCACGGTTTGAGTCGGTAGTTCATGTTCAAACCTGAAGTCAATACCTCTTGTATAGAATTCGGATCTGGAACCGATACATCACCAAGAATGGGTAGAAGATCAGAACTAGCTCCGATTCCATCAGGTTTGAGTGCATTGAGTGTAAAAGAGTTGAAAGAAAGTTAAAAAACCATCTTTTAATCCTTTTCACCATGAATATGTTTAGATCTATGGAAGATCTTTTTTTATTCATGTGGAAATCATTCAGATCTAAGTTGTTCTTGGTGGATTGAAGCCAAAACATGAAGTTCATAAGAACCCCATGATGACATCATCCAAGAACACCTCAAATCTAGTGATTTCACGGTTAAAAGTTAAGATTCATAAGATAGAAAGGGGTAGGAGTGCATGTAGATCAAGAAAGTACAAGGTTTAGGATGAAAACTTACAAGATTTGAGAGAAATCGGAAGAAACGCGGGCTGAAGCGAGTTGGTCGAACAAGAAGCTGTCACCATCAAAGAGGTGACAAATGGGGGGTATTTATAGGGTTTCCTAAAATGGAAAGGGGGAAAGGTGGCTGGTCGATCGAGTGGCAGCCCATTCGGGTGGCAGCTCGATCGAGTGGCACCTCGATCAGGTGGCAGCTCGATCGAGTGGCACTTTGATCGGGTGGCAGCTCGATCGGCTGGCCACTCGATTGGAGTGGTTGGCGCGACGATTTTTGCAGTTTTTTTTCGAGTGTTGAGCGTTGCAATTCGGTTCGGTTCGAGAGAGTGGTGCGATAGTATTACTCATCAAATTACTTTTAATCCCAACTACTATATCTAACATACAATCATCCTAATTAACTTGCGTTTAGAGTTTTCGATTCGATTTGCGATGCGATAGATTGCGATTTCGATTAACACCTCAACATAAACATAACATGCACAAGTAACACATAAATAACACACACACATAAAACAATATCCAAGACACATATTTCGAGTTGCGAATGTGATAGCGATAAGCGATAAATCGATTAAACATGCGATTGATATGCGATAAAACTTCGATTATTAACAAGTATTCCAACTAATACAACTAATGCGATAACATAAAAAGATTATCTACAAGTCAAAGAAGTCAAAACAGGAGTTGAGCAAGGAGTGAGAGATCGCAATTAGCAATCTTGTCTTACTTTGACTTCAATCTTAACTTTGACTTTGACTTTCGAAACACGGGGTGTTACAACACCCAAGCACAAAACATCACAGTAGCATTAGGTACAACCTAGTAACACACAAACTAGTTACTGATTGATAATATATAAATTGTTTTTGTTCGTACAATATATGTGCATTATTGGTGTTTTTTTTTATTTATCTTGGCAATACTGATTCAGACAAAAAAGGTGATGATTTGTATAGCAATTTTTTCCATCACAAAATGTAGTGAAACGGGCCTCCATATCATAACCATTGAAGCATTAACTCATTACTAGCAGAATCTAAGGGGCACCAACGTGCCTAACGCGGTTATACAATTCATGTCGTGAGGGTTTGGGTGTGTGGCCGTGTCACACCCCAACCGATGGCGGAATCATCAGGGCGCGACACTGAGCGAAACAGATTGTCCAGAAGTTTCCATAACAACTACAATTACCAATTATTTAAAGCATCACGTCCCATACCATGACATAATAAGTAGCATAGTTATTACAGATAAAATCAAGACAAGTAGTTCTGTTCCGACAACTCAGATTTCAAATAAAATAAATTGTTTGTTTGTTTGTTTCTAGACTCTTTCCTAGCCTCGATTTCATCACACAGCAAACAAGGCGTCCTAGCATCTTAAGCACCTGCCACATACGTTAAAGTAAAATTCAATACACATAATGTAAAGGTGAGCATACAAGTTTGATAATAGCATATAGAGTTTGAAATTGTTAACGCTTAACCAGCATGTATAACGTATAATGTGAAGCATGTAAGTTATCGACAAAGATCCTATCAATACCAATGACTGCGAGTTGACTGCGAGTAGCAAGTACGCAACACATATTCACCACTGTGAACACGTGAAGTATTTGTCCTTAACAACCCCTGAGTGAACAGGTGCTAAGTCCAAACAATAGTACTATCGTTGCTAAGGCAGGTAGTCAGCAATCAACGTGTTAACATAACAAACAAGCATTCATCGAGTCACGTATAACATGCATTAGAGGTCAGCGTATAAATAGTGTTTGCGTTGTGTTCGATGTGATTTAGAATAAGTAACGTATGTAACACCCAAAAGTTCGTAAGCAAAAAAGGGATCGAGTATACTCACAGCGATAGAGTTAATGGATCGAAGGGAGCGCTAGAGCGGAAATTAGCCTGAACAGTTAATGATAGCATAAGCGAAAGTCGGCGCATAAAACGGTATAGGTGTACCAAGGATCGGATGCTAATCCGATCGGATGGCAATCCGATCAGATGGCCAGTCGATCGTGTGGCAATCCGTTCGGATGGTCACCCGATCGGGTGGCCATTCGATTGGATTGTCACCTTGTTTGGTGAGTGATGTGTTTGTGTATGATGGTTTGTACTTTGAAGTTTTCATTGTAGCATTTTAAAAATAGAGAAGTATCTCTACCTTTTAGGTCGGTCGATCGAACGGCTGTTCGATCGGACAGCAATCCGATTGGCGAGGCTTCTCAGTTTGAGAACAAGTTCACAGCAGAACGGTCACTCGATCGGATGGCTATCCGATCGGGTGGCAATCCGTTCATACTGAACATGTTGAAAATTGTTTAAGTATCCAAGTCCCAAACGTCACACGATCGGACGGTCACTCGATCGGATGGCAATCCGATCGGGTGGTAATCCGTTTCAACGTTCAGATCTCTAAATAGTTTGCAAAATAGTTTAAGTATGGAACCAAGTGCAACCCGATCGGATGGCCGGTCGATCGGGTGGCAATCCGATCGGGTGGCAATCCGATTGGACGGCAATCCGTCCCGACGATCCATTCGTCTTGACACTTGATTCGTTTGAAGTTTTGTAGCGTTTGAACGAGACATTTTGATAACATGCTTTAACAATGTAAACCCCATCTCGGCCCAAGTGACCCGACCGAACAGGAATCACCCTATTCCGACCGGTTCACGATTCGAGTTGGTAGTTCATGTTCAAACCTGAAGTCAATATCTCTTGGATAGAATTCGGATCTGGAACTAATACATCACCAAGAATAGGTAGTAGATCAGAACGAGCTCCGATTCCATCGGGTTTGGGTGCATTGAGTGTAAAAGAGTTGAAAGAAAGTTGGAAAACCTTCTCTCAATCCTTTTATCTATGAATTCGTGTAGATCTAGGTGAAATCATTGATAAATGTTGTGGAAATCCTTTAGATCTAAGTTGTTATTGGTGGAATGAAGCTAAACATTGAAGTTCATAAGAACTCCATGATGACATCACCCTAAAACACCTCAAATCTGATGATTTCACGGTTAAAAGTTAAGATTCAAAAGATAGAAAGGTGTAGGAGTGCGTGTAGATCAAGAAAGTTCAAGATTTAGGTTGAAAACTTACAAGAATTGAGAGAAATCGAGAGAAATGTAGGCTGGAGCGAGCTGGGTCGATTGAGAGCTGTCACATCAGCTGATGTGACATATGAGGGGTATTTATAGGGTTTCCTAAAAAGGAAAGTGGGAAGGAGGCTGTTCGATCGGGTGGCAGTTTGATCGGGTGGCAACTCAATCGGGTGGCAACTCGATCGGATGGCCACTCGGTCGGTTGGCCACTCGATCCACTTGTCCAGTGCGATGAGTTTTGCCATTTCGATTCGAGTGTTGAGCATTGCGATGCGATTCGAGAGAGCGATGCGATGCGATAGAATTACCCATTAAATTACTTTTAATCCCAACTACTATATCTAACATACAATCACTATACATAGCTTGCATTTAGCGTTTTCGATTCGATTGCGATGCGATTGGTTGCGATTTCGATTAACACCTCAACATAAACATAACATTCACAAGTAACACATAAATAGTACACACACGTAAAACAATATCCAGAACACATAATTCGAGTTGCGAATGCGATAGCGATAAGCGATAAATCGATTAAACATGCGATTAAACCTCGATTATTGACAAGTACTCTACATAATACAACTAACGTGATAACATAAATAGATTAACCACGAGTCAAAGAAGTCAAAACAGGAGTTGAGCAAGGAGTGACAGATCGCAATTAGCAATCTTGTCTTCCTTTGACTTCAATCTTGACTTTGACTTTGACTTTCGAAACACGGGGTGTTACAGCCTCCCATTCTTAAGGGAATTTCGTCCCGAAATTAAGCCGAGTCCGTTCGGGTACTTCGCCTTCATGTCGCTTTCGAGTTCCCAAGTGAACTCTGTGCCTCGTTTTCCTTCCCAGCGAACTTTCACAATGGGAATGCGCGAGCGTCGAAGCTGCTTGGTTTGGCGGTCCATGATTTCGACGGGCTTTTCCACGAAGTGTAGTGTTTCGTTTACTTGAAGATCCTCGAGGGGTACATCTAAATCATCATCAGCCAGGCACTTTATGAGGTTCAAAACGTGGAAAGTCGGGTGGACGTTGCTAAGTTCCTCTGGTAGTTCGAGTCTGTAAGCCACTTTTCCGATCCTTTCCAGAATCTTAAAGGGTCCAACATATCGAGGCGCGAGCTTTCCTCTCTTGCCGAATCTGACCACACCCTTCCAAGGTGATACCTTTAGGAGTACATGGTCACCAACGTCAAATTCGAGGGGCTTGCGTCGTCTATCGGTTTAACTTTTTTGACGATTCCGAGCTTTCAACAGATTGTCTCGAATTTGGAGGATTTTGTCTGTCGTTTCTTACAATAGCTCAGGACCGGTTAATTGCGAGTGCCCGATCTCGTGCCATACAATAGGCGATCGACATCTTCTTCCATACAATGCCTCAAATGGTGCCATTTGAATGCTGGAATGATAACTGTTATTGTACGAGAATTCGACTAAAGGTAAGTATGTGTCCCAATTGCCACCGAAATCTATGACACACGAACGAAGCATGTCTTTAAGGGTACGAATCGTTCTTTCAGTCTGACCGTCGGTTTGGGGATGGAATGCGGTACTTAGATTAAGCGCAGTACCGAGAGCCGCTTGAAATGTCACCCAAAGACGCGAGGTAAACCGAGCATCGCGGTCAGAAATGATGTCGCGAGGCGTCCCATGTCGACAAATGATCTCTTTGGTGTATATTCGGGCTAATTTTTCTACCTTGTAGTCTTCCCGTATTGGCAGAAAATGAGCAGACTTAGTCAAACGGTCAACGGCAACCCAAATGCTGTCGTGACCTGAGGGCGTACGCGGGAGTTTCGTTACGAAATCCATAGCTATACTCCCCCACTTCCACACAGAGATCTCGGGTTGAACGAGTAAGCCAGAGGGTCTTTGGTGCTCAGCCTTGACTTTCGAGCAAGTCAGGCACTTCGAAACATAGAGGGCGATATCTCTCTTCATGCCCAGCCACCAGTACTTGTAGCGCAGGTCCTGGTACATTTTGTCGGCACCGGGATGAATAGAATATCGGGATTTGTGGGCTTCGTCCATCAAAATTTGTCGTAAATTGGTCCGTTTGTGTAAAACCTCGAAAATTTACGTCCAATAGTGTACTGACACGTGTCATGGACTTGAATATGTGAAAACAAACTTTAGAGGGACTAAAGTTGACAAACGGTGAAACTATGTGAATTCAAGGGTTCAAAGTGTCAACGACTGATAAATAGGCTCTACAATAACCCTACATGGTGTTTATAACCTTAAACGGATGAGTCATGGATCATACGAAGCGGAAATTGCACAAAAGTGAGGAATTACAAACTATAGGGGCTAAAAGTGTCAACATGTTGAATTTATACCTCTGAGTGAACTTTTGGCAGACCCAAGCTTTGTAATGCTAAAATATACTCACTAGAATATGTGGTAAAAATTTCACGAAGTTTCGTTATCGTATGAGAAAGTTATGGCCAAAACCGTACTTGAGGGGTTAAAAGCGTCAACGTCGAATTTCATGACTTTTCGGGTGAGCGCAAAGTTATCCGAGGACATTACCATGTTGGTAAATGTCCCAAGGTTCTTAAAAACCAGATTTGGGGGTTTACGAGTCAAAATAAATAGCCGAAACCTCGCGTGCAAGGACAGGGACCAAAACTGCCAATAATTAGCAAAGTTTGGCAGCTGCCAATAAACCCAGGTGCAGCAGATTGCGAGCAGGGGCTGTTTAGTCCATTTTTTTTAGTGTAAAACAGCTGTAAGCACCTCCATTTCTCACCAATAGATGGCCATGCATGTCTAGGACACCTGGTGCACTCTTACAACTCTTGAATTCACAATAAATCTGATCAATTCATCACATTTTGGGCACTTGTGTTAGTAACAAGAACACCCACAAGCTTGCAAGAACTCTCAAGACTTCTCCAGGAGCATTCTGATCGACAAGGCCACTTCCAAGTGTTTTCTAGGCTTCATTAGGACCTTTGTAAGCATTCATATCATCCTCTAATTCGTTATAGCTTTGATTATTAGCAAAAAGTCAATCCGTTGTTCATATAGTTTGACTTTTCGATTAAACGAAATTGGCTCTGTCATTTCTCAAATTGAAACCACTTATAAGTTGGTATTTATGTGGGAAACAAACCCTCAAAAGGGTATTCTCCGATTCCCACTCTAAGCATGCTATTTGTCGAGTCAAAGATGTTCTTAAAAAGTCAACAGAAATCGTTTTTGCGGAATATAGCATAAATGGTAATGTAGATGACATGCAATCAGTTTGATCATCAAAAATAACTTATAATGAATATAAGAATGTGTTTTATCATAATCATCTCGACAATCTTTAGTATAAACTCGGATCGGAACCGAAAGTCCTATAAAACGATCTTTTCGTTGACTCTCGATTCGGATCCATGCATGCATGTTTGAGATCTGTATTAGAGTTTATTTTTGACCATTTTTATTTTAGTTTAACTCTCTGGAATTTTTACATCTTGAGTCTATGCTTAACCGATTCATATGCATGTTTCCGATTATGCTTAAAAGTTGACTATTTTGCCCTTTTTGATATAAAACGTGATTTTTGGAAAAGTGAAAGAGTAGAAATCTTTATTACTAATTTATAAACTTGCACCGAAAATTTGAGATCAGTTGGTGGTCCAGATTTTGAGTTATGGCCGATATCGTAAAACTATATCTTTATGTTAAATAAACGGCGCATTTAGCGTATAACCTATTTAAGGCCACTTTTCGATATAAAACTTTTTACCCACTGATGTTATATAATATTCTGGGATTTTTGAAGATTTTTATTTAATTTTTTGGCTGATCGGATCATACGTCGCTAAGTCGATTCGGTTAATGTCGGTTTTGACCGTTTAAGCCATAAAATGAGTTTTATAAGTCCTTTTGACCCCAAACCTTTTTCTACTGATTTTATTTGTTAAATAAATTATTTTGAGCACTCTGGAAATATAAAAATCTCAGCTTTCTTTTGAAAACCCGGAAACGGCTCTAAATCGCATTTTTAGCGTTTTTAGCGCATAGTAAGCGTTATACTCGTATTAAACATATAAGACTCATACCTACTGATGTATTTAGTGTATTTTCATCTAATAACAGTAAGTATAAGTTGTTGAACTCAGATTTCCAGTTTTGACGTTTTTAGCCCTTGTGAAATTACTAAAATACCCCTGCGGTGCATAGTTTGGTTTTAAATGATAAGTTTGGTATATGGGTCATACCCTACTGTTATAATATGCCAAATTAAGTATATGTACTGTATAAATCAAACCCGAAACCCAGATTTCCAATTTAACTCTTTTATAACATTTTAAATGACCAAAATGCCCTTCTAAGGCATAAATTGAGTTTAAAATTATTCGGGGCATAATAGAACATAACTTGCTGATATTATATCATATTTAAAGCATATTATCTCAAGGAACTTGCATATGACTCTTTTGGTTACCCGTAACGCCCTTTTTCGTTCGGTTCGGTTTACGTAACTAGTTTGCGTAAATTGACCGAAACGGGTCAAACGTTATCATTTTTATCTCAAAATCCAGAATGTATTTAGTATACCCATATTATACAAGTATTCAAACTTGTCGGGTCTAAATCACATTCTATCCGGTCTTCGCTTAATCGTGCGTTTGAACCGTATATTTCCTTAAGTCTAACCGGTCTAAGCTTTGGCTTAATTAAAGACCCGTTAGCATTCTAATTAATTATTTATGTCATCATTCCAGACTAGAGTCTTCCGGTAAATGGTACCTACGCTTACTTAAGCGAACACGGCTGAGTTATTAAATTCTTATTAATTAAGACAGGAGCTAGCTCAGGTAAATACTTTTAACTTATTTTCCCTTATACGGGCTTGGGGTACGGTATTATAAAGATACCGCTTGGTCGGGTGTAGAAACCTTTTGATCGGAGATGATTGAATTGCATAATCCCGTTTTAATTCGTATTGCTTGATAACAAATAACATTGGGGGTTAATGACCGTGTCCTGGATATCCTTGGCTCATTTTAAAAAGTGAATGGCCACGACGTAAGCACAAGGTGTAGACAAAACACCTCCTGTTGCATATGTAAAACGTATACTCACTCGTGAGGATAACTTCTTGTGAGATTATATTTGTGGTGTGTCGATTAATCTTGTCCGGATTGTATTGTATTGTATTGTATAATCACCGGCCCTAAATGTTGGACAAACATGTAAATCGGATACAAGATTTTTACTAATAAAATTGTCCCAAGTTATAAAAGATTAATTTTGCCTCTGTGCATTTTAATCACTGTGTCAAGATATTTTGTGCCGTTTGCACTCAAATCAATTTTCAAACTCTTTTCAAAATGAGTCAGTTAAATTGTATTTACCAGTGAAAACTGACGTATTTTTCCAAAAGGTTAAGTGACAGGTACTGAACGTAATTGGCTGGAAGCTCAGGGCGATTATAAGGAATCTTACAAGTCCTAGGCGTCTAAAGTCTGCTGAACAATGATTATGATTATTCGATCCGCCTGTGGATCTTTTTACTTTCCGTTGTAATACTCTGATATTACCTTATATTCGGATTGTAATATATTTATCTTTTGCTTCCGCTGTGCATTTATATATTGTGTTGTTTGACTATGATGATATCAATTACGTCACGATACTCCCCCACCGGGCCCACCGGTGACACGTGGAAATTTGGGGTGTGACAGTTTGGGAATCCAGATTCGGTCCAGATAATGGAATATCCCATTCGACTTATTTTTTAGCTGGGCTCCATCGTTGAGAATCCTTTCCTTCTTCAAAGTGCGTTCATTAAAACAGGCATGCTGGGCTTCGCGGATGAGGGTTTCGAGATCATATTGGGCTTGGATATTTCGGACGCTGTGCAAATAACTCCGTCTGCTGAGAGCGTCGGCAATGACATTTGCTTTGTCAGGATGATAACGAATCTCACAGTCATAATCGTTGAGAAGTTCCACCCACCGGCGTTGACGCATGTTTAGTTCTTTCTGGTCAAAGATATGTCGTAGGCTCCTATGATCGGTGAAGATCGTACACTTGGTACCATAAAGGTAGTGCCGCCAGATCTTTAACGCAAAAACAACTGCGCCTAGCTCGAGGTCGTGGGTTGTATAGTTCTTCTCGTGGATCTTGAGCTGACGAGATGCGTAAGCAATAACCTTGTCTCACTGCATGAGAACACAGCCAAGGCCAAGGTTCGAGGCATCACAATAGACTATAAAGTCATCGTTTCTATCGGGTAGAGTGAGAACAGGAGCATTGCAAAGCATGTACTTGAGGGTTTGAAAGGCAGTCTCTTGTTCAGTTCCCCAAACAAAAGGCTTGTCTTTTTGCGTGAGAGAGGTGAGCGGCACAGCGATTTTAGAGAATCCTTCAATAAATCGGCGATAATAGCCCGCTAGTCCGAGAAAAGAACGGACTTCAGACGGGTTCTTAGGTGTGACCCAACTCTTGACAGCTTCAATCTTCGCGGGATCGACGTGAATACCTTTACTATTGACAATGTGACCGAGGAATTGAACCTCCTCCAGACAGAATTCACACTTGGAGAACTTGGCATAGAGTCGATTCCCCTTAAGTAGCTCGAGAACCAAACGTAGATGCTGCGCGTGTTCGGCTTTCGATTTGGAATAGATCAGGATATCATCGATGAACACGATGACGAAGCGGTCGAGAAAAGGTTTACACACGCGATTCATCAGATCCATAAAAACCGCGGGTGCGTTGGTTAAACCAAACGTCATAACAACGAACTCGTAGTGGCCGTATCGAGTGCGAAAAGCGGTTTTGGGAATATCCTCCTCTTGTATGCGTAACTGGTGGTAGCCTGAGCGTAGATCGATCTTGGAGAAACACGTAGCGCCTTGTAACTGGTCAAACAAATCATCGATACGAGGCAGAGGGTAACGATTCTTGACTGTCAGCTTATTCAATTCCTGATAGTCGATGCACATCCAGAACGACCCATCCTTCTTTTTGACGAAAAGGACTGGTGCGCCCCAAGGAGAGGTGCTAGGGCGAATAAGGCCTTTGTCAAGCAATTCCTGGAGCTGACTCGAGAGTTCGCGCATTTCGAACGGAGCGAGTCGATAAGGAGCTCTGGCAACGGGATTTGCTCCAGGAATTAGGTCGATGCGAAAGTCGATATCACGACTCGGAGGCAAGCCTGGGAGATCTTCAGGAAAAACGTTGGGGAATTCATAAACAACGGGAACGTCTTCCACCTCTTTAACTTCCTTTTTCTCCCTTACTACAATGTGTGCCAAGAAAGCTTGGTATTCCTTGCGGAGATACTTGCTAGCCTGGACACATGACATGAGTTGGAGTTTCTTCGACGCGACTTCACCATAAACACATAATTGATCACCATTTGCGAGCGAGAATCGAATCATCTTATCGAAGCACACAACTTCAGCATGATTTTCACGAAGAAAGTCCATGCCTACTATGACATCAAAACTTCCGAGTTGCATCGGAATAAGATCGATGGGGAAGATGTGATTGTTGAGTTCGAGAGTACAATCACGAAGAACAGAGTTGACGGCGACAGTTCTTCCGGTAGCAACTTCAACATCGAACGTCGAGGGGAGATGGGCGCGCTTACGATTAAGAAGCTTTTCGAACTCAAACGATACAAAGCAGTTATCGGCTCCAGTATCAAACAAACACGAAGCATAAATACCATTCACAAGGAATGTACCATTGACCACGTTGTTGTCAGCCTGAGCCTGGTGCACATTAATGTTGAAAGTTCGAGCACGAGCGGCTTGTTGCTGTTGTTGCTGAGGCTGCTGCTGCTGTTGCTGGGGCTGCTGCTTTTGCTTCACAACCCGATTGGGGCACATGTTTGCGAAGTGGTTGGGATCACCACACGCAAAGCAGACTCTAGCATTGACCGCGGGTGCCGGAGCTGCTTGTTGGCCTTGAGGGGCAGGGAGCAGAGCTTGATGAGCAGTAGCTGGTGCTGGTCGAGGACCTGTACGGCAGTTGACGGTGAAATGGCTGTACATGTTGCGATGTACACAAAATCTACAGGCGATCCCCATTGGGTGATGGTAGGTGCAAGTCGGGCAGGCAGGATGAGGACCAGTATAAGCATGCTTGGCCGGCGGTGCTTGCGTTACCGGTGCCGCAACCTGGAGGTGTTGAGTATGCTGCTGAGCTGGTACAACTTGAAGTGGGGCAACAGTGGTTACAGCACAATTCTTGTTGCTGGAGTTGCTGTTGTTCTTCCTCTTGCGACGAGAGGCTTTTGAAGACTGAGGAGCGGCGGCGGTTTCAGCAGTTGGTGCGGTGGTAGCTTGATGGAGATTCTAGGCGGCTTTATCCCAGAAGCCAGACTTGACTCGCTTGTCGTTTATTTCAGCGGCAAGCAAGTCTCCTCGATTGTTGCTGGCTTTGAAGCTTGCACAAAATCTGCGACACAATCTGGCAGAGCTCGAATATACTTCTTGATTGCCATATCAGAAGTCTTGACTTGATCAGGACAGATTATGCTAAGCTGCTTGAAGCGAGCGGTTAAAGCAGTGTTGTCACCCTCCTTCTGCTTGATGTGCCAGAATTCGTCCTTCAACTTTTGGCGCTCATGGGGAGGGCAGAACTCTTCCAACATGACGTCCTTCAACTCATCCCACGTCAAACCATAAGCTGCATCGTTTCTGCGTTTGTTTCTCTCGGCCGTCCACCAATCCAGTGCTTGGGATTGGAAGACGCCGGTTGCATTCAGAGTGCGGAGTTCGTCAGGACAGCCACTCTGGCACAAGGTGACCTCGATCGAATCAAACCATTGAAATAAGGTCGTAGGACCATCTTCGCCAGTAAATTCTTTCGGTCCGCAAGCTTTGAACTGCTTGAAGCTAAAAGCAGCTTTGGGAGTATCGGTCCTTGACTCTTCAGAAGATTTGCTCGCATTCTCGTGTAGTTCACTCACGATCTGAGGGATAACCTTCGCCATTTACTTAGTAATCATAGAGGCGAGGCGTTTATCTGCTTGCTTTCGGCGAGCAGCTTGAGTAGCGCGAGATCCAGATGACGACATTGTCTGCAACAGACATCGCCACAGGACTCAACACAAATTTTGATTATTCCTAGTATAGTCTAGCGATTACCATAAAGCTCAGGAACACATCTATTCATATAATCACACAACCACATAGGCACATAAGCACATAATCACGTAGAGCACAGAAACACATAAGCACGTAAGGCACAGAAGCACATGAGGCAGTCAGAATACAGAAACCTAACTATATATTGCACGTATTCCCTATCCTTCACGGCGTGTATAGCGATTAATTATAGCGATTGCGAGTATCGAGCAGCGATTGCGAACAATGATCAACGATTGATTGTGTAGTGCGTTGTGCGTGTTGATCGAGAGTGAAGAGCGAAAAGCGAGCAATTACCAAAATCGAAACATATAACCACATAAAACACATAAAATTCATATAAAATCGGCAAATATCAGAGTCAGCAGTTGCGGGCTCAGAATTGAAACATATAGAAATCGGGAATAGATTGTCTTCGGCTAGATAGACTTCGACTACCCAAAGTGATTCAACTATTCACAAGGACTTTAAGTGCACACTTTGGCCTTCTGGACTGTGCTCTCACTTTGATTCGAGCGATCGGCACGCATCCTTCTAGTTATAGTGTGACTTCAAGTCGTTGGAGTCCGTCGAAACTTTGGTGAGAGTTTTGTAAAACCACATTAGAGAGTAGAACGAGTCATCAAGGTTCGGGTTTCACCCCTAACTTAGCGACCGCGTTCCTGTTTGTGTGGTAAAACCACGAGATAGATGAGGAGATTTGCGTCGAAGTATGGATTTCACTCCTAATTCAACGCAATTTCTCTTGTTTTATTAGTAAAAATAGCAGTTCGAACGAGTAATCTGGTCGAGAGTTTGCGGTTTTCACACCTAATCTTAACCAGATCATTCGTTTGTGTGTGTAATCAACCTTAGGAAAGGTTGATCTTGCGCTGAACTGTAGTATGCGATGTTCGTGCAAGTGTGTAGTGTACAACGAGTTCGAGCGAGAAATAGCGAGCAAGCTCGTGCAAAACCCCCTACCGGGTATGCACAAGTCGGTCTGTGGGTACTTAGACTATAGACTAGGTCGCTTCTAAGACATCGACCCGGACTAGGTCGAGTCTTGCCTAATTCCCTATAGTTATGGCTCTGATACCAATCTGTCACACCCCAACCGATGGCGGAATCATCGGGGCGCGGCACTGAGCGAAACAGATGGTCCAGAAGTTTCCATAACAACTACGATTACCAATTATTTAAAGCATCACATCCCATACCATGACATAATAAGTAGCATAGTTATTACAGACAAAATCAAGACAAGTAGTTATGTTCCGACAACTCAGATTTCAAATAAAATAAATTGTTTGTTTGTTTCTAGACTCTTTCCTAGCCTCGATTTCATCACACAACAAACAAGGCGTCCTAGCATCTTAAGCACCTGCCACATACGTTAAAGTAAAAGTCAATACACATAGTGTAAAGGTGAGCATACAAGTTTGATAATAGCATATAGAGTTCGAAATCGTTTACGCTTAACCAGCATGTATAACGTATAATATGAAGCATGTAAGTTATCGACAAAGATCCTATCAATACCAATGACTGCGAGTAGCGAGTGCGCAACACATATTCACCACTGTGAACAGGTGAAGTATTTGTCCTTAACAACCCCTGAGTGAACAGGTGCTGAGTCCAAACTATAGTACTATCATTGCTGAGGCAGGTAGACAGCAATCAATGTGTTAACATAACAAACAGGCATTCATCGAGTCACGTATAACATGAATTACAGGTCAGCGTATAAATAGTGTTTGCGTTGTGTTCGATGTGATTTAGAATAAGTAACGTAACACCCAAAAGTGCGTAAGCCAAAAGGGATCGAGTATACTCACAGCGATAGAGTTAATGGATTGAAGGGAGCGCTAGAGCGGAAATTAGCCTGAACAGTTAACGATAGCATAAGCGAAAGTCGGCGCGTAAAACGGTGTACGTGTACCAAGGATCGGATGGCCGGTCGATCGGGTGGCAATCAGTTCGGATGGTCACCCGATCGGGTGGCCATTCGATTGGATTGTCACCTCGTTTGGTCAATCGAACGGCTGTTCGATCGGGCAGCAATCCGATTGGCGAGGCTTCTCAGTTTGAGAACAAGTTCACAGCAGAACAATCACGCGATAGGATGGCTATCCGATCGGGTGGCAATCCGTTCGTACTAAACATGTTGAAAATTGTTTAAGTATCCAAGTCCCAAACGTCACACGATCGGACGGTCACTCGATCGGATGGCTATCCGATCGGGTGGTAATCCGTTTCAACATTCAGATCTCTGAATAGTTTGCAAAATAGTTTAAGTATGGAACCAAGTGCAACCCGATCGGATGGTCGGTCGATCGGGTGGCAATCCAATCGGGTGGCAATCCGATCGGACGGCAATCCGTCCCGACGATCCGTTCGTCTTTACACTTGATTCGTTTGAAGTTTTGTAGCGTTTGAACGAGACATTTTGATAACATGCTTGAACAATGTAAACCCCATCTCGGCCCAAGTGACCCGACCGAACAAGAATCACCCTTGTCACACCCCGATTTCCACGTGTCACCGGTGGGCCCGGTGGGGAGTATCGTGACGTCATGGTTGGAAACATAATAGTCAAACAACACAATATTATTAAGCACAGTGGAAGCAATTGTAAATATGATACAACCGAATTTATTATTGTAATGTCAAATGTCACAATATTCGGAAGTTTATCCACAGAAGGATCGAACATAAAATGGAGACAATAGTTCAACAGACTTTTAGGCATCTTAAGCTTGCGAGACTTCTAATGATGCTAAGGAGAAATATCCAGCCAATTTCGTATAGTACCTGCATTTAGCCTTTTTGGAAAATACGTCAGTTTACACTGGTAAATACATTCAACTGACTCATTTTGGAAAAAGAGTTTGAAAAGTGATTCGAGTGCAAACGGCACAAAATATCTTGACACATTGATTAAAATGCACAGAGGCAAAATTAATCTTTTTAACTTGGGAGAATTATTTAATATTATAATCTTGTGAACGAATTACATGTTACTTATGCGTTCAGTAGCCCGGATCTAGTCCGGGTTAAATATCAATAGACACACCACGTTATTGAGTTATACACTGCCAGGTGTACGCCTACACCCCGTGCTCAGGTCGTGGCCAATCTCGTAAGATGATGCCAAGGATATCCGGGACATGGTCATTAACCCCCCAAAGGCTGTAAAGTAAACAAGACTGTTTAAACGAGCCGATCAAATTATTCAACTACCCACTAAGCGTGGAGATTTGATGCTCGATCAAGCGGTATGCTATATACCGTAACCCAAGCCCGTATAGGGAAAATAAGTTAAAAGTATTTACCAGTGTAAACTGACGTATTTTCCAAAAAGGCTAAATGCAGGTACTATACGAAATTGGCTGGATATTTCTCCTTAGCATCATTAGAAGTCTCGCAAGCTTAAGATGCCTAAAAGTCTGTTGAACTATTGTCTCCATTTTATGTTCGATCCTTCTGTGGATAAACTTCCGAATATTGTGACATTTGATATTACAATAATAAATTCGGTTGTATCATATTTACAATTGCTTCCGCTGTGCTTAATAATATTGTGTTGTTTGACTATTATGTTGCCAACCATGACGTCACGATACTCCCCACCGGGCCCACCGGTGACACGTGGAAATCGGGGTGTGACAGGTTGGTATCAGAGCCAACACTGAGTGAATTAAACACTAGCCTTAGTGTTTAATCTCAGTTACACAATTGCACATATCTAAACCTTTTGAGTCTAGACTTAACTTAGGAATATTCTCAATCCTAAACTTGAAATTTTACTTCCAAATTTTTATTGGATACGTCGCCAAGCAAAGAAGCCGTAATAGGAGTTCTCCACACCCGGAGCCCTGAGATGCTGAGCTTCGTACCGCGACTAGAGTGAAACGAGCATCCAAGGAGAAAGCATTCAGAAATAAAATGAAGAAGAAACTCCTTTTACTGAAGATCGTTTCCTTAATAGTCCTTATAAGGACATAATTATCTTTCAGTCCCTCCGAGGACACATTATTCCTTTTAAGTCCCGCTTAGGGCAACTTTATACTTTTATTTTTATATAATGGAATGATTAAGTTTAAACTTTCATTCTAAATAAGAAATATTAAATAAATGGAAAAATAATATTTCCTTTTTGCAAGATCTACCATTATAATAAAATGGCAAAATCTAAAAGGGCAAGACCTAACTTCGGGTCATATTAAGACCGGCCAAGATGGCAGTTCCGCAATTTAGATTCAGATCCATATTTACACCTCAATTTAAAATTGTTCTGCGTTAATTATAAATTAAGAATCTTAAGTGTGAAACCTAGCCTCGGGTCAATTATAAGACCGGGCCAAGATGGTAAGACCTGTTAAAAAGATTCAAATCTTTAATTAAGAATCTTAAGTGTGAAACCTAGCCTTGGGTCAATTATAAGCCCGGGCCAAGATGGTAAGACCTGTTTAAAAAGATTCAATTCCATGTTAACATCTTAAAACATGTTAACACTCCTGGCAGGTATGATTCATTTAAAATCACACACGTCATTTTTATATAGGATTCTTCAAAAGATTCCTAACCCAGTTTAATGATCCCTGAATCTTGGGTTTACGTCATCAATTAAGATGATCTTATTTTAACCATACGTGGTAATATAGTGCCTACGGGCCTTGCTCATTTCTACATGAGCCAAAATACAGTGGTAGCTGTGACTCCCTGTCAGATAAAGGTAATGAACTAGGTTCAAACCTCAAATGCTTTGATTCTCTGAAATCCTAGCATATCATTTAAAATTTGTCCTTGTGACTAGGCCTATTGTGCCAATATACCTTCATGCTTTGATTCTCTGAAATCATAGCTTATAAATTATATATGTCCTTGTGACTAAGCCAGTTGTGCTAATACACTTAAAGGCCTTGATTCTCTGAAATCATGGCTTATAATTTAAAAATTGTCCTTGTGACTAGGCCTTTTGTGCTATTAAATAAAACTGTTATTGTTGCTTTGATTCTCTGAAAACATAAGCTTATAATTTATAAATGTCCATGTGACCAGTGTCACACCCCCAAAATAACACCCATGGGAAACCCTACTAGGCGTGTGACAAACCAATAACGAGCCACTAATCATATTGAACCAATCATAAGTTGTTAAATAAAATCATCAATTATTACTGAAAAGTACCGTCAATAAGTTTGAATGAAAACCAACAGGTTCAGCGGAAGCAAATAAAAGAAAACATAGTTTAACTATTTCAAATTAAATGCGTATCATCAATAAACCCATCATTCGTATCTAATCAGCACGACCCATGACCACTCCAGCTACTTCAGACAGCAAGTTCCAAATCCATATAATCTAACGACCTGCGAGCATGCAACAAGTGTATCAGACAACGCTGGTGAGTTCATAGTTTTACGAAAACGTTGGTTACCAAGTGTTTAGTTAATCCATTGAATTTAATTCCGAAAGTCATGTTGATAATAACCCGAATACAAGACGGCTCCTGATTATTTTGCCCTTTCTCCAATGCTCCTATCAAAGCATTGGTCATGACTAGGTCATTAGTTCAACACCCGTCCTCCCAGGTACGGGGTGAGGTTGCCAAACCTAAGTAGCGCTACTAACTAATACCATGTTACCTCCCCGGTAACCAAACAACACGGAGGGACTTTAAAGGTGATAGGAAGAGTATATTATCCAACATTCCCGTTTTTACCCAAAAGACTTATCCCTCCCCGGGATACCCACTGACCGTCCCAACCACCGGGACGCATGCTCAAAAGTAATGAACTCACCTTAGTTTTGCTCGGTAGAATTAATTACTCTTTTAATAGAAATGATCAATCGAATCCTACGATAGTTGCACATAACAGTCAGTTCGCATACAAGCTTAGTGCGTATTGTTTCACATGTACTCATCAGACCGTGCACTAGCATTAAACAGGTTGTTCAAATTGTATCAGTCAATCAACAGTACCCATGTCTCACAACAGCACTTAACAATTCATGTCACTTAAACTATTACATGCATTAAATCACGAGCATCACTCAACATATTGCAAATACTCGTATCCCGCTCACATAACAATTTTCATATCATACATGTTCTAATTCATCATACACACTATAATCACCTGTTAACTAATATGAGCTTACATAACAATTTGGCCCAACCATTGCTGGCCCAGTTTAAATGTGATGTGGCCCAAGTGTAATCCGATTGGTGTGTGTGTATGTCAAACCCAATGTGTACCGCCCATTATCTATTTGACCCCAAACAGTCCAATCCCGAATTACCTTAAGTTGCATGGCCCAATTTAATAACATCCCTCCACCAAATTATGCCTATTTAAATTTACTACCATGAGGGTCATCACAAATCAGTTCGATATTATCATGCTTGTTACAAGGGTTCCATTTATCTTGCCATGATTTATACCAACCGCAAACCATGAGATTAATAACATGTTTCCCCATTAAATAATTATCCAACCAATTCCCATGAACTTTAATTCCAACAGAAACCTGACCAAATCCTTAATATTAATATATAACCATTATAATCACATAACCTTAACTTGTGAGTTGATTCTCATTATATAACATATCATATTAAAATGGACTAGTCAATTCTATATCAGTTAATAATAACCATCAGTCCATCAAGATTTTCCCATAGCCAAAGAAATCACAGTTTCATCACAATTCCATCTCGGATTTAACCTACCACTATAACCATTCTAACAATTCATCACAATCAACCCAAGAACCCTTGTCGATCAGTTATGTTACTTGTTATCTATTAATGTTCGGCCCTCAACATAATTCTCATAATAATAAAACATTCTGTTTCACATGACAATCACATAATACTTTCATCATCTACCTTGTTCACATGTTCTTTATTCACAAATCAAGCATATGTTCATACTTGCCATTAACAGTCGCATGTAATCAGTTATTCATAAACACATATGCATTTACAGATCCACCATATATATATCCGACATCGTCATCTCGGTTCGTGTCCACACACCTTCGTGTAATCTACGACTACGCTTACATATATATTCAGATTAGCAAGTTTCGGCAGTCGTAACGATACACGTTCAACGATCACGTTCATGCGTAACACCACATACATACTTTAAAAATCTTCAAGTCTACTGTTAGTTATATAGTATATACACACACGCACACGCATACATAATACACCCACTAATTCAGATTTGCAAACACATAGACAGTTAAGCATGATGTCACGTAAACATAGATTCACAAGTCGAACCGAAACCATGACGAGAAACCGCGATGAATACGATAATTTAAAGAGTTACAGATGAAGGAGAGGGGCCTTACCGGCGATCGGTAGTTGTGCTCCGGCTGAAACGGGGGTGGTGGTGGCCGTCTGCCGTCTCGGATCAAGGGAGAAATAGGAGTTTTGATTTTAGTTATCAAGTTTATGTGTTAAGTCAAAATAGGTTACGTATCCATAAATTGTGAGGGTTTGGGGCGGTTATCCCTTAATGACCGAAATGGGCTCAAGCCCAATAACTTGGGCCGTTGCACAACAGGAAGGGTAGAGTTGTTATGTGATGATTGGGGAGTATGAAAGGGGTTACGTACACATGATATGCAAGTTATAGATAAAATGCAAACCTAAATCATTGAGAATGGGTGGGCCGGTCACTACCTATGTTGGGCTACAAGGCAACTGGCCGCTCACTCCCATGGATGCAAGGTTGGGCTCGGGTGGATTGGTTCTTGGTCCGAAGTTTAGGTTATTTAGTGATCGACTACATAGCCCATTATATGTGCGGACCAAGATTAGTGGCCCAACACCAACAGAGTTATTCTGCGTTATCTAGCCGAGTCATTCTACGATTAGATTAACGGAGTTATCACAAGGCAGAATATTAACGCAAAGAAGAGAGATAATAAAGAGTTAGGATCACAATATTCCACGTTACTAACGTTAAGGGTTCGAGTTGTCACATCATCCCCAACTTGAAAGAAATTTCGTCCCGAAATTTGATAAGTAAGCATGGAGGAGTGAAGTGATAAATCAAGATTGTTGCGGATTTTGCTCAGTTGCCACATCATCCCCAACTTGAAGAGGAATTTCGTCCCGAAATTCACCAGCTTTACCAGATTTAGACTTGTCATCAGGAAAAAGTTGAGGACACTTAAGCTTCATCTGATCCTCGTGCTCCCACGTGAACTCCGGTTGAGTTCCAACGAACTCTCACAATCGGGATACGACTATGTTAATGAATCTTGACGTCCTGGTCCATGATTTCAGTAGATTCCTCAACAGCTGCAACTTGTCATTAACCTCAGACTCTAATAGGGGTATCACAAGCATTTCGTTGGACAAACACTGCCTTAGATTGAGACATAATTGATATCGTGCACGTTACCCGATTCGTCAGGTAACTCGAGTTTGTAGGTTACGTTACTGATTCTTCCAGACTGTTGAATGGTCCATCGTGACGTCAATTAAGTTTGCCATGCTTCCCAAGCATTCCACACCCTCCCAGGGTGAGCCAAAGGTGTTGTGTATTGCCTGACATAATTCATGCATCGATCAAATTCAGTGGTAACAGGAGTTGGCACCTCGTGCCTAAAAGTCGCCTCTCTCAGAGGAACATTCACAACTGTGAAGACTCGTCAGTTTTCTTGATTGCAAGAATGTGCACTGGTAACTTGAGTCCATCAATGATCACCCAGGTGATAATGTTTCCATTTCGAGTTGTAAGTAGACTAGTGACAAAATCCATGGCAGTCTGTTCTCATTTCCATATATGTGTTTCTGGTTGCTAAAATCCCACCTTGACTTTCCCACATGTCAAACATCGTTCCCATGCGTGGCTATGTGGGCCTTGAGGCCCGGTTACCCGCACATGGTCTTCAGGTTTTAATACATCCTATCAAAACTCAGATGATTAGGATATCGAGATCCGTGTACTTCGCCTGCACCAGTTCCCTAATGTTGCTGTATAGTGAGGTCCATATTCGTTCCACGAAGTAGCAAATATCGTCCGACCTGCCAAAGGGTGCTTCCCCATGCCCCGCATGGGTCAATCTTGAGAACACTCTTCCTTCAGTCCTTCAGTTTGAACAAGGCGAGTCTGATCAGGTATGTTAGAGTGAATAGCGAGCTACAAAGCTCGTGCACGTCCAGGTTTCACGGTCGTATTCATTCAAAAGTTCCATCCAGCGATGCCATTAACTGATTTAACTCTCTCGTAACCAGGTTACACGGGAGGCCCTTGTGATCGGTCTAAGTAGTGCATTCGGTACCGTCCAAGTAATGCCTCCAATTTAAATCCATAGACTACGGATTCCACCACAGGTCGTGACTCGTGCAATTCTTCCTGTAAGTCCACCACGTAAGTCATCACTTTCTCGTGTTGCGTCGGTGTGTAAACATTGCAGAGTTGGGATTCGAAAGCTGAAAAGACGTCCTCCTGTTTTGTCTTTCACGAACATAGCACCCTACTGTGCTAAAGAGATTTAAGTTGCGCGATCTTCGAAAATCCTGTGGTGAATCTGCGATAGAGTCTAGTGTGACCAAGAAATTGCTGCATCCTTGAAGGGATTTTTGGTGCCGAACAATATCTAACGAAATGGGTCTTTAGCGAGATCCACGTTTATTCCCACTTCGTTGATCATATGACCAAAAAGGTATCTCTCGAATCCAGAAGTTACCTTTAACCAGACTTCGTACGGAGTGGCTCCTCCCTCAGGAGCTCTAAATATCTCTTGATTGTCACCTTGCTGAGTTCTGGATAATCAGTACACATACGAAAAGGCTTTATCTTCCCTAATATAGCTGGGCCTCCCCAAAGCGAACAAAAACTATGTCCAATAAAACTCTTGTCCAACCGTTTCTGTAGATAGTCCTTGCAACCCTCCTGGTGCAAGACGGTATGTAGCACGAGTAATCAGGGCTGCCCCTGTCGTGAGATCAAACTGAGATTCTGCCTAACAGTGGTGGAAGTAAATCTGAAAGCTCCTCGGGTAGCACACTGAGAGGAATCACGAACAATTGGTGGATCCTCGATCCTCTTTTCCTTTTCTCAACATCAGTAACGGTTGCTAACGTAGCGGGGTGATCCCTCCGTAGGCACTTCTGGGCCTTCATAGTTGATATGGCGCTAACCTTTGCACCACTCTGTTGCTTTAAAACAAATAACGATTCTCCACACAAAATTTTCTCCTCACAAGGTATGTCTGCGCGATTTCTGAATAACCAATCCACACTAACTACTGCATTGTAACCATCAGGGGTAGTAGAAGGAAGGTCGATGTCGAACACCTGTCCCCCAAGGTCGAGTTTGCATCCCAGCGAACATATAAGGCTTCAATTGACTTGCATCAGCCGACTCCACAACAGGTTCGGTTTCAAGAAGCATCAGGGTTAAACAGAACAGAGATGAAGTGAATAGCTACCCATCCAAGCTATCGTGTTGCTATTACGCCCGGTATAGCCTATGCCAATACTAAATGTCCTTCCATGAGCTTCATTTCTAGTGTTGTTTTCGTCACGGGAATTTCCAGTACTGCCGTCGTTCCCTTGGTTGTTGTCATCTTGACTTAATACAGTCAATCCTTGTCGAGGTCACCTTCGTTTCCATACTGTAAGCTACGATCACGAGTACCTTGATGTTGCCGCGACTGTTGCCTCTAATATTGTTGCCTGTAACGGTGTCCTACGTCCTTTCACCAACAAGGTCCATCTTTTCACATTCCGTGCCACGTCCTAAGGCACTACTCATGGTGCGGGCGGTTACACAATCCGCTCTACAGTCAATCGTCATCGATTTTGTCCCGATTGGTTCGTAAGAGTCGACTCCCATGAGTCGCTGGCTGGGGTTAAGGATTCGATTGGAGTCAAATCGCTGTTGTTCGTTGCCGGTAACTAGGGTCGTTCAAATGCTGAAGTCGGTAAAGGTACTACGTTTACCCTCTTGTCCATCGTTCTTGCAAGTTGACTGAGTAATACACGGTATATCGCGAGAGTGTTGCAGAAGTGATCGCACTTCGGGATCTAAGGCGTCAACACGCTAAGTTCCAGCAAACAAAGATAAGTGAGGAAAGTATAGTCCAATCATTTGACGCTGAGCCATCCAACTCAGGGACGTTCGTACTAGCACCTAACATTCTACACAGTTCGCTAGGCATTCGGATGTGTGATCAGGTGATACTCGATAGCATCGAGATTCGTAAGGATTCAGAAAGGGGTGAAAAGATCATGTTCGAGTAGGAGACAATCACTGCTATGACTCCTATAGACTGCTGAGTTCTAACATAACATCAATTAACAGAGCGGAACCCCTCTCATACTCGTTAAGCCTCACTGGGACTCACATGCACCCCACATTATTATTATGTGTGCACCCATAATAATAAGGCAATTTGCATGCTTATCTCAGTGCCTCTTAACTCGCGCTAAAAGGTTCCTCGAATTCGAGCAATAAGATTGATGACGCCACAACATAGATCATGAAAGTTCAAGAAGAGTCGCACTCTTAAAACACGTAACATGGGTTGGTAACATAGAAGTTCATACTGCAGTGCTAAGTGTGCATTCACGTGTGTTGTTATTCATAAGCAAACACTAGATATACTATGCAATAGTAAACGAGAAACGAACCTTGCAGTCTGGAGCTGAGTGTCATGGTCGATTTCGGATCTGTTCGGCTATAGTCTGGTTTTATAAAAACGTTTTAAAACCAAGTTCACTATAACCAGTGGCTCTGATACCAAACTGTCACACCCCCAAAATAACACCCATGGGAAACCCTACTAGGCGTGTGACAAACCAATAACGAGCCACTAATCATATTGAACCAATCATAAGTTGTTAAATAAAATCATCAATTATTACTGAAAAGTACCGTCAATAAGTTTGAATGAAAACCAACAGGTTCAGCGGAAGCAAATAAAAGAAAACATAGTTTAACTATTTCAAATTAAATGCGTATCATCAATAAACCCATCATTCGTATCTAATCAGCACGACCCATGACCACTCCAGCTACTTCAGACAGCAAGTTCCAAATCCATATAATCTAACGACCTGCGAGCATGCAACAAGTGTATCAGACAACGCTGGTGAGTTCATAGTTTTACGAAAACGTTGGTTACCAAGTGTTTAGTTAATCCATTGAATTTAATTCCGAAAGTCATGTTGATAATAACCCGAATACAAGACGGCTCCTGATTATTTTGCCCTTTCTCCAATGCTCCTATCAAAGCATTGGTCATGACTAGGTCATTAGTTCAACACCCGTCCTCCCAGGTACGGGGTGAGGTTGCCAAACCTAAGTAGCGCTACTAACTAATACCATGTTACCTCCCCGGTAACCAAACAACACGGAGGGACTTTAAAGGTGATAGGAAGAGTATATTATCCAACATTCCCGTTTTTACCCAAAAGACTTATCCCTCCCCGGGATACCCACTGACCGTCCCAACCACCGGGACGCATGCTCAAAAGTAATGAACTCACCTTAGTTTTGCTCGGTAGAATTAATTACTCTTTTAATAGAAATGATCAATCGAATCCTACGATAGTTGCACATAACAGTCAGTTCGCATACAAGCTTAGTGCGTATTGTTTCACATGTACTCATCAGACCGTGCACTAGCATTAAACAGGTTGTTCAAATTGTATCAGTCAATCAACAGTACCCATGTCTCACAACAGCACTTAACAATTCATGTCACTTAAACTATTACATGCATTAAATCACGAGCATCACTCAACATATTGCAAATACTCGTATCCCGCTCACATAACAATTTTCATATCATACATGTTCTAATTCATCATACACACTATAATCACCTGTTAACTAATATGAGCTTACATAACAATTTGGCCCAACCATTGCTGGCCCAGTTTAAATGTGATGTGGCCCAAGTGTAATCCGATTGGTGTGTGTGTATGTCAAACCCAATGTGTACCGCCCATTATCTATTTGACCCCAAACAGTCCAATCCCGAATTACCTTAAGTTGCATGGCCCAATTTAATAACATCCCTCCACCAAATTATGCCTATTTAAATTTACTACCATGAGGGTCATCACAAATCAGTTCGATATTATCATGCTTGTTACAAGGGTTCCATTTATCTTGCCATGATTTATACCAACCGCAAACCATGAGATTAATAACATGTTTCCCCATTAAATAATTATCCAACCAATTCCCATGAACTTTAATTCCAACAGAAACCTGACCAAATCCTTAATATTAATATATAACCATTATAATCACATAACCTTAACTTGTGAGTTGATTCTCATTATATAACATATCATATTAAAATGGACTAGTCAATTCTATATCAGTTAATAATAACCATCAGTCCATCAAGATTTTCCCATAGCCAAAGAAATCACAGTTTCATCACAATTCCATCTCGGATTTAACCTACCACTATAACCATTCTAACAATTCATCACAATCAACCCAAGAACCCTTGTCGATCAGTTATGTTACTTGTTATCTATTAATGTTCGGCCCTCAACATAATTCTCATAATAATAAAACATTCTGTTTCACATGACAATCACATAATACTTTCATCATCTACCTTGTTCACATGTTCTTTATTCACAAATCAAGCATATGTTCATACTTGCCATTAACAGTCGCATGTAATCAGTTATTCATAAACACATATGCATTTACAGATCCACCATATATATATCCGACATCGTCATCTCGGTTCGTGTCCACACACCTTCGTGTAATCTACGACTACGCTTACATATATATTCAGATTAGCAAGTTTCGGCAGTCGTAACGATACACGTTCAACGATCACGTTCATGCGTAACACCACATACATACTTTAAAAATCTTCAAGTCTACTGTTAGTTATATAGTATATACACACACGCACACGCATACATAATACACCCACTAATTCAGATTTGCAAACACATAGACAGTTAAGCATGATGTCACGTAAACATAGATTCACAAGTCGAACCGAAACCATGACGAGAAACCGCGATGAATACGATAATTTAAAGAGTTACAGATGAAGGAGAGGGGCCTTACCGGCGATCGGTAGTTGTGCTCCGGCTGAAACGGGGGTGGTGGTGGCCGTCTGCCGTCTCGGATCAAGGGAGAAATAGGAGTTTTGATTTTAGTTATCAAGTTTATGTGTTAAGTCAAAATAGGTTACGTATCCATAAATTGTGAGGGTTTGGGGCGGTTATCCCTTAATGACCGAAATGGGCTCAAGCCCAATAACTTGGGCCGTTGCACAACAGGAAGGGTAGAGTTGTTATGTGATGATTGGGGAGTATGAAAGGGGTTACGTACACATGATATGCAAGTTATAGATAAAATGCAAACCTAAATCATTGAGAATGGGTGGGCCGGTCACTACCTATGTTGGGCTACAAGGCAACTGGCCGCTCACTCCCATGGATGCAAGGTTGGGCTCGGGTGGATTGGTTCTTGGTCCGAAGTTTAGGTTATTTAGTGATCGACTACATAGCCCATTATATGTGCGGACCAAGATTAGTGGCCCAACACCAACAGAGTTATTCTGCGTTATCTAGCCGAGTCATTCTACGATTAGATTAACGGAGTTATCACAAGGCAGAATATTAACGCAAAGAAGAGAGATAATAAAGAGTTAGGATCACAATATTCCACGTTACTAACGTTAAGGGTTCGAGTTGTCACAACCAGGCCATTGGGTGCCACTAATAAAACTGTTAATGTTTTATAATTAGGATAAATTATAATAGAAATCCTAAATAAATATGATTAATAAATTAACCAAATATGGTCTCTGTTACCATGGTTAATGAATTTCCCTAAGGGGCAATTCAGTAATAAACGTCTCTTATAAGGGAAGTGCCTACGGGCTATAATTAATGTCCTCTGAGACTAAAGACAGAGGTAGCCTACAGCTCCCTGTCAGGAAAAGGTAATGAACTTTGATTCAAACCTTAATGCCACGATTCTCTAAAATCATGGCTTATAAATTTAACTTGTCTACGCGACTAGGCCATTGGTGCTATTATTAACTTATGAATTAGGATTTATGATAAAAATCCTAAATAAAATAAACATCCTTCCTTCTCTGTCAGTATGCAATTGAAGGGAATCTTAAAGGTGAAACCTAGCCTACGCGGCCAAGATGGTGAAACCTACTCAAGGGATTCAAATACTTGTTAACACCTAAGAACGTGTTAGCACTCTTGACAAATGTGATTCGAGAAAATCACAACAGTCATCCTTATATTGGATTCTTCCCATTCCCTTATCTAGCCTAGTGAATTAGGAATCATGGCTTATATCATTCTATAAGATGATCATATTATAAACATCCGTTAGTGATGAAGTGCCTACGGGCTAAACTTGTTGTCCGATAAGACAACGACAGTAATGGTCTTTGACCTCCTGTCTAAAATGTTGGACTATGTCCAAACATAATAGTCTATATGATCAATGCGATCATGACTAATATCATTTAATATGATGATAATATTACTTAACATCCTTTAGTGATGATTTGCCTACGGGCTATAATATATTGTCCATTTGAGACATTGACATTGTTATCCTTATGATTCCTTGTCTGAGGTGGTGAGCTATGCTCAAGCCAAAATAGTCAATATGATTAATGCAATCATGACTCATATCTTTTAATAGGATGAACCTATTATAAACATCCATTAGTGATGTTTCGCCTATGGGCCATATTATACTGTCCATGTGTGACAAAGACATTGTGATCTTTACGATTCCCTGTCCAAGGTGGTGAGCTATGCTCAAGCCTAAAAGTTCATATGATCAATGCGATCATGACAAAAATCATCAATATTTTTTTACATCCGTAATGATGTTCTGCCTAAGGGCTATATTATATCGTCCAACTGAGACAAGGCAATTGTAATCTTTTGTGATTCTTTGCCAAGGGGGTGAGCTATACTCAAATCCCATAGTCTATACTATCAGTTCGATCCTGACTAGTATCATCAGTATGATGATCATAATATTAACATCCCTCGTGATGAAATGCCTACGGGCTATACCCTATCCTAGTGTCGGTAAGACAAAGATAGTAGTAATCTTTATGATCCCCTGTTCAAAATGGTGTGATTATACCCAAACCTAATAGTCAATATGATCGATGTGATCATGACTAATATCATTAGATACAATGGTTATATATAAACATCCATTAGTGATGTTGATTGGCTTATTGTTCTGCCAAAAAGAATCGTCTTTCAAGACGATGACAGTTGTAGTCTATGACTCCCTGTCCAAAGGTGAAGAACCACGTTCAAACCTTGAAGCCCTAATCTAATAAGATTGCGGCTTATAAATTAAGGTCCTTGGTGATAGACCATCAAGTTATGTTTTAAAGTCATTCATGACAAGCCTATGTGCTATAATTGTTCATTCGTGACAAGCTAACATATTAAATGTTAACATTCCTGGTGACATGTCTTTGTGCCAGAATTGATAAATGTCATTATGACAAGGCCGTTTGTGTCATATCTAAATGACCTTTGCGATAAGGCCTTCGTGCCGTATAATCATTTATGTCCTTCATGACTAGGCTTTATGCCATATCTTTCTACGTCCATCGAGACAGGCTTCTATGCCATATATGTATATATATATAATAAAAGTCTTGTAAGGCTAGCCTTTGAGCTATTTATAATCGTCCTAGTGACAAAGACAGTTGTGACATTATGGTCAAGCAGGTATTGGACTCGCTCCAAACTTTGCATGCCATTGATGGTTCCGTGGTGACCTAGGCTAAATATAATGGAAATACGTTCAAATAACATTCACTATGAATGTTCGGAACAGAATAGCCCATACGGTTTATGAATGCCGTGGCTAACCTAAGTCAGGTCATCAGGATGATGACTAATAATGGTTCGATCTTGGTGATTGGTACCAAGTTTCGAGTATGGAAAACTCAGATGAGGTAGACGAAAGTCGCAATACTAATAAGGCGACGAAAGTTAATAAAACTACAAACGTAAACCTCAATACTAATAGGGTTAATCTTCAGGCTGTGGTTGACGCAGCAGTTGAAAGGACCATGGAAAGATCATGAAATAATCTAAAGAGCCGAATGCTCCTCGCTCTGAATTTCATTTAAAAACCATGTCCAATTACTCATGAGAAGAGGTTTCGTTCACACTTCGTATATGAAGGATGAACCAAAAGAAGGAGAATAACTCCCAGAAATCTGAGAAAGAGAGCAAGTACAGGCTTAATAAAAAGCAACGAAAGTTCAGTAAGAAGCCTGTATACCTCAGAGACTGCTTCAGCATTAATAGATGGATGTTTTATATCCATTAGGAATCATTTTTTTTTATGTCCTAGTTCCGTTAAATACAAGGACTCAATATAGTGATAAAATCAAGCCCATATTGTGGGTAATAAGAAGCAATTAATTATCAAGACTCCTTATGAGACAACTCTCATAATTACACGTATCCGTGCGATTAATTAATATTAAACATAAAAAAATGGTGGAACTGGCCGTCCCCGGAATCGAACCTGGGTCTAGGCCGGCCGCACCCTTTCGCGCGCCTAGCCAACTGAGCTAGGTGCCTAGTTTGTGAAACTTCCATTATTAATTAAATATAAGCACTTGTACAATAAACTTCCTTATCATTTATCAATGATAATTTCTGCTAAATGTCCTGTTTTTAATACAGGCAATAATAAATCTTCATGAACCATAAACTTAGCAAAAAAAAAATTATTATCATCCACAAGGTATAACTTACCAAGGAAACCATAGTAACCGATTCTTCTAGTATCGGCAAGGAATCCTTCCGAAAATCAAAGAGTACTCTTTCTTCGCATAGAGTACGACAACATATGTTATTTTAATTATTTTCTCATTGTTTTTCTATCGCCTGCGAATGCCAAACTATGTTTGATAAGAGTGTCATATGAGGATTGGCGTATCCTAGTGTGTCCCATAGATTATTTCCATGTCTGATCAGCATGGAGATTTAATACATGGAACCCCTAAGATATCCCAATGATCATATTGTACTAAAGTCGACTAGTAGTATTCAAAGAAGATATCCAAAATGGAATTTTTCCAAGTAAATGTTCCCGAATAAGGAATTCGTGGACTTATAACATAAAGGTGTCACTCATTTGACACGAACAATGATGGATGAACTGGAGCCTGAGATATGGAAAATCTCTATAGCCTCCTTGTATCTTAATTATCTTCTCATAAGTTTTCCCTGCTTACCTCCTGGAAGACAGGTAGAACTAAGATTAACATCCCGCTGTGGGCTGGAGTATTATGAAAACTCCATATCGATTATGGAAAAATCGAAACCTTGATTTAGTAGGTTTTAAGACATAGGCACATATAGCCTGACTCAATCTTCTGAGGGTTTTATATTGTTAAATAAGAAAGACGGTTCATATTACTTACGTATTAAATGCCGCAACCCTAATTAGGCAACGATTAAGAAATTGCCATCAGCTACCCAGGATCTAAGGGCAAATTTTGGTGGATAGGCTTGAAAAGTCTGAAGCCACCTATGTAGCTAAATGCTTGACATGTGCGCGAGTCAAAGCCGAGCATCAAAAGCCGTCAGGCTTGCTACAACAGCCTGAACTTCCTACGTGGAAGTGGGAAATGGTAACTATGGATTTTATTACCAAGTTACCCATGACAAGGAAAGGAAATGATACGATATGAGTTATAGTTGACAGACTGACTAAGTCAGCACGGTTCTTGCCCATTAAGGAGACTTATAGCTCCGACATGTTAGCCCAGTTATACGTTGATAAGATTGTAGCCTTACATGGCATACCCGTAACTATTATCTCTGACAGAGATACTAGATACGCGTCCCATTTTTGGAAAAGCTTCCAACAATCTTTGGGCACACGTTTGAATTTTAGTACGGCTTACCATCCTCAGACAGACGGTCAGAGTGAGCGTACTATTCACACGTTAGAAGGCATGCTACGTGCATGCGCGATTGACTTGGGTGGTAGTTGGGATAATCACCTACACTTATTCAAATTCTCCTACAACAATAGCTACCACGCCAGCAATAAGGCTGCGCCTTTTGAGGCATTATATGGTAGAAAGTGTAGAGCGCCCATTTGTTGGGCAGAAGTTGGAGATGTCCAGTTATCAGGACCAGAGATAGTGTTCGAGACGACGGACAAGATTGTCCAGATTCGTGACCGTCTCAGAGCTGCCCGGGATAGGCAGAAGAGATACGCTGACCCAAAGCGTAAGGATTTTCACTTCGAAGTAAGTGACAAAGTCCTACTGAAAGTGTCACCCTGGAAAGGAGTGATGCGGTTTGGTAAGAAAGGCAAGCTAAGCCCGAGATACATAGGACCTTTCGAGGTTATCAAACGTATCGGGTCAGTTGCCTATAAGTTAAACTTACCTGAAGAGCTCGGTGGAATTCACAATGTGTTCCACATATGCAATCTGAAGAAGTACTTCGCTGATGAATCACTGGTTATACCACATACAGATGTGCATATAGATGAGAGCTTGAAGTTTGTGGAAAAACCTTTGTCGATTAAAGATCGACAGGTAAAGAAGCTTCGAAGGAAGCAAGTACCTATTGTAAAGGTCAAATGGGATGCCCGAAGAGGTCCCGAATTCACGTGGGAGGTTGAATCCACGACGAAAGAAAAGTACCCTTACTCATTTCAGTAAATCTCGGGTCGAGATTTATTTTAAGGGGGTGAGGATGTAACACCTCGAAAATTCACGTCCTATAATGTGTTGACACGTGTCATAAAGTTTGAACGTGTGAAAGAATGTTATAAAAGGACTAAAGTTGACAAACATGGAAAGTATGAGATTTTACGGATTCTAAGTGTCAACAGTGAATAAATATACTTCATAATAACCCTACATGATGTTCATAACATCAAACGAATAAATCATGGATCATACGAAGCTAAAAGTGAGAGATTACAAACTATAGGGGTTAAATGTGTCAACATGTTAAATATATACCTCTGAGTGACCTTTTGACAAATCCGAAGCTTTGTAAATATAAATTATGCTCACTAGAATGCACGATTAAAATTTCATAAAGTTTCGTTATCGTATGAGAAAGTTATGATCAAATTCGTGTGCGAGGGGTTAAAGTGTTAACGTTGAAAGTTAAGGCTTTTCGGGTTAACCGGAAGTGTTCAGGGACTTGGCAAAGTGGGTATAAGTCCTAAAGCCCTTGTGGGTAAATATAAGGGGGTCAAAATGCAAGAAATAACCCTAGTTGCCCCTTCGTGAAGCCAAAGGTCAACTTGGAAAAACAAAGAAAAATCAAAAATCTGATTTTGCAGGCTAGGCGGCCCGCGTGAGAATTGTCAAAGTGGGAGGCGGCCCGCGTGGCGACGTCAGATGCAGAAAAACAGGTAACAGCCTGTTAAACGCGATTTTAACCAATAAGGCCGGTATTTCTCACTTGTGAACGACCCCTAGGCACCCCTAAGCACTAGGGAACAAGTGTTGATCAGTTGTGGTGGGTTGTAGACCCCAAGTGTCAAAGAATTGTGGTGATTAAGGTGCTATATAAGGACATTATGTGCAACATTGTTCTTCACACATTAATCTGCATTTGTGATCAATTCTGGAGCTCTCAAGCAGGTCCAACTGATCATATCTAGTGCATAGGACTCTTGTAAGTCTACTAGTCCTTCTTTAATTGAGTTTAGCTTGTTTAATTAGCTAAAAGTCAAACCGTCGTAATTACGGTTTGACTTCGAGATTAGTCTATAATGGATCAGTTATATCTCGAATTAAAAGTAGTTATGAGTTGGTATTTATGTGGGTAATAAAACCTCAAAAGGGTTTCCCCTGATCACCACTCTAACCAGGTCAAAAGTCGGGTCAAACTTTTAAGTAAAAAGTCAACAGGATGCTTAAAATGTCATTTATGCATAATTAGCTATCTAGAACATATATAACCTGTTTGATCATTGTTATAACTTAGTAATAAGTGTAAGAACATGTCCGAACATGTTCAACCCGACTATTTCCTGTTTTGACCCGGTTCGGAACCGAAAGTCACATAGTTTGACTTTCACTTTGACTTTCAGTTCTGACCCGTTTAGGTATGTTTTAGAAATGCCTCAGAGCTTAAATTGGATAAGGTTACATGTTAGAACAACCCTCTGTGATTATACACCTTGGTTCACTAGTTATCCAATTAATATGCAGATTTCCGTTAATTGCTCATATGTTGACCGTTATGCCCTTATTACCTTAAAACGTGATTTATGAAAATGTAAAAGTGTAGAAACCTTAGTTACTGATATATAAACTTGTATGCAAAGTTTGACATCAGTTTGACTTATAGATTAAGAGTTATGCTCAATATCGCAAATCTAATGCTTTATGTTAATAAAATGGCGTAATTAGCGTACAGCCTAGTTAAGCCTACTTTTTGGTATCAAACTTAATACCCACTGATGTAATATATTATTTTTGGGATTTTTAAAGATTTTTAATCAATTTTAGGCTGAGCATAACTAATAGTCGTAGGCTTAATCCGGTAATTGTCGGTTTTGCCCTTACGGGCCATAAAATGAGTTTTACATATATAAACGACTCCAAACCTTTTGCTACTGATCACATATGATAAATAAATTATATTAAGCCCTCTGGAAATATAAAAATATCAGATTTAAGTATCAAACCCGGAAATGGCCTTTAATCGCCTTAATTAGCGTTTTTAACGCATAGTATGTTTTAAAATCATATTGAACATACCCGGGTTGATACCTACTGATATATGAGGAAAATTATGATATTTTAACAGTAAGCAAAGGTTGATTAACTCAGACTTCGTTTTTGAGCTTTTCGGCTTATGTGAAATTACCAAAATACCCCTACGGGGCATAGTTTGGTTAAAGATGATAAATTTCACATATATGCTTTAGTCTACTGTTATAACTCATTAATTTGAGTATGTTTGCTGTTTACATCAGACCGGTAACTCAGTTAAACATCTAAACGCTTTTACAAACTTTAAAATGACCAAACTACCCCTACGGGGCATAGTTTGTGTTTAAATTAATTCGGGGCATAACGAAAGACATCCTACTGATGTCACAACATATTTGAAGCATATTAACTTAGGAAACCTGTATATGGCTCTTGCGGATACCCGTTACGCTTATTTCGCGTTCGGTTCGGTTTATGTAACAAGTTTACATAAATTAGCCGAAACGGGTCAAACCTTATCGGTTTTATCTCAAAATCCAGAATGTGAATAATAAACCCATATTAAACAAGTCTTCAAACTTGTCGGGTCTAAATCACATTCTATCCGGTCTTCGCTTAATCGTGCGTACGAACCGTATCTTTGAAACTAGCCGGTCTAAGCTTAAGCTTAATTAAAGACCCGTTAGGATTCTAATAGGTTATTAAAAACCTTCGTTCCAGATTAGGAGCCCAGTAAAAGCTATCTGTACTTGCTGATTTGATATACGGCTGGGATTGAATTTATATTTAGCTCAGGTAAATACTTTTAACTTATTTTCCCTATACGGGCTTGGGTTACGGTATATAGCATACCGCTTGATCGAGCATCAAATCTCCACGCTTAGTGGGTAGTTGAATAATTTGATCGGCTCGTTTAAACAGTCTTGTTTACTTTACAGCCTTTGGGGGATTAATGACCATGTCCCGGATATCCTTGGCATCATCTTACGAGATTGGCCACGACCTGAGCACGGGGTGTAGGCGTACACCTGGCAGTGTATAACTCAATAACGTGGTGTGTCTATTGATCTTTAACCCGGACTAGATCCGGGCTACTGAACGCATAAGTAACATGTAATTCGTTCACAAGATTATAATATTAAATAATTCTCCCAAGTTAAAAAGATTAATTTTGCCTCTGTGCATTTTAATCAATGTGTCAAGATATTTTGTGCCGTTTGCACTCGAATCACTTTTCAAACTCTTTTTCCAAAATGAGTCAGTTGAATGTATTTACCAGTGTAAACTGACGTATTTTCCAAAAAGGCTAAATGCAGGTACTATACGAAATTGGCTGGATATTTCTCCTTAGCATCATTAGAAGTCTCGCAAGCTTAAGATGCCTAAAAGTCTGTTGAACTATTGTCTCCATTTTATGTTCGATCCTTCTGTGGATAAACTTCCGAATATTGTGACATTTGATATTACAATAATAAATTCGGTTGTATCATATTTACAATTGCTTCCGCTGTGCTTAATAATATTGTGTTGTTTGACTATTATGTTGCCAACCATGACGTCACGATACTCCCCACCGGGCCCACCGGTGACACGTGGAAATCGGGGTGTGACAACCCTATTCCGACCGGGTCACGATTCGAGTTGGTAGTTCATGTTCAAACCTGAAGTCAATATCTCTTGGAAAGAATTCGGATCTGGAACTAATACATCACCAAGAATAGGTAGTAGATCAGAACGAGCTCCGGTTCCATCGGGTTTGGGTGCATTGAGTGTAAAAGAGTTGAAAGAAAGTTGGAAAACCTTCTCTCAATCCTTTTATCTATGAATTCGTGTAGATCTAGGTGAAATCATTGATAAATGTTGTGGAAATCCTTTAGATCTAAGTTGTTCGTGGTGGAATGAAGCCAAACATTGAAGTTCATAAGAACTCCATGATGACATCACCCTAGAACACCTCAAATCCGATGATTTCACGGTTAAAAGTTAAGATTCAAAAGATAGAAAGGTGTAGGAGTGCGTGTAGATCAAGAAAGTACAAGATTTAGGTTGAAAACTTACAAGAATCGAGAGAAATCGAGAGAAATGTAGGCTTGAGCGAGCTGGGTCGAGTGAGAGCTGTCACATCAGCTGATGTGACAAATGAGGGGTATTTATAGGGTTTCCTAAAAAGGAAAGTGGGAAGGAGGCTGGTCGATCGAGTGGCAGTCCGATTGGGTGGCAACCCGATCGGGTGGCAACTCGATCGGGTGGCCACCCGATCGGATGGCCACTGGGTCGGTTGGCCACTCGATCCACTTGTCCAGTGCGATGAGTTTTTCCGTTTCGATTCGAGTGTTGAGCGTTGCGATGCGATTCGAGAGAGCGATGCGATAGAATTACCCATTAAATTACTTTTAATCCCAACTACTATCTAACATACAATCACTATACATAGCTTGCGTTTAGCGTTTTCGATTCGATTGCGATGCGATTGGTTGCGATTTCGATTAACACCTCAACATAAACATAACATGCACAAGTAACACATAAATAGCACACACACGTAAAACAATATCCAGAACACATAATTCGAGTTGCGAATGCGATAGCGATAAGCGATAAATCGATTAAACATGCGATTAAACCTCAATTATTGACAAGTACTCTACATAATACAACTAACGCGATAACATAAATAGATTAACCACGAGTCAAAGAAGTCAAAACAGGAGTTGTGCAAGGAGTGACGGATCGCAATTAGCAATCTTGTCTTCCTTTGACTTCAATCTTGACTTTGACTTTGACTTTCGAAACACGGGTGTTACAGGCCCAAATCACAATCTAACCAATTAAAAAGTGTTTCCCATTTTTATTAAATAAAGATTAAAAACTAACTGTGTGTTTAGTTAACCCACTACACCCTTATAAAAAATATGTTAGCTAATGTCTCAATACCTATATAACAATAACACAAGACACTTTTTAATTAACCCACAACATATAAAACAGATAATAATGTGTTGCATCATATTGCTTGCTAAGCTACACAAAAAGAAAAAAAATCACATTCGATGTACATGAGCCGGTATTTATGGTTATACGTTGTCTTTGCACTAGTTTTTTCAGTAAATGTCTAATCATATATTATATGTATTATATTTATAGAGGTCGGTTATTGTATAATAAGGCTTAACGCATTATGCGTACGAGATTGTTTTTCAACGTGCGGGTTTTTGCTTCAACATGCGATTTCTGATACGAGATTGTTTCTCAACGTGCGGGTTTTTGCTTAAACATGCGATTTCTGATATAATGCAACATGCGAAATTGTTTACCACAACATGCGATTTCTTCATATACACAAACATGCGATTTTGCAGCTTTTTGTATACACTAACATGCGATTTCTTCATATACACAAACAAGCGATTTCTTCATATACCACAACATGCGATTTTCATTTTTTGTAACATAACGTACGATTTTTCCATCACGTACGCAACGTACGTTAAGACATATTGTACGATATATTTTTTCTATATTTATATTTATATTTATATTTATATTTACACCTAAATCAAGTAATTCTCTCACATAAAGGCTATATCTCTTTTCTTTACTTTATATATTATTCCCTTTTTGTAGCAAAAAAAAAAAAAAATTTATTATATTAAGACTACGTATTTACCAACTTTATGGAGTTGAGTAATTATCACTCTAATCTTTATTAAATAATTTTTGATAGTTAATAGATCTTCATAATAGTTCACATCATATGTTACTTACACCTCAGTAATTTGTATCTTGTCATGGATTTAGTCATTAATAAACCAAATTATATTTTATCAAGTATAATCACAATTTTACCCTTATATCGTTATAAACATAAAACATAAACCCTTATATCGCCATAAACATAAAACATAATTAGAAAAAGAAAAAGAAAAAACCCCACTCCTCCGACAACGCTTCTTCCACCTAAATACAAACTCCCCACTTTGATGCTCTTCTTTCGCTTCTCGAATATCCAACAACTAAGGGGTTGTTTGTTTTTTTCAGAGAAAAGCTTCCTGACATCTTATGTCTGCGTTGCACAGACCACGCGCAGACGTTGGGGTTTGAAGACTGTTTGTTTTCTTGAAGACCTTTCATTAAAAAACATCTGCGCATCCTCCTTTTGGTGCAGATGTGGGAAAGACTCTTCAAACCTTTTCTTCCATTTCTTTTTACCCTGATATCACAAAACACACATTCAAAACCCTAGCACACATTCTTCTCCTCCACCACCGATCCATCGCCGCCTCCGCCGGCCTCCTCCCTCCACCTCTCCCGCCCCGGCCGTCGCACAACGTTTAATTTGGCCGATAATTAAATTCAAAATAAATGACAAGCATATGTCTGAATCATATTACGTTGTTAAATCTAATCTATGAGGCCCATCGTTTTTCATTGATTTTTAAACAAAATAGTGAGTTAAGATTTCTGTCTTTTTTTTCTTTTGTTTTTTGTTTACTTAATTTTTAAATTTGAATCGAGAAGCTCAAGTGACGATCATTTGCATAGTTCAAATGACAATATATTGTGATTATAAATCTTTTATTGGTATTTCGCTCCTATCTGATGAGCTTTTTGTTTTCATTTAACTCTATATTTTTTTTGTTTGTTTTTGTTAATTTTGATAACCGAGAGATTCAAACGACTGTTTCTTTTTACCCTATTTTTTTATGATGTTTGTTCTTGATTGTTTTTTTATGATGTTTGTTCTTGATTTTTTTGCGGAAGTTAAAAAACAAACAAGCTTCTTCTTGCAGACTGCAGAGATTTGGTCCACCTCTTCTGCTACATTGATATGCAGATGTGGTCCACAAACAACACCTAACACCCTTGGTTCTCCCCCCATTAATTTTTTAACGTCCATGCACCACTGAGAACTCTTTCCAAACTTCTCCACCGTTCATGCTTGCAACATCCATTTTCCACTCTTCCTCGTCTCATGCGTGACAACATACAAAGAAATGCAAAGACCTTAGAAAAACAGCAGACTAAAAACGATCAAGCGCGATAAATGACCGGCGTTTTTTTTTTTTTGGTTACATTTCTAAGACTCTTTAGTTACAAACATATGACATTATTATTTCTTAGAATATCACATTGCGTCTAAATTAAGAACCAAATCCGTACAAAACTTTAATTAAACTAATTGGACCATTGTTGTACGATAGTATTCCAACAAAATCTATTGATAAAATATTAAAAACATGTCCTAAAACAACATAAATAAACACAAACAAAAACAACCCTTACTTGACTCCCTCCCACTCCCACTCACCCTCTCTCTCTCTCTCTCTCTCCCAACAACCCACTTTCACCTCATCGGAGCCACCATGGACCACCGCCACCACCAACTCCGGCCACCGTCCCCCACCACCCACCACCACCACTCCATCTAAAAACAATGTCAAAACTCCACTTTTCCACCACACCCACAATCTTTTTCCCTCATATTTCCCCACCCCCAAAAAATCTTCAACAAATGTCATCAACACCACCACAATCACCACCACCACCGGAGTCAACGGCAGCAAAAACTCTAACCAAACGCTACGAAGGCCTCATGATGGTCCGTACAAAAGCAATAAAAGGCAAAGGAGCATGGTACTGGACCCACTTACAGCCAATTCTCATCAACAACTCCGATACCGGCGTCCCTAACGCCGTTAAACTCCGGTGTTGCCTATGCGACGCCGTTTTCCTCCGCTTCAAACCCGTCTAGAACCGCTTCCGAGCATCTTAAACCCGGAACATGCCCCAGTTTCAACCATGATCAAAACCCACAACCAATTTCATCATTTTCACCTACCGGAATGATGACGTCATCTCACCGGAAACGTAACTCCGGCGGCCGGAAACTTACCGGAGCTCCGATCACTGACCCGGGAAAATTCATGATCCACGGGTCATACCCAACCCGACCCGGATCCGAATCTGGGTCAGGGTCTAGACCCGGATCCGGACCCGACCCGGATCACATACCGGCATTACCGGCACCGGTGCATAACCAGCAGTATGTTAAGTTATCCGGTGGGAAAGATGATTTAACGGCGTTAGCAATGTTGGAGGATAGTGTGAAGAGGTTAAAGTCACCAAAGACTTTACCGGGTCAAACGTTGACCAAAATGCAAGTTGATGCATCACTTGAATTGTTGACAGATTGGTTGTATGAGAATTGTGGGTCAGTTGCATTTTCAAGTGTAACACATCCTAAGTTCAAGGTTTTCTTGAACCAGCTCGGGTTGCCCGTGATTTCCGGTCAGGAGATCACGGGCAACCGGCTGGATTCCAAGTATTTAAACGCGAAGGCCGAATCCGAAGCTCGGATTCGGGATGCATTGTTTTTTCAAGTGTCATGTAATGGATGGAGATCAAGAAATCAAGAAAGTCAACAAAGTCAACTTAATTTATCAGTGAATTTACCAAATGGAATGAGGGTGTTTTGGAAAGGTGTGTTTGCAAATGGGTATGTGTTTTCTAAGTTTGTTGAGGATGTTTTGATGGAAACAATGATTGAAATATGTGGGAATAATTTAGAAAAATGTGTAGGGATTGTGTCAGATAAGTTCAAGTCAACGGCGTTGACCAACATTGAGAATCAACATCAATGGATGATCAATCTTGGTTGTCAGTTTCAAGGGGTTTATAGTTTGATCAAAGATTTTAGTAAAGAATTGCCTTTATTCAAGAATGTGGTTGATAATTGTTTCAAAGTTGCAAACTTTGTTAACACTAGTTCTCAAATTAGGAATCTTTTTCTCAAGTATCAGTTTCAAGAATCCGGTAGAGCGCGGTTGTTGCGAGTACCGTTCGGGTTTGTTGGCAACGAGTTTGAATTCGAACGCGTGTTTGGTATGGTGGAAGATGTGCTAAGTTCAGCCAGGACATTGCAATTGGTGTTGCATGATGAGGGGTACCAAAAGGTTTCGATGGAGGTTGACGAAACGATTAGAAATCCGCAGTTTTGGAGGGAAGTCGAAGCGGTTCATTCGTTAGTTAAGTTAGTTAAGGATATGGCTCAGGAGATCGAGAAAGAAAGACCGCGAATCGGGCAATGTTTGCCGCTTTGGGAAGAAGTTAGAATGAAAGTTAAGGATTGGTGTATGAAGTTTCAAATGAATGAGATTGTTGTAGAAAAAGTGTTTGATAAAAGGTTTAAAAAAAACTATCATCCTGCTTGGTCAACTGCATTTATACTTGATCCTTTATATTTGATCAAGGATAGAAGTGGGAAGTATTTGCCCCCTTTTAAATACTTAACTCCTGATCAAGAAAAAGATGTTGACAAGCTTATAACTCGGCTCGTGTCGCGCGAAGAAGCTCATATCGCGCTAATGGAGCTTATGAAATGGCGGACCGACGGGCTTGATCCGGTCTACGCTCAAGCCGTGCAGCTTAAACAGAGAGACCCCGTTACGGGTAAGATGAAAATCGCGAACCCGCAAAGTAGTAGGTTGGTTTGGGAAACTTATTTAACCGAGTTTAGTTCTTTGAGGAAAGTCGCGGTGAGGTTGATCTTTCTTCATGCTACTTCATGCGGGTTTGAATCGAATTCGTCGTTTTCGAAATGGGCCCGATCGAAGACGGGTGTCGAAAAGGCTCAGAAGTTGATGTTTATAGCGGCTAATTCAAGGAGTGAGAGGAGGGATTTGAGTAATGATGATGAAAAAGATGGAGACTTTTTTGCAATGGCTAATGATGAGGATGATAATATGATCAATGAGGTTTTGTTTGATGCATCCTCTCCATAAAGATTCAATCTTTTTCATGTTTTTGATGATATTGTGCATAGTTTATGCAGGAATTTTGTTGGGTATTTGTTTTGATCAATTTTTTAGATGATTTTAGTACCATTTCTTGAGGTTGAAATGGTAGTTTTGCAAGAATTGACCTTGTTTGACCAACTCAAGATTGTATTTATCATAGGTAATGATTTTGAATCTTGATAGTAAAGAGTGAGAATTCCCAATCCCATATTACCCTTTTCTCAAGTTTGATTGATTCTTTTTGTGAATTTGTGCAATGAGCATTTATGCTTTGGAGACTTGTACCTTATGTTTCAGGAGTTGTACACATGGTTTTTGAGGAAATGAATCCAAGTATAGAAAAAAGCAAGATTCTTGAATAGATTTATTTCTTCTTCTAGTAGTGTTTGGACATGGGTTTAGTAAAAGAAACACAAACATTGGAAGGACTAAAGTGCAAATTTTTTTCTACTTATGAGAGGTTGATTTCACAAGTTTGTTTGTTTACTGCCAACCAATGAAAAGAAAGCAAATTTTGACCTTTTCTGTAAACCAAGACAAAAGAGGGACTAGAAGTGGAATATCATGAATCTTTGAGGGGCTAAAAGGTTTGATAGAAATAAAACAATCAATTAATTATATTATTTTGATTTTATTCGAAATTTGGAAACAAATGTAGTCGAAGAAACCGAAGCCTAGGAAGATTGTTGGACCAAAACAATGCATAAGGATGCTTTGTTGGTGATTTTATTTTACTTATAACAAAAGGTTGAATTGCTTGTAGTTTAATAAGAGTTTTAATATTTTATTTGATGATGTTATATATGTATTCACATGAATCATGAGATGCTCTTTATTCTGATGTTGATCTTTGGATACTTATATATTGGGAAATCTTTAAAAAAGATCATGAAAATGACTTGAAATAGATTCATAATAATTTTGCTATACGAGGGTATCTCATCAATAATGATTTTGTATTTAAAAACGAGTATTACGATGAAATGTTTCTGACTTCATGTGTCACGACTACAGGAGAGTAGATCTTCAATTGATTTGTTCATTATAAAAGACTAACGTGTCTTCGTATGTTTGTATGTTCTTGTAAACATGTTTTTATGCATATTTTCTACGATAGGTAATGCACACAATTTTTTATATCAAGCGTAACTTTAAATCAACCTTTTACAGCAATGCGTTCACTACACGAAACATTGAATATGCTCATGTTAATAGGTCTTGGCAGCTCGTTAGACACACAAAGTGCGGTTAATGAACTTATGGTTATTTAGTCATAATGGTTGTATTTAAGTACGTACAAACTCGTAATTGTAAGCCTATGTTAAAATACTTAATTTTCATAGTTTCTACATTTAGAAACAATAACTAGATTAGACAGGGGCGGACCTAGCATTCAACCAGCCCGGTCACGGGACAGGGCTCAACTTTGAACCGGTAGTGTAAATTTATTTATTTTTTTATACAAAGGATACCCATAAACAACTACGAGGACACCCCTAAGACCACCCGTATTGGGGAAGAAGAAGATGATTTTGGTTTTTGATAAATTACACATTCACCATTTTTGCAGGTTGTTGCAGAAAGGAAGGTTGAGGAAGATGAACTCTTTTTCTTAAACCAAAAAAAAATAATTATTTATTACTTAGATTTGTTTTTTCTTTCTTTCTTGAAAGTTGGAAACCAACCCACGTGGCTCACTATTATTCATTCTTATATATATATATAGGGCAAGGCTAGGTAGAAAACCCTATATATATGAAAAACCTTAGAAAACCCAACCTCCCGACATTTTTTTTTTTTTGAAAAAATTAACACATGTAATATACATGTTTTTAAGAGTTTTGGGCTAAAAAAATCAAAAAAGCGCCGAGGGGATCTTTTTTAAAAAAAAAAAAAAATTTCAGCAAATTCTGTCATTTTTGGCTAACACATGTTAGTCGACCGGACATGGCTGAAATTTGTTTATTTTTTTTTTTAAAATCCCTTCGGCGCTTTTTTGTTTTTTTTGGACCAAAACACTCTAAAACATGTATATTACATGTGTAATTTTTTTCAAAAAAAAAATGTCGGGAAGTGGGGTAAAAATGGGTTCCCATTTGGGTTTCCAGAGTTTTCTAAGAATTTGAGGGTTTTTTATCTATCTTTATCCTATATATATATATATAGGGAGGGGCTCATGCGAGAACCACCCTTATTGTAAGAACCATGAGAACCAATGTGAACACAACCTAAAATAGCTAAAAAAACCTAAAAAAACCTAACCCCCACCCAAAAACCTAAACCCCCCACCCCCCCCCCCCCAAAAAAAAAAAAAACCTAACCCCCCCCCCCCCCCCAAGCTAAAAAAAACCTAACCCCACCCCCCCCCCCCCAAAAAAAAAACCTAAACCCCCCTCCTCCACCCCCCCCCCCCCCAAGCTAAAATGCTAAAAACTAAACCCCCAAAAAACTTAAAAAAATCTTTAAAAATCCAAAAAAAAATCCAAAATTTTTTTTTTGATTTTTTAAATATTTTTTAGGTTAAAATCGCTACTTTTCGAAGCCAAAAAAAAATTTTAAAAAAAAAAGTTTTTTTTTTTTGGTTCGAAAAGTAGCGATTTTAACCTAAAAAATATTAAAAAAATCAAAAAAAAAAATTTTGTGTGATTTTTAGCTATTTTTAGGCATTTTTGGTGTGTTCACATTGGTTCTCGCAATAAGAGGTGGTTCTCGCATGATCTTCTCCCTATATATATATATATATATATATATTTTAAAGAAAGCTTTCTTGATGTATGGAGACAACTATTCTTTAGGAGATTTTTATTTTATTTATTACTTTCAGTTACAATAATATTTATTAATTTATTTATTATCTACGCCCATTTTAGAAAAACGTCCATTTTAGAAAAATGATTTCAAGCTATAAAAAAGAAAATGACAAATCTATTAGTTATTTGTTTTACTTTATTTATTTATTGTCGTTTTTTTTAATATTGTATGATTGCACGGTGAAAAAAAAATTTTGGGACACCCCTGAGCTAACGTTCTGGTTCCGCCACTGAGATTAGATGTTACTATTATATATGAGTAATTATCACAAATATAAGTGTAAAATGAAATGTATTTTGCTTCACAATATTTAAATATGATATTGAAAACGGATTTTCTTAATATTAATTACATACATTGAATACTAGCACAAATCCTATTATTACTTCTTACAAAATTTTAACCCAATATATATTATGATTTTATAAAAAGTAAAAAATTGATTGCAAACCATGTACATGCAACTATTCCAAAAGGCCAATTTGATAATCATAGTGAGTCATTGCCAAAGGATGGGTGTTATGTCACATACCCACTTTATAAAAAAGCAATACCTTTTAATAATAATAATAAAAAAGAAACTTCCACATTAATATTTAACTCTTATAAGTATTTTCCACAAAAACTAATTTCAATATTTTGATATGATTTGATGTATAGACTAAAGGGAGCTTGCCACAGTTTTTTAAAGCTACCCATTGTTTAATAATTTACGACTGATCCAATGTGATTACATGATTATTCAATTGGTATAACACTGTTTACTTTAACTACAAAGAGCTCATAATTCTTTTTTCTCGAGTGAAATATTTGAGATTACTCTCTTCCAGTCACGCTTAATGTTGGTGGTATTTGAAATAGGGCATTTCTTATGAACTCAACATCTCTAATGTTTAAACCAATATGATACATTTCTAGGATACACAAGTATCACCAAAAGAATTCATTACAAGTAGAGGTGTACAATTCGGGTTGTTGCTTTTTTTTTTTCAATACTGGTTCTGGGTATGGTGAAGAGAGTCAAAAACTAGGTTTTGCAATAACTTGTTTGGGTTTTGATCAATCGGGGTCAGGCATAACCAGGTTGGAACCGGTTTCAAATTATAAGGTATGGAATTAATAAATAGCCAACTGGTAGGGTCAAAGGAGTCAAGTATGAAACCAATTACGAAGAAAATAGTTCTTTTAATACTTGGTTTTGAGTTTTTTCTTCTGGTAAGATTTAATACTGGTCTTTTTGTGTGCCTCTAGTTACAGGTTTAGAATCAAATGCAAAGACTCCTAAAAATAAGAAGTCGTACAAAGAGTATCAAACAGACCCCCAATTGATCTCATTCAAGTGACATTGAAACCGTCTTATCGAACTCTGCGATGTGATATTTTAGGTTTGAGTAAACTGCCATTTTGGTCCCTGTGGTTTGGCCAGTTTTGCCACTTTAGTCCAAATCTCAAACTTATTACATCTAGGGCCCTGTGGTTTGGTTTTTGTTGCCATTTTGGTCCAAATTTCAATTTGACCAGATTTCCCATTAATGACCTGCTATTTTGTCTTTACCCTCAGGGGCATTTTGGTCATTTTAGATTTATTATCTCTTTATTATATAATAAAACCCCTGATTATCATCATCTTCAACCTCAATACAGACATATATATATCTCTCTCTCTCTCTCTAAAATACCACCACCACACCACCACCACCCCCACCATCGCATCATCCCCACCACCGTCCCACCGCCGCCAACTCTGCTCTCTCTCTAAAATGACCTGCTCTCTCTCTAAAATACCGCAACGAGCAGGGCACGAATGGCATCTTCTGCTGGTGCTCAAATCAAAGCTCAAACGCTCGAAAACCCTAACCCTAAGAACACACAGATCTCCGCCTCAAGATCTCCGCCTCAAGAACACATGGTAAACCCTAACCCCTATAGTGTTTGCCCAGTCGTTGTTGAACACACTTGCAGCTCTCTCTCCGATCAAAACCCTTAGTTATGGCGTCTCCGGTCACCGGAGATTTCAACTCAATCGTAGCACCATCCGATCATCATATCACCATAACCGACTTGAATCGACCGAATCCTGCTGAACACAACTTAACTTCCGCTCAATCGGCGAAAACCTCAGACTTTCCTGACGCTTCTGCACCGGTACCGCTAATAATATCTGGTTATATGTTATTAATAAATTTGTTTACCTGTGTTGGTGAATACTGGATCTGGTTGTTTTTTGGCAGGTTAAACGGAAGAAACGGAAGCCCAAGAGATATGAGGGTTCTGAAACTGATGTGAGATTTTGGTTTAATTTTATATCTAGTTTTGGATGTTGTTGTTGTTGCCAATTTAGGAACAGTTAGTTTTATGATTGTTGTTGTTATGATGTTAAATCTAGCTAGTTATGATTTAGTTGAAAGGGTTTAGAATTGTTATAAACTTTTTACCTCTATATCTTTAGATTCAATGAAGTTAATATGCACTGAATGTCTGTTTGTTTGTTTGAAAAAGGGTTGAAGATGATGATGTAATTGGGAAGGGGATGTGGGTGTGACTGTTGGATGGGACGACGCCGGAGTGGCGGTGGTGAAAAAGGGGAGGAGGTGGCGGTGGTGGTGGTGCTATAGAGAGACAGAAGAGAGAGATAGGGAGGAGGTGGCGATGGTGGGGGTGGTGGTGGTGTGGTGGTGGTATTTTAGATAGAGAGAGAGGTATGTCTGTATTGAGGTTGAAGATGATGATAATCAGGGGTTTTATTATATAATAAAGAGATAATAAATCTAAAATGACCAAAATGCCCTTGAGGGTAAAGGCAAAATAACAGGTCATTAATGGGAAATCTGGTCAAATTTGAAATTTGGACCAAAATGGCAACAAAAACCAAACCACAGGGCCCTGGATGTAATAAGTTTGAGATTTGGACTAAAGTGGCAAAACTGGCCAAACCACAGGGACCAAAATGGCAGTTTACTCTTTAGGTTTTTACTTTTGAATTTATAAATTGTAGATTTTAGAATTTTTGTCTATTATCATTGTGTCTTTTATTTATCCTTTTCTCTATTTGCGTCTTTCTTTCGACTCATTGTATTTTTTTTCCTCGACATTGTGTTATATGTTGCTCGACATTGTGTCATCTTGTGCAATCCATTATGTCTATATACACTTCTTATTTTTAGGCGTCTTTATAGAATAAGTTAACCACAAGATCCTCCTTTGTCTCAAAGATAACGGATTAGTGAATAATACCTTAGATGCAAATAAATTTTTGAGTAATTTTAAATAAATTAGGGAGAAAAATGCCCGGATAGTCCCTGTGGTTTCGCTTTTTTCACCTATAGTCCCCAACTTTCTAAAATTACCTGAATAGTCCCCAAGTTTTTATTTTTTGTTCCCGGATAGTCCCTGGGTCTAACTTCAGTTTGTTTTCTCTATTAAGAGGGTGTGAAATGACAAAAATACCCTTTCCTTAAAAGACCAAACAATAGGGACTATCCGGGCACCTTCTTCATTTTTATTTATAAAACCCCACCACCACACTTCATCTTCAACCTCCACCCACCATCACCCTCCTCCACCCTCCACAATCACCGCCACAACCACTCTCCAACAATCATTCTGTCACCAACATATGTATACAAGTGTTCAATGAAAACTGATTTTCAACACATTAGGACACCAGCCGGAGTGCAAGGGATTTTTGCAGGCAGAGAAGTGCTACTTTTATACCAAAACAAGAGATTGCTTTTGAAGTGTTACTTTCAAACAAACTGACCACAATCAAGAAACACCGCTCACCACCATACACCGGTCACCACCACCTGCATCTTCGCTAACACAACCCTTTCCCACTCGAACCTACACCACCGGAGTCATCCGGAAACGCCGTTCTCCACTACCATAACCACCGCCGTCACGCCTACCACCACCCCCGCCGCTACCGCGAGACTGCGGATCGTTGACGGTGATATTCCGGCCGTCGAGGCTCTGGCCGTGACATTCAAAACACCTCTCCTCTTTCTATATCTCTTTCACGGTGATATTGTTGGTATTGTGTTGAGAGAGAAAGGAGTAGAAGAAGATAGGAAATTTGATTGCTGTTGTCGATTGAGAGAGAGAAGCAAAGTGGGTGACGTCCGTTTGATTTTTAGGGTTTGGATGTTGTTGTTGCAGAGAGAGAGATGGTGTAGGGAGTGATTGTGGCGGTGACAGAATGATTGTTGGAGAGTGATTGTGGCGGTGATGGTGGAGGGTGGAGGAGGGTGATGGTGGGTGGAGGTTGAAGATGAAGTGTGGTGGTGGGGTTTTATAAATAAAAATGAAGAAGATGCCCGGATAGTCCCTATGGTTTGGCCTTTTAAGGAAATGGTATTTTTGTCATTTCACACCCTCTTAACAGAGAAAACAAACTGAAGTTAGACCCAGGGACTATCCGGGAAAAAAAATGAAAACTTGGGGACTATTCAGGTAATTTTAGAAAGTTGGGACTATAGGTGAAAAAAGCGAAACACAGGAACTATCCGGGCATTTTTCTCTAAATTAGGTGAGTCGTATGATAGTCTATTCTAGAAAAAGCTGAATAAAGAAATGAGATTAGATGTGTGACATAAAAATCACTTTTTGGGTGAGTGAAATGAGTGTAGAAGAAATAATGGATGGCGTAAAAGGCAATAGTACAAAACAACTAGGTACCTTTTTATAAATGAGGGGCCAGTTTCGTATTATTCACCTAATTAATTACCCATTTAGTGGACAAATTCAAATTATTGTCGGCAACACCATTTTTACAATAAATTTTTATGATATTAATACCGACTTCTCAACTACTATTATACGGTTTTATGATATTTGTAAGATCTACTATATACGGTTTTATGATATTTACACTATGTTCCAGAGTTTCACTCAAAGAGAAAAAAAGATTTGAAAGATATTAATTTTTAGTTGTGTTCTAAAGTTTCATTAAAGAAGAAAAAAAGGAAGAAAAATGAGAGTTTTTCCCCTAAAATTAATATTACCAATTTGGAAGGCAATGGGGAGAAAAGAAAAGAAAAGAAAACGAGAGAACCTTTTCTTTTCTCTCCTTAAGTTAACTCAGGAAGACAACGTTAAGGATATAAGGATTGTCCAATCTTAAATATAACAAACGCGTTTTTTGGAACATTAGTTGTGAATTAGAGGAAAAACTATATAGTTAAGTGTGTTCAGTAGGAAACAATTCATGATGAGTGACACCTTATCCCGATAATATGTAATTTTGTAATCATTTTTAGTGGACAAATCATACAATATTGGTGCATATGCGACCTAAAGTTACATTTTCGATATAGTATGCATATATTTGATGAGGTAATTCGGACTTTAGTAAACCAAATCTCTTGCAATTACGTTTTTTTTTATGAATTACAACCAAATATGTTATTGTCGACCATATACACACATTACAAAAAGCTTATTTGATCCTTCAAGGTATGGTGCAATTGTAAGCATATGATCCCCTCTAGGAGAGGTTTCATGTTTGAATTTGGCTTCCACTGGTTTTGTACCATAACCCCTTGTAGGTTACCTGCCATGAAGTTACGATTTACCTGATTCTGTTGGTTAGCAGGGTATTGACAGACTCCTTTAAATTTTTTGGTATAGGTTCTCATGGTTATAAAAAAACCCTCGTCTTCTCCCTTCCAAACTTGTAAAAAAAATTCATTCTTGGAACCCTCACATAAGCACACAAATTGTACTCTAAACACTCAAATAGAACCCCAAACAAAACCACTACTAACATTCGATGTCACCATTGGCCAAGAGTTTTCAAAGTAAAAACGATTTAGGGTGAGGATATGCTGAGGAACAAAGGAGAAGATTACTATATTTGTTTGCTAATTTAAAGTATAATTTTTACTAAATATACAATAAATATACTAATAGTTCCCTAACTTCAATGAGAAAAAACCAAGCTATGACTTTTTGACGAACATGTGTTTCTTCATTTGTTACATTATATTAATTTTTAGTTCTTTGAATAAAGGTAAAGCATGTATAATGATTATTGCAAGGATGACAATTTTCCCTTTTATTACAAGAATCTATCTTTTTCTATGCTATACCTGGTCCCATTAATATTTGGTTCTGTATGACTAATAGAATTAACCAATTGTATTTGCTAATGTTCTAACTAAATTCATTTGTAAATAATCTTTTTATAAATACTAATAGTTACTTTCGTATACTATTAACGTAATTCCAAAGTTACATATTTTGAAGAAATGAAAATCACCAAAAAAAAAAAAAAAAGTTTGTGTTGTTTACATATCTAATCACAACTTATTGGTGGGAGGGTTATAATAAAAATTAGAGTAAATTACGTTTTTGGCCCCTTTGGTTATATCACTTTTACTATATTAGCCTAAAATAAGAATTTTTAACATATATGCCCCCATGGTCTCTATAATTAACCATTTTGGCCCCTAAGTCTAACCATTTTGGCCCTCATGGTCTCTATAACTAACCATTTTGGCCCCCCATGATCTCTAGACTTATGGGCCAAAATGGTTAGTTATAGAGACCATGGGTGTAGATATGTTAAAAATTCTTATTTTAGGCTAATATAGTAAAAGTGATATAACCACAGGGGTCAAAAACGTAATTTCCTCTAAAAATTAAAACTAGATTCTATCAACAGCTACTAATAAGGTCCTACTTGATTATTTCTAGATTCTATCAACAGCTCCTACTTGATTTTTTTAATAAAGAAAAACTAAGATTTTTCTAAAACAATTTCAACAAATTTCGGTGACCAAGAGATAAATGGACAGCCAATGAAGCCCAGCTCAGCTGGGTGGAGGTGGGAAGGTTTTCCCCATAGACTCAGGTTCGATCCTGGTCTGTGGCGGTTTCCTGCCCGGGTGAGTTAAGGGGGGTTCGAGTACTAACCGGCGTATGTCTGGTGAGGGCTGGACCTTCGGGGGGGCCCGGGGCTCGAACCTGGGATCGTTAGGGGTGCACCGTTAGCCGTTCAAAAAAAAAAAAAAAAAAAAAAAGAGATAAATGGACACCCTGACCCCTCTTCATATTGTATTTTATCAAAAGCTTTGATGATATTTTTACAAAGAGTATACTGTTAAAAAGGTCTCTGAGATTTGATTACTTTTGTCATTTTAGTTTAAAATTTAAACCTTTTGAATCTGGGTTTTTATGGTTTCAATTTTGTTGTCATTTTCATCCAAAATAAAAATTTTGTCAGATTTTTCAATTAACATCCAGCTTTTTTGTTTTTTTATTCTCCCTTTTAATGAAGGGCAAAATGATAAGATTTTTTTTTTAATTTGTTATAATAAAACGTTAAAAGACCATTTTGTCCTTCATTAAAAGTGAGGAAAAAGAAAAAAAGCTGGATGTTAACTAAAAAGTCTGACCAGATTTTGATTTTGTATGAAAATGGTAACAAAATTGAAACCACATGTATCTAGATTCAAAAGGTTTGAGTTTTGAACTAAAATGATAAAGGTGACCAAACCTCAGGGACCATTTTGGCAGTTTACTCTTTTACAAATTAAGATAAGTTGAATTGAATTGGTAGAAAAAAAAATACAAGCTAGCATTTAACATCTTAATATCATCTTCTATGTATGCAACATGCTTATATATACTTAAACAGGGATGGGTTATATTGGAAACCGCTTAAGTTCAAAAAATCCATTAAAACCCTATGTAACAAACGATTTTTATGAAAAAAATAGGCATGTAATATACGTATTTCTAAGCGTTTTGAGTGGAAAAAAACTAAAAAACATTGAAATAATTTTTTTCCAATAAATAATAAATTCCCAACGTAACAAACGTGTAACACCATCTTTAGTAAACAACACATATGTTACAAACAAGTTACGTATTTTTACTTTTTTTTCCTTAATACCCACTCAGTGTTTTTTTTTATCTTGCTCAAAGCGCTTAAAAGTACGTATATTACATGCCCTAATTAAAAAATAATACGTTGTGTTACATAGTGTTACACAGGGTTTTCATGGTTTTCTCAACTCAAGTCATTATCTTATATATTGTATAAAATAAAATGGCAACATCATCAACGACTTCAGACTGTTGCTATGGACGGATTTACCGACAAGTGACTTAAACCAATAAAAAAACGACTTCCACCGGCAGAATTATCCAAGGGAAACTATTGACCGATCACCAACACAGTTCAGATTTTGGATGATATTTTGGTCAAACTTTTGTTGACCTACAAAAGAGCAGATGATATTTAAAAGTAAAAAAAATTACCTTCTGATTAAGAAATAAACAGTTGATGAAACATTCTCCTCCAAAAGATAGTGAATCTTGAAAACTAATCAAAAGATCTGTTGAAGACATTCAAAGATCTGTTTAAGGCCAAAGCTCCGTTGAAGCAAAACACCGATCATGAAGACCAAACATCTGTTGTGGCTAAACAGATGTTTGATACAAGCCAACAACAAATTGAAGAACAGAGGTAGAGGTTTACTCAATGTAACAGTACTTAGCTTAGTACATATATTTAATATAATAGATCAGATTTTAGATTCCTTCAGATGTTTGCTAACATCTATGAAATCTTTTCTGTTAGTAATGTTAGATGTCACTATCAAGGTGACGACAACTGATTGCAAACAGAGCTTTCGTACTTGTATAAATAGATTTCATGTGTTAGAGATCTATTTCATCACACACATTCCTTTCGTACGAACGACAAAGTTAGTGATCAGTTTGAGGGGGAGTTTATAAAATCATTACATTGTAATTGAAATCATTTAGAATTCAATAGAAAACAATTTTGATATAACTTCCTGCTTGTTTGTTTATCTTATTTGCATTACAATTTACAAATTGTTTGTTCTTCAATTGTTTAAACTTACAAGTATAACAAACTCATATCCAACAATTGGTATCAGAGTTTGGTCACATTAAACTTGATGTTAGGATTCGAGTTTGATATTTGCAAATAAATACTGATTATCACAATAAAATACACAAATAGAGAGATATTATCATAAACTGTTTTTCTAGTGATTCATATATTCAAAAGTTTTACAGCAATGATATAACAACTCTCAATAAAACCGACACCCTCGAATTATTTCCGACACCCTAATATATTTTAAAATATCCCAATATGTCCCAAAATACATCCCATACGAGAAAACGGGCCCCGAATACCCTAAATATTATAAAAAATAATTAAAAATTGATTTTTTGGGGTTTAGGCGGGCCGCGTAAGCCACCCCTTAAGCTTACGCGGGCCGCGTGAACTTAAAGACCTGGCGCAGCCCGGTGCGGCCACGTGGCCCAACACCCGGCATACCTATATAATGACCCGGACAAGCTACCCTGTGGACCAGGGTTGACGCGGGCCGCGTAAAAGCTGAAGTGAAGCCCTATATAAGAATGGCATCGGCCTTCAGTTCCGATCGCTCATTTCCTTTTCTTAAATCTCAAATTCTGAAATATAGGCATAATCTACGGGTATTATACCCCCCTAAATAGCGAAGTTCTGCTCCGTTGTAAGTATTATAACCCCTGGATACGTATTAGATACGTTGCCCGATTGATCTAGGGTTCCGTAACGGCTGTCGTGGTTCTGCCCGACGTAGTCGTTGGAATGCCGTCTCGGGGAGAGTATTACTAATGTTAAAATGGGTTATTATACTAACGCGTGTGCATTTGTGTAAATTCTAGATTGTCACCAGAAAACCCTTACGAAAAATCTAAGACAGCAATGTGAGTTGATCCGCTTTTTGTTAACTGTTTTTACAAAACCTCATTTAATTAATTATATATTAAACAGTGATTGAGTATTTGTAAGAATACAATTATCATCAGTATGTTGGGGTTTTGTATACAAAATTTGTTACCACCTGGTCAAGGAGTAACATTTCCACAAGTCGGGTTCGACAGTACCATGGATGTTAATTGATATGTCTTGGAAACAAATGTAATTGCGAGATCGCCCTCAATACTGTGAAATGGTTTTTATTTAAACTTGATTAAACTGGGATTCACTCACCAGTATTTCCCACTGACAAATGTTTTTAAAATGCGTTTCAGGAAACAAACTGTGAAAGCCAAATAGAAGCCAGCTGGACAGCACTGAAGGCTTGGAAAAGTGGCAATAAAGTTACCTAAAATAAAATAGATGTTTTTATTAATAAAATAGGATTTATTCCTATGAAAACGTGTGTACTACGAACTTGGGTTTTAACCCATTTGTTTAATGTTATGAAAATGTGGTATTTTACTCTGATCAATGTTTCCTAACTACGGTCCTGATGAAAATTTCCGCTGCCAAATTAGACAATACGCGATACCACCGAAACTGGCTCGCGGCCGCCCGTTCCCAGGGATTAGGGATCGGGGGTTGCGACAGAAGGTGGTATCAGAGCTAAGCCACTGATTCAGCCACAGAAGTGTTCTGCTGACATCAAAATTCAATCTGTTAGGAAATAAATTACGGAAAATACATGCATAACTGTATTTTATTGCTATGTGTTATTTGACTATTTGTTAGTTTATAGTATGAGTGACCAAGGACCATCTGACACGTACCGTCAATTGTCTGGTTCGCCTAGAAGCGAAGGCACCTCCTCTTCTCAGCATGCCCTCTCAGGGTACTCTGCTGATACGGAAGAAGGAATCTTTGTGTTTAAGGCTCAGTCCGAAGAGCCATTTCCTCAGAAAAAGAGGGGATGGTTCAGTCGATGGGCACACGAGCGTAGAAAGCGTATGAAAAAGTTACAAGACCAGAGGGTACTAGCCGCAGCCAAGAGAGAGACAGATGCCTATGCCCAGGATATGATAAATAAGGGTATAGCCAACATCCACATATTAGCCACCACTGCAGCTGACCCTAATCTGGAGCAAATAATAGCACCCCAACCACAACCACCAATCCCTGACCAACCCATGGAGATAGAAAACCCTGAACTCCAAGTAGAGATGCATGACTTCAGTCCAGAAGAAATCCCTAGGGTACCAGCACCAAACCCCCTAGACCCAAATTACGATCCCTGGTGGGATGATGTTAGGGACTATGTGCAACGTTACCCGATACATGAAGACACACCCATGCAGAACTTAGGAGCCTACCCATTTATGGATCCCTTAGATCCCTATTACCACGACGAATACATTAGGGAGATTTTAGAAGATCCTTACCGATTCCAGGCACCTACACCCCCATACCAGGAACCCGCACCCCAGATTGCGAACCCAGTCCTAGAACCTGCACCCCCAATGAGTGCAGAAAACGTACAAGAACTTAGGACATTCGGTGAGGAAATTTTAGAGAGTAATGAACGGATGAGACAGGTGGGAGAGCGACTCGTATGGAAATACGACGAGCGCAATATGGATTTTTGGATAAATCCATATCCGTGAATGTGATGGTAGGAGATGGTAATAGTAATAATAATAATAAGATAATAAAATATGTGTGTACGGATGCCTACTATTATTTATTTCAGTTGGTATTGTAATTTTTATTTCAGTACTGGTGTGTAATAGATACATAATAGATGAATAGAGTAAAGTCGCAATGATCGACGCTTTTGGTTAAATTGCGTGTCATGTGATTGACTATATTAATATTATTTTGTGATATTAATACGGGGTAAATGTTTAAAATTCAGATGGCCGATGAAGGAAATCAATGAAATCTGAATAACGATAACCAGAGTAACATTAACGTGGTTAATGAGAATCCGAGCATCAATAACAATGGAAACCAAATGGATAATAGTGTCGTTCAACACATAGTGGCACAGGGAATTATAGATGCAATGCCATTTATTATTCAAACGGTTCAAGAAGCGAATAATAAAAGTAAACATAGCAGTAAGCGACCAATTGAACCAGAAAACAGCGTGAACAATGGACCCGTACTTCAAGTGCCCATTCCTAAAAGAAGAAGAACCATGCCTTATGGTTGTTCTTACAAAGAATTCTGGTCCTGCAAACCAATAGAATTCTCGGGCAATGAGGGACCCATTGCAGCCCTACGCTGGATAGAAAAGACTGAGGCAGTTTTAAAAATAAGCAAGTGTGCTGAAGAAGATAAAATAATGTTTGCTTCTAATTTGTTTAAGAACTCAGCCTTAGAATGGTGGAACACTATCCTCCAATCAAGAGGAAGTGATAGGATATACAACATGGAATAAGAAGAATTTAAAAATATAGTAGAAAGGAAATTCTGCCCTCCCAATGAAAAGGAACAGATAGCTAATAAGTTTCTGAACCTTAGGATGACCGGGGTAGATAGTAAGGGGTATACTACTACATTCTTCGAATATGCTAGAATAGTACCAACCCTTGCATCACCTGAACCGGTATTAATCTCCCGTTACATCTGGGGATTAATTGGAGAGATTAGACATGTAGTCAAGGCAGCTAGACCCCAAACTATCGAAGAACTGTAGAACTAGCCAACACCTTGACAGATGAATTAATCCGTACTAGAGAAGAAGACCAGAGAAGAAACCTAACCCAAAGGCTTACTCAAGAATTCCGTTCTGGGAATTTCAACCGTAGGAATATGGGTTCTACCTCTGCACCATTCTGCAAAATCTGCAAGAAAAAGCATTCGGGAAAATGCTCCACTTTTTGCAATTTCTGCAAGATGCCAGGACACAAGTAAGAAGATTGCAGGAGGAAATCCAGTAATGGACTATGCTTCAACTGTGGAGAAAAAGGTCATATCAGGCTAAACTGCCCAAAATTGGCTCCAGCTGCGAACAACAAGAACACTAAAAATGCCAGAGTATTTGTTCTGACTGCAGATGAAGCCAAGATGATTCCAGACGTGATAGCTGGTACGTTTTTAGTTAATGATGTATTTGCTAAAGTATTATTTGACTCTGGTGCAAACCAAAGTTTTATTAATACTTCATTTTGCAAACTTTTAAATCAGTCATTAACTAAACTACCACAAGAATGTCTCGTAGAGACAGCTAATAGAGAAACTATTAAGATTTCTGAATTCTTGCAGGGAGCAAGAATAGAAATTTTAAATCAAAAGTTTATGGCAAACCTTTATCCCATGAATCTGACAGGATTTGATGTCGTTTTAGGAATGAATTGGTTAATAGCCAATAGAGCCAGTATTTTATGTGATCAAAAGTCAATTCAAGTAAATTCACCAAGAGGTGAAAAGATCACAATTAAAGGAGATAAACCCTCTGGATCCACTAAATTCATCTATGTGATGAAAACTGCAAGTTATATAAGAAAAGGATCTATAGTGTATTTGATTTCCATAATCACTAACACTAAAGGAAAAGAACTAAAAGACATTCCAGTAGTGTCTCAGTTTTCAGATGTCTTTCCAGAAGAATTACCAGGAATACCACCGGACAGAGAAGTTGAATTCAGAATTCACCTGCTACCTGGAACAGCACCGATTGCCAAAGCACCTTACCGATTGGCACCCGCAGAAATGCAATAACTGAAGAAACAATTAGATGAATTGTTGGAAAAAGGATTCATACAGCCAAGCTCATCACCATGGGGAGCACCGATTTTATTTGTTAAAAAGAAGGATGGATCAATGCGTATGTGCATTGACTACCGTGAATTGAACAAGGTCACGATTAAGAACCGGTATCCATTACCATGAATCGATGATCTGTTCGATCAACTGCAAGGAGCTCGATTTTTCTCTAAAATCGATTTAAGGTCAGGATATCATCAATTAAAGGTACAGGAAGAGGACATTCCTAAGACCACTTTCAGAACAAGGTATGGCCATTATGAATTTACTATCATGCCATTTGGTTTAACCAATGCCCCAGCCGCATTCATGGACATGATGAACCGAATATGTAAGCCATATTTGGATAAATTCATAATTGTCTTCATAGATGATATTCTAATTTACTCTAAAAGTAAGGATGATCATGCAAAGCATTTGCACGCACTTTTAAGTCTATTACGAAAGGAAAAGCTTTACGCTAAATTTTCAAAATGCGAGTTTTGGTTAGAACAAGTACAGTTTCTTGGACACTTAGTTAATCATGAAGGAATTCATGTGGATCCAACAAAAATTAAGGCAATTACTAAATGGAAAACCCCTGAGTCACCAACTGAGGTTAGAAGTTTCTTAGGATTGACCGGTTATTATAGAAGATTTATTCGAGATTTCTCTAGAATAGCCATCCCTTTAACTAAGTTAACCTGTAAATCCATTAAGTTTGAATGGGGACCAAAACAAGAAGAAGCATTTAGAATTCTTAAGTATAGATTAACCCATGCACCCATATTAGCGTTACCAGAAGGAACTGAAGACTTTGTAGTCTATTGTGACGCTTCCAAAATAGGTTGTGGATGTGTGTTGATGCAACACCAAAAGGTTATAGCTTACGCATCTAGGCAACTTAAGAATCATGAAGAGAATTATTCAACCCATGATTTGGAATTAGGAGCTATAATTTTTGCCCTTAAGATTTGGAGACATTACCTTTATGGTAGTAAGTTTACCATATTCACTGATCATAAGAGTTTAAGTTATGTTTTCGGGCAAAAAGAGTTGAATATGAGACAAAGACGCTGGATGGAGATGCTTAGTGATTATGATTGTGATATTCAGTATCATGAAGGAAAAGCAAATGTAGTGGCAGATGCTTTAAGCCGAAAATATCATGAAAAGCCAAAAAGGGTACGTTCTCTTAAATTAAATCTACAAGTAGATTTAAATGAACAAATCAGAAAAGCACAAGAATCAGTAATCAAGGATGATACTGAAAAATTAAAAGGTATGCTAAAAGAATTAGAACAATGAACAGATGGAATTTGGAGATTCCATAAAAAGAGAATGTGGATACCTAAATTAGGAAACCTACGTCATCGTATATTAGAAGAAGCCCATAAGTCTAAGTATACAATGCATCCTGGAAATGATAAAATGTACCAGGATTTAAGAAAGAATTTCTGGTGGATAGGAATGAAAAAGGACATAGCAGCCTATGTTTCTAAATGTTTAACTTGTTCACAAGTTAAAGCAGAACACCAGAAACCCTCAGGTCTGTTGCAACAACTAGAAATGCCAGTGTGGAAATGGGAATTGATAACAATGGATTTTGTTACTAAATTACCCAAAACAAGGAAAGGTAATGACACAATCTGGGTGATTGTAGATAGGCTAACCAAGTCAGCTCATTTCCTACCAATGAAAGAAACTTTCAGTATAGAACAATTAGCTAAGTTGTATGTAAATGAAATCGTTTCTTTACATGGAATACCTTTATCAATTGTTTCTGATAGAGATAGCCGCTTTACCTCTCATTTTTGGTCAAGTTTCCAAAAAGCCATGGGAACCAAGTTAAATCTGAGCACAGCTTATCATCCTCAAACGGACGGACAAAGCGAAAGGACAATTCAGACAATGGAAGACATGCTTAGAGCTTGTGTAATTGATTTCGGAGGTAATTGGGACGATCACTTACCTTTAATAGAATTTTCTTATAATAATAGTTATCACACAAGTATCAACGCTGCACCATTCGAAGCACTTTATGGACGAAAGTGCCGAACCTCAGTCTGTTGGGCAGAAATTGGGGAAAAGCAACTATCTGGACCTGAGATAGTACAAGAAACAACTGACAAGATTATTCAAGTCAAGGAACGACTGAAAGCAGCACGGGATCGACAGAAGAGCTATGCTGATAACCGACGCAAACCATTGGAATTTCAAGTAGGAGATAAAGTATTATTGAAAGTCTCTCCTTGGAAAGGAGTATTAAGATTCATCAAAAGAGGAAAACTAAGTCCCAGGTATATTGGAACTTTTGAGATTATCAGAAAAATATGACCTGTAGCCTATCAGCTACAACTGCCAAAGGAAATGGCAGGAATACATGATGTATTTCATGTATCAAATCTCAAGAAATGCTTAGCTAATGAATCGCTAGTGATACCTCTTAAGGATATAGAGGTAAATGAACAACTCAAGTTTATAAAAAGGCCTCTACAGATCGAAGACAGGAAAGTCAAGAATCTCAAACATAAGAGATTAGTTCTGGTCAAAGTGAAGTGGGACTCCAAAAGAGGACCTGAGTACACATGGGAGCTTGAATCCGAAATGCAAAGAAAATATCCACACTTGTTCCAATAGATCTCGAGGACGAGCTCTAAAACAAGGTGGGGAGGATATAACAACTCTCAATAAAACCGACACCCTCGAATTATTTCCGACACCCTAATATATTTTAAAATATCCCAATATGTCCCAAAATACACCCCATACGAGAAAACGGGCCCCGAATACCCTAAATATTATCAAAAATAATTAAAAATTGAATTTTTGGGGTTTAGGCGGGCCGCGTAAGCCACCCCTTAAGCTTACGCGGGCCGCGTGAACTTAAAGACCTGGCGCAGCCCGGTGCGGCCACGTGGCCCAACACCCGGCAGACCTATATAATGACCCAGACAAGCTACCCTGTTGACCAGGGTTGACGCGGGCCACGTAGGCTCTTGCCTACATTTACGCGGGCCGCGTAAAAGCTGAAGTGAAGCCCTATATAAGAATGGCATCGGCCTTCAGTTCCGATCGCTTATTTCCTTTTCTTAAATCTCAAATTCTGAAATATAGGCATTATCTACGGGTATTATACCCCCCTAAATAGCGAAGTTCTGCTCTGTTGTAAGTATTATAACCCCTGGATACGTATTAGATACGCTGCCCGATTGATCTAGGGTTCCGTAACGGCTGTCGTGGTTCTGCCCGACGTAGTCGTTGGAATGCCGTCTCGGGGAGAGTATTACTAATGTTAAAATGGGTTATTATACTAACGCGTGTGCATTTGTGTAAATTCTAGATTATCACCAGGAAACCCTTACGGAAAATCTAAGACAACAATGTGAGTTGATCCGCTTTTTGTTAACTGTTTTTACAAAACCTCATTTAATTAATTATATATTAAACAGTGATTGAGTATTTGTAAGAATACACTTATCATGAGTATGTTGGGGTTTTGTATACAAAATTTGTTACCACCTGGTCAAGGAGTAACATTTCCACAAGTCGGGTTCGACAGTACCATGGATGTTAATTGATATGTCTTGGAAACAAATGTAATTGCGAGGTCGCCCTCAATACTGTGAAATGGTTTTTATTTAAACTTGATTAAACTGGGATTCACTCACCAGTATTTTCCACTGACAAATGTTTTTAAAACGCGTTTCAGGTAACAAACTGTGAAAGCCAAATAGAAGCCAGCTGGACAGCACTGAAGGCTTGGAAAAGTGGCAATAAAGTTACCTAAAATAAAATAGATGTTTTTATTAATAAAATAGGATTTATTCCTATGAAAACGTGTGTACTACGAACTTGGGTGTTAACCCATTTGTTTAATGTTATGAAAATGTGGTATTTTACTCTGATCAATGTTTCCTAACTACGGTCCTGATGAAAATTTCCGCTGCCAAATTAGACAATATGCGATACCACCGAAACTGGCTCGCGGCCGCCCGTTCCCAGGGATTAGGGATTGGGGGTTGCGACAAATGATTTTACAATCTCCCCCTCAGCCGATCACTCACTAGAGCTATTCGTACAAAAGGGAATGTGTGTGAAGTGATGATCAGATCACTAACATGTGTGATCTATTTATACAAGTACTAAAGCTCTGTTCGTTATGTCAGCTGACGTCACCCTGAAAGTGACATCACATTTGATGGAGAGTGTGAAACCTGGATGTTAAAGTATTTAAATTATGTGTTTTAGTGCATTTTAGGTGGTTATATATTTCGAATGTGATAACTACGAGTTCTTGTGGTTTTACAGGTTAACCGTCTAAATCGGTGATGTTAGAGGATTTAGTGATGAAACGGGGCAAGCACGGATGATTATTAAAGAGATATCATATTATTTGGAGCTTGTTCGGATCGAGATATAGTTGGAGACACAAGAAACACGAAACCTTAAAGTCTAAGGGCCATTGGGGCATTTGTTGAAAGTTGAAATCAAGGTAAATATGGGCTTGAGGATTGCAACGTAGCCTACGGTTGTTAAACCATAGGTTACGGACCATCATGCATAAAAGAAACAGAATCATTGAAACGTAGCCTATGGTCTACAAGTGTGACAACCCGAACTTTCATGGTTAGTGTCGTTTGACTTAGCGATTCTAAACCCTCATTATTTCTTTCATTATGCATTGCTCGTGTTGGACACGTTAAATGTTCTGTGTTAAACTTATTAAACGTAAACGCAACCTAGGGTTGCACGTACACACACTCTTGTTACCCTTAATATATTTCGGCCCATTTGAGTAGTCAAGCCCGTAGAATCTGGGCCCAAACCCGGCCGGCCACTTTGAGATCACACACACATATTCACAAGCCCAAGCCATCACATGTAATATTAAAGTCCAAACCTTACTAATGTTGGTCAAGTGATGTGGTAACCCAAAGCTGTGGGCTTGAGCCCACCTCGGTCGAACAGTAACCGCCCCACACTTTATTACTTATAATTATTTAAGATAAACCCTAAACCAAAAACAACCCTACACCCCTTTAGTTCGTGACGGCAGAAGATACCCCATTGACGCCACACCCCCATCTAGTCAATGGCTGGGAAAAACATCTGCCCACAGCTTATCATCCTCAGACAGATGGGCAGTCTGAGCGCACTATTCAAACTCTAGAAGACATGCTTCGGGCGTGCTTAATTGACTTTGGCAATGGCTGGGAAAAACATCTGCCACTTGTGGAATTTTCGTACAATAACAGCTACCACACCAGCATTAAAGCTGCTCCATTTGAGACATTGTACGGGCGTAAATGCCGGTCACCTCTTTGTTGGGCAGAGGTGGGTGACAGTCAGATCACAGGTCCAGAAATGGTAGTTGATACTACTGAAAAGATTGCTCAAATACGACAACGCATGGCGGTAGCTCGTGACCGTCAGAAAGCATACGCAGATAAAGACAGGAAACTACTCGAGTTCCAGGTTGGGGATCGAGTGCTACTCAAAGGTTCACCCTGGAAGGGTGTGGATCGTTTTGGCAAACGAGGCAAACTTAACCCACGATACGTCGGACCATTCGAAATCATTGAGAAAATAGGCAAAGTGGCCTACCGACTGAACTTACCAGCTGAACTCAGTGCAGTTCACAACGTCTTTCACGTGTCGAATCTGAAGAAGTGCCTGTCAGATGAGACCCTCATAGTTCCTTTGAAGGAGCTCACTATCGACGAACAGTTGCGATTCATCGAGGAATCAGTTGAAATCACGGACCGGGATGTTAAGGTCCTCAAACACACCAGAATACCTCTTGTTCGAGTTCGTTGGAACTCCCGTCGTGGCCCAGAATTCACCTGGGAACAAGAAGATCAAATGAAACTCAAGTATCCCCAATTATTCGAAAACAGTGCAACCACTACTGAGGCTGAAGCTACTACAGAATTTCAGGACGAAATTCCAAATCAACGGGGGGATGATGTGACACCCCAGGAAAACCAGTAAATTACACAACACAACTAGCTTCCTCAGTAACCGCATTCTAAATTTCGGGACGAAATTTCTTTCAAGTTGGGGATGATGTGACAACCCGAACTTTCATGGTTAGTGTCGTTTGACTTAGCGATTCTAAACCCTCATTATTTCTTTCATTATGCATTGCTCGTGTTGGACACGTTAAATGTTCTGTGTTAAACTTATTAAACGTAAACGCAACCTAGGGTTGCACGTACACACACTCTTGTTACCCTTAATATATTTCGGCCCATTTGAGTAGTCAAGCCCGTAGAATCTGGGCCCAAACCCGGCCGGCCACTTTGAGATCACACACACATATTCACAAGCCCAAGCCATCACATGTAATATTAAAGTCCAAACCTTACTAATGTTGGTCAAGTGATGTGGTAACCCAAAGCTGTGGGCTTGAGCCCACCTCGGTCGAACAGTAACCGCCCCACACTTTATTACTTATAATTATTTAAGATAAACCCTAAACCAAAAACAACCCTACACCCCTTTAGTTCGTGACGGCAGAAGATACCCCATTGACGCCACACCCCCATCTAGTCAACATCTGAATTAAGTCGAATTCTCGGTTAGTATTCTCACAGTTGTTCGTGTTTAATCTTTACATGTATACAAGTTGTTATTTATCTAAAGTGTTTCTTGATAATGATGAAATTGCTAACATGTGATGAATATGAAAGTCTAATATTTGTCAGATCCACTAAAGAGGATAGGTCCAATAAGAGCATATGTTGGATATATTTGTCTGCTACAAACTTATAGGTGCATGTGTTGTGAAGTTCAAAGTCAACAACTCATCATTCATGATATCGATTCCATGTGCAGATGTCAGACCTTTATATGAATGCATTTAGTGTGTCGGCTATCAATATAGAATTCATATATGTTGCTGATTAGATAAGATATTATGTGAATGATTTAATGATCTATACAATCGTGATTTCACAATGAATTGGTAACATGATTTCATGTATTAATAGTTAGTGGGTAATAATGATGAACTAATTGAATTATGATTGGGGGATGATTAAACCGATACCATGTATTGATTTGCGTAACAGTTAGCATGATTAGGGCTGCCTGTTGTTGGTTATGATGTGTAAAAAAAAACCATCACACTTGAAAACATCTGGACGAAATCACTAGGTGATTTCGGCCCAAGTATGTTAGGCCCAAAAAGGGTTTTCGCCAACATGTTGATTTCGGCCCTTATGTGATTCCGGCCACTTATTGTTTTTGTCCAATGCTCTTTCTGTTTGTTAACCCTATTAGTCCACAAACCCTGTTAAGTGGTTAACCTAGTTAAGTAAGTAACTCACATGATTTTTATTAACTCTGTTAAGCATGGGACTCGCGGTTAAACGAGTAAACTCTGTTAAGTTAGTAAGTTGTAAACTTTTATTGTTTGTTAACCTTGTTAGTTAACTCTCATTATTAGTTTAGCATTTCTGTTATAAATATCAACCCATGTTAAGTATGTTATTGGATGCTATGCTTGAATAAGATGTGATTAACTGTTATGTGAAACACAAATTGTGCACATGTGATTAACTGTTATGTGATGTATGATTAACTGCCAAACACTCTGAGATATTACAGCAATGCTAGTTACATGTGAAACATTACTAATGTTAACTGATTTAGTATACATGCACTATAGGACGTGATTGCTTTCTTGTGAGCACTTAACTAATCATACCGAGCAAACCAATGTGAGTTCACTGCACTTTTCTAAGCATGCGTCCCGGTGGTTTGGGACATCTGGTAAACGTTTCTAAAGGGAATACTGGGTAAACTGTTATTTGGGATGTTGGTTATTGAACACAGAATCGATCATCTACCGTGTTGCCTGTAAGGCAATGGGGTAACTAGTTGATAGCGCTATTAGGTTTGACACCCTCACACCTGGCCGTAAGGACGGGCGTGATCTAGTTACCTGGACATCATTACCAATGCTTGGTTAGGGGCATTGGGGTTGGGCACACTCCCAGGTTATTTTGGGCACACTCCCATGGTATATATTGGACACACTTCCAGTATATAAGACTCTCCTACGTTAATAACAATTTCAAAATGAAACGATGATTTGACTTAACAGATATCTGGTAACTACACACATTAACAAAACTTTGAACTCACCAGCGTCGTCTGACACACTTGTTTACATGCTTGTAGGTAATCATTGAAGGAACTTGGGAACTTGCCGTCTGATGCTGCTGGAGTGGTTGTGGTCATGATAAACAATTACATTGATTTGGTTTTGATACATTTACACATTTATACATTTATGCTTCCGCTCAATACTTTGGTTTTGGTTTAAAACGATACATTTCTTTCAATTGAGTATTTCAATACATTATTACTTGTGTTTGATATGATTGGTGGCTCTTTGTTGGATCGTTGCACCTCCATTAGGGACATGCCCTAGGTGGTAATTTGGGGGTGTGACAACAAGCGTAGCTTACGGTTGAAGATATGGCGGCACATCTCAGATAAGGAATTAATTGAAAAGTGAAAATCATAACAAGGGTCAACATCATCAATATAAATACTCATCATCATCAATCACGTGATCTTGGCAAACATAGAAGGCATCAAAGTCAACAACATTAATATTATTCATCATATATGGACTTGTGTGGGCTGACAACAAGTGTGACATTGGTTGACTTTTGGGGGAATGTTGGGAGCCGTGTTTCATCACCACCATTAAATACAAAAAGCCTTTTTGTATAAAAGAAGATCATGTGCACTAGAGGGTTTGGTCAGAGACATCATCACGGCTAGACTAGAAGGCACCACCATTATATTTTATTAGTCTCACAAAATTCAAAAGGTACAGCAACATATATTGGGCCGCCACACACGTGAACAGAGGGAGACATTAATTGTTTGGAGTGGGCCGATTTTTATGAGAAGAGAATACACATGATTGGGCCGCCAATACAAGAGGTGGACGGCACATGTGGGCTGGCCTTGGTCTTGGACTTGGCGACTTGATTGGCGGCTGATATAACATCACAATCATCATCGATCTCACGCAGAGAATTGACGACAGACAAGAGGCACGAAGAGAAGGATGGACACGAGGATAGAGGAGGCAGACGAAGATCAACCGATATGAGCGGCTAGTCTCCTAGTGGTTTCCTCCGGATGGAGGGTTTTTGTAAGTTAATGAATATTATGTGTTGATACAATCGTTTTGACTTGGTGATCTAAGCATTCGATGCTTTTCACCATTGATTTGATTTCTTGATTGTAAACAGTTACGTTTATTTAAACCTTAATTTCTAAGCATTCAGTTCCCGAGAGTTCTAGTAATTGGGATATATTTGACATGGGGTTAGGGTTTGTAAATTGTAATTGATAATCATTCGATAACCTCCCGTTATGTATTGACCGGAGTACTTAGTCGTTGGTTATCACAATTAATTAATCGAAATTAACACCTATGTCTATGTAGGTAATGATTAAACACATAATTGAAGTTAACTGCAAAACCTGAAATCTGGAGGAACCATCTTCCTTCTCATTGATTTAAAACACAATTTTCTATTCGTTAATTTAGTTATCTCTCACAATCAAACAAACCGATTTTCTTATTCAGTAATAGTTAATCAATTCTTTTCATTACGACACTTTCCACAGTCCTCCCTTGGTTCGATACCCTGCTTATTCTATACTAATAGTTTAAATAGGTTTTTGCATGTCCATAACGACAGACATCAAAATGGCGCCGTTGCCGGGGAGGCGTGTGCAAAGTGTTTAGTGTTAAGTTTTAGTAAAATAATAATAATAATAATAATTAAATAAATAAAAAATAAAAAAAAAATTAAAAATCCCAAAAAGATTTTTCTTTGATGTTCGTGATTTACAGTTGGTAGTTGAGTTGTGTTGTGCAGGATGACAGAGCATTACACAGATTTCAGCTTTTCTACGTGTATATTGTGCGGGGGTCCACGTCATCTGTGTATCGGTTGCCACGAGGCCCACTACAGGAGGGCACATGGAAAACCGGTGTCTTATGTTTGACAGCTTTCACCTCCATCATACGCTGATGATTATGACCTAGAGATGGAGGATGATTATTACTCATATGGATATGATCGGGACGAGGATCTTTATTTTGAGCCAAGGATGGATGGACGATGTTTCTGTTGCGGTCGTAATCATACTTCTGTTTATGATGATGTGTGTGCGGTGTATTTGGAAAATCCAGAGTATTGGAATAAAAAAATGATGGATGCGTACATCTCAACACCGTATCAGGGATACCGATAGTATCATCCCGAGGAATATTCTAAGCCCGAGGGTGTGTATGCTTATCAGACCGAGGAGGAGAAAAAGCTTGCTATGTTGGAAGCGAGTTTGTCCAAACTCGAGCAGTATTTATTAGCACCCAACCTTTCCGATGAAGATCGAATCAGCTGCCTAGTTTCCAAGTGTCAAAAGCTAAAAATGAAGATAGAAATAGAAGAGCGTCTCTCACCATTACCTGTTGATATTAGAGATTATTCTCACATGGAGGAGGAGGTTGTGGAGGATAATACCACACCAATGAATCCTTTATCTGATGAAGAGTCACTGGTGGATCAGATGGTGTGTGAGGATGATGAGGCAGAGCAGTCTGATGAGATGAATGTGTGTACCGAACCTCTTCCCATATCAATCATTCCAATTAACAAGTGTGGGGAAGAGGGTTCGAGGAAGAAGATGAAAAGGGTGAAGCTGCAAGACATCGGTGTATTTCTCGTGAAGTGGATTGGCGAAACCCGCATGTGCTTTCTGAACATGCCAATTATACTGACAAACCTATGGAGATGGCATGTAAAATTCCGAGCATTCATTGGAAATACAGTGGGTAAGTGTGCATTGAGACCACCGTAGCGTATATCAGGTACGGTCTGGCTGAAGACCTTTAAACTTAGCGCTCTCGGGAGGCAGCCCGAGGATGTAGAGTATTGTATTTGTTCTTCTATTTTGTTTTGTTTTGGTGTTGGTTCTGTTTTGGCAGGTTACTACGTTTAATTCCCGCGGATGCAATGAGTCAAGTGTGGGGATGTTTGGCAACATCCCCGATGAGATGTCAGAGAATCCAAAAGAAGTTTACGTCCCTGTCTGATCACAACAGCTGCACCGCTACAGACACTCACTTGTTTTCTAATCAGGTGCATGTGTTTATCTATCTAGTGTTTTATTTGTTTTCGTGTACTTGGTGGTGTGAATTTTTTTTGTGTTGGGAGTGGTTTCTTTGTGTTGAGTCGTCTAGTTGTTAGCCGTTCATGGTTTGTTAGGTGGTATCTCTCGAGTCTAGATTATAAATTGCACCATACATTGGGGACAATGTATCCCAAGTGTGGGGATGCGGTAATTCGAGAGAGGGTTGGTATGATTGTTGATCTTGAAATGCTTGAAGGGTTGAAATTGTGAAAAAAAATTGAAAATTTTTGAAAATTTTTGTTTTTCAAGTATGCTTGAATTATATGAAAACCTACATTTTCAATCGCTAATGGGTTCCTTGCTGATATTAAACTAACTTAGATCCCTAGTCATGGTTGTCTCTTTAAGTTTCATGAGAGTATATCTGACAGTTGTTTTAGAGAAGAATTAAAAAGAGATGCCTAACTAGGGGTAACATGCTTTAGGAATTACACATGCTACGTGTCGGTAACCCATATTCCTTTTGTTCGGTGAGATATTTGAGCCTACTAGATTGTTAATTGAATTACTATACATGTTCATTTGCTGAGAGTAGGCCATATGTTGCTTTGTGTTAGAACTTGTGTAGTTTGATACGTGCCGAGACTGTGGTTTAGCGTATGCACATAGATGATAAAGGCATTAGGATCCATTCATTGTGTTATATGTTGATTGTTTATCCACCCCACCTTAGTTACCCATGTTGAGCTTTATACCCTTCGTTTGCTATACCTTGTTTGACACGTTTGACTACCAACCATGAATGACAAGTACGTGTGAGATGTTTGTTGAAAAAAAAATGAAAAGAGAAAAAAAAAGAGAAAAGAATGAAAAAAAACAAAAACAAAAAATCTTTGTTATGTTCGTGTTAAATAAATGGGTCGAAAATCACCCAAGTGTTAGAAGTTATTGTGAATAAAGTTGTCATGGTTTGGTATTCGTTTGTGTTAACCATATAAATATAAAAAATCCAAAAATATTTCCCTACCTTTACCCTTAACCCAAAACCCGAAAAGTCCTTTTGATATGTGTACGTTACTTGTTACAGTGGAGGTTTGATTGCTATACAAGCTTATGATTGCAAGGTAGCATATTTGGTTTTGAGTGAAATATATACTAGCACATTACACGCTAGTCTTGATAAAACCGAGAGGAGTGATTATTGTGAGGGGCGTGTGGCATGTGTGTAGTATCATAAGCATGTTAGTTTTAGTTAGGCAAGTCTTAAGTTGTTTTAAAAAAATATATTATTTAACTGTCAGATTGTTAATCTCGATTGTGTCAGTCTATGGGACGGGAATGACTTGGGACCTTAAATTGTTAATTCGGTAAGGGATTTAATGGTGATTTGTTTATAAGGTGAGTAATGTTTGTAATGGTTGCTTGAGGACAATCAATGTTAAGTGTGGGGATGTGATGGAGAGTGTGAAACCTGGATGTTAAAGTATTTAAATTATGTGTTTTAGTGCATTTTAGGTGGTTATATATTTCGAATGTGATAACTACGAGTTCTTGTGGTTTTACAGGTTAACCGTCTAAATCGGTGATGTTAGAGGATTTAGTGATGAAACGGGGCAAGCACGAATGATTATTAAAGAGATATCATATTATTTGGAGCTTGTTCGGATCGAGATATAGTTGGAGACACAAGAAACACGAAACCTTAAAGTCTAAGGGCCATTGGGGCATTTGTTGAAAGTTGAAATCAAGGTAAATATGGGCTTGAGGATTGCAACGTAGCCTACGGTTGTTAAACCATAGGTTACGGACCATCATGCATAAAAGAAACAGAATCATTGAAACGTAGCCTATGGTCTACAAGCGTAGCTTACGGTTGAAGATATGGCGGCACATCTTAGATAAGGAATTAATTGAAAAGTGAAAATCATAACAAGGGTCAACATCATCAATATAAATACTCATCATCATCAATCACGTGATCTTGGCAAACATAGAAGGCATCAAAGTCAACAACATTAATATTAATATTATTCATCATATATGGACTTGTGTGGGCTGACAACAAGTGTGACATTGGTTGACTTTTGGGGGAATGTTGGGAGCCGTGTTTCATCACCACCATTAAATACAAAAAGCCTTTTTGTATAAAAGAAGATCATGTGCACTAGAGGGTTTGGTCAGAGACATCATCACGGCTAGACTAGAAGGCACCACCATTATATTTTATTAGTCTCACAAAATTCAAAAGGTACAGCAACATATATTGGGCCGCCACACACGTGAACAGAGGGAGACATTAATTGTTTGGAGTGGGCCGATTTTTATGAGAAGAGAATACACATGATTGGGCCGCCAATACAAGAGGTGGACGGCACATGTGGGCTGGCCTTGGTCTTGGACTTGGCGACTTGATTGGCGGCTGATATAACATCACAATCATCATCGATCTCACGCAGAGAATTGACGACAGACAAGAGGCACGAAGAGAAGGATGGACACGAGGATAGAGGAGGCAGACGAAGATCAACCGATATGAGCGGCTAGTCTCCTAGTGGTTTCCTCCGGATGGAGGGTTTTTGTAAGTTAATGAATATTATGTGTTGATACAATCGTTTTGACTTGGTGATCTAAGCATTCGATGCTTTTCACCATTGATTTGATTTCTTGATTGTAAACAGTTACGTTTATTTAAACCTTAATTTCTAAGCATTCAGTTCCCGAGAGTTCTAGTAATTGGGATATATTTGACATGGGGTTAGGGTTTGTAAATTGTAATTGATAATCATTCGATAACCTCCCGTTATGTATTGACCGGAGTACTTAGTCGTTGGTTATCACAATTAATTAATCGAAATTAACACCTATGTCTATGTAGGTAATGATTAAACACATAATTGAAGTTAACTGCAAAACCTGAAATCTAGAGGAACCATCTTCCTTCTCATTGATTTAAAACACAATTTTCTATTCGTTAATTTAGTTATCTCTCACAATCAAACAAACCGATTTTCTTATTCAGTAATAGTTAATCAATTCTTTTCATTACGACACTTTCCACAGTCCTCCCTTGGTTCGATACCCTGCTTATTCTATACTAATAGTTTAAATAGGTTTTTGCATGTCCATAACGACAGACATCAACATTCCTAACAGAAAAGATTCTCAGATGTTCGCAAACATCTGAGCAATCTTATCATCTGTTCTAGGCTATTCTAAACACTGTTGAAATAAAGTATTGTTACATTGAATAAACACTGTTTAAAGCTAATCCCTAATGCAGTTGTCCAAATATCTGTTTGGCCTAACAGATGTTTGGTCTTCTTCATCCGACCTTTGCTTGATTAGGGCTTTGGTCTTCAGCAGATGCTAGCCTTCAACAGTTGTTATACTCTTGAACAACAGTTCTAAGTCTTCAACAGATGTTAGCTAAGCACCTGAACAAATGTTTTGAACATGTGTTCAAGATTCACTATCTTTGAGGAGAGAATTGCTTCATAGGCTATTTATTTCTTGATATGGGAGTCATGTTTTGGCTTTTAGATATCATCTATTCTTCTGTAGGTCCAACAATCTCTACCTAGAACAGATGATGCCAAAACAGATGATTATTTGATCAACTTTTATTCTCTCATAAACTGTTCTCTTATTAACCTTTGAATTGTAACTCAAAGTCAAGAGAAACAGTATCTTTTGGGTCCATTTCCAGTGGTAGACTTATTAAGTCTTGGAGATCTTCAATTTTTAGGCCTGAGGCACTTTTCATTATGATCTTCTTCACTTCTCCACTAGCCCTGAGCAAAGTTAGTTCATGGGTGTCTTTGTCTGACTTTCATTTTAAAATTCTTTGACTAGGGAGATTTGCTGGGACCAGAGTTATTTATGATGAATTAGGAGATATCTGCGAACTAGATCTTCTTTTCTAGTATCCTTTATGTTTCTTTTTAAGGAATTTGAATTAACTAAACTGATAAGCTACAAGTTTCTTTGATTTCAAATTCGATTATATTTTACGAAGCATTGGTATGTGCATCTGATGCTGTCATACTTCACTTGGGCTGTCTTCATAGAATAAAAAACTCATCAAGTATAGAATCTATATATGATAAAAAAGAAAGTGAATGAATAGTGATTTATTATTAATTAAATTAAATTAAATTTATTTAAAATTAGAATAGAATGAATAGTAACATCATTAAGAGATGAGCAAATGGTATCGGGTATAGGTACCGATCTCAAATTTACTAAACCGGTGTATTTTCGGTACCGGTGCCGTACCAGTACCGACCGGTACCGAACCGTACCATACTAGGTATATTCGGTACCGGTACCCACTTTTGGGTATTTCGGTAACGGTATTTTCGGTACCGGTTGGTACCGAGCTCATCAAATCCTGTAGCAACGCAGCAATGCAAGTAATTGCACCGTTTAGATTACTTTTCATACACACAGTAAGTAAACTGTATTTCGTTTGAATGAGGTTTTATATACACAACAACTTATTTTGTTTTCTTTTTTGTCTTTTTCTGTAACGAATGAATTGTAGCATGTAAAATTAACTTGGATATTTAGAATATTGATGAGCAAATCGTATCAAACCCTGTAAACGAACCGGTATCGTATCGGTACCAAATTTACTATACCAAATCATTTTCGGTACCAATTTGGTACTCACCTTTTGGCGTTTTCAAAATCGTTACTTTCGGTTAGACACCGGTCTAGCACCATACCTGTATTTATTGATTTTTACCTTCAAATAGCATACCGTATTGTACCGAGCATTTTCGGTGCCGGTACCTAATTTTGATGATTTTCCGGATCGGTACTTTCGCTGCCGTTACCGGTACCGAGCTCATCCATATTTTAACGTGTTAGCACCGTAATAACTGAACTGAAAACAATCGAATTTCTAACGTGTAGGACGTGTGGGTCCTATTATTATATATTAGGTTATTTAAAATCGTTTTTTATGACGGGGTGACTATCCTTACCACGTCACTTTATTTATGTTTTGATATTCGGTATCTGTTTGCCGTTGCTGACACGCCTTTTGTAGTCATTGGGTCCCGCCGCAACGCGCGGGCGGAAAATAACTAGTTAAGATGATAGATTTTGTTAATTTTTTTTATTGGGCTACGTATTCGGATTTTAAATTAAGTCGGACTTGGGCTTGGTTATAGTGATGGGTCTGCTTTGTCTAGGTTAGTAGCTTACATACATGCAATATTTTTAGGCTGATTTGTTGTTTCTTGAAGGCCCTTAGTTTTTTGTATTTGTATCATCATATTTACCCAAAATAAAATAAAATAAAAAATAAATTAACGAATATTATAGTTTCTTTTGTGTAAATAGAAAATCACGAAACAAGATAGTTTTAGATATGATATGTTTATATAGCTATGTGCAAAAATAAATCATCCATATAGCAATGGCATACACAACATACGTATCCGCTCTTGCCCTCACATCAACTGTTTATATTTTCTAATAAAAGGACAGGATTTTAAACATACACGATTGAAAGGTGATACGTGACAAGTGAACTCAAAGAAGATGCGTTAAAGAGCAAATATAGGCGATGCATGACATTAACTCGCCTATCATAAACATATTCGTATGTCAGTTCATACAATTTATGTTGCTAATACTAACCCACACTTCAGTGGCGGATCTAGAAGAAAATTTCAGGGGTATCCTAAAAAAACTTTTACCTAGACCCGTTCCTGAGAATTTGAAGGCCCCTGTACCGGCTAGTAAAAATGGGTCCTTAAGTTTTTCTTTTACCTAGGTTCATCCCTGAGAATTCAAGAGCCCTTAGGGGCCCTGTGCGACTAGGTTATAGACCCGTATATTACACAAGTTATATAAAAAATTATATAAGTTTTAGAAATTATAATCTGAAATTTTTAGATAAAATATAATATTTTTAAAGCATGTAATCTTATATGAATTTTCAATATTAGAAATAATGAATTGTATATAAGACCTTTATCTTTAGTTTCAAATAACCATAGGTTAAAAACTTTCTTATTCATATATCGGTATAATCTTTTAGATAAAATATTTATATTTTCTTCATGTTTATATAATATTTTTTTATATTTAAACAAAAAAGACAATTTCTTAAATCATATATTTAAAAAGAACTATTTTAATATTTTTTATCTATTATTTTCATTTTTAACCTTTTTAATTTTTTTGTTATTTAGAAAAAAATACCATGTATAAGTAACTTGTGAAAAATAAGCTTTCATATCATTTTTAGAGAATCTCTTGTGATAATAAACAAAGTGAAAAAAAAAATTGCAAATAAGTAATGTTTTACAGTAAATTAAATAAACTAAATGCTTGAACTTTGACTAAATATATAACTTTTGACTTTTGTATAGTATTATTATTGTCTTTCCATTTATTATCCCAACTCCCAAGGCTCATACTATTATTATATTAATTACATCTTCATCTTCTTCCTCTTGAACATGCTGCTGCCGCTGTGAAGTTCCGGCAACCGGAAAATTTCAGTTTTCGTCTAACATAAATTTCATTCCATTTTAATTTTACCTCCTATATTTAGGGGTATCCTCCTAGTTGTGTAGGGGTATTCTCTGTATAAAACGCACAAAAAAAATACACTATTGATACGAAGTTGAGCCGTAGCCCGTGCTACGGCTCGTTGAATGCTAGTTCCGCCCCTGCCACACTTGATGAACCATTTTCAACATATAAGCATCATAAAACATAAATAGATCAAGCGAGCCAACTTACACGGAATTTGGACAAGAGATCAACCAAGAGGCAAAAATGCCTCAAACCGTTATTAAATATCTACCAATTCGGTTCTACAACTTCCTACATTACCAAATATCTTTTTAAAAGTTTAAGCAACTAAGCAGCAGAAGCAGCCGCGTTACAAACTGGCAAATCTTTCTCAAAATGTGGTGGGATGTTGAGAATAGGATTGCTATCGTAAAAGTTAACGGGCTTCAAATCAAAACTCGATGATACAGTCGGCATGATCGGGTAATCCTCTTGGCACGGAACATGATGAAACCCTAATGTGTACCACATTACAATGTCCTTGTTTTCTATAGCTCGGTCCCTGAAAAGATTCCAAGGGAGTTTTATACATTTATTGAACAAAATCAAACCGGAACTTCAATCAATTGTGGTAATAGAATTAACCAATGGTTTAGACTTTTAGGTCAATAACCGGTCATATTATTGGTTCATTGGGCGCATCGGTTTCAAGAACCAGATGACGTCACAAATAATTAAAAAAAAGTATATGTAACTTTTTAAAAATAAAACTAAATATAAAACTATTTTATCTTTTGATGTGAATTTGCAATGTTAACGAAACACAAAACTTGAAATAATAAAGAATATGGAGTTGAAGTAGTAAATTAATTAGTAAATATATTTTTGAAAGATAATTTTTTTTGAAATCCGGTCCAATCATACAGTCCAGTTTAACGGTCCAACCGATTCAAATAAACTAAACTAGACCGGTTATCAGTGGAATTAACCAATCTGGTCGACCGACGGGTCCAATTCGATTATGAAGTTAGTAGAATTTAGTGCTTTATATTACAAAGAAGGAAATGTGGAAAAACTTACCTTTCGGACCACACGGCAAGAGTGTCATCGCCATGACTCTGATAAGTAAATAACCCGCCGGCCCACTCCTCACTTTTGTTATATGGGGTGACCCAAATTTGATTATTTGTAAAGGCACCTCGTTTCTGAGGCGGATCATCAAGATCCAGTAAGCTAGCAGCGGTCCCACCAGGGACCAACTTGTACCCGGTTGGGTTCCCCACACGTGTTTTTTTAGATGGGTTAACAATATGGTACTCAGACGGGTCATAAAGTTTTAGTTTTACTTGTGCGTCTTTTTCAGTCTTAGCAACATTTCTAACGGCTTTCAAGTAACTTAGCCTAGGAGACTCCTCAGGCGAGGTTGTTTCCCGCTTAAGGTTAACTTTGACAAAAGAGTTGTCGGGCCCGTCTACATCCATGTCGAGGTAGAAGGTGATGTAGTGGTCGTGGATGACTCCGACGACATTTTCCGATAAGAGTGTGCCGTAAAGATTTTCCGGTTGGTTTACTTGGTTCATGTTGTCATAAGAAGTGCCTTTCACCATCAAGATTCCACTCAAGCCAACCTTAAAATGTCAATTTTGAAACTTCAAATCAAGATTACGTCAATAAAAGATATTTTATGATAAATCAGTGACATAATAGACCGATCACTAGAAAATCAACTTGTAGCTATTTTATTTTGCTAAAATTCCATAAAAGACAAACCATTAAATTATTTTATTTTAGAAAAGATCTGAAACATGTTTTAGAAAAGATAAAATTGGTATCCAATAAGGTACAAAATGACCTCTCAATATTGAAATTGAATTGATGTTTTCGTATTTGTTGTAGATTAAATTATTTTATCACTCTAAATTAAGTCCGAATATTTTGAAATTTTAACATAAAAAATATAATCACGTTATCATAAAATCTAATAGATAGTTGTGTTAAATTTCAAAATTCTTTCAATTTGCAAAAAATAAAATAAAACATAACAGTCGATATTAGCTATATTAAAACGGTGTACCTATTGACACACCCAATTGGCTATTTGCACACCAAAAAGACATTTTTGTCCTAAATGCACACTCTGCAGTGTCGAGCTGTGGCCAAAGAGCGGCGGTTTGGTCCGGTCAACCAGACAAAAGACTGACGGGTCTGTTGACCGGACCAAAACGCCGAGCTTTGGCCGCGTTTTGGTCCTGTCAACCAGACAAAAGACTGACCGAGTGTCAGTCTTTTGTCTGGTTAACGCGGCTAAAGCTCTGCGTTTTGGCCCGGTCAACAGACCCGTCAGACACCCGTCAGTCTTTGTCTGGTTGACCGAAACAAAACATCACGGTTTGGCCACACCTCGATACTGCAGGGTGTGCATATAAGACAAAAAACCCATTTTTGGGTTGGCTATCTACACACCAAGTGTGTAGATAGTTTGTGCCTATTAAAAACTTAGTTTTTTTTTTAAATACTTATATTACATATAAATAAATAATAATGTTAATCATGAACGAAAACGATGTTTTAATAGAAAAGCCTAAATTGATAGAAACATTGTCTTAAAATAATCGACATTTAAAAAAATAAATTTGATGGAGAACAAAATAGAAAAAACCCCATAAAAGAATTTAATCCATACACGACTGCACAAACGTAGATAATGGATCTTCTTAGAATAAAAAAAGAAAAAAGAAAAAAGGACAAAAGTAGAATATTTTTATTTTCTGTCAAGGTAAAAACTATTATTATAATCAATATAATATTAGATGGTTGATGAATAAAGTATGAACTCTCAAGTAAATCTCTTACTTAACAAAAAATAAGTTATCACTTGCGTTACGTGATACACAGAAGAGGTTCATTGAGAAATTATAAAAGGGTAGGAAATCAAGAAATTATTAGTTTTATATGTAAAAACTAACAAAAAAAAGTAATCTTACATAGAAAAAAACCGAGAAATTATTAGTTTTATATGTAAAAACTAATAAAGAAAGTATTTTTACACAGAAAAAAAAGAACATCTTTATATTTTCAGAACTTTTACATATAAACACATATATAAGCCGTTCAAATAAAAAAAAAAATGCTTTTTTTTAGTTTCTTTTCTAACTGATTTTTAAACCTATTTTCTTAATTTTTTTTATCAAACAGCTTTTACATGTATTTTATGTAAAAACTTCGAAAAAGATTAAGCAAAATGAATTATTTACATGGAAAAATGATTTTTGTGAGTTGTTTTCCATGTCTAACCTTAACTCGGATCAATCCGTCCATTTGAAACTCCCAATCGACTATATAATCATAATTAGCGACGGAAGCTGCCATCCTTACAACTAGCGTCACCTTTGGTCTCACTTCTCTTATCTGCAAATTTCCATCACAATTATTATATTTTGTCACTATTTATTTAGAATATTCAAAAATCAACCACCCCAAATTCAAGATAGCGACATCTCCGATAACCATCACCAGAATATTATTCAAGATTCCACTAACATTCAAGTATCATTATTAATGCTTTTCACATAAGTTAATATCTCACAAGATGTTTTTTTTAAAGTGCAAGGAACGATGTGTCAACTATCGTGACGCCGGACGTTGTGGTCTAGGTCGACTACTCGACCGTCGCCAGCCCCTTGTCTCTCTACCAGATGCGCGGAAACCCGACCTCCATCCGCCCGAAAGCACGACAGTGGAATAATCGGTAAAACCTCGCCTCCCATCCAAGACGAACCGGCCCCACCCGTATTCGCGCTTCACCTGGATGCCGTAGAAATAGTGGGGAGAGTGAGAGTCGAACCTGGGTCATAAGGAACACCAAGTCTTTCTCCCCAACCACTCCACCACTACCTCATTGGCGACGCTACCAGATGTTAACGAGCCAAGTTATTCACGAGCTAATCGTAATTGCCTTTGGTAAAAGCTTAAATTGAGGTTAGTTTAAACAAGCTCAAGTTTGAGCCTAAAAATAAGCCCCTTTAATAAACAAGTCAAACCCAAGCTTCACTTATCAATCCTGTTATCTCGAGTAGGCTAATGAGTCACGAGCTTAAATGAGCATTAAATTTAAATAATTTTTATTTTTTATATTTAACACAAATTCGTATAATAACTATATTATATGTAAAATTAAGATAGAAGTAATAAATAATATATATATAGTATTATATATAAAAATACAATTATAACTATATATAAAAATAATTATACATATATGAATTTTAAGAAAACATTTAATAAATTATAAATGACTCGAGTCAAGTTTGAAAAACTACTCACGAGCTGAGCTTAAGCTTTAGAATTAAAGCTCAAAACGAACCTATATAAATTAAACGAGCCACTCAAGCTCAGCTCATTTACGCCCTTGTTTGAGACATGTATCTTACCTCCATTCCGGTTATCGGACTCTCCGAGTGTCGCCACCCTATATCTCCTGCGTAACTCTCATAAACACAAACCATATTCTCTCGAACGTACGGTATCCCATCACCCGCGGCAAACACCCCATCCATATAATACGCGTTACGTGGGCAATCATTAAGCGGGTCGAGCGGCATCGACTGAAGCCCGAACCCATATTCGCCCGCATCCATATAAGTCTTAAAATACCAAGCGTCGGTCGGATCCATATACGGAACAAATAGCTCCGAAGTGAACCCTTTATACATCACATTCCTTATCTCTCCCGTACCCGGGTCCTTAACCCGGGCCCGAGAAATCACCACACCGGCCCTCGGGTCGGGTTTAAGGTGAAATTCCCAATTTGCCCATTTCACTAGATGCTCATTTTCTATAACAAAACTTGGACCTTTTGGTTGCTCTATGGATATTGGGTTAACTAAATTATTTTTAGTGTTTTGTGCGGAGTAACGATAGTCTGTACCGGCGGCCTTTGGTATCGGGATGTTCCTCCCCTTATCACTAATCTCAACCACTTGTTTTGTATCCATATCAAGAACAACTGTCAGCCCTTCGATCGGTCGCATGTAAAAATTTGCTGTACCGTCCATTGAATAACATTGTACCTTAATCAACCGTCGATTCTCCTCTTTTTTTCCGAACCACCCTAGTGAAATAGGGAGACAAGCTAGATCCTTTAGATCAATGCCACGTGCCATGATCGTACGGTTAAACTCCGCGTTCCCAAGCGGGGCCCATGTTGAGGACGTCATATCCTCAATAGTCATGGTGGGGTAACCAGAGTGGTCCCCGACGTCCATTGGAGTGATAACTCCAGTGGATATGTCAACGGTGAGAACATGAGTCTCACCGTTGACACGTGCGATGACTGACGCCTTTCTGGGCGGTAGTGAATCGCCGTGGCTCCACTCCAGCACGACGGCCTTGTCTGGCTCGTCGAGGACGATGGAGTGGAACGCGTAGGAGTTGGAGTTTGAAAACAGCGCGTGGGAGAGGAGGATGGAGCGGACTTTGTTGAGTTCGGTTAGGGTGAGGGGGTCGAGCGGGTGGTGGGGTACGTCGGTTGTGTGGAGACGGGTGGTGGGTTTGGGTGGTTGTTTGATGGTGCACCGCCGTGAGTTGGTGGCGCAGTCGAGTAACGCGCCGTTGTCGGAGAGTGGGAGAGGGTATGGGATGTTGGTGAGAGTGAGGAGGAGGAGAAGGGCGATGATGAAAGTGAAGAAGAGAAATCGAATCAAGTTTTTTGAGTCCATTTGGACAACTCACTAAGTGTGTTGGATGTTGCATACAACACTACATATATTACATTACAAGAACAGTGTAGAAGACAAAACAGATACTTACAAAAGTATATACCAACAAATGAGTTGACACATATTTTGTTACCAAGTATACAATTAAAATGGTACATTGGTACGTGTATAAAATTGCCCAATTGCAAAGACACGTCTTATTTATACCTATTATAAAAGTACATCTAATGTACAATATTACTCCCAAGTTGCATAGATATGATGTATCAACAAATTGTCTTGGTTGTTATTATAAACTAGTTTTTTTTTAACGTCGCGCATTGCGGCGAAACCGAACAAATGATAATGTAAAACAAACGTATTTGAAAATAAATCATGTTGTTTAGAAAGTCAAACCGTTAGAACGATTTAGTTTATCATCGTACCGTTTTATGATACCAAATAAATACTTTGCTTTTAACATAACTTATAACAGAATGTCAGGGAAAAAATTAAGCACAACTACGTACTTAAGTTTTTAGAAAAAAAGTTGTAAACGTAAATTATTAAAGAAGTATCAAATTAATCGATAAATTAATATATGTTCTATAAAAGAAAAAATAATTATTAAAAAATGGTAAAGGAAGTATATGTTTTTAAAAAAGAAAAAAAATTAAAAATATGTTATCAAAAGTAAATATAATAATAAACTATTATAATATATTAAATAAAAAAATAATAAAAAATATATATTATTATAAAAATAAAGTTACTATACATCATCTTTCGTAAACAATATATATATAATTGGTGCGTATAAATTATAACTTTTTGATTAGCAAACGCACCTACACTCACCTTAAAATACATCAAGTTTGCCATCACAATATACGAGTTACCAAAGTTTTCATTTAAATGAGTTATAGTTGTAACGCTCCGCGTTTTCATAACTTCCCATATTTAAAAACCATTGTTCATATTTCTATTTTTGTAAAACTTTGTATCCTCGTATTCGTCGTTTCGTTATAATCGTCGAAAAATCTTTATCTTTAATTTAAGTCGTTATAAAAATGGTTATTTATTCATGGTTTAATTAATTAAATAAATTAATTTTACTATTTAAAAGTTTATTTTTATAATAATCTTGTTAGTTTCGTTAAATTTTAAAGGTTAGTAAACTAACCTAGTTAGTTTAAACTATAAAAGTTAGTTCCTTTTTTTAAAAATAACATTAGTTTTAATTAAAGTCTAGGGGTATTAAAGTAAATAATTGAAACTTTAACTACATGGACTGTTTGTGTAATTTCAGGAAAGTTTAATGTTTTTAAAACAAAAAGAATTAAATCATAAAAAAATGCAGACCACGGGACTCGAACCCGGGTCATCACCCCCACAAAACAAGCTCCAAACCGCCCGGCTGCGGCCTTGATATCGAACAAAACCCGGCTCAAATTTTATTTAAATACTCGTTACATTAAAGCCTGGCGGCCCGCGATCAGGCCCAGACTTGTCTTCGCGGCCCGCCACCATGGCTCAAATCGCTGAACATGACTAGACGCAAGTTTAAGCGGGATTTTTGTGTTTTTGTTGATTTTAAACATGTTTTTAACATTAATTATCCAACCACCAACTAACCTAAACCTTCCCTATAAATACCAAGTGTTCTCCAAGCCATTTACACTTTTCTAATCATTCTAATCACTCTCAAAACTCCCTCTAATCAGCTGCAAATATCAAGTTCGAGCAGAATCATACGAAGTTACAAAAGTATGCATAACTTTCTCATTTCTTAACGGTTTTCATCCATTCTTCTTCCCACTTGCTTGGAACAACCTTGGGAACATTTCCAGAGGTTTTCCATAGAAAACCAAGCTCTGGAATGTCTCCAAAAAGGCTCCAAAGTGGACTGTTCGTTTTTGTTTTCATCTAAACTTTGTTAAACTTAGTAAACTTGAGTGTAACTCATCTCAAACCCACGTCCTTATGCGCATAACCACAAATATGGTTAGTTGGGCTTAAAAACGAGACTGAGACATGTTAAATCAAAGGTAAAACCTCACAAACATTCTGTTTTAGCTAGGGTTTTACCCACAAGAAGTGTTTAAGCTTGAAGCTTAGTGTATGTGTAATTGTTAGACTAGCTTGGGCTATCTTTCATAAAAATCCACTCACTTCTTGATGTTTTTCCATAGATTAGATGTTTATATTTCAGTATACTTGTAAGTTCATGACCCTCCTTGTATGTTCATAACATCAAGTGTAGTGGTGAACACTTAGAGGTGCATAAATGGAAGACTTGTTCTTCCTACCTCCTACATGATTTTTATGATACTTAGAGGTACCTAAATGAAGACTTTAATCTTCTACCTCATACTTGACCTATATGACTATATGAACATTATATAATACTATTATATTATCCAAATAATCGAACCTTTGATGATGAATTAGTGTTCATATGTCAAGGTACTAGGTTATATCATCTTAGACTTTAATAACTTGTCACGATTCTAATGGAACCTTGTTCCATGAAAACATTTAAACTCCTTAGAGTTTTCTAGTGTCAAGAACAAGTATCACATGTGCTAGATGACTATTTTCATATGCTTACTTTCATGTCCTTAATCTTCGAATCCCTAAGCCATATGTAAACACCTCTTAAACTCCAAATCGAACGCATTCAACTTTCTAGTCTCAACAACCTCGTCACGTTGGATAAATCGGAAAGCATATGCAATTTTGTGAGTATACTCGAACCCCCTCTTTACGTTTACCACTTTTGGGGTGTAACATGTTCACTTATAAAACTTTACACATGAACTTTATTCTTATATGCACAAACATTCCTATAACATGCTTGTATACGTGATTACTTGATACATTGAACGTGGGTTAATTGCATCTTGTGTTAGACTTATCATTAGCTTCGATCGAGCCTATCCTTGACATATATAGCGCTATAGGATTAACGCACCGCCTGTAAACTTTGGGTTATGTCATGAGCTTATTGCGTTTCATCATTGGGTTGATTAGTCGAACACATGCCGATTTTTATGTTTATCTTGTTATCAATAGCTTGTCATGTAGAATGATTTTAAAACTTATCTTTCGTATGCTACATATATCAAAACTTGTATACTCGCCTTTGCTTTTGCATTGAAATTTATTTTAAACATGTTATGAGGATGACGACGCTTTGAATTGAAGTAGGGATGATGCTTAGACACACACTTAGACGTCTTAAACTTTATTCTGTTTGTACTCGATTGTTGTATTCTTGTACATCAAGTTGTTGTATTTGATTTTAACCTTTATAATTGACTTTTAAAAATGAAATGAAATCTACTATTTAATTATTGTCACAAATAGTGTTATGAAGTCTCTTGCAATCTCGTTTTCGTCTCATCCCGATGTTTCCATCATCGGTTGGGGTGTGACAATAGTGGAATGTAGGGGTGTGCATTGGTTGGTTTGGGTCAGTTTTGACTTAAAACCATAACCATAAGGCTGGAGGGTGTGGTATAAAGTCCCTAGGGGCTTTATCATGCCACGCCAGATCCACCTAGGAGCCACGTCATATTAGGGAGATTTAAAGTGTAACAATTCTCATCAAAAAGTACTAATTATTACTTTAAATGACCAATAGGAAACCCTAATTGAGAAACCCAAATGATTCTGCACAAACCCTAAGATTTTCAGAAAAATCAGAATCAGGATTAGGGCCCCTAAAACTCAAGGGGGGTATTTTCTATTGATGATTATCCATATAACTCGTTGTCAGAATAGAATTTTAAAATTTCGTCGACTCAGCCAAGCTAGTTGGACACGTGGCAACCCTATGCATAAAAATAATGTCTACGTGGGCCGCGTAAGGATAAGCTTAATGTTACGCGGGCCGCGACAATGTCAAAATTCACCTATAAATACAGGAGCTTGGGACTTGATTTCAGGCTTCAGAACGACGAAGAAATTCCAATTCTACACGGAGTTATGCTCTGTTTATCACAATTAACACACACGATTCACTAATCGACGCCGCAATCAGGGTATTAGCTCAATCGCTGCTACGATTCATTGTCCGATCGATCAATATATCCAACGATTGTTTAAGTGCTGCTCAAATTGGGTTTATACTTTGTTATTCATCGTGATTTCGACTTGAATGTTTGAGTGCTGTTCGAAATCGGACTATACTCTGTCATTCGTTGTGAATCCGCTGAATTGTTAAGTATCGCACTTATAAATTGTTGTGAGGATTTGATCTCGTGAGTTATCGTAAATGCTGTATTGATTACTAATTCAGAATTGTGTGCCTGTTATTAAATTTGGGTTAAAAGGCTAATCAGTAGGCTAAACTCTGCTCAAATTAAATCTGCAATGTGAGTCATTCTCTTTTTATCAACTATTTTACAATACCTCAAAATTATTTTCAAGGTTATAATTACAGGGACTAAGTCGTGGATATCTTGAATTACTGGTTAATGGGGTATTGTGCACATTACTAATTTTCTCCCAGTTAGGTTCATTGACCTACTCGGGATAATCACTGTTAGGTTCATTGACCTACAGGGATAATCATCACTATTTAGGTTCATTGATCTAATAGTGGTATGACCATCGTCACCATTGTGACATGTCACCATTGTGACAGGATGCCAGATAAAAATAAGATAGAAGCCATTGTAATCGCTCTTATGCTGTAATTGATAACTATGCATCATTATGCAAAATAGAATGATTCACTCAGTATTTCCCGCTGACAAAACCTTTTTCAAACATGTTTCAGGTGACCTGTTATGAATCAGGAAAAGTGCCATATAACACTACAAGCTCAAGGAAGTCTCAGTATAAAATAAAGAAACATGTTTTGTAAAATAAAAGATTTCTTCGTGAAATCTCAAATTTGTAAATTACCGGGTTTTATCCCAAATTGTGAAATAAAATAATCGGGAAATATTTCAGTCTTAAAAAGATCCTGATGATAAACTTCCGCTGTTAATTAAATACCACGGGATTTCTGTCCCGCGGCTCCTGCAACGGGTCAAACCGGGTAGGGGGCCGTGACAGAAATAAGGTGGTATCAGAGCCACTTATCGAGCCACTGATTTAAGCCAATTAAGTATTTAGAAATACTTAATAATTTTTATTAATTGATATTTTATGATTATGTGTTTTATTATCTGACTAATTGTGTACAGTATGAGCAGATTTTTATATGCTAACCACTGTAGCAGTAAGTATAAATTTTTAAAATAATATGACCTAAGTTTTAGCATCTTTATTATCTACAGTCTATAAACCGTATTCAGTAAATAAAATTATAAATAAAACCTAGTGTGTTTTAATTTTTAGTTGTTTTGGTAGTTACCTGGTATGAAATAATATTTAAAAGTTTTTCTATAAAATTTTGTCATAATTTTTAACTTAGTAATTGTGTGTATCTTGCATAAACAGCATGAGTGATCTGTCGGAAGCCCTTCAGAATTTAAATCTCTATCCAGTAAGAATAGAAGTTTCCAGAGATTTCAATAGGTATATACCAGACATAGAAGAACCTATAGAATTCGACGCTTCACCTCTTGAGAAACCCAAGCTTCAGAAAATGGAAATTGGGGAAAGCTCTAGGAAAAGTGAGGGGTTACCATCTCAGGAAGAGCTAGATTTTATAATGGCAAGCTATAATACTATTAAGCCTGTTAATGAAAATGTTTTTATTCACTCTCTTGAAACACAACTACCAATGAACTTAGAACCAGCTATTCCAAACCCTTCAATCCACTCGCAAATAGACGAATGGTTGAATAATGAAATACTGTTACAAAACCATCCCTATAAGCTTTTTCCTCAAATTAATCCAGAACCTTTACCAAATTTCCCAGTGAGTAACGAGAATATGATTGAACAACGCCACTTTGGTGAAGAACTAATGGATGCAGGGAATAGGATCCAAGAAATTTTAGGACAGATCTCTTGGAAATACGATGAGAAGGAACGTCGTTACTAGAATATCACCTGACAAAAGATAGGGGTTTTATGAAACTGTGGTTGTGTAATAGTAATAGTAAAATCAGTATGTGTAAAATAAATAATAAAACGGTTGTATATAGAAGCATGATATAATCTATAAAACAAATGAAATTTTAGAAAGTTACAATTTTGTTTGTATATTCGTCTACGTGATTATGTGCAATTAAATTGTGACATTGGATTATTTCTTTTATACTAATTATTTATCTATAAATTAGATATCAGATGGAAAACGCTAATAATGAACCAGTTAATGAGGTTAATCAATCTGAGCAACAACCGGGGGACCAATATGTGACTAGGCAAGATATAGAAAATATCGTTGCTCAAGGGATAGCCAATGCTATTCCAGGAATAGTTGCCCAAGGGATAGCCAATGCTATTCCAGCAATCATTGCTGCTGTTAAAAATCCAATTGAACCTCAACAAATCATTCCTAGTAAACATATTTCTGAAGATAACTTCAGTAATAGCGTAAATGGAGGCGGTAATCATGTTAATCATGATAATGAACCACGGCAAGCTCCGCTCCCTAAGAAAAGAAAAACTGCAACGCCTGGTTGCACTTACAAAGAATTTCTTGCTTGTAAACCCACAGAGTTTTCAGGCAATGAAGGAGCGACTGCGGCACTGCGTTGGTTAGAAAAAAACCGAGGCAGTAATTGCCATAAGTAAATGTGCTCAGGATGATCAGGTCATGTATGCGTCAAACCTTTTCAAAGAAGGAGCACTAGAATGGTGGAACACGGTGTTACAGGCAAAAGGAAGAAGGATGGCGTATGCTATGAATTGGGAAGAATTTAAGAGTCTTGTAGAAAGAAAATTTTGTCCCGAGTATGAAAAGGAACAAATGACAAATAAGTTTCTAACCCACCGGATGGTGGATGTAGATTGTCGAGGGTATACTACGACATTCTTCGAATATGCTAGAGTGGTACCAACGCTGGCTTCGCCAGAACCGGTACTCATTTCTCGTTATATTTGGGGTTTGATTTCCGTAATCCGTAATATCGTCAAGGCTGCGAAACCTCGCACGATTGATGATGCGGTGGAATTAGCCAATACTCTGACTGACGAGCTAGTACGGACAAGAGAAGAAAATAGAAGGAAGGAAGTAGCCCAAAAGATTACCCAAGAATTCCGTTCAGGTAACCATAACAATTTCAAGAAAGGAGGGAATGGGCAATCTTCTACTAGTCCATTTTGCAATTTTTGCAAAAGGAAGCATTTTGGAAGATGCAAAGGATATTGCAATTTTTGCAAAATTCCGGGGCATCAAGAAGAAGACTGCAGGAGGAAGAAATTTTCAGTCTGCTACAACTGTGGAGAAGCTGGACATCTTAGGCCAGATTGTCCAAAACTGAACAAACCATCTGACAATAAAGCTAAACCTGCAGAAGGAGCAAAAAGGAATGTAAGAGCATTCCAGCTGACTACTCAAGAAGCCGAAATGATTCCAGATAAGATAGCCGGTACGTTCTTAGTTCACAACGTTTACACAAAAGTATTATTTGACTCTGGTGCAAACCAAAGTTTTATAAATACTTTATTCTGCCAAATTCTTAAATTACTTTTAACCAGCATTAAACAAATGTCTACAGTAGAAACGGCAGATGGAAATTCAGTTAAAATAGATAAAGTTTTGCAAGAAGAAAATATAGAACTTTTAGGACATAAATTCTCTGCAAAACTATTGCCAATTAAATTAGTTGAATTCGATGTTATATTAGGAATGGATTGGTTAGTAGCCAACCATGCTCGAATCCTTTGTGATCAGAATTCCATAGAAATTCAATCACCCACCGGAGAAGTAATAATGATTACAGGAGATAAGCTATGTAAACCCATAAAGTTCATATCTAAGGAAAGTTGCTAATTATAAACGAAAGCAAGGAATAGTATATATGATTTCAGTAATCATTAATACTAAAGATAAAGAACTTAAGGAATTTCTGTAGTTTTAGAATACCCAGATGTATTCCCAGAAGAGTTACAAGGTTACCATCAGATAGGAAGGTAGAATTTAGGATTCATCTAATTCCAGGAACTACACCAATAGCCAAGGCACCTTATCGGTCAACTCCTACCGAAATATTAGAACTGAAAAAGCAATTAGATGAATTGCTAAGTAAAGGATTTATACAACCTAGTTTATCCCCGTGGGGGGGGCACCAGTGTTGTTTGTTAAGAAAAAGGATGGTTTGAAGAGAAAGTGTATTGATTATAGGGAATTGAATAAGGTTACAATTAAGAATCAATACCCATTACCTAGAATTGATGATCTATTCAATCAAATTCCAGGAAGATAGATAGTTTTCTAAGATCGATTTATGTTCCGAATATTATCAATTTAAGATACAAAAGGAAGACATAAGTATGGTCATTATGAGTTTACAGTCATGCCCTTCGGATTAACAAATGCACCTGCAGCATTCATGGACATGATGAATAGGATCTGTAAACCGTATTTGGATAAATTTGTAATTATCTTTATAGATGACATACTTATTTATTCAAAAAGTCAGGACGAACATTGTCAGCATTTGCATTTACTCTTAACTTTGTTAAGAAAAGAAAAGCTTTACGCCAAATTCTCGAAGTATGAATTTTGGTTGCAATAAGTGCAATTCTAGGTCTTATGGTGAATCATGATTCATGTAAATCCTGATAAGATATTACCAAATGGAAGGTTTCGAAATCCGCAATGGAAATTAGAAGTTTTGTAAGTTTAGTCGGATATTATAAATGGTTTATTAAGAAATTTTCCAAGATAGTTATTCCATTAACTAAGCTAATCTGTAAAACAGTTAAGTTAAATAGGGATATAAACAAGAAGAAGCCTTTAGGATCTTAAAGCATAAATTAACAAAATCCTAGCCTTACCAGAAGGAACAGAAGATTTTAAAGTATACGGTGATGCTTCAAAGTTAGGATTTGGATATGTGTTAATGCAACACAAAAAGGTAATTGTGTATGCATCAAGGAAATTGAAAAAGCACGAAGAAAACTATACCACTCATGAGTTAGAATTAGGAACTATAATTTTGCCTTAAGATTTGGAAACATTATCTGTATGGAAATAAGTTTACTATCTATACGGATCATAAGAAATTAAGATATATACTTGGGCAAAAAGAATTAAACATGAGACAAAGGAGATGGATGAAAATCCTAAGTGATTACAACTGTAATATTTAGTATCACGAAGAAAAGGTTAAAAACGAATAGAGATTGCCAGAAGATTTATACAGATAATAGACGAAAGCTGTTGGAGTTCGAGTTGGAGACAAAATATTATTGAAAGTATCTCCTTGGAAAAGAGTTGTTAGATTCAATAAGAAAGAAAAGCTAAGTCCAAGGTACGTAGGACCATTTCCAGTGATCTAACATGTAGGACCAGTTGTTTATCGTTTACAATTACCAGAAGAATTATCTGGAGTACATGATGTATTTCATGTATCCAATATCAAGAAATGCTTATCAGATGAATCACTGGTAGTACCTCTTCGAGATATAAAGGTAAACGAAAAGCTAAAATTTGTTGAGAAACCTCTTCAAATTGAGGATCGAAAGATCAAATTTCTTAAACATAAACGATTCGTTTTAGTCAAAATTAGATAGAATTCAAAGTAAGGAGCTGAATACACTTGGGAGCTGGAATCAGAAATAAAGTAAAAATATCCTCAATTATTCAGTTAAATCTCGAGGACGAGATTTTTTATTAAGATAGGGAGAATGTAACAACTCTCATCAAAAAGTACTAATTATTACTTTAAATGACCAATAGGAAACCCTAATTGAGAAACCCAAATGATTCTGCACAAACCCTAAGATTTTCAGAAAAATCAGAATCAGCATTAGGGCCCCTAAAACTCAAGGGGGGTATTTTCTATTGATGATTATCCATATAACTCGTTGTCAGAATAGAATTTTAAAATTTCGTCGACTCAGCCAAGCTAGTTGGACACGTGGCAACCCTATGCATAAAAATAATGTCTACGCGGGCCGCGTAAGGATAAGCTTAATGTTACGCGGGCCGCGACAATGTCAAAATTCACCTATAAATACAGGAGCTTGGGACTTGATTTCAGTCTTCAGAACGACGAAGAAATTCCAATTCTACACGGAGTTATGCTCTGTTTATCACAATTAACACACACGATTCACTAATCGACGCCGCAATCAGGGTATTAGCTCAATCGCTGCTACGATTCATTGTCCGATCGATCAATATATCCAACGATTGTTTAAGTGCTGCTCAAATTGGGTTTATACTTTGTTATTCATCGTGATTTCGACTTGAATGTTTGAGTGATGTTCGAAATCGGACTATACTCTGTCATTCGTTGTGAATCCGCTGAATTGTTAAGTATCGCACTTATAAATTGTTGTGAGGATTTGATCTCGTGAGTTATCGTAAAGGCTGTATTGATTACTACTTCAGAATTGTGTGCCTGTTATTAAATTTAGGTTAAAAGGCTAATCAGTAGGCTAAACTCTGCTCAAATTAAATCTGCAATGTGAGTCATTCTCTTTTTATCAACTATTTTACAATACCTCAAAATTATTTTCAAGGTTATAATTACAGGGACTAAGTCGTGGATATCTTGAATTACTGGTTAATGGGGTATTGTGCACATTACTAATTTTCTCCCAGTTAGGTTCATTGACCTACTCAGGATAATCACTGTTAGGTTCATTGACCTACAGGGATAATCATCACTATTTAGGTTCATTGATCTAATAGTGGTATGACCATCGTCACCATTGTGACATGTCACCATTGTGACAGGATGCCAGATAAAAATAAGATAGAAGCCATTGTAATCGCTCTTATGCTGTAATTGATAACTATGCATCATTATGCAAAATAGAATGATTCACTCAGTATTTCCCGCTGACAAAACCTTTTTCAAACATGTTTCAGGGGACCTGTTATGAATCAGGAAAAGTGCCATATAGCACTACAAGCTCAAGGAAGTGGCTCAGTATAAAATAAAGAAACATGTTTTGTAAAATAAAAGATTTCTTCGTGAAATCTCAAATTTGTAAATTACCGGGTTTTATCCCAAATTGTGAAATAAAATAATCGGGAAATATTTCAGTCTTAAAAAGATCCTGATGATAAACTTCCGCTGTTAATTAAATACCACAGGATTTCTGTCCCGCGGCTCCTGAAACGGGTCAAACCGGGTCGGGGGCCGTGACATAAAGCCCCTCCCTTTAACTTGCATGGTGTAGTATAAAGCCCCTATTAAAAAAACAAAAAAAAAATATTGGTTGAAAAGAGGTGGGCCCTACCTGCACACCCCTTTTTGCTCGTTAACGTGCTGGCGGAAGGGCCATGGCGCCCCTTTCACTCCGGCGATGTGGTCGATGGCGCCCCGGGGGCGCTTATGTGGCAGGGTGGCGTTAAGCCACACCCCCTGGTCTAACCGCGATGTCGGTTAATGGATAATCATAACTATAACCGATCAGTTATGACGGTTATGGTTAATCGGTTTTGATGGTTATAGCGGGTCGGTTGTGGGTGGTTAACTGATGCGGGTTGGTGTGTATATGGAATTAAGTATATTTTAACCCCTTTTCACACGTTAGTCAAGTTTTAAATTTATAAAACACGATATTTTACTAACACCAAACACACATATGGGCAAGTGCACCCATCGTGAGCGTAGTATAGTGTTGGCAAGATACCGAGGTCGTCAAAGGACACAAGAGTTTTTAGTATCGGTTTATCCTCAACGTCTAATCAAATCAAATGTTTAGAAAAATGTTTTAAACTAGAAAAATAAAAACTAACTAAAATGCTGAAAAATAAAATAAAAATAAAAACAGATAGACAAGATGAATCACTTGGCTCCGACTCGTGTTGAGTGTAACCTTTGATTATTTCCGCACTTTTGCATTTTTTAAGAGATTATCTTAGTTATTGTAGTAGGCCCCTCTTTTGAAGGTGACGTTACCCTCAACCCAGTAGTTTGAGTCAGCAAGGATACAATCCTAAAGGGAAAGATAATTAATTAAGTTATTAATGCGTATTGTGGTAGGCCCCTCTTTTGAAGGTGACGTTACCCTCGGCTAAGTAGTCTGAGTCAGCAGGGATACAGTCCTAAGTAGCCGGGTTAATGTATTAATAGTAGCTTACATATGAGGGGATCAAAGAGTTTGGACCCCCACCATCCAATACCGGTGGGTATTGAAGGAGGTCCTACTAAATTTGACCCAGGTCCTTTGCAGGATCTATACACTGAACAATGGCAAGACTCTTACCAAACCGTTCCCTTAACCCCCGACCAGGTAGCCAACATACCTCCATATAGACCGTGGAGATATGAATGGTGAAAATCTTTTATTTTATATAGACTGTAAAATAATGCCAAGACACCACGGACAAACGATAAGGAAGAATCACCTTCAACATAAGAAACTAGTTATTAAAGTCATTAATACATAACCAAGTAAAAAGTGCGAAAAGATTAAAAATAAAAAGTATTACACTAGACACTTGTCTTCACCAAGTGATGTAAGAGACTTAGGCAAACATGGCCTTTGATTGTCAAGAACTCTTACGATCAATCTTGGATCCTGAGACGACTCACACACTCTATGATGGACAATGGATGATGGTGGTGGATGATGGTGTTGTGATGGTGGTGGGTGGTGGGTGAAGTGTGAGAGAGGTGGTGTGCCAAGGGATGGTTTGCAAATGAGCCAAGCACCCCTATTTATAGCCTGAACAGCAGCTCGGGCACGGCCCCGTGTCCATCCTCCTTCTCTGTCTTCATTAATTGCTCTTGTCTGCATTAGTTGACCACGGCCCCGTGTCCGCTGGGCATGACCCCGTGTGCAGAAGCGTATCTGTACTATCAAGATTTGCCTGGATTCTGCGAATCTTATAGTTGACCACGGCCCCGTGTCCGCTGAGCACGGCCCCGTGGTGGGCAATAGAAGCTTCTACAGCTTTGTCTTTTATGCTGACACTTGGGCACGCCCCCGTGTTCACTGAGCACGGGGCGTGTTCAGCCTTCTGTTCTCTTGTTTTGCTTGGGAAGCTGTTTTCGGGGAGGTCGGGCATGCCACGTTTGTTCCTTTTCTTGTATTTATGTTAGATTTAGCTGCCTTTTTGCTTCTTTTGTTAATTTGAGCTCATTTAATCCTGAAAATACAAAAGGAAGACAAAAGCACACTTTTTCCAACATTAGTACTAAAAAAAGGGTTAGTTTTATGCCACAATTGATGTAATTTATATGTTGCATTTTGTGCACATCATTAACCGTGTATTTAGCCTAGCTAAAAATAGCTTAATTTTTTAACATGCAATAAATTGTTATTACATATTTGTATATATTATTATATTACATAGTATTAAAAATAAATATAATCTATAATATTAATACCAATTATTATCAAATATTCAAATAAAGTGATATGATATATTCCATAAATTCAAAATAAACATTCAAACAAAACCACAAAACGATATGAAAAACCCATAAATACTAAAAATCTTCAACCAAAAACATCAAATATTAAAAATAAGGAAAATGTCATATGTAGGATCGTTTGCACGACCAAACGAGTCGTTCAGAAGAGATCTAGATCAATACGAGAGGCGGAAACAAACGTATCGACTTTGAATCAGCTTGATATACACATTAACTGTCTTGTTTATTGATATAACAACGTTTTACAGGCTGGAGACACTTCGGCAGCACCTCGGCACTGGAATCAGAAAGTTACAAATGAAAGACTCAAGGCAACTATTTATAGGCATTCCATTTCGCACGAGTTGGTCTCAAACGAAATGGCCAGAGCCATTTCGTAAGAAATGGACATGTTCCATTTCGTGCGAATTGGATACATCCTACATGTTTCTCAAATTTCTCGTATATCGAGCCCTGATCTATATAATCTATTACAAGACTCGATACAAGACGAAGTCGACAGACATATGCACCAACAGACTCCCCCTTGGATGTTGACGAAGTCTTCAGTGTCGAGTCTTCAGTATGTCACATCTTCAGTCTTGACCAGTCTTCTTGCTCTCTCCAAAGTGTCTGACATTGTAAGCATCCTCAATCTCTATCTTCTTCTATTTCTTGCTCATCAGCAGCTGCATTCCCCCTTGGATGTTGATTTCATAAATTCTTCAGTATCAGCAGCTTCTATCTCGAATTTTGTTCCAGAATCTGAATCTGGCTCTTACGTCCTCAGACTCCCCCTTTCGATAAGCTGGGATCGCAGTCTGGAATTTACTATCTGCATAAACTCTACCTCAAAATAAATTTCACAAATTTACAATTTGACAAATTTAATTTTAGCTTACCACTTGTAATTTGAACATTCAGATTTGACATTTTCATTACTTTGAAACCATTTAATCATTTCGAAATCTTTTCTCATTTCAAACAGACTCCCCCTCACCTGTTGTTCATCATGTTTAGCACTCAGAATTTTGAAAATCAGCTCTCCAACATCAGTTGTCAAAACTAAGATGAAATAAAATCTTTTTGTTTTTTTCAAAATTTTATGCTAAAACACACTGAAAATCTTTTTGGAGTTTGTTTTTAGTGAAAAGCAGAAAACAAATATATACAGACAATATTTTTGTGAGTTTGTGTAAGAGGATCATATCAGTTTTTGACAAATCACTAACACCGTTAAGCTTTAAACATTTTAAGTTCTAAACGATTCACATAGATTGTCAGTATACTGATCCACTTAAATTTTCACACAAAGTTCAATTGTTTCGAGATACGAGATTAAGTGTTTTAAGCACTTAACTTATTCGCATGTCCCACCTCAGAATATACTCCCGTATCCAGACTCCTATATTCAGTCTTACAGGTGAATGTACACTAATGATATCTGTAAGGGGTTAAATGCGAAACCATGAGAGCTCAGGCTATTGCTTCCGCAAAATCAGAGAGATGATGGTTCGAATTTAGGTGTGTTCCCTTTAGAGAATCTTTTCTTCAACAGCACATGATTTGCATTTTTCAATGTTTCATCATTTTTTATGCTGAGGGTGGGCTTTAAGATTAAAGCAGTGTAAAGCATTATACGAAGACTAGGCTATTGCTCCCGCAAAATCAGAAGTCCTGGTATAATACCCCAGATATCATCACGCACAAAGACCTAGTATGTCAGAAATAGAAAGCCCTTCAAACAAGATTTCAGGGGTTACCTATATATCCGAGAGATGTTCCCCACGAAATAAGTAAGTGTTTGATATTTAGGTTTATATCTCGACAACAATCTACTAAGCGTGCGAAAACCTACTGGCATATCATCAGTGAGATCGTTTATCACATTTTAACTTTCCAATTCTTTAGCGTACTGTGATTGTCTACTGATGTACTATCATTTCCTTTTTTTCACAACAAAACTCGTTTTGATTTTCTCATGTTTTTGTCGTTTTTCAATATTTTTCAATTCAAAAAGAGTTTTGTGCTTTTTCAAATTTTCTAATGTTTTTGGATTTTCTGAAATTTCTAAAAATTTTTACTCCCCCTAAAATCAAAAAAATGTTTCAATTTTTTATTTTCTGGGAAAATTTGAAAACAAACTGTACAAATAAAGTGACAACTGTTGTGAATTGCTTCAATTCTCCATCCACTTGGCATAAACAATCAGAACTCCCCCTTACAACAAACTATTTTCCCATTATGATTTCAAAAAACTTAAGTTTGTTTTAATCAAAATGGTTTTTCCGGAAAATTAGTTTTGTTGAAATTCACAAACCACTTGTAGGATAAGGGATAAACTCGTCACTTTGTTTTCTCAACTACTTTGTATGAAAGTTAAATCAAATTCAACTTAATGACCTTGATTAACCACTTGTGAATGAAAACCCTCTTTCTTAAACCACTTGTAGGTTCAACCATACCATCTGTAAATTAAAATATGACAATTTTTGAGATTTTTGAAAAAAATGCCGATTCATGCTTCACAATTACCAACTTGGGAGCTCCGGCAAGTCAGGATTTTACATATGGAATACAGACACCCAAGCCTGACTAGCTTTAGGTGTAACCTTTTCAGTTTCACTCGAGGTTTGATCATTCCTTTTTGCTTCATAAAATTGTTTTACCCCTTTGGCCCTTCCATCGACCATTTTCCCAAAAATATTTTTCACTTTTCCATTAAATGCTTTTTCGACAACAAATTCTTTCTTTTCAGAATAGAATTGATTCGAGATTTCCACTTTACCAACTTTTGATTTTAATTTTTCAGCCCGCAATGGTGGAAAGTTGACATCATCCATCGGCGGTACTGAATTTCCTCCTTTTGGTTCAACTTGTGGCTCCTCTGACTTTGACGAGTCAGATTCATCGCCAGATTTAACATCTGTTTTCTTAGCAACCCATGTTTGGTTGTTAAGATTTACCCTTCTTTTGTAAAACCTTTTTGAACATTCACCAACTTCATATGTTGAGTTTTTAAACACTTTGAATTTTTCAGTTGGTGGTTCAGTTTTATCAACAACTATTTCTTTCAGTTTAGAAGAGACTCCCTGTTTTGTGTTGGTTGCCTTTGGACAGTTCCAGGCGATGTGACAAACTTCTTGACATCGGTAACAAGTTCTTGTCTCCCTTTTCTGATTAACTCCATTCTTCTCATGTTTCTGTTTTTCTGCAAAGAACGCTTTGTTTGATTGCTTCCAGAATGAGCTATTTTCTTCTTCCTCAGAACTTGACCCTGAAACAAATATTGTTTTTGTTTTAGAAATTTTCTCATTTTTATGATTTTCGGATGAAATAAAACCTAAACGTTTCTTTTTGAAATTACTATTATGGTTTGGTTTCTTTTGAAAACCAGAACCAAAATTGTAACCTTTTTTCTTGTTCAATCTTTGTTGAACTCTTGAGGTGTACTATTTAGGTTTTTCAGAAAGATTTATATATTTTATTTCAGAAATATTGATTTCTGTTAACTTGAAAACCTTTTTGATCTTTTCAATTTGAACACTTCTTATTGGAAATTCCTCATCAGAAAATAATTTGTCTGAATCATTCAAAGTATATGCAACTTTGAATATTTCGTCATTCAAATTACTTTTTGATAACATAAATTCTTTATTGTAAACCCTTTTGACAGATGATTTTGAATTGTTGACCGACGAACTCGAACTTTCAGACTCTGACTCCTCATCCTTATCTAACACCTGATCGACCACTTTCTTTATTAACTCAAACTCATGATCAGTGTCAGACGATGTGAATATAATGTCAATGTTGTCTGGTAAATCATCAGTTGTTTCGGACTTTAACTTTATATTGACTGCCTTTTTGACTTGTGAGTGAATTGGTTTTAGACTAAATTAAACTAAATAAATTGCAAGAGAAAAGTTTGGTTGTAAGCAAATTAGAGACAAATGACCATCCTAGATTTCCGGTTTGTTTCGACATTCATTTTATCATTCCACTAGAAAGAACTACATAGACATAGCTCATGCGTGATTACTTGCAGTGATGAAAGGGAACTAAGTACTCAGATTCCTAGAACGTGAGGTTGTTACCCGATGATCAATCAATCCTTACCCAATCCTAATTCTACCCATGATATCTCGATTGCCAACGGCACCAAGAACGTATGGTTTCAAACTAGATTAACATAAGAATTAACAAGTTACTAGCAAACAATCACACACCATAACAAACCAACCATAAAGATAAGGATTGCTATTCTAGAAATTAGGAAATCAAATACAAAATGTCTCAAACAAACCTTCAATCTAGGACAATCATAAAGTGTTTAGCCACACATGGCTCGAATCAACATCATAACAAAAGTTTCCATGTTCATCCAAATCGAAAACAACAAACAAATGTTAGGAATTGTCCAAAACCAAGCAAGAACAAGCCAAATCGCCCCTAGTGAGTCCCAAAACCGTCCAATGATGAGAATACTTGAAAAGACACAATAAAAACCAACTTAATGTGGCAGTTACACAATTTCCGCAGACACCACCGTAATTTACGGCTCCACCGTAAATTACGGTGGACATAGAAAGTTTACGGTGAGATAAGACTGATTTACGGTAAGCTTCAGATGAGATCCAGGTCCACCGTAAATTACGGTGGGACCGTAATTTACGGTAACCTCCTTTCTTTGTGCCTTGTATTCGTGTGTCTTCTATGGTGGCTACCTCCCATTTGTCCAACATGTGCCGCCCAACTCAAACCAGCCACCCAATCTATAATCGGTCCAATCCAGAAATCCATGTGCTATTAAAAATGGATGTTGACTTTTGTAAACTTCCTCAAAGCCCTATGCTACACGTGATGTTATGTCCCACCAAATGTCTCCCAAGACTTATCCACAACTCAGCCGTGATGATGTTGCTTCCTTGTTAATTGGCGGCTGCCAATTACTTTTCTTTGGTCACATGATGATGTATGCCTCCGTTCAAAGCCCATGTGTAAGTTGATGTCTCATGCTGACTCCCCAAAGATTAAGAAGTCTGCCGTCCCCCATGATGGACGATGTGATGATATTGTTTTATAATGACCACCTCCAAATCGTGGGCCCCTTTGTTTTATTATTGGCCCAATCCAAAGTCTACACCCAAAGAAGTCCCATGTGCGGCCCTTTTCTCCACAAGTCCAATGTCAGCGAGCCCATGTGCCGCCCCCTTCTCTTGATCTGCGTGACTTTCTTCTATTCGGCCCAAGGAGGAGTCCATGTGCAGCCCACTATAATGTGTGATGATGATTATTATTGTTGTTGAAACCCTCATGTGCACCTGACAACATGTGATATGTTGACTTTGTAGAACCTTGTATATCGGCTCCCAATGTCATGATGATGTTTTTGTTGATTACCTTGTGATGGCTGCCTCTCTTTAATATAAATGAGATGTCATGTTAATGATAATTCCTCAATTGCACATCCCACATCCACATGCAAATCGATGTTCTTGTATGTTGATGATGTGTCATGTTGTTTACATGGGCTTCCAATATTATTCAATGGCTGTGCACAGCATGTGACCTTTTCTTTTTAATCCTCACCTACATAAATTCATGCGATACCATCATAGACCAACCGTAGCCTACGGTTCCAATTTAACCGAATTAAGCGATTTACCTGCAAACACACGAACACTCGTAGTTACTAAGTTCAAGCAAATACCCAAGTAAAGCATGGAATTTTAATCTTTTTAAACCACTTAAGGGTTGTCCTACGGACCACCCGTCAACTATCATGCAGTCCCCCTCAATAATTAGGTCTCAAACCTTATATTCCACCCACATAAAACATCCCGTGCACCTTCTTTTCTCCACTCCAAATTTGATGTGATGATATTATATTGAATGAAGATAAGTCCTAAATATCAAAATCCCATGTGAGTTATGATGTTCTCAACATGATGTTTCCTCTTAGACATCATCCTTTCTTGTTCCGTATCATCACTAATTACTCTAACTGCGCCATATTATGTGTTTTACCTGTAAAACCATAAATACTCGTATTTAATATATTCAAAGCACATTATCACTTAAACGACAATATTTCTCATAAAATACACACGTTAACACCCGGGTTTCACACTCTCCATCACATCCCCACACTTACCTTTGATTGTCCTCAAGCAAACTGATACGGAATTACTCACCATCGTAACAATACCTCTAAACCCCTAAACCGACGCAACAGTTTAAGTCCCAAGTCATACCCATTCCATAGACTGACACAATCAAGATTGACAGTCCGACAAGCAATTGATGCAATTTATAAAACTTAAGACTTGTCTATTTAAAACTAACATGCTTAGGATTATACACATGCTACACGCCCCTCACAATTAACTCTCCTCTCGGTTTAAAAACTGAACTAGCGTGTAATGTGCTAGCATTTATAACACTCATAACCAAACATGAAATTCTGTAATCATAGGCTTGTATGACAATCACACCTCCACTGTATCATATAACACAACACATATCAAAAGGACTTTCGGTTTTGGGCTTAGGCTAAAGGTAGGAAGATTTTTGGCTTATATCTTTTTTTTTTCTTTTCGTGGCAAACACACAAACGACCAACCGTGACAACTTTATTTGCAAACATAACTTACTTTTGGGTTGGTTTCTACCCAAGAACATAAACAATATTCACAACACTTCTATTTTTGTTCTTTTTCCTTTTTCTATATTTTTTTTCTTTGTTTTCTCTCTTTTTTTTTCTTTTTCATAACTCAAAACTTGTCATTAACGGTCGGTATCAAACAATTCACATGGGGTGGACAAACGAAAGGGTAAATAGGCTCAACAGGGCTACTAAGGGTGATGGTTCGGTAAACACAAAACAAATAAACAGGTGTAAGGTATATCCTAATGCCTTTATCATTTACGTGCACATGTCAAACCACAGTCTCAGCATGTATAAAATCATACAAGTTCTAACACAGAATAACATGCGGCCTGCTCTCAACAAATGAATTCAATATGTAAAGCATTCTATCATTCTACAGGCTCAAAATTCTCACCAAAGAAGAAGTAAAAGGGTTACCGACATGTAGCATATGCAATCTAAAGCATGTTACCCCTAAACAGGCATCTCTTTTCAACTCTTTTAACTAAAAACACTTGTCGGACCTACTCTCATGAAACTTAAAGGAACGACCATGACAAGGGACTACATTAGTTTACTACCGGCAAGGAACCCATTAGTGATTGAAACGTTCAGTTTTCATATCCATTTAGTTCACTTAAGGCGATGAAATTCTTTAAAATTTTCAAAATGTTCAATTTTTTTTTTCCAGTTTTCATCGTTTTCAATCATTTTCCAACCTCTTTCAAACTCTCCCTTCCCGGGTTTCCCATCCCCACACTTGGGCGACATTGTCCCCAATGTATAGTGCTTTTAAAACAAACCCGGGAATACCAACCAACAAACCCCATGAGCGACCGTTTCCTAACACAAATAACATAACACGTTCCCTAACACATAATAGTTCAACACAACCAAAAACACGAATAAAAAAAATGCAATAATAAAAGTGGAACAGACTCCCCTGGTGTAAAGCGTAGAATCCTCATGCGTCATGTCCCACCACGACCGTATAGCATTTCCTTCGCGGCCGTGCCCACAAGTACCCGGGTCAATCTCTACAATTAGTGCGCGAGTCGTCCCCGTCCAAATGGAGATTGAGTATGGACAGTTTTGACTGAACTCTAATCCGTGCATTGTCCGCAACTGCAACTAGAACGTATTGGGACTTCACCAAACATCCCCACACTTGGACCATTGCATCCATAGGGATTAATAGCCTGGTAACCTGCAAAAGTACTTACCCAAAAACAAACAAATATACACTACTCTACATCCTCGGGCTGCCTCCCGAGAGCGCTAAGTTTATAGGTCTTCAGCCAGACCGTACCTGACATACCCTCATGGTGGTCGAAGTGAACATTTACCCACCGAGTTTCCTGCATATGTTCGGTAATTGACATTCCAACTTCCTATCTGCTCTCTTTTGCCAGCGATATTTTTCGAATCAAATCGGAACAAGTGAAATCCACATTTGCCTATCGAATTTCCAACGTGTGTTCGATAGTTGACATGTCGAGTCTTCACCTTCTTTCCTATCATGAGTACGTCTGTTGGATCATTGTATAGCCACTTCAATATACCTTGTCCGATGTCTTCTCTACTCACCTTTCTCTTTTTCCCACTCGAGCCATCATCCCCGACTTTGTTAGCTGGAGTAATCAAAATATGCAGCGGTTCGGAATAGACTTGGACTACATCAGTCTCGAGTTCTTCAGTAGGTGCTAAGTCTTCATGTAGGTTTAAACAGATAACTTCTAGTTCAGGAAGACTTCCAAACTCTTTTTCATCTTCATCAACTAAGACAGGTATTTCTTGTGTGTCTTCAACAAATGCAGGAATGGATGTGGTATTATCCTTCACACCCTTCAATGTTGCAATTTGTTCGTCTGTTTGATTCGATCGTTGGACCATAGCCTCAGTTCTCGACCTGCTCTCTTGTGCCATTTCCAGCATAATATCCATGATTTCATCAAGTTTAGAATTTTGGTGTTTACCTTGACAATCATTTTGACTTGCATAATGCTGATCTGAACTCCCTTGGTAATTACCATGATTATTGTATGTTGACTCAGAGTAGTCATGGTAACGACCATTATAATATTCTTGATATCTTGAGAAAGGCACCACCTCGGATTCGTACTCATCATAATCTAAATTTTGCTCATACCTGTGGTTGACATTTGACTGATAGTGTCCCTGATAAGAAGGTGCCTTGTACCCAGACATCAATTTTTCTTTCCAAAATACTGGGTCTGCCCAAAACACTAGGCAATCTTCATCTGTGTGAATTTTCCCACAACACGGGCATGACTGATGAGCTCTATCCATGGTCTAAGGATTTCACTTCCTGCACAAACAAACTAAAATACCCGCGTAGAAAACTAACATATAAAAAAAACTAAAAACTACAAGAAATATTTTTGGTTTTTTGTTTTTTTAATTTTTTTTAAAGAAAAACAACTTACTAAACACTAAGCGCACCGATTCCCCGGCAACGGCGCCATTTTGATCGATGTCGTAAGGTCGGTCAAAAATAAAGTTAAAAGTGTCCTATTCACCTTTTACTAGTAAAGGGCAAGTAGGGTGTCGAATCCACGGGGAATCAGTGGAAAGTGTAAAAGTTCGTTGTTTCAATTATCATCTATATCTAAACTAATTGCTTTTTGCAGTTGAGAATGATTGTGAAAACAAATGTAAATTAGAGTTGTAAACAATTATGAGAAAATGACCAATCTCTGGGTTTTCAGGTTATGCAAACGATCAGGTTACTTAGTTACGACTAGTTGGAAATCACATAGACATGATTTGAAAACTTGTTTTGAAAAATAATTAACGGACAATATATTTGATTGCAATGATCCACGATCGAAACCGAAAGATTGATGCAAATGAATAGTAATCCAGTTAATTACCAATTTCAGATTTCATAAACATTAACCAGTTCAATGATTAAAGGTTTAAAACAATGACATCCTAGAATTTAATCCCGGTTGTTGATGAACAAACCAAATAATTGATGAACACGAATGAATACGATAATCAAATATTGTTTAATCGAAACAAAAACAATAAGAACGGCTAACCGAATGTTTAACCGAATCCTAATCCAAAACAATCGTAACAATAAGCAAACCCAATGTTTAACACAAACCCTATTCCCGGAGACGGTCACGGGAAGACTAGCCGCTCATGACGCTCGTACAATCCGCAATAGCTTGGTTGAATGATGAAGTCATGAGCGAATCGGTGTTGTATGTGGCTGATGATGAGTGATGATGTGATGAAAAAGGATCAATCTTCGTGTTTTTACGGCTGCCCCCTCCCAGTCTCCTGTTGCCGCCAATAATCCTGTGATGATGAAGTCGTGATAATGGGCCCATTCTCCATGATTGAAGAGCCCAATGACTAAAACTTAGCATGTGCGCCCCCAATCGAAACCGTAGCCCGCATGTATAAAACCGTAACCCATAAATCGATGTTGTTGTTTCTTTTTCAATGTTCCAAACAAAAGTCAACATGACTATCAAACTCCTCCAATAACAATCGCCCAACATGTTGCATATATTAAGGTGATGTTGATGATGATCATTAATATTGTTGACTGCCTTTTTTTTTATGATGATGTCTTCAATTAAAGCTGCCAACAAGTGTCTTATTCTCCTCCAAAAACCGATGATAATGATAATGTTCAGATCCTTTTAAGAATTGAAAAATAATAATACTCAATGGCAGCCAAAAATTCGTGAGATGAAGTCACAAAATTCTATTATGGCTGCTAAACTTTTGTGACTATCATGCAGTCCCCCTCAATAATTAGGTCTCAAACCTTATATTCCACCCACATAAAACATCACGTGCACCTTCTTTTCTCCACTCCAAATTTGATGTGATGATATTATATTGAATGAAGATAAGTCCTAAATATCAAAATCCCATGTGAGTTATGATGTTCTCAACATGATGTTTCCTCTTAGACATCATCCTTTCTTGTTCCGTATCATCACTAATTACTCTAACTGCGCCATATTACGTGTTTTACCTGTAAAACCATAAATACTCGTATTTAATATATTCAAAGCACATTATCACTTAAACGACAATATTTCTCATAAAATACGCACGTTAACACCCGGGTTTCACACTCTCCATCAGTATGAAGAAAATCCACTGTTGCTGATTGGACTTTGATTAACTGATCCGGATGAGTTTTCTGCGCTGAAAGCGGTTTGGACCTTCGGACTTGCTTCAACATTCTGAACATTCCCTTTGTAATACATCTTGATGTCTTGTTGACCACTTGGATTGTTCATTCTAGCAATCTTTTGTTGTTCAAGATCTTGTCCTTCAAGTTTTTCAATGAATTGAGAAATTGTCAATTTATCATATTCTCCAGTGTTCTTTAAGATCATCAGATATGTACCCCATTCTTTCTGAGGTAAAGCATCAGCTAATTTGTCAACCAATTCTTCTCGATCTTTGTTTATATCTAACAGTGACATTGAACGCACTAAATGACAATATCTCTCAATCAGTTTCTTGGTAGTTTCACCCTGCAAGCTAGTAAACAAATCAAATTCTTTCTTTAATAATGATTTCTTACTCCTGATCATCTCCGTACTTCCTTCAAACTTAATTCGAAGTGCTTCCCAAATCGAACGTGAAGTACCATCGTGTTGAAGTAATATGAAGATGTCTTCTTTCACAGCTTGCTGAAGTAGACTGATCATCATTTTTTCTGCCTTGTACATGTCTCTCTCTTTATCCGACAATTTAGAAATAGTTTTGATAACTCCCACATCTGTACGAGGTTTAACATACTTTTTTTCAATACACTTCCACGACCTTAAATGATTTGCTTGAACCCAATTTTCGAACCGGTCTTTCCAACAATAGTATTCTTCAATGCCCATCAACTTTGGAGGTTTTTGTAACGTTCCTGTTTCATTTTCCATGTTCACACTCTGAGCAATGGTAACAGGAGTACCCGGGGCAGTAGCAAAGGCATTATAAAACTCTTCTTCCATGTTCAGTTATCAAAAATTCACAAACACACTCTTTCAAACGAATTGACTATCTTTCACGCGAACTGAGACTTTCAAACGAATTGGAATCTCACACGATCTGGGATTGGTGCGAATTGGACGACTTCGTACGAAATGGCAAACTTTCAAACGAATTGGACCCTTATACAATTTCAAACGAACTGGAGATCCAAATCCAAGCGAAATAGAATCAATACGTACGAACTGGATGAGTTATAACTCAATCCGTGCAAAATGGAGGCTGCTATGACCAATCCGTGCGAAATGGAAGATTCAACTCGTGCGAAATGGTGCTTATGTCACATAATCGGCCATGTTTTTGACAAATTGATCAGGTTTTAGGTTGATTTTAAGTCTGATTCTTTCAAGGGTTTGTTAAAACAGTGTTTCGCACGTTATATGTGAAAATCAAGCCATTTTATCTGTTAAATCTTGATTAATTTTGAAAAATCTTGTAAAAGAAGGTGTAGAAATCAGAATTTTCGGTGCAATCGAGCTGATTTGGTAAGAACTCTTCCTCCTGAGCTTTGATACCACTTGTAGGATCGTTTGCACGACCAAACGAGTCGTTTAGAAGAGATCTAGATCAATACGAGAGGCGGAAACAAACGTATCGACTTTGAATCAGCTTGATATACACATTAACTGTCTTGTTTATTGATATAACAACGTTTTACAGGTTGGAGACACTTCGGCAGCACCTCGGCACCGGAATCAGAAAGTTACAAATGAAAGACTCAAGGCAACTATTTATAGGCATTCCATTTCGCACGAGTTGGTCTCACACGAAATGGCCAGAGCCATTTCGTACGAAATGGACATGTTCCATTTTGTGCGAATTGGATACATCCTACATGTTTCTCAAATTTATCGTATATCGAGCCCTGATCTATCTAATCTATTACAAGACTCGATACAAGACGAAGTCGACAGACATATGCACCAACATCATATGGTGAAAAGTCCTAAATCTTATAAAGATTTATTACATGTTGGTTCGGTTCGGTTATGGTGGATATGGAAACATTGATAACCATAACCACCCGCTACATTCGGTTTTCAAAAAAAAAACATTAATCGACGCACCGGTTTTTTATTTGGTTTGGTTTTTTCGGTTCGATTTTATCGATTAATTCGGTTATGGTTTGGTTAATTTGTTTTTTTGCACACCCCTAGTGGAATGTATAGTTTGCATAACTTATATTGACTATTTTGGTGGTTTTACATTATATATAACAGTTGCTAAAATATATAAATAACACTACAACTGAAACAACTTGAGTTTAATTTCCTAAAACAATTTCCCATATAAATCTTTTGTAATAATACTACTAGAAAATATAAACTTCTTTTAGTAGGAAATACGTTATAAAACAGGCTTTCCCATGCATTTGTGACAAATACGTGATGTAGGAAAACGCCTCGTAGGAAAACTGTTTCCAACGCATTTCCTACGCAACTTCCTACCCATTTCCTACAAAACCACCACGTCGCAAACAGCTCTGGATCTCCTACAACAATTCTTAGTTATTATTAATCTATTATATTATGGTAAAATAATAATTATTATATTTTTGGAATTTTTTTAGCTACACATTTCCGACAACAAAAAAATAACAAAAACATTCATAAAACATTGTTTGTGACATAATTCCGACAAATAAATAAAAGCAGTTGTTACAAATTTCTGACAAAATCAGTATTTTTTGTGACAAATTTTTGATAGATAAATAAAAACAGTTGTTACAAATTTCCAACGAAACTCAGTATTCTTTTGTGACAAATTTCCGACAAATAAAAGGAAATTTAAAATAAAAATCTACTATTTTTTTTGTTTGTTTTCCGACAAAAGTTTGTTTTATGTTATGACGTATTTCCAACCGAAAAAAGCAAGGTCAATATTTTTGGTGTGACACTTTTCCGACGTCCTAATTTTTTAATAGAAAAAATTGCAAAATAAAATTAAAATTTACATTTTTTTTCTGGCAAAAAATTGTAGGAATTTTGATACCAAGAACCTGTTTTATGAAATTCACCAAAGTTACAATAACACATTCAAAAATCATGCGTTGCAATGCAAGTTTAAATATGTTTAAACTGTAAACTAATACACTTTAACATATTTCTCAAAAGATATCAGAAACTATAACTAACTAGAACTAACTAGAATAAGGACGCCAATTATTCATAAATTCTTAAAGTTGTTGTTGAAGTTCTTCCAATGCTATCTGTGACACCTGTGCCTCCACGACCATCAAACAAATACCAAACCAACGAAGTATTGTATTTCATACTTGGGATTTGTATAAATATGTGTATCATTCGCACATATCAATTCTTGTTCGATTTCGGGCTCTAAATCGCTTTCTGGAAGGTAATACGCGCACTGATGCGTAAACGTAATCAGTTTAATGCGACAAACACTCTGGAATAGTGACATGGGCTTAACATACCCTAAATAACCCTTACATAACTTAGAAATAAGTTTTGGAAGGTTTGGTGTGCCGAAATCAAGTTTATTCGCTTATAGGGACTAAATTCGACAAACTGCGAAAGTATGCCGATTCGTACTGTAACGGACAATCCGGAACATGACCATAAGTTAAACATACCCTAAATATCCTTTATATAGCTTAGAAATAGGCTTTGAGGGTTTCGGTGTGCTAAAATAAACTTTTTGGTCATTCAGGGACTAAAAGCGTCAAAAAGTGCATAAGTTTGCATTTTCGCGTATATCTTACCTTCTGAATACATCCGGACATCCAAAACTTTATGTAATCATAAATATATTTTATTTTAGTGATTGGCATGATAAAATTCCATTCGTCGCGTAATTTGGATCGTTTTTCGCATTCGTTCGTGTTTCGTCGTAATTAACCGAACAACGCAACCGTACGACCAAACGAACCGACATCCGAGATATTTTTGAGCATGTTTCATGTTACCTATAATTTAACTTCATTTTAGAGCCTTGAAATGGGATTAACGGGGCTTAAACGTGTAAAAAATGCATCAAAAACCATGTTTTGAACATTCAGGGACCAAAATTGACAATCTGCCATAGTTATCTTAGGAAGGGACCAAAGTTGAAAATCTGATTTCCAGCTTGTTCCAGCTGTTCCCCTCATTTTCACATGGTTTTAATGAAACTAGGGGCTTGTTTTGGGGTACCCATGGTATTCTAAAACCATGGGCACACATGTAAGGTCTAGATCGAAGCTCGGTTTTCGATGAACGATCCTAACGGTCTTAGTTTTCCTATAAATACCCCACCCCTCTTCCTTTAAAACTCACATTTGATCTGATTTGGCTCTCTAAGTTGAAGTTATACACTTCATACCTGAGAGTAATCGGATCAAAACTCCATAGCTTGGACCCGTTGTAAGTCCCCTTTCGTTCTTTTACGCGTTTTAGCGTGAAAGTCAAACATTGTTTGGCTTTCAGCTTTGACCAGTTTATGGTCAACACGAAGTTTGTTTGAACTTCGTAACGTGAGCGTAATCACGATGGTTCTAGTCCCTTGTGACTATACCTACTGATTACCACGTTATTTAGGCATAGTGACGAGTCGTAGTTTCGGCCAAAATGCGTATTCTTGCGTATTTTGTAACCAAACTACTTTTAGGTATCAAGACCGTTTGTTTTGATACCAAACCTGTTTTCTAAATTCGTTAAACATGTTTTAACATGTTTAGCTCGTCACTTTAGGTTTAGTGCTTATATAGGGTCGTAAAGGTAAGCGGTCTAAACAACCGCTTATACTTTCGAACCCGACCCATTTGGTCGATCATTAGGATCCGACCAAACACACTAGTGTGACAACCGGTAATTTACGCCCTTAATTACGTGATTAACAAGCGATTAACGCGACAATAAATAGTGTTTACAGCATAGATTAACTTAATTAGGCCCTTGGAGTGCCTAGGAACGTTTATTCGACTGTACAGTACGCGAAGGGCGACTTACGAAAAATCTGCTGGATATTACGCGACAACGAACTGAAACTGTACAAAATACTGACGACACCGAAAACTATGGATGTTACACGAATATTTTATGCTTATGGAGTTTGGGTTCCGATATCGGGTCTCGTAGGAATTACAGGCCACTTACACATGAGATGGGCTTGTGGGCCCTGGGCCCAAGCCCAAAACCCACAAGCCTAAACCTGCACATAATATATATTAGAATCCTATCAAGATCTTGCAAATCTTATGAAATCTTATCAAAATCTTATTAAGATTTTACAAAATCTATGCAAGATTTGTAAAATCTTCACAAGATTTACATAATCTCTACAAATCTCTTCAAGAGATCTTGATTCAAAGGTTAAAATATCTGACCTAAATGTAATACACAAAAGACAATCACAATCTTCCTCACTCTATAATACACAGACAATACACACAAAAACATAACCCAAAACAAACACAGAGACTTATCATCTCCTAACCTTCATCTCCTCCTTCATCCCCTTGTTGAGAAACCCTAACTCTCAAACTATACCCACTGCAACTTATATAGAAACATAAGAATGAAAATCCTTGTATCTTCCACAAACAAACAACACATCGGAGCTCACCCCCATCCCTCTTCATCTCGAACGACGGCGACCGGAGCCATATCTCCGGCGACCGAGTCCTCCGACGTCACACACACCCGCGCCACCACCCTCGTTACCTCGCTTCTCCGACTCCGACAAACCCCCAACAACCACCTGCTACCCTCCCTGTTGCTCGATGATTCAACGGCAGGCCACCACCAACCGGTGGTGGCGTATGGCGGCTTTAACACAGAAGAGAGAGAGAGACTCGGCGAGAGAGAAAGAGGTGACGGAGCAAAGGAGGTGTCGGCCACCATACGCGGCGGCGGCCGGCGGTGACAGCGGCGGTGGTGCGTCGGTTTCACGAAGGGTTTTGTGGCTCGGGTCGGATCGGGAAAAACTCGAGATGTGTCAGGTTAGTTGGTTCATAACATTCTAGATTTCAGTTTGGGTTTCAGCTGAGTTTTGGTTCGGGTTTCGTTGTGGTTTCGACTTGGTTTAGGAGACAAGAGGTGATGTTATGTTGAAGAGGATGAGGTTCATGTTCGGTTCAGGTGGGTGGTTCAACAGATTCGCTTCAGAATCAGCTCGGGTCAACGGTCAGAGCTAGTCAGAATCGGTCAACGGTTCGGGTCTCGGCTTGGGTATGTCGGGTCACGGCACAATGGGTCAACACACGGTCAAACTCAGTCAACTGAGCCGGTCAACTCAGTTGACTCGGTCAACTCAGTCAACGCCCGACGCGAAGATTGGTAAAGATTTTACGGCACGATTTAGTTCGTTATTTATATAGTTTTATTTATTTCGTGAAAACGAGCTCGAACCGATCGACTAGAGTATAGTTAAATTCTGTCATATTTGGCGAAAGTTATATAATTTGATTGATTAATTGTTGAATTAATATTGATAATTGAGTTGAATCTTGAAAAATAACGACAACTTGGTTGTCCGGGGCGTCTCAAAAACCGAGGAAACTCTGCCCGTTTTTCGAGAAAATCTAAAAACAAAACGCGTTTTATTGTAAAACGACAACTAACGAATTCAAACAACTTTCGTAAAACAAGATATTATGTACGACAACATGTAACACCCCGAAAACGGGTGTAACACCCCAAAACCCGAATTACTAAATTTGCTAGTGAGACCCCATGTTTAATAAAATAGAATGTAGTAACTAGGTTATTATACCTAGTCAAAAGTTTAGCAAAACAAACAAGAGAACAAACTTGAGGGACCAAATATGAACAAGGGGGAAAGTTATGTTTTAATAAACAAAATCATAACACACACACACAATTCATGTGTGTGTGCGTGGAATGCTCTGGAGAAGAAGAACAAAGGGGTGTAAACCCTAGTTCTTAAAGAAGCTCCAATTGAAGGTCGAATCGAGGCTCAAATCTATTAAGGAACATGAATTAGTGATCACCTAGACAAGGGGATCATGAGGTATGTCTTGAAACTTAGATTAATGAACTTTTATGAAGTGGGTTATGTTCCAATCCGCGAATTGGTATGAAATTGATCATTCATATGTGTTAGAATCATCATATAGAACATGGATTATGCATGAAATAGGTTAAATTGATGTTTAAGGGTGAAACCCATTTGTATGGTGAAGATGATGACATGGGTAAACCATCTATGTCTAAGTTCTTGCTTAATATTGATGTATTTTGAGTGGTATGATGTATTCTTGTTAGAAGAATTGAAAGAAATGTGATACTAGTATGTTTGATGTTATGCATGTATGAATCATGTTGATTAGGAGGAAGAAATTGATGAATTGTGTATGAGATTAGAATGATATGCATGAACTAGTGGTACACTATGCTTACAAGGTAGTACATATATCAAAAGTATGATGAATTATGAAGAATTTTAGATTAGATCACTTGTAAGTGATTAACAAGTAGTTATGAAGTGGGTTTTAGAAGATGTAATGTAATATGATGATTCACTTATGTTAATAATGTTTGGAATCATACATGTGTGTGAATGTTTAAAGAAATGGGATAAGAAATGATGAATTGTTGTTAGATGAAGTGAATAAAATGTGATGATAACATGTTTGATGTTTAATTTAAATACCCCATGATGGATTGTAGAAGCATTTGATGAACTATGTATGAGTTTAGAAGATTATGTATGAAATAGTTGTATGCTATGCTTAAAGGGTAGTACTCGCATCAAGTGTATGATGAAATATATATAGTGTCGTCCGTATAGTCGATTATGATGTTATGGGTATATGATGATAAGTCGGATGGTACATGTTATGTCAATATGCGTTATTTGTGATTGTATGATGAATTACAAGAGTTAAACGGATATGAATATAATCATATGAGTTATGTATGCTAGAAAGGACTAATGAAAGTTAAGGGTGAAATATGCGATTGATATGATTGTTAACATGTACGAATGCATATGCTAATAGGAGCGTGATCTTGATGAAAAGAGAGTATAGGAAGCATGTCAAGACGGACTCACGCTTGAAAGGATAACGGGTCAAGAAAAGGCGAGAAATCGGATACGAGCACGGACGCACAAGGTAAGTGATTTCCGTAATCACTTCATAGTACTAGTAAGTAATAAAGTGTTGTAATGAATTAAACAAGACGTTTGAGGCCAAATATGTGTTAAAGTCCTTCGTCGTAAATGATGGGTTTAAGGTTGACCAAAATGCCCTTGACGGGTATTTTGGGGTAAACGAGCCTAAAAGTAGATTTGAAGCAAGTTATTCGATTAGTGTAATGTTTTGGACAAGTATGGAAGTGGGGATTACGGTTTGGTTAGTCGTAGACCAATTAATGCACGAATACCCTTAACGGGTCAAAAATAGGTATATGAACGATAAGGTGTTAAGAGGATGCAAGACATCCAAGAATTTGGTAATTTATGATAGACGTCACTTATATTATTATGTTTATAAGAGGTTTTGGGTAAAAGGAACAAGTTATATTGATGAATGCATGAAAGGGGTCAAAATGGTAAAAAGGGTAATAAGCCGAAGAGTTAAAAATCGGAAATTATATTTAGTCGGATGTTGGATTCTAGTTCCATTAGATGGAGAATTAAATTACGGACGCGTAGGAAAAAGAATCGGGTAAAACGGACCAATAACGAAGAAGTTATGACCGTTTTCGTGAAACGCGGACGTGCTGGAAATCTGCAGCAACCAGCTGCAACTTACTGATCAAATTAAGGCAGTCGCGTAGCGCGACTGGTAAGGCCCCTGGCCGTCGCGCTACGCGACGGTGGCACGTTTCAGCAAAAGTTGTTTTCAGGTCTCGTTTTGGCTTGGGAACTCGTTTAAACGCGTTTTAAGTTGCGTACGACTGTTTTAACATACGTTTTATGACCATTAGAGTAAGCGCACTTGTAGATGGGTATGTATGCATGTTTGTAAATATATATATATATATGTATGTAGAAATGTATGAAAGCATGTGTGTATCTACATGAGTATGTTTATAAGTATGTGATCAAGAATACGCGAATGTGTGATGGTATGTATGAGAATAGGTATGTACGAGTTGGGTTTGATGCACGTAGGGTTGTATGTATGTAAGATGTATAATGTCATGTGGGCATTATTATGATGTTGGTATGTGTACATATAAATACGTATATAATGATGTAGATGTGTGTATATGTAAGTATGCTTGTAGATTACTATGTATGTATTAACGCGTCAAACGTATTTAGAAACGTATGTATGCGAGTAGGTATGTATGTTTGTATGTATGTATGCGAGTCGGTATGTATGTATGTAGATATGTATGTATGTAAGTAAGTATGCGAAGACGTAATCATGTATGTATGTAAATAGACGCGTAGGTATGCAAGTAAAGGTATGTATGTATGTATGTACGTAGTTATGTATGTATGGTATACGTGGTTTCAATACATTTATGTATTGACGATTATTCACAATGTGCCTCGAGAATGAAATGTAATGCAGGTACATTATTAAAGTTTCGCCAAGGATTAGACACCCAGATGGAATGCTTGAAACTAGAAAGTTAAAAGGATGAGAAGTTTATGTGGATCGAACATAGCAAGGCTACATTATTATGAATCTTGTTTGTGCATAAATATGCTAATGATGCGTATGTTTGTGGTGGGTGCAGGTTGTATGAATCACGGATTATCCTCACGAGGAGTAGCGATCGAAGACCGAGTCACTAGGGAGATTGTACGGGAACGTTGAATGTAAAATGTAATAAATGAAAGCTATGTTTTAGTTAACAAATAAGAGGATGACAGATTTTTGATTAAGACTTAAGTTAAAGTTAAAAGTTTTAATAAATTGAGATATTTATAATGCAAGAAATTTTATGGTTAGTGTTTCCGCTGCGACTTTTTGCCAAATACGAATATGGGCGTAACAAGTTGGTATCAGAGCCCTGGTTTGAGAGAATCAAGTGTAAGAAGGTAAGTGCTTGAACTCAAACCTGTGTGCTCTTGTGATAAGAAACCCGTACAATCCAAGACTCGATCAAGATCCAAAGGTAAAAGAGAATGCAAGTATGTACTTATGTATACGCATAACGAAACTGACAGTTTTGTATATGCAAGGTAAGTATAAGCGTTTGAAGAGGATGATCCGCGAGTGCGGTCAAGTACCGACACCAAGGCATGAAATAAGATAAAGTTGAGCCCAGGTATGTAAATTTAATATGTCGGTATATGAAATGGTAAAATGCATTAAGGGAAGAAAAATGCTAAATGAAGGACCATGATGGTATAGTAAACATGTTTTGAAAAATGATACACGTGCCGAAACCAAATTCTTCGGACATAAGGTGACAATTACACGAAGACACGAAACTAGTATGTGGATTGTGTACCTGGCCAGTACACGTGAAGCATATAACGTTCGTGGGACCGTGATAATTGATACAGGTATGTCCGTTAGAATTAAGTAGTAGGTGGACGTGAGGGTGAAGAGAAATGTAAGACTCTCAATAATGAGAGTATGATATGCTATGCTAGAATCCGCGAGACGGATTCGAACATGATATGCTATGCTAGAATCCGCGAGACGGATTCGAACATGATATGCTATGCTAGAATCCGCTAGACGGATTCGAACATGATATGCTATGCTAGAATCCGCGAGACGGATTCGAACATGATATGCTATGCTAGAATCCGCTAGACGGATTCGAACATGATATGCTATGCTAGAATCCGCGAGACGGATTCGAAATATGATATGCTATGCTAGAATCCGCGAGACGGATTCAAACATGATATGCTATGCTAGAATCCGCTAGACGGATTCGAACATGATATGCTATGCTAGAATCCGCGAGACGGATTCGAAATATGATATGCTATGATAGAATCCGCGAGACGGATTCGAAATATGATATGCTATGATAGAATCCGCGAGACGGATTTGAAATATGATATGCTATGATAGAACCCGCGAGACGGATTCGAAACATGAAATGCTAAGCTAGAATCCGCGAGACGGATTCGAAACATGAAAGAAGTTAAAGTATAAATGAAATGTCTGAAACCGTTAGATGGATTCAAACATAGGAGGTACGAAAGGTATGAATGATGTGTTCGAATCCGCGAAACAGATTTAAGATAAGAAAGACGGAACTAGTCTATATAAGAAGAAGTCGATAGCTTGACCATGCGCGCGTCAAATAAGTCACATAAGTAAATGTAAGGCAAATGAACAAAAGAATGATTGGAATGAAAATATACGAATGCGTAAGTAACAAAGGGATATGTATGGTACAAATAACTAAAGAAATGTGGGACGATGTTAACTATGAAGGAAAGCACGTAGATGTGACTATAAAAAGGTAGTTTTGTTGTGATGACAAAACAAGGGTTAAATGTTATGTAATGCGTCTATAGAATGAAATCTTAAAGGATGAGATGAAGGTATTTAATCTGTTATAAAATGATCATATGAAGGTAAGCATTATTATAAGTTTAAATAAGCATGTATATTGACCTGTTATTAACGGGTCAAAGGAAATGAGAATGTTATGTGAAAGTATGCCATGGAAAGTATAGACTAGTTAAGGAGAAGAAGCCAATTGATGGAATAATTATGAAATGAGATAGGATGATTACTTATGATTATGATGTGAGCGTTAAGCCAAACATAAATGTGTGTGTGTAAGAAGAAACGAGAAAGGTTTCGGGGACGAAACCTTATTTAAGGGGGTTAGACTTGTAACACCCCAAAACCCGAATTACTAAATTTGCTAGTGAGACCCCATGTTTAATAAAATAGAATGTAGTAACTAGGTTATTATACCTAGTCAAAAGTTTAGCAAAACAAACAAGGGAACAAACTTGAGGGACCAAATATGAACAAGGGGGAAAGTTATGTTTTAATAAACAAAATCATAACACACACACACACTTCATGTGTGTGTGCGTGGAATGCTCTGGAGAAGAAGAACAAAGGGGTGTAAACCCTAGTTCTTAAAGAAGCTCCAATTGAAGGTCGAATCGAGGCTCAAATCTATTAAGGAACATGAATTAGTGATCACCTAGACAAGGGGATCATGAGGTATGTCTTGAAACTTAGATTAATGAACTTTTATGAAGTGGGTTATGTTCCAATCCACGAATTGGTATGAAATTGATCATTCATATGTGTTAGAATCATCATATAGAACATGGATTATGCATGAAATAGGTTAAATTGATGTTTAAGGGTGAAACCCATTTGTATGGTGAAGATGATGACATGGGTAAACCATCTATGTCTAAGTTCTTGCTTAATATTGATGTATTTTGAGTGGTATGATGTATTCTTGTTAGAAGAATTGAAAGAAATGTGATACTAGTATGTTTGATGTTATGCATGTATGAATCATGTTGATTAGGAGGAAGAAATTGATGAATTGTGTATGAGATTAGAATGATATGCATGAACTAGTGGTACACTATGCTTACAAGGTAGTACATATATCAAAAGTATGATGAATTATGAAGAATTTTAGATTAGATCACTTGTAAGTGATTAACAAGTAGTTATGAAGTGGGTTTTAGAAGATGTAATGTAATATGATGATTCACTTATGTTAATAATGTTTGGAATCATACATGTGTGTGAATGTTTAAAGAAATGGGATAAGAAATGATGAATTGTTGTTAGATGAAGTGAATAAAATGTGATGATAACATGTTTGATGTTTAATTTAAATACCCCATGATGGATTGTAGAAGCATTTGATGAACTATGTATGAGTTTAGAAGATTATGTATGAAATAGTTGTATGCTATGCTTAAAGGGTTGTACTCGCATCAAGTGTATGATGAAATATATATAGTGTCGTCCGTATAGTCGATTATGATGTTATGGGTATATGATGATAAGTCGGATGGTACATGTTATGTCAATATGCGTTATTTGTGATTGTATGATGAATTACAAGAGTTAAACGGATATGAATATAATCATATGAGTTATGTATGCTAGAAAGGACTAATGAAAGTTAAGGGTGAAATATGCGATTGATATGATTGTTAACATGTACGAATGCATATGCTAATAGGAGCGTGATCTTGATGAAAAGAGAGTATAGGAAGCATGTCAAGACGGACTCACGCTTGAAAGGATAACGGGTCAAGAAAAGGCGAGAAATCGGATACGAGCACGGACGCACAAGGTAAGTGATTTCCGTAATCACTTCATAGTACTAGTAAGTAATAAAGTGTTGTAATGAATTAAACAAGACGTTTGAGGCCAAATATGTGTTAAAGTCCTTCGTCGTAAATGATGGGTTTAAGGTTGACCAAAATGCCCTTGACGGGTATTTTGGGGTAAACGATCCTAAAAGTAGATTTGAAGCAAGTTATTCGATTAGTGTAATGTTTTGGACAAGTATGGAAGTGGGGATTACGGTTTGGTTAGTCGTAGACCAATTAATGCACGAATACCCTTAACGGGTCAAAAATAGGTATATGAACGATAAGGTGTTAAGAGGATGCAAGACATCCAAGAATTTGGTAATTTATGATAGACGTCACTTATATTATTATGTTTATAAGAGGTTTTGGGTAAAAGGAACAAGTTATATTGATGAATGCATGAAAGGGGTCAAAATGGTAAAAAGGGTAATAAGCCGAAGAGTTAAAAATCGGAAATTATATTTAGTCGGATGTTGGATTCTAGTTCCATTAGATGGAGAATTAAATTACGGACGCGTAGGAAAAAGAATCGGGTAAAACGGACCAATAACGAAGAAGTTATGACCGTTTTCGTGAAACGCGGACGTGCTGGAAATCTGCAGCAACCAGCTGCAACTTACTGATCAAATTAAGGCAGTCGCGTAGCGCGACTGGTAAGGCCCCTGGCCGTCGCGCTACGCGACGGTGGCACGTTTCAGCAAAAGTTGTTTTCAGGTCTCGTTTTGGCTTGGGAACTCGTTTAAACGCGTTTTAAGTTGCGTACGACTGTTTTAACATACGTTTTATGACCATTAGAGTAAGCGCACTTGTAGATGGGTATGTATGCATGTTTGTAAATATATATATATGTATGTAGAAATGTATGAAAGCATGTGTGTATCTACATGAGTATGTTTATAAGTATGTGATCAAGAATACGCGAATGTGTGATGGTATGTATGAGAATAGGTATGTACGAGTTGGGTTTGATGCACGTAGGGTTGTATGTATGTAAGATGTATAATGTCATGTGGGCATTATTATGATGTTGGTATGTGTACATATAAATACGTATATAATGATGTAGATGTGTGTATATGTAAGTATGCTTGTAGATTACTATGTATGTATTAACGCGTCAAACGTATTTAGAAACGTATGTATGCGAGTAGGTATGTATGTATGTATGTATGCGAGTCGGTATGTATGTATGTAGATATGTATGTATGTAAGTAAGTATGCGAAGACGTAATCATGTATGTATGTAAATAGACGTGTAGGTATGCAAGTAAAGGTATGTATGTATGTATGTACGTAGTTATGTATGTATGGTATACGTGGTTTCAATACATTTATGTATTGACGATTATTCACAATGTGCCTCGAGAATGAAATGTAATGCAGGTACATTATTAAAGTTTCGCCAAGGATTAGACACCCAGATGGAATGCTTGAAACTAGAAAGTTAAAAGGATGAGAAGTTTATGTGGATCGAACATAGCAAGGCTACATTATTATGAATCTTGTTTGTGCATAAATATGCTAATGATGCGTATGTTTGTGGTGGGTGCAGGTTGTACGAATCACGGATTATCCTCATGAGGAGTAGCGATCGAAGACCGAGTCACTAGGGAGATTGTACGGGAACGTTGAATGTAAAATGTAATAAATGAAAGCTATGTTTTAGTTAACAAATAAGAGGATGACAGATTTTTGATTAAGACTTAAGTTAAAGTTAAAAGTTTTAATAAATTGAGATATTTATAATGCAAGAAATTTTATGGTTAGTGTTTCCGCTGCGACTTTTTGCCAAATACGAATATGGGCGTAACAACGGGTTTAGTAATTAAACCCCGTTAACACTAAAAGACGGGTAAAAGTACCGTAAGTGGTAAAATTTACCCGGTGGAATATTAGGATTTAAATAATTAATCCTAATAATAAATAAAAGTGAATAAAAGCTTTAAGGAAATAAAATGGATAAAAGGCCCGAGCTAACGGGACCTAAAATAAACTTAGTCACAAATATTCCCGAACCCGCTAAGTTAACTAGGAATATTAAACCTAGTTAATAAGTGGGAATATTGTTAAAAATAAGTAGGTTGTGGCCTACTTAATAACGAACCAAACACGAGGGGTTAAAGTGGGATAACTAGAAAAGTTATTTAACTAAACAAAACACACACTCAAACACACACACGGTGTGTGTCTGAGATCGAGCAGGAGCAAGCTCCCATGGAGCTCAACCCTAAACTTCAACAAAACCCTCAAATTGGAGGATCAAACAAGGGTCAAATTCGGATTTGAACACATAGAAACGGTCACCAAGTCAAGGGGATCGTAAGGTATGTCGAATTTCTAACAATCTTGAAGTTGTAAAAATTGGATAATCATCCTAATCGCGAATTAGGCATGGATTAGAGAAGCTGTGGCTAGATTAGTGATGTATATTTGCTTAGGAACAAAACCCCAAGTGAAAATCATACATAACATGCTATGGATTGAATGATTGAATGATTTACCACACTAGGTTAAGTGGGTTTTAATCTTATGATGAATTTGATGATATGATTGTGATTAGGATCATCATGCATGTTAGTAATCGGGAAATACCTAAACAATTTGCAAGTTTGAGTATTTGATCATAAGTGATAGTGGTGAATTTTGATGCTAATCTTGGTAAAAATAACTAGTTATGAACTAGTTGTAAATGTGTAAAATGTATGCACATTAGGTGTTTGTTAAAATGCCTAAGTGAAGACTAAAGTGTTGAAATTAGAGCGAAAACGCGCAATTGAATGATATGGTGATTACGCGTAATATGAAGTGAGAAGGGTTCTAAATATAATGTTGATTTAGACTTAATGTTGTGAACCTTGTAATTCGAAGTGGTTAACTTAATAAGCTAAGTTAACTAATCGTGAAGTCGAATAGTAGTTCCGACGTATGAAATAAGTGAGATGGAATAGTTGTGAATAATTATGACTAATCTAACCATCTTACAATTTGCAATGATAGTTTGACGATTAACAAGCTAGGTGAAAGCTTGGGAACAAAGCGGGTCAAACGAAGCAAGAATGACGGAAAAGCATAAATTCGGATGCAAGGTAAGTATAGCTTACACTAGTCTTATATGTTAGAATATTCTCTTATCGTATTAGTTACGAGTAAGTTAAATGCATAATTTAGGTATGATGTTCCGACGTGTAAACGTACGGAACAAGGTAGCCGAGCATGACAAGAAACCATGTTGATGGTTTAAAAGGAATTAAAATGGTAAATTGGTCATGCGTTGACCATAACTATTTGTTTTGAAAGACACTGTAAGGCGTAAGCCATGATAGGCCAAAAAGCGTTAAGAAAACGATTAATACGTGAAATGACCACACGGTATAAACCGAAGTGAGTCATATAGATGAGATGGTAATAAATATCATATCGCCAACATAATCGGTCACTTAGACCAAATGGGTCAAAAGGTGACAAATATCACCCTTTGACAATAACGACTAATGATTATTGTCGAGCTACATTATTTCAGGTGTAAATGTCAAACGGGTATTAGCAACGCTATAAACTAGCGGTTATAAAAGCAAGGTATTAAAAACGGGTCAATAGATTGATCTGCGCCAGGTATGTGAAATAGGGCAACACTCATTTAGAACATGTGGTTCAAGAGTGTTAAAAGAGGTCAAAATGAACATTTGGTTACTTGATAAGTAAACCAAATGTTTTAAGTAATGAACATAGCGTTTGGAAAGCTTAATGACTTTTCAAACAAAATCATAGGTTAAAAGAGGGATTATGGGTCAATTATACTTTCAAAAATCCTTCATTGTTAATAAAAGACTAAAAAGGACCAGAATGCCCTCGGAGGCTAAATTTAAACAAACAACCTTTAAAAGTTGTTTGGAAATGATTATTACGATTAAATAAATACGTAGGACAAGTATAGAAGTTGAAAGATGTATTACGTTAGTCAAACGGCTCTATTTGGGTCTTTGCCGTAAAATAAAGAGTTAAGAGGTAAAACTTGGCTTGCATAGATTACCTTAGTAATATCACCATAAATATAGTTGTGGTGGAAGTTCATTTGACAATTATTGCGAAAATAGGATGCTAGAAACAAATAATTATGAATTATGCGGAAAAAGGGGTTTAAATACCCTTAACGGGTCAAAATAAGCATTTTAGTACAAACGGGTTTAAGAGTATACATAAACCCGTGAATTGAACCTAATATGATAGATAACATTGAAATTATAAGTTTCATGTGATATAGGAATCAAACAAATACGTTTGTTTGATAAAATCGCGAATGGGTCAAAATTTGGTAAAAAGGGAAATAAGCCGAAGACTTAAAAGTCTTAAATCTTGTTAAGCCGGACGTCGGATTTTAACTCTATATGATGGAGAATCAAATTACAAACATGTAGGAAGAAACGGTAGGTCAAACGGATAAGCGGTTTGAAAGATACGAAAGATTTCGTGTCAAATTACGGCGAAATGGAAAGGTGGGATGCAGGTGCCACCGTAAATTACGGTGCCACCGTAATTTACGGTGGACCTGATGTGGTTACGGTAGTAACCTTCTGATTTACGGCAGAAGAATAAGAACCAAAGGGCCACCGTAAATTACGGTGACACCGTAATTTACGGTGGAGGTCATTTGCAATTTCTTGTTTTTAGAATAAATTGTTTCCCTGATTGTTTGAATACGTTTTAGACCCGTAAGACTAAAGCATTTCATGTTTAATGAAATGTAGGTACACTTTGGGATGCCGGAAGACGATCAAGCTCAACGAAGAACCGAACACGATAAAGACACACGCTTCCGCACTTTGACACATTGTAAATTTTAAACAACGAAATTCAACCACGTTACGTAGAATAACTTATGATTTGTAAAAGTTTTAAATAAACCCGAATTTCCAATGTATATGATAGTGATTAATTACATGATTATCTTTCAAAAGATACGTTAAACCTTGGTTTATAAGAACGGGTGTTACACAACAACTTGCAACTCACGAAAACAACGATACGGAAATTATTTCGACAACAAATAAATATAGTTATTATATTTATTTTAAATATCAAACAACATGATTTCGTTTTATAAAATAAATATAGTTTTATATTTATTTCAAATATCAAACAACACGGATTCTTTTATAAATAAATATAGTTTATATATTAATTTCAAATATCACACGACTTGAATTCCTTTATAAAAAATAAATATAGTTTTATATTTATTACAAACTTCAAACAAACTCGATGATACTTTCGCAAAATAAATATAACTTTTTACAAACGCCGAAACGGCATATACGTATATTATGGCAAATATATCCAAGACGCAATATATATAATACAAGCTTATTATATATTACTTTCATACGAGTATTCCTATATACACAAGCGACTTCTCGGGGCGACAAAGTTTAACTTAGTCATCTCCATTAACTTAAAAACTTATCGTCGAATCGTTCAGTTAACGATTCGGTAGAGCTCGGTAACACGTAGATTTGTTACCGCATTAATTAGAAAACTTATAAGATATTACGTGTTAGGAATATTGTAGAATACACGCTAGCAAGTCAAGTCTTGGAAACGACGTCACGAAGTCGTAATTAGCTAGCTTTGCACAGGAATATTCAGGTGAGTTCATAACCCCACCTTTTTACGGTTTTACATTTTTCTAAATGTTTTCGGGGTGGAAAGACATGCACTTTTTGCAAAGGATACAAGAATTACATATTTCTAAACCATTTTACAAGCAAGTTTAACTGACACAAATGGTTTACAGAAAAGTGAGTTCATGCTCCCCCTTTTCTCTTAACTGTTTTCAGTTTTATAACTTCGGGGGTGAAATACATGTTACAAATATTACAATGTTTACAAATGGTATGATGGATACAAAAACAAGAAGCACCCTTGGTGATAACTAGTACCAAGTATGATGCGTTTTGAGGAATGATACGAGAAATCATGTCACGAATAGGGTACCATAAGCACCATTAATCGTGTACATACTTAGACCGCAGAACAAAAGGTTAGATCTAACGGGTGTCCGGGCAGCCACACTCTTGGTGAAAACTAGTACCGAGTAGTGCTTTTGTGTCTCAGTCGTGAATCGACAACTAGAAAAATGCCTATGGTTTGGTTGCTTCCTATGTCGTGTCACATGTTAATGGCCTTGCAACCCATTAACAACAAGATACATACAGAAATACTTGATTTATACATGATACATACAGAAATACTTGATTTATACATGATACATACAGAAATACTTGATTTATACATGATACATACAGAAACACTTGATTTATACAAGAATACTTGACTTATACAATAATACTTGATTTATACAAGAGTACGTGATTTATACAAGAATACGTGATTTATACAAGAATGCGTGATTTACACAAGAATACTTGATTTATACAAGATACATACCATGTTTTCATACAAAGTTTCCATATAACTTGACAAGAAAAAGATTTTAAATTCGTTTTCTCAAACAATACAACAAAAACCGGTTATTCAAAAAGATTTATTCCAAATCTTTTACAAACAAACTATGAACTCGCTCAACTTTATGTTGATTTTTCGCATGTTTCTTTCTCAGGTTACTTTTCCAGAAATCATGGCACGGTTGGAATAGGAGAACCATGTGGAGTCGAGTTCTTAGTGGCGTTCATTTTCTAAAAGACTTAGCTTATTTGCTTCCGCTGTACAATGAAGATACCAGTCCAGTCACGCCGGCTCTGATAATTTCGGGGTGTGACAACTAGGTGACCATAGTTGTATAGGGAATAACCTTCCGAGGTTATACCTTATGGTCACGTCGTTTAGTTAGTTGTATGATAGGTAGTTTATATGCCTTAGGAAAATTACCAAAATGCCCGTTTTACGCCAAAATTCATTTAAGCATATGTAACATAATTTTTAACATCTAAACTGATTAGGCAACAATATTAGACATGTTAAGGCATATATTACTTGTCATAGGACTAGTTAGGCGGTCCAAATGCGTTTTACGCGAACGGCGCTGTCACACCCCGGCCACGTAGAACAACCAAAACGTGACGGAAAACGTCAGGGAGTGTTGTAACAGAATCATTGTTTCATAACACATGGAAATTGAAATATTGTTTTATTGATTAAAATAGTTACAATGTCTTGACAATCAAAGAAACATAACATAAATAACTAGTCTTGCATCTTTTATTGTCACTAAGGCCCAAGTCCGCCTATGTGTATCTTGATAAGTCCTATGCATCATCTCCTGAAAACACATGTGAAAATAGGTACGTCAGCATAAAAATGCCTGTGAGATACATAGGTTTGTGAAAACAGAATTCATGACTTATGTTTGAGAAAATGTTTAGTCATGAACCTTGTAATTTGCTTTGTCTTGTAAATCATTTGAAAAACGATAAGATCAGATGATATGTATAAATAAGAGAATAATGTATGGCTAAATGAATAACCATGTAAAATGAGTTTGTATAAAATAAGTTGTTTGTAAATTAATGTCTTGTGAAAAGTATGTTATCGGTATAAAATGTTATATGTCCAAATTGAAATGATTCAAATAACGCTACGATATGTAATACCATACAATCACTTATATATAGGAAGTACCAGCGGCGTATCCACCATGCTTGTATCATATTACACACGCCTCGTTACTTAAATCACTTACTCAAACCAAACCAACAACGTAAGATGTTTATGTTTAAACCAATTGCCAATTGTATTGAATAATATGTCAAAATGTTTATGTCAAGATGTAAGTCATGTAGTGTATAACCAATGTCAATAATGTTTATATGTCAAATGTAAATCATGTAATGTGTAACCAATGTCAATAATGTTTATGTGTCAAATGTAAATCATGTAATGTGTAACCCAAAATGATATGTATGGCTAGTGAAATATATCAACTAAACCATATGCACAAAAACAAAGTATTGAAGTAAAACATGGTTTAAATCAAAACTATGTTTTGTGGAACAAATGCATGCTATACTGATATAAACATCTATGCGGTATTGTGAGAACGCATACATCCAAGCCTTGAGACTGTGGCGATAAACCCTTAAACAAATTAAAGGTTTATCTAAGTTATGTATATCGAATTCGGTCATTCCTTTCATCCAAACCTACCCAGGATGTCCGGAACGGGAGTTGTCAATTCCTATGGTACCACTACCTACTAACGAACGGCGTGATCGGTGTTAATGAATGTATATTGATCCATCAAAACAAACCAAATATCATATCAAAATGTAAGCATGTGATGAATAATAAATGTACTAAGTATGCACACAATGGGCATACATAGCATAGAATGTAATGTAAAATAATGTACTAAGTACGCACACAATGGGCATACATAGCATAAAATGTAATGTAAAATAATGTACTAAGTACGCACACAATGGGCATTCATAGCATAAAATATAATGTAAAATAATGTACTAAGTACGCACACAATGGGCATACATAGCATAAAATGTAATGTAAAATAATGTACTAAGTACGCACACAATGGGCATACATAGCATAAAGTGTAATGTAAAATAATGTACTAAGTACGCACACAATGGGCATACATAGCATAAAATGTAATGTAAAATAATGTACTAAGTACGCACACAATGGGCATACATAGCATGAAATGTAATGTAAAACAATGTACTAAGTATACACACAATGGGCATACATAGTATGAACACAATGAAATCATGTACTATAAATGTACTAATGAACATAGCAAGTATATGATGTGAAAACAGGAAAGCATGAAAGTAACAAGTAGGCACATGTGTTTCACCCCAAAACAGTTTGAAAACAGTAAAAGAGGGGTCTATGTACTCACTTGAGATTGCTTAGAAGTCCTTGTGTAACAACCAAACAATGCTAGAGATCACGGAAATCAAACGACACCTAATATAGGTAACTATGTTAATATACCGGACCTAAATCAGGGGATTGGATAGAATGAGGGTTCGTAAACCAAACGAGTATGGAGACTCGTGTAATATGGTTTAACAAAGCCTACATACTACAATGAAACCTAACCTAAGTGCTTACGACCCATTACGACCCGTTTAGGTAGCTTATGCTACTTTAACGCGTCGTTCGCGTAAAACGCGTTCGGAACGCCTAACTAGCCCTATGATAAGTAAAATATGCCTTAATATGTCTAATATTGTTACCAAATCAGTTTAGATACCAAAAGTTATGTTACATATGCTTAAAATGAATTTTGGCGTAAAAAGGGCATTTTGGTCATTTACCTAAGGCATATAAACTACCTATCATACAACTAACTAAACGCCGTGACCATAAGGTATAACCTCAGAAGGTTATTCCCTATATACAATGGTCACCTAATGTGCTTGGTCGGATCCTAATGATCGACCAAACGGGTCGGGTTCGAAAGCATAAGCGATTGTTTAGATCGCTTACCTTACGACCATATATAAGCACTTAAATTAAAAGTGACGAGCTAAGCATGTTAAAACATGCTTAACTAAGTTTAGAAAACAGGTTTGGTATCAAAACAAACGGTTTTGATACCTAGTTTGGTTACAAAATACGCATTAACACGCATTTTGGCCGAAACTACGACTCGTCACTGAGCCTAGATAACGTGGTAATCAGTAGGTATAGTCACTAGGGACTATAACCATCGTGATCACGCTCACGTTATGAAGTTCAAACGAACTTCGCATTGACCATAAACTGGTCAATGCAGAAATTCAAACAAAGTTTGACTTTCGGACTCGAAAAGCAATAAAAGAACGAATGAACACTTACAAAGGGTCCCCGCAAGATTGATAATCCAAGTATTCTCAGGTATGAGGTGATGAAACACCCCAACTTAGAGAAATCTCAGATTTCAAGTGGGTTTTGCAATGAATGGGGTTGGGTATTTATAGATTTCGGTTCACCGTTAGGATCGTTTCTTGGAGAAGAGGGAATGATCACATCCCTACACTTGTTGGCATGTTATGGTAGCTCATTTTGCTCCCACCACCAGTTATTGACAAGTGGCATTGGCCTTTGGGGGTGTTTAAGGGCTGTTAACAGCTGAAAAATGACTTTTGCTGATCAGAAGGGGCCTCGCGTGATGCCAAGGGGGCTAGGTGTCACGCTAAGGTCCCCCTGATCAGCAAACACTTTCCAATGTTTCCATTTCAGTCCCCGTTGTGTATTAAGGCCATTTCCGACATGTTTAAGGCTCGTTAAGCCATTTTCAAGGCCCTAAAATGATGCCTAAGCATTGTGGACATGAAACATGCTCAAAAATATCCCGGATGTCGGTTCGTTTGGCCGTACGATCGCGATGTTCGCTTAATTACGACGGAATGCGCATAAGCGCGAAAAATGATCCAAATTGCGTGACGAATGGATTTTTCTCATGCCAAACACTAAAATAAAATATTTTAGTGCTTACATAAATTTTTGGATGTCCGGATGTATTCAGAACGTAAGTTATGCGCGAAAATGCAAACTTGTGCACTTTTTGACGCTTTTAGTCCCTGAATGACCCAAAAGTTTATTTTAGCATACCGAACCCCTCAAAACCTATTTCTAAGCTATGTAAAGGATATTTATGGTATGTTTAACTTATGGTCATGTTCTGTAATGTTCGTTACAGTTCAAATTGGCATACTTTCGTAGTTTGTCAAGTTTAGTCCCTGTAAGCGAATTAACTTGTTTTTGCCATACCAAAGCCTTCAAAACTTATTTCTAAGTTATGTAAAGGTTATTTAAGGTATGTTAAGTATATGTTGATGTTCCGGAGTATTTTTCGCATTAAACTGATTATGTTTACGCACCAGTTTGCGTATAACTCTCCAGAAAGCGATTTAGAGTTTGGAATTGAACAAAAATTGATATGTGCAAATGATACACATATTTATACAAGTCCCAAGTATGAAATACAATATTTCATTGGTTCGGTATTTGTTTGATGGCCGTGGAGGCACAGGTGTCACAGTCTCCCCTACTTTAGGAAATTTCGTCCCGAAATTTTTATTTAGAGGAAACTTGTGAGAGTTTAAAACATGAAGTTGAAAAGATCGAACAACATTGGTTAGGGTTCTGAACTTCTAGTAACTTTAATAACATCATGATTGCAATGTAAGAGGGATACTTATATACAAGTATATGAAGCGTCATTGGTGCGTCCACCGTACCTCCATTACATCGTTCTCATTTTGTTATTGTTGTCGCTATCGGTCCTTACACATAATAAATCTTACTGGGTTTCTGTGCACTAAATTTCATAATTATGAACACGTCCATAATTAGACAATTCCTTGCATAGTTCACACAGTCTATTTTATAATGTGTAGGGGAAAACCAAATGAACAAACCTGTGATGAGTGTGACTAGACCACCATAGCGTCCCTTTTATTAAATCAATAAATGATTTTAATAGACAACCCAGGAGTCTTTTCAGCTTATATCATCACATGTCATTCTTAACCAGATTTTTGAATCAATCTTTTTGACTAGACCACTAAAAGGGTCTCTTATGAATGATGGAGTGGTACTATATAATCCAAGGGTCTTAACTATTACATAGAAGCCCATTAAGGATTTAAGGTAGTACCTTTTTGAACATCCTACTACGAATCCCTCATATGAAGATATGAAAGATTCTTCGAGGATTTGGATAACGAATATCCAGAGTATACAAAAACACAAAATGCATAAACACATAGTCATATAACCACAAAGATTGTTTATCTAAATCTTTAATTTGTTAATTTGTTTTGCTAACAGAGCATATGTATTTAAAGCACACTAGGAATCCATCTCGTGGATTTCATTTGGTACTTTAAACATTATCGAGAATCTAACTATAAAGATAGAAAGATTTTCAAAAGAAAAATTCGATTTCGATTATAAGGAACCGAAATGTTCGAATTTAGGTACATAAGGAATCCAATCAAGGACTCTGATTTGAATGATAATCATCCACAAGGGTCTAAATGTGAAGATAAAAAGATCCCATATGGATTTTAGAAGTTGAAGATGTTTTGAAACCTTGCACTTGATGTGCTTAGGTCAAAACATGAAGTAAAATGCTTATGAAGTTGAGATGCCAGATATGCCAAGGCGACATATGAAGCGAAATTTGAAAGTTAAGTCAATGTATGAAGAAAATATTTTTGAAAACTATGCATGTGGTTCTTAAAAAGATGTGTTCAATGTTTTTGAAACCTTATATATAATACCTTTGAAATCATAAAGTAGGTGTGTTAGGTAGGGATATATTTATAAAAAAAATTGTTTTTAACATCATGCGAGATGAATTTTGAAATTATGTATAAGATTTTTGAAAACATGAATGATGCTTTTCGAAATCATGCACTTGATAAGAAAATGTACTGTGTTAATATTGTTTTCAGACTATATGAAACATTTTGAAATTATGAAGGTTGTTTTTGAAAGTATAGCCAATGTTTTTGAAATAACATAGACAATGCATTTAAAAAAAAATGTTTTCAAACTATATGAAACGTTTTGAGATCATGAAGATTGTTTTTGAAATACTCGTACTGTGTATGCTGAAAAATCAAAACGTAATGGGTATGAGATTTGAAAATACCCTTAGTTATCTAACCAAGGATTCAAAGGCACAGATGTGCAGAAGCATGATTACTCATAATGTTACTTTATTTTCTGTACTTTGTTTCTTAGAGTGAAACGAGTACTTAGAATTTTTCCAAGGGAATCATGAGCAAACACAAGAATGGGAAAATTCGCAAGAGTAGTTTGTAAGGAATATAGTTCCTTGATGTAGGTATCATAGGAAAAGTCATACACACGTGTAACTACACTCGTATATCAGAATTGTGAACAACAATTTATTTATAAACAAAACAGATTGTTTCACATTACAAGAAATAGAAGAAACAACAGCATAAGACAACAACATCTTCTAATCAGCCAACTGCTCATCCGTGGGTTGGATTTGCCTTAGCAAGCTTTGGGCATTTATTCACGAAATGACCCATTTTGCCACAGTTGTAGCACGATCCAGGCTGAAAGCGAGCTTGAGCAGGATTGGCTTGTGGTTGATTTGGACTACCTTGGTTCGGGTTATATTGACAAGCACTTGCCAGGTGACCAATTCGCCCACATGATACACACAGACGACATTGTAAGTGAGCTTGGTGATGCCCATTACATTTGTCGCATTTTGGTGCAGTACCGGCATAAGGTTTCCTAGCAGGAGGTTGAGCAGTAGCAAGGTTTATAACAGCTTGGTTTTGGATAGCAAAGTGGCATATGTTAACCAAATGTCCCCGTCGTCCACAGTAGGTACATTTGGAGCAGGGTATGAGGTTTGAATGATGACGGTTGCATCGTTTGCACAGAGGAACATCTCCTTTGTATGGCTTCCTAGCAGGGGGTTGAGCTGGTTGGTTGGGGACGGCTTTACCATTGTGAGTGACCATGGAGAAGTTCTGAGAAGCCTTTCGCTTCTTTGACTTCTTAGGGGATCGTTCATCCATGGTCTTTGATTCCTCGGTTGGTTTCTTGGCTGGTGGTGCTGGCTTGACTTCTGCTTCCTTTGGTGACTCTTGAGTGGCTTCATTGTTGAGACGAGACATGGCACTTCCTAATTCCACAGTCTTCAGAATCACTTCGCCTATTTGCTGGGCAAATTTGGCTGTTTGCTCGGACATTTGACCGTTGCTGAGAGGAAGAGACATTCTAGAAGAAAATGAAAGACATTGGAAGAAACAAGTGAAAGGTTATCAGACAATCAAAACAGGATGGCAATGCATAAAAATTGCGATCATTTGTTTGTTACCTAAGGCAAACAAATGAGACGGTGACAAATCAAAGTAAGCGGGTCATATTAATGTATCACTGAAGACATGCTCGCCTATAAGTGAACACTCACCCCAAGAGTTCCCAGGTAAGAGTGACTGGTCCGATACTGCGGATTTGTACGAACACTCTAGCCTTCGACAGAAAACTCAGGGTACAGGCATTCACTCTTCCAGTTTGCACGTGTTCACATTATACGACCCAAACTTTGACGAGATTTGAAAACTTAGAGGGTTCAAAACCTTATAACAGAGGGTTCAAAACCTTACAATAGAGGGTTCAAAACCTAGTAATCAATCATCCTAGAACAGATGATTAGTTTTCAAAGCGGTTTTGAAATTTATGTTCTTGTTGTGGTTGTCGCCTAAGGATAGGTGACAGTATTGTTTTATGACTAAACGCAAGTAAACTCGCGTTAGGGTCCTAGGAAGGTTATAGACTAGGTCAAAGTATTACTAATAACCTAATTCCCTATAACCATGAGCTCTGATACCAACTTTTCTGTCACACCCCGACCACGTAGAACAACCAAAACGTGACGGAAAACGTCGGGGAGTGTTGTAACAGAATCATTGTTTCATAACACATGGAAATTGAAATATTGTTTTATTGATTAAAATAGTTACAATGTCTTGACAATCAAAGAAACATAACATAAATAACTAGTCTTGCATCTTTTATTGTCACTAAGGCCCAAGTCCGCCTATGTGTATCTTGATAAGTCCTATGCATCATCTCCTGAAAACACATGTGAAAATAGGTACGTCAGCATAAAAATGCCTGTGAGATACATAGGTTTTGTGAAAACATAATTCATGACTTATGTTTGAGAAAATGTTTAGTCACGAACCTTGTAATTTGCTTTGTCTTGTAAATCATTTGAAAAACGATAAGATCAGATGATATGTATAAATAAGAGAATAATGTATGGCTAAATGAATAACCATGTAAAATGAGTTTGTATAAAATAAGTTGTTTGTAAATTAATGTCTTGTGAAAAGTATTTTATCTGTATAAAATGTTATATGTCCAAATTGAAATGATTCAAATAACGCTACGATATGTAATACCATACAATCACTTATATATAGGAAGTACCAGCGGCGTATCCACCATGCTTGTATCATATTACACACGCCTCGTTACTTAAATCACTTACTCAAACCAAACCAACAATGTAAGATGTTTATGTTTAAACCAATTGCCAATTGTATTGAATAATATGTCAAAATGTTTATCTCAAGATGTAAGTCATGTAGTGTATAACCAATGTCAATAATGTTTATGTGTCAAATGTAAATCATGTAATGTGTAACCAATGTCAATAATGTTTATGTGTCAAATGTAAATCATGTAATGTGTAACCCAAAATGATATGTATGGCTAGTGAAATATATCAACTAAACCATATGCACAAAAACAAAGTATTGAAGTAAAACATGGTTTAAATCAAAACTATGTTTTGTGGAACAAATGCATGCTATACTGATATAAACATCTATGCGGTATTGTGAGAATGCATACATCCAAGCCTTGAGACTGTGGCGATAAACCCTTAAACAAATTAAAGGTTTATCTAAGTTATGTATATCGAATTCGGTCATTCCTTTCATCCAAACCTACCCAGGATGTCTGGAACGGGAGTTGTCAATTCCTATGGTACCACTACCTACTAACGAACGGCGTGATCGGTGTTAATGAATGTATATTGATCCATCAAAACAAACCAAATATCATATCAAAATGTAAGCATGTGATGAATAATAAATGTACTAAGTATGCACACAATGGGCATACATAGCATAGAATGTAATGTAAAATAATGTACTAAGTACGCACACAATGGGCATACATAGCATAAAATGTAATGTAAAATAATGTACTAAGTACGCACACAATGGGAATTCATAGCATAAAATGTAATGTAAAATAATGTACTAAGTACGCACACAATGGGCATACATAGCATAAAATATAATGTAAAATAATGTACTAAGTACGCACACAATGGGCATACATAGCATAAAGTGTAATGTAAAATAATGTACTAAGTACGCACACAATGTGTAACACCCCATGTTTTCACGAGTGAAAGTCAAAGTCAAGGTCAAAGTCAACGACCGATTTCGCGCAACTTGACTCGTAGAAATGTTTTTAATTTATTTATGTTATGTGGAGTAAGTGTCGTACATTGCAATAATCGACTCATATTAATCGTATTTCAATCGACCTACGACTGTGAACGATAGGAAGTAACAATGCGATAAAGTTAATCAAGCTGTGCTAATCAAATCGACATCGAACCGCAACTCGAACGGTGTACTTTACTTGTTGTTTATACGTGTGTGTGTGCCTTACGTGTTACCTGTGCACGTTTATTTTATGATATGTTATGTTAATCAAGCGAACTCAATCGAACTCGAAGTCTAACTCGAATGTAAGCGAACCCGAACCCGAATTCCGAGTCGAACCATATAAGAAGTAGTTGGGACTGAAGGTAATTTGACTAGGAAACCCTATCGAATCGCTCGAAAATCGGAACCGAAACAACATCGCACCGAACGCACCAAAGCAGGCGGCATCCGCACGGATGGCCAATCCGCACGGATTGCCAATCCGCACGGAAGACCTATCCGCGCGGATAGCCTATCCGGGTACGTGCCATGCGCACGGCACACTCTTTCCCTTCTTGGCATCCTATAAATACACGGGTCACTCTCCAACTTTTCCACTTTTGGCAAGTGACGTCCGAACCGCACGCATTCTTAACTTTTTCTCAGATTTCTCTCAATCCAGGTAAGATCTTGCACTAATTCTTGTACATTCTTAATCACTACACAATTCTACACCTTTCCATCTTTCAAATCTCCACTTTTAACCATGAAATCATCCGGATTCAAGGTATTCTCGGGTGACGTCATCATGAAGTTCTTATGAACTTCAAGCTTGACCTCATTCCACCAAGAATATCTCAGTTCTAAACGATTTCTACAAGATTTCACAATAACTTCACCTAGATCTAAACTTTTCTAAGGATAAAAGAGTTGAGAGAAATAAACCTAAGTTCTCTCCTTCTTTTACCCTTAAAATCGGTACGAATCTGATCGGTTTTAGTGTTCAACTCATTAATAGTGATGCACTAGTCCTAGATCTGAATTTTACCCATCAGACATCTGATTGCGGGGTCAACCGGAATGACCGTTCTGAGTCGCCGACAGGCCGAGTTAGGGTGGTTCCTGACCGGTCTAGTTACGCGGGTGAGAATACAACTCCAAGGGGTTGCCACGTAATCAGAACGTCTCGATAAACGACAACAGAAACCAAGTGTAGACGAACAGAACAATCAGACCAGGGACTGTCCGCACGGACCAGCTGTCCGCACGGACAAGCTGTCCGCACGGACAAGCTGTGCGCACGGATTACCATCCGCACGCACAGGTCATCCGGACGGGTTGTCACCCGGACGAGCTACCTTTGGGACCCACTTTCCAAACAAGGTTTGAGTATCGACGAATGAGCAATCCGGACGGACGACCTCTGAATGGATTACTCTTCGGATCATGAGATACTAAGGCCTTAAAATAAATTCAAACAGTGTTCATCCGCACGACCAAGTCGTCCGCACGGATCACCATTGTCCGCACAGATCACCATTGTCCGCACGGATTACCATACGCACGGATTGTCGTCCGCGCGACCGGCTTGGAAGGTAGAAACACTTATGTGTTTTCTAAATGCTACAACGAAAACTCAAAAGCACAAGCCATCATACACAAACACATCCTTAGGAAGAAACAATCCACTTGAACGTTTATCCGCACAAGCAACTTGTCCGTACGGATAAGCCATCCGCACGCACAACTAATCCGCACGGATTACCATCCGCACGGATAGCTCGCACGCACGGATAGCTTATCCGGATGGATCACCATCCGCATGCATCACCATCCGCACGGATAGTTCATGCGCACGGATGACTCCCTCTCACGGATAGCTGATCCGCACGATCACCCACCCTAACCACTCTCACCTTGTACTGTTTTACGCGCCACTTATCGTTACATTATCGAATCTATTCAGGCTAACCGTACTCGCTGTAAAGCGCTCCCTTCAATCCACAATCGCTGTGAGTATACTCGAACCCTTTTTGCTTTTAGCACTTTTGGGTGTTACATACGTTACAACTATTCAGACTACAACTATCACACTACTTAAGCTATTTTAACGCTAAACCATAATGCATGTTATACGTGGCTTATGAATGCTTGTTTGTTATGTTTACACATGGAATGCTGTCTACCTGCCTTAGCAACGATAGTACTATAGTTTGGACTCAGCACCCGTTCACACGGGGGTTGTTAAGGATCTTTTACTTGCATGGATTACAGTGGTAATCATGTATTGCGAACTGCCTCGGGCAGTCAACCCGCAGTCATTGGTATCGATGGATCTATGTCGATGACTAACGTGCTTCATTTCACTATGTGTACGTGCTGGTTATGCGTAAACGAATTCGAACTCTAAATGCTATTATCAAACTTGTATGCTCACCTCTACATTTTATGTATTGACTTTATTTTAACGTATGTGACAGGTGCTTAGGTTGCTTGTTTGCTCTTTGTGCTGTGATGAAATCGAAGCTAGGAACTGGAGTCCTAGAAACCAACGAATAAATTTTGATGTTTAAATCTGAGTTGTCGGAACAGAATATTTGTTTAGTTTTTGTCTGTAATAACTTGTTTGCTATTTAAGACATGGTATGGGATATGTTGACTTAAATTGAATGGTAATGATAGTTGTTATGGAAACTTCTGAACAATCTGTTTCGCTCAGTGCCGCGCCCCGATGATTCCGCCATCGGTTGGGGTGTGACAGATTGGTATCAGAGCCATAACTATAGGGAATTAGGCAAGACTCGACCTGGTCCGGGTCAAAGTCTTAGAGACCTAGTCTATAGGTAAGAACCAACAGACCAACTCACGCGTATGCGTAAACTCACCACTATCACTCGCTCTTTACTATCACTGCACTCGAATTTTCAAGTTACAAATAGGTAATGAGGCCGAGAATAGGTGTGAAAACCGCAAACTCTCGACTAAAGTTGCCTAATCAGCTCGCATTTTGACTACAAACAAGGAGAATTATGCCAAATTAGGAGTGAAATCCATATTTTGATAAATAATCTCCTCTAATTTAGCAAAACAGGAACGAAGTTGTTAAGCCAGGGGTGAAACCCTAACCTTGACGACTCGACCTGCTTTTATACAAAAAAACTCTCACCAAAGTTCGATGGACTCCAACGATCTAAAGATACAATATAACCAATGGGAATTGCGCCAAAGCCCAAGAATCGAGGCAAAGGCATAGTCCTGGAGGTAATTGTGCACACAAGATCCTTGTGAATAGTCGAGCCACTTTGGTTAGTCGAAGTCTAGTAGCCGCAGACGATCTACTTTTGATTTATCGACCATTTTGAAGATTTTATGTGTTTCTCTGTTATTTGGTAACGTTTTGAGGTATTATTGGTTTCGACCCAACACTATTGCTTCTGCCAAAAACACAAAACTCACACGACACGACATTAACAAATCGCTCACGCTACACTGCTTTCGAACACTCGCAAACTCGGAATGCTAGGTTTCTGTTTTCTGACTGCTTTTAGTGATGTGTGTTTTGGCTATTGTGCTTATCTGTTTGGGAAAGTTGTGATTATGTGCTCTATGTTTTTATGTGATTTTGTGCAATCCTGTGATCTTGTGACTGTATACGTTTACATAGTACGTGTTACTGAGCTTTAGTAGTAGTAGACGTGTGAGGTGAGATTCGAATACATGTGTTGAGTCCCGTGGCGATGTCTATTGCAGACAATGTCGTCTGGATCCCGTCATCCACTCACTCGTCAAGAAAAGAGGGACAGGCGTCTTGCCTCTATTATCGCGAAAAGTGTGGTAAAAGCTGTGAGCGATGCCTACGAGAACGCCAGCAGATCATCCGAGGGATCGAGGACTGAAGGTCCTAAGTCTGCAACGAGACCTTTCAGTTTCAAACAATTCAAGTCATGTGGGCCGAAAGAATTCATAGGCGAATGAGGCCCTACTGCGCTATTCCACTGGTTTGACTCTATCGAGGTTACTCTGCGACAAAATGGTTGCCCTGATGACCTTCGAACTCTGAACGCTACCGGCGTCTTCCAGTCCCATGCCCTAGACTAGTGGACGGCCGAGAGGAACAAGCAAGGGAATGATGCAGCCTACGGTTTGTCGTGGGACGAGCTCAAGGAAGTCATGCTAGAGGAATTCTGCCATCCTCACGAGCGTCAAAAGCTTGAAGATGAATTTTGGCACATACATCAGAAGGATGGAGACAATGCTGGTCTTACTGCTCGCTTCAAACAGCTCAGCATTATCTGCCCCGACCAGGTCAAGACTCATGAGATGACCATCAAGAAGTACATCCGAGCTTTGCCCGACTGCGTTGCTGATTTCGTGCAAGCGGCTAAGACTACCACGATCGAGGAAACCTATCTGCTGGGCGCTGAAATCAATGACAAAAGGGTTAAGGCTGGGGTGTGGGATAAGACCTCCAAGCATCTGCATCAAGCCACCACTGCTGCACCAACTGCTGAAACCACCTCGTCAAGCAACAAGCGGAAGAACAAGAGAAAGAACAGCTCCACCAACAAGAACTGTGCGATTACTACTGCACCGATTCAAGCTGTACCTGCCCAACAGCGTCAAGTAGCGGCGCCCGTGGCCAATGCACCGCCTGCAAAGCGTGCATATACTGGACCACACCCGCTCTGCCCTACTTGCACCTATCATCACCCGACAGCTATTCAATGCCGCTTCTGTGCTCACTGCAATGTGTACGGCCACTTTACTGCCAATTGCCGTATTCGCCAAGCTCCTGCCAATCAAGCTCTACTCACTGCCCCACAGGGTCAACAAGCTCCTCCGGCACCCGCAGTCAAAGCCAGAGCATGCTTCACGTGTGGCGACCCGAATCATTTCGCCAACATGTGCCCGAACAGGGTAGTGAAACAAGAACCGCAACAGCAGCAGCAACAGCAGCAACAACAACAACAGGCCGCACGCGCCAGAACTTTCAATCTCAATGTGCGTCAAGCCCAGGCCGACAACAACGTGGTCAATGGTACGTTCGTTGTGAATGGTATTTATGCTTCATGTTTGTTTGATACTGGAGCCGATAATTGCTTTGTGTCGCTCGAATTTGAGAAACTCCTTAGTCGTAAACGTTCCCGACTCTCCTCTGCATTCGATGTTGAAGTCGCTACCGGAAGAACCGTCGCTGTAAACTCTGTTATTCGTGATTGCACTCTCGAGCTCAACAGTCACATCTTCCCAATTGATCTCATTCCGATGCAACTCGGAAGCTTTGATGTCATAGTAGGCATGGACTTTCTTCGCGAAAACCATGCCGAAGTTGTGTGCTTCGATAAAACGATTCGTTTTTCGCTCGCAAACGGTGATTCAATGTGCGTTTATGGTGATACTACTTCGAAGGGTCTCAAGCTTATGTCATGCCTACAAGCTAGCAAGTATCTCCGCAAGGAATACAGAGCCTTCTTGGCTAACGTCGTAGCAGCGGAGAAGGAAAAGAAAGAGAAGAAGGAAGTGAAAGACGTTCCTGTGGTTCGAGAATTTCCTAATGTTTTTCCAGAGGATCTTCCCGGACTACCTCCAAAGCGCGATATTGATTTTCGTATTGATCTCATTCCTGGAGCTAATCCTACCGCCAGAGCTCCTTATCGACTCGCGCCGTCCGAAATGCGCGACCTCTCAACCCAACTCCAGGAAATACTTGAGAACGGCTTTATTCGCCCGAGCACCTCTCCTTGGGGCGCGCCGGTCCTTTTCGTCAAAAAGAAGGACGGGTCGTTCCGGATGTGCATCGACTACCGGGAATTGAATAAGTTAACTATCAAAAACCGCTATCCTCTGCCTCGAATCGACGATTTGTTTGATCAGCTACAAGGCGCTACGTGCTTCTCGAAGATTGATCTACGTTCAGGATATCATCAGATGCGTATACAAGAGGAGGATATACCCAAAACCGCATTTCGTACTCGTTAAGGCCATTACGAATTCGTCGTCATGCCTTTTGGCCTAACAAACGCACCAGCGGTTTTCATGGATCTGATGAATCGCGTGTGTAAGCCATATTTCGACCGTTTCGTCATCGTGTTCATCGACGATGTCTTGATCTATTCCAAAACGAGAGCAGAACACGCGCAACACCTACGTTTGGTTCTCGAGTTACTCCAGGGGAACCAACTCTACGCCAAATTCTCCAAGTGCGAGTTTTGGTTGGGGGAGGTTCAGTTTCTGGGTCACATCGTAAATAGTCAGGGTATTCACGTCGATCCTGCGAAGATTGAAGCTGTTAAGAGCTGGGTTACGCCTAAGAACCCGACCGAAGTCCGCTCCTTTCTCGGGCTGGCGGGCTATTATCGACGATTTATCGAAGGATTTTCGAAGATTGCTGTACCACTTACCTCTCTCACGCATAAGGACCAGCCTTTTGTCTGGGGAACCAAACAAGAGTCTGCCTTTCGAACCCTCAAACATATGCTTTGCAATGCTCCTGTTCTCACACTACTCGACGGAAACGACGATTTCATTGTCTACTGTGATGCTTCCAACCTTGGCCTTGGGTGTGTCCTCATGCAATGGGACAAGGTCATAGCATACGCATCTCGTCAGCTCAAAATCCACGAGAAGAACTATACAACCCATGATCTCGAGCTAGGCGCAGTTGTTTTTGCATTAAAGATTTGGCGACACTACCTGTATGGTACCAAGTGTACGATCTTCACCGATCATAGGAGCTTACAACACATCTTTAATCAGAGGGAACTAAACATGCGTCAACGCCGATGGGTAGAACTTCTCAACGATTACGACTGTGAGATTCGTTATCACCCAGGCAAAGCAAATGTTGTTGCCGACGCACTTAGCAGACGGAGCTATCTGCTTAGCACTCGTAATGTTCCAGCCCAGCACAACCTCGAAGCTCTCATCCGCGACGCCCAGCATGCATGTTTCAACGAACGTACTTTGAAGAAAGAAAGAATCCACCACGATGGAGCCCAGCTTGTGAGCAAATCAAATGGGATATTCCACTTCTTAGACCGAATTTGGATTCCCAAGCGAACCGATTTGCGACAGATTATCATGGATGAAGCCCACAAATCCCGATACTCTATCCATCCCGGTGCTGACAAAATGTACCATGACCTTCGCTATAGGTACTGGTGGCCGGGTATGAAGCGGGATATCGCTCTCTACGTCGGAAAATGCCTAACATGTGCTAGAATCAAGGCTGAACATCAAAGACCCTCTGGCTTGCTCGAACAACCTCAAATTCCTATGTGGAAGTGGGAGAGTATAGCCATGGATTTCGTAACCAAGCTTCCAACCACGTCATCAGGTCACGACAGCATTTGGGTTGTTGTTGACCGTTTGACTAAGTCGGCTCACTTTCTACCAATACGAGAAGACTACAAGGTGGAACGATTAGCCCGAATCTACACCAACGAGATCATTTGTAGACATGGGACGCCTCGTGATATCATCTCTGACTGTGATGCTCGGTTTACGTCACGTTTGTGGGAAACGTTTCAAATGGCACTCGGTACAACGCTTAATCTGAGTACCGCTTTCCACCCACAAACCGACTGTCAGACTGAAAGAACGATTCGTACTCTGGAAGACATGCTCCGTTTGTGTGTTTTAGACTTCGGTGGTAATTGGGATAAACACCTGCCGTTAGTCGAATTCTCGTATAACAACAGCTACCAGGCCAGCATCCAGATGGCACCTTTCGAGGCCTTATACGGAAGAAGATGTCGATCGCCTATTGTGTGGCACGAGATCGATCACTCGCAACTAACCGGTCCGGAGCAGCTACAAGAAACGACAGACAAAATTTTCCAAATTCGAGACAACTTAGCGAAAGCTCGGGATCGACAGAAAGTTTACGCCGATAAAAAGCGCAAGCCCCGTGAATATGGCGTTGGTGACTACGTACTCCTAAAGGTATCGCCTTGGAAGGGTGTAGTCCGATTTGGCAAGAAGGGGAAGCTCGCGCCTCGATATGTAGGACCTTTTAAGATTCTGGAAAGGATCGGAAAAGTCGCCTACAGACTCGAATTACCGGAGGAGCTTAGCAATGTCCACCCGACTTTCCACGTGTCAAACCTCCGAAAGTGCATCGCCGACCACGACTTACATGTTCCTCTAGACGATCTACAAGTGAACGAAATATTACACTTCGTGGAGAAGCCTGTTGAAATCATGGATCGCCAAACCAAAGAACTCAGGCGCTCACGCATTCCTATTGTGAAAGTCCGATGGGAAGGCAAACGAGGCGCGGAGTTCACGTGGGAACTCGAAAGTGACATGAAGGCAAAGTATCCACAGTTGTTTAACGAATGAGTAATGTCCGGTTAAGAAAGGCAAGGTGGCATACTTGTAAATAAGGAGAGTCTCCTTATATCCTTGACCTATAAATAGAACCCTTAGGGTTAGCTATAGAGACTTTTGCCATTTTAGAGAGTTTGGAGCTTGATGCTTAGAAAGAGAAAGATCTCTCTACGTGATTCTCGGCTTCGTATACGCCATCATAATCAATAGAATCACGATTATTGTATACGTTTAATTTAGCGATTTCCAGAGAAAAACGTGACAGAAATGAAAGATGAAGAACTTGATCAAATCTGAGTGCGTTTGATCCTCGCAATCGATCACCTGCTCAGATACCACTTGTAGGATCAGTTTTGACTCCGTTACGATTATGTTTAGTCACACACGTTCACGGACTCCGCTATATGTTATCCGCACGGATATGTCGTGCGTGCGGTGAACATCAACAGCAACATTCAACATCTTTTAACAAAAATTAAGATTTCTCCCAAACGGCTTCGAATTAAGATCTGAAACTTTATAGGCTTTTAGATCAGATATGTTCGCACATCATATCCAAAAATCAGCAATTCTCACGCGTGATTCACGACTTAGTTACAGCTTTCAGCTTAATTTCGGGACGAAATTTCCTAAACAAGGGGAGGCTGTAACACCCCGTGTTTTCACGAGTGAAAGTCAAAGTCAAGGTCAAAGTCAACGACCGATTTCGCGCAACTTGACTCGTAGAAATGTTTTTAATTTATTTATGTTATGTGGAGTAAGTGTCGTACATTGCAATAATCGACTCATATTAATCGTATTTCAATCGACCTACGACTGTGAACGATAGGAAGTAACAATGCGATAAAGTTAATCAAGTTGTGCTAATCAAATCGACATCGAACCGCAACTCGAACGGTGTACTTTACTTGTTGTTTATACGTGTGTGTGTGCCTTACGTGTTACCTGTGCACGTTTATTTTATGATATGTTATGATAATCAAGCGAACTCAATCGAACTCGAAGTCTAACTCGAATGTAAGCGAACCCGAACCCGAATTCCGAGTCGAACCATATAAGAAGTAGTTGGGACTGAAGGTAATTTGACTAGGAAACCCTATCGAATCGCTCGAAAATCGGAACCGAAACAACATCGCACCGAACGCACCAAAGCAGGCGGCATCCGCATGGATGGCCAATCCGCACGGATTGCCAATCCGCACGGATTGCCAATCCGCACGGATGACCTATCCGCGCGGATAGCCTATCCGGGTACGTGCCATGCGCACGGCTCACTCTTTCCCTTCTTGGCATCCTATAAATACACGGGTCACTCTCCAACTTTTCCACTTTTGGCAAGTGACGTCCGAACCGCACGCATTCTTCACTTTTTCTCAGATTTCTCTCAATCCAGGTAAGATCTTGCACTAATTCTTGTACATTCTTGATCACTACACAATTCTACACCTTTCCATCTTTCAAATCTCCACTTTTAACCATGAAATCATCCGGATTCAAGGTATTCTCGGGTGACGTCATCATGAAGTTCTTATGAACTTCAAGCTTGACCTCATTCCACCAAGAATATCTCAGTTCTAAACGATTTCTACAAGATTTCACAATAACTTCACCTAGATCTAAACTTTTCTAAGGATAAAAGAGTTGAGAGAAATAAACCTAAGTTCTCTCCTTCTTTTACCCTTAAAATCGGTACGAATCTGATCGGTTTTAGTGTTCAACTCATTAATAGTGATGCACTAGTCCTAGATCTGAATTTTACCCATCAGACATCTGATTGCGGAGTCAACCGGAATGACCGTTCTGAGTCGCCGACAGGCCGAGTTAGGGTGGTTCCTGACCGGTCTAGTTACGCGGGTGAGAATACAACTCCAAGGGGTTGCCATGTAATCAGAACGTCTCGATAAACGACAACAGAAACCAAGTGTAGACGAACGGAACAATCAGACCAGGGACTGTCCGCACGGACCAGTTGTCCGCACGGACAAGCTGTCCGCACGGACAAGCTGTGCGCACGGATTACCATCTGCACGCACAGGTCATCCGGACGGGTTGTCACTCAGACGAGCTACCTTTGGGACCCACTTTCCAAACAAGGTTTGAGTATCGACGAATGAGCAATCCGTACGGACGACCTCTGAATGGATTACTCTTCGGATCATGAGATACTAAGGCCTTAAAATAAATTCAAACAGTGTTCATCCGCACGACCAAGTTGTCCGCACGGACAGGCTATCCGGACGGATGGTCTCTGCCCATGCGCACAGACTGTCCGCACGGATCACCATTGTCCGCACGGACTACCATACGCACGGATTGTCGTCCGCGCGACCGGCTTGGAAAGTAGAAACACTTATGTGTTTTCTAAATGCTACAACGAAAACTCCAAAGCACAAGCCATCATACACAAACACATCCTTAGGAAGAAACAATCCACTTGAACGTTTATCCGCACAAGCAACTTGTCCGTACGGATAAGCCATCCGCACGCACAACTAATCCGCACGGATTACCATCCGCACGGATTACCATCCGCACGGATAGCTCGCACGCACGGATAGCTTATCCGGATGGATCACCATCCGCACGCATCACCATCCGCACGGATAGTTCATGCGCACGGATGACTCCCTCTCACGGATAGCTGATCCGCACGATCACCCACCCTAACCACTCTCACCTTGTACTGTTTTACGCGCCACTTATCGTTACATTATCGAATCTATTCAGGCTAACCGTACTCGCTGTAAAGCGCTCCCTTCAATCCACAATCGCTGTGAGTATACTCGAACCCTTTTTGCTTTTAGCACTTTTGGGTGTTACATACGTTACAACTATTCAGACTACAACTATCACACTACTTAAGCTATTTTAACGCTAAACCATAATGCATGTTATACGTGGCTTATGAGTGCTTGTTTGTTATGTTTACACATGGAATGCTGTCTACCTGCCTTAGCAACGATAGTACTATAGTTTGGACTCAGCACCCGTTCACACGGGGGTTGTTAAGGATCTTTTACTTGCATGGATTACAGTGGTAATCATGTATTGCGAACTGCCTCGGGCAGTCAACCCGCAGTCATTGGTATCGATGGATCTATGTCGATGACTAACGTGCTTCATTTCACTATGTGTACGTGCTGGTTATGCGTAAATGAATTCGAACTCTAAATGCTATTATCAAACTTGTATGCTCACCTCTACATTTTATGTATTGACTTTATTTTAACGTATGTGACAGGTGCTTAGGTTGCTTGTTTGCTCTTTGTGCTGTGATGAAATCGAAGCTAGGAACTGGAGTCCTAGAAACCAACGAATAAATTTTGATGTTTAAATCTGAGTTGTCGGAACAGAATATTTGTTTAGTTTTTTTTCTGTAATAACTTGTTTGCTATTTAAGACATGGTATGGGACATGTTGACTTAAATTGAATGGTAATGATAGTTGTTATGGAAACTTCTGAACAATCTGTTTCGCTCAGTGCCGCACCCCGATGATTCCGCCATCGGTTGGGGTGTGACACAATGGGCATACATAGCATAAAATGTAATGTAAAATAATGTACTAAGTACGCACACAATGGGCATACATAGCATGAAATGTAATGTAAAACAATGTACTAAGTATACACACAATGGGCATACATAGTATGAACACAATGAAATCATGTACTATAAATGTACTAATGAACATAGCAAGTATATGATGTGAAAACAGGAAAGCATGAAAGTAACAAGTAGGCACATGTGTTTCACCCCAAAACAGTTTGAAAACAGTAAAAGAGGGGTCTATATACTCACTTGAGATTGCTTAGAAGTCCTTGTGTAACAACCAAACAATGCTAGAGATCACGGAAATCAAACGGCACCTAATATAGGTAACTATGTTAATATACCGGACCTAAATCGGAGGATTGGATAGAATGAGGGTTCGTAAACCAAACGAGTATGGAGACTCGTGTAATATGGTTTAACAAAGCCTACATACTACAATGAAACCTAACCTAAGTGCTTACGACCCATTACGACCCGTTTAGGTAGCTTATGCTACTTTAACGCGTCGTTCGCGTAAAACACGTTCGGAACGCCTAACTAGCCCTATGATAAGTAAAATATGCCTCAATATGTCTAATATTGTTACCAAATCAGTTTAGATACCAAAAGTTATGTTACATATGCTTAAAATGAATTTTGGCGTAAAAAGGGCATTTTGGTCATTTACCTAAGGCATATAAACTACCTATCATACAACTAACTAAACGCCGTGACCATAAGGTATAACCTCAGAAGGTTATTCCCTATATACAATGGTCACCTAATGTGCTTGGTCGGATCCTAATGATCGACCAAACGGGTCGGGTTCGAAAGCATAAGCGATTGTTTAGATCGCTTACCTTACGACCATATATAAGCACTTAAATTAAAAGTGACGAGCTAAGCATGTTAAAACATGCTTAACTAAGTTTAGAAAACAGGTTTGGTATCAAAACAAACGGTTTTGATACCTATAAGTAGTTTGGTTACAAAATACGCATTAACACGCATTTTGGCCGAAACTACGACTCGTCACTGAGCCTAGATAACGTGGTAATCAGTAGGTATAGTCACTAGGGACTATAACCATCGTGATCACGCTCACGTTATGAAGTTCAAACGAACTTCGCATTGACCACAAACTGGTCAATGCAGAAAGTCAAACAAAGTTTGACTTTCGGACTCGAAAAGCAATAAAAGAACGAATGAACACTTACAAAGGGTCCCCGCAAGATTGATAAACCAAGTATTCTCAGGTATGAGGTGATGAAACACCCCAACTTAGAGAAATCTCAGATTTCAAGTGGGTTTTGCAATGAATGGGGTTGGGTATTTATAGATTTCGGTTCACCGTTAGGATCGTTTCTTGGAGAAGAGGGAATGATCACATCCCTACACTTGTTGGCATGTTATGGTAGCTCATTTTGCTCCCACCATCAGTTATTGACAAGTGGCATTGGCCTTTGGGGGTGTTTAAGGGCTGTTAACAGCTGAAAAATGACTTTTTCTGATCAGAAGGGGCCTCGCGTGACGCCAAGGGGGCTAGGTGTCACGCTAAGGTCCCCCTGATCAGCAAACACTTTCCAATGTTTCCATTTCAGTCCCCGTTGTGTATTAAGGCCATTTCCGACATGTTTAAGGCTCGTTAAGCCATTTTCAAGGCCCTAAAATGATTCCTAAACATTGTGGACATGAAACATGCTCAAAAATATCCCGGATGTCGGTTCGTTTGGCCGTACGATCGCGATGTTCGCTTAATTACGACGGAATGCGCATAAGCGCGAAAAATGATCCAAATTGCGTGACGAATGGATTTTTCTCATGCCAAACACTAAAATAAAATATTTTAGTGCTTACATAAATTTTTGGATGTCCGGATGTATTCAGAACGTAAGTTATGCGCGAAAATGCAAACTTGTGCACTTTTTGACGCTTTTAGTCCCTGAATGACCCAAAAGTTTATTTTAGCATACCGAACCCCTCAAAGACTATTTCTAAGCTATGTAAAGGATATTTATGGTATGTTTAACTTATGGTCATGTTCCGGAATGTTCGTTACAGTTCAAATTGGCATACTTTCGTAGTTTGTCAAGTTTAGTCCCTGTAAGCGAATTAACTTGTTTTTGCCATACCAAAGCCTTCAAAACTTATTTCTAAGTTATGTAAAGGTTATTTAAGGTATGTTAAGTATATGTTGATGTTCCGGAGTATTTTTCGCATTAAACTGATTATGTTTACACACCAGTTTGCGTATAACTCTCCAGAAAGCGATTTAGAGTTTGAAATTGAACAAAAATTGATATGTGCAAATGATACACATATTTATACAAGTCCCAAGTATGAAATACAATATTTCATTGGTTCGGTATTTGTTTGATGGCCGTGGAGGCACAAGTGTCACAGGCGCGTTAAAGTAGCATAAGCTACCTAAACGGGTCGTAATGGGTCGTAAGCACTTATGATAGGTTTCGTTTTAGAATGTAGGCTTTGTTAAACCATATTACATGAGTTCCTTTACTCATTTGGTTTACGAAACCTCATTCTACCCGATCTTCCGACTTAGGTCCGTTTATTTACATAGTTATCTATATTAGGTGCCGTTTGATTCCGTGATCCCTCTAGCTTTGCTTGGTTGTTCAAGACTTCTAAGCACCCTCAAGTGAGTACATAGTCCCCTCTTTTACTGTTTTTTCAAACATTTTGGGGTGAAACACATGTGCCTACTTGTTACTTTTATGCTTTCCATGTTTTCATATCATTTACTTGCTATGTTCATTAGTACACTATTAGTACATGATTTCATTATGTTTTTGCTATGTATGTCCATTTAGTGCATACTTAGTACATCGTTTTACATTACGTTTTATGCTATGTATGTCCATTTAGTGCATACTTAGTACATTATTTTACATTCCATTTCATGCTATGTATGTCCATTTAGTGCATACTTAGTACATTATTTTACATTTCATTTCATGCTATGTATGTCCATTTGTTGCATACTTAGTACATTATTTTCATAAAACATGCTTACATTTTGGTATGACATTTGGTTTGTTTAATTGGCTCAAAAATACATTCATTAACATTAGCTACGCCGTTCGTTAGTAGGTAGTGGTACCATAGGAATTGACAACTCCCGTTCCTGACATCCTAGGTATGTTTGGATGAAAGGAATGACTGAATTCGATAAACATAACTCAGATAAACCTTTAATTCGTTTAAGGATTTATCGCCACAGTCTCAAGGCTTGAATGTATGCATTTTCACAATACCACATAGATGTTTGTATCAGTAAAGCATGCATTGTTTTACAAAACATAAATTTTGATTATAATTTGTCAAATGCATTGTTTTGTACATTTCTTTCTTATAGGGTCGAGTAAATGCTTTTAATCAATAAAGGATTTTTATTCACTCTACATTACAATTGTTTACTCAATAACATTTCAACATTTATTTAAACATTACATTTAGTTATACATGAACATTTTTACATTGGTGGTTTGTTTGGGTATGTGATTTAAGTAACGAGACGTGTGTAATATGATAAAAGCATGGTGGATACGCCGCCGGTACTTCCTATATATAAGTGTTTTTATGATATTACATATCGTAGCGTTATTTAAACCATTTCAATTTTGACATATTACATTTTACACAATTAACATATCTTTACGAAACATTGTTTTACAAACAACACATTTTATACAAATTCATTTTACTTGGTTATTTATTTAACCATACATATTTCTTTTATATCATATGTTTCCTTATCGATTTTTATATGATTTATAAAACAAAATCATTTTACAAGGATCATGACTAACTTTTGTTAAACAACTTTTTCTAAACTTATAAGTCATGAATCCTAAATCAATAAAACCTATGTATCTCACAGGCATTTTTATGCTGACGTACCTATTTTCACATGTGTTTCAGGAAATGATGCATATGATTGATCAAGTTACACTTAGGCGGACTTGGGCCTTAGTGACAATAAAAGATGTAAGACTAGTTAATTATGTTATGCTTCCTTTTTGTTAAGACATTTTAACTCTTTTAATCAATAAAACAAAATTTCAAATTTCCATGTGTTATGAAACAATGATTCTGTTACAACACTCCCCGACGTTTCCGCCACGATTTGTTGTTTTACGTGGTCGGGGTGTGACACTTTCCTTTCTCCGTCAAGCCGAGTTGCAAGTAGATTCATTTCTTCTTCAAGCGGAGCTTCAAGATCTACCATTCAGGTTCGCATAACTTGAACCTAAAACGTTGCTAAAATATATATAGATATAATTAGTTAATATATTTTATAAAAAAATAGTTGACGCAAAAGAAAAGTTGTTTATTAGTTTAATTTCCAAAGATAATCATACATGAATACATTCTATATACATTCTAATGCAATAAATTCTAATTGTCGGGTTAGGTTTTATGCGGTTGGTTTTTAATATGAAATGACAAGAACCAACATTTTTAACTTTTAGTACTATCAACTGGTAATAAAGATACCTCTTCTTGAGACCGTTGGTACTCTACATGCGATGATGTAGATCCAGTAGAAGAAGAAGATGTCTCGCTCACCAAGTACTGTAGATTCGAAGATCCTATCCCGTATACCCGGCGCGTGTGACCTTGTCCAATCACACGTGCCCACACCTTAGGGTCATCTTGATACTTGCTATAGTTCGGCCTGTAAACATCATATGCCGGACTCAAATAACCCCCTACAATCATGGTTGTAAAAGTCCCGCCTAGGCTCCGAGTACTCCTCGAGTACTCGCTACAAGGTAGGCTGCCGAGGCACGAGTATTGTTCTCCCAGGCCAATTACTCCCCGAGTAATCTCCGCCTAAGCCGAGTACTTCTCGAGTACTCCCGAATCTGACTAGGGAGCGCCTAGCGACTTTTGCAACCATGCCTACAATTTATCAAAACAACGCGATTGTAACTGAAATAGATACGGATATTATATAAAAATAATACGAGTTAACTGCAGCAGCAAAGAACAATTTATTTGTTGTGTTTATCAGTGTAACTATGCTGATGTCTTTTTTTCCAGCAAATTGTGTCGATGTTTATCAGCAAATTGTGTTGATATTTAACTATTAACCCGTTGATGTTTATCAGCAAATTGTAACAAATTCAGCAACCAATTCACAACAATATATATATATATAGGGTTGAGTACATTTCAGAACTCTAAATAACTACAGAACTCCTAATAAACAATCATTTTATATACAAGTTTTTGTATTTAGGATCTTTTTATCATCTATTATATGTATTTCTTTGATTACATACATGTTAAAAGTAGTTTACATATGTTTAATTGCCAAAATTATATATATGTGTCATAACTAATTACATATATGTGAAAAAACTAGTTTACATATGTGTAATTATAAAATTACATATAAAAAATGATAAAATTACTCTTAACATGTATGTAATCGTAAAAATACACATAATAAATGATAAAAATATCCTAAACATAAAAATATATAAATAAAAAGATTGTTTATTAGGAGTTCTGCGAGTTCTGTAAATATTTATGGTTAACCATAAATATTTACAGAACTCGCAGAACTCCTAATAAACAATCTTTTTATTTATATATTTTTATGTTTAGGATATTTTTATCATTTATTATGTGTATTTTTACGATTACATACATGTTAAGAGTAATTTTATCATTTTTATATGTAATTTTATAATTACACATATGTAAACTAGTTTTTTCACATATATGTAATTAGTTATGACACATATATATAATTTTGGCAATTAAACATATGTAAACTACTTTTAACATGTATGTAATCAAAGAAATACATATATAATAGATGATAAAAAGATCCTAAATACAAAAACTTGTATATAAAATGATTATTTATTAGGAGTTCTGAAAGTTCTGTAGTTATTTACAGTTCTGAAATGAACTCAACCCTATATATATATATATATTCAATTTCTTTTAACAAACTTTTCAAAAAAAAAATATGAATTCACGCCATTTTTACAAGGAGAAACACCATATAAATAGACCACTAGCTCATGGGTGTAATAAGTGGTTTTTTTCATGGGACTTCAAGACTGACTCCAGTGCCGCCATTTTTTTTTATGATGGTCAACTTAAATATCTTCTAAATCTGAACCTTTTTTCCACTGCGAGACTTGAACTGTCACTATATGGAGAGGGACACCTTTTCCAATACCGTCACTGTGGTTGCCATTTAATAGAATTGTCTAGTTTAATTCCCAACAAAGATCTTCAATCAAATTCATGCAAACCACAATGAAATAAACCTATCTTTAGGGTATCTTCGAGACGTGTTACCGTAGAAAGTATATGTAGAAGCATGAACCTACACAGGTCTGTACTTCAACGATGATGAATACAAACATAACCACACCTTGTCTTCTCCATCTCATCTCAGACCTGCAAAATCACGGAACACGTTAGAAGTGGTCCGAGACAGAAGTCTCTGGACCACCCTCCGACGCTTAAGTCAGTATTGGACTCAATGTAGAAAGAGTTTTAGGGTTAGAGAATAACCTGTAGAATATTGGGAACGAGTCCCCTATTTATAGTTGGTGGTGACTAGGGTTTCCCCCGTTATAGAAGTTGTAGTTGAGATAAGATACTCCTCCATAAAATAGGAGATTTGGTAAATCTTTTAGGATCTCCATATTATTTGGAGATTCGGTTACTTTATATTTATCATATTTAACTGAGTCGGTTATGGCGTAACCGGGTTATAATAGGTGTTGACCGGTTTGACCTAGGCGAACCGGGTCATACCTCGACAATACATTATTAGGGTACAAATATCTTAATTTTATTGATACGAACTGTTTGCCTTTTGGGCTTTCGATACATCTTTGGAAATTCCTGATATAATATTCTTTATAATTTATCCCAATAATTTGTTAACCATCCTAATTTCATATGCAGTCTAGGTTCAATAATATGGTATATGTTCATTTTGATCAATTAGACTTGTAATTGAATTGTTTAGCATTCACCAGGCCTTATTAAATTTGTGGTTATTATTGCATGTTCTCATATTTGTAAAGTTTTTGAACAACCATTTAGAACTTATTATATTTGGTTTATGTTTTGAGTAAAGTAGTTATTATTACATGTGACTAACGGTATGAATTATTGCATCAGTGATGAGGTTTGTGTTCTTCTTCATACTCTTATATACGACTAGCATTTATTATTTATTATGACGCTAACAAGAGATATATTTCGATTTTATCTTCTTTTGTAATTTTTATACGTTATTTGTACTATGCAACGCTTCTGCAACACACCTAAATCGGAGGGTCCCATATGTAGGATTTATTCTTTGGCACATAGTTCTTTGACTAAAACTTCATTCATACGCAATTGAAACTTTCATAACACAAGTATTGTCGGATCCAAAACCAAGTACATGCCTTTAAAACATAACATACACCATAAACATAATTGTTCAGCACAAGAAAAAATAACATGATGTCAGTCCAGTAGCTAGGGTTGCCATCTCTCTTCATGCCACAACCATCGATAAAAGCTTTCTATCGAGCCTATACTTTAACCTGATGTGCGTATTTAAAGTCAACTACGCTGAATGAGTAGTTTCATGAAACATTAATATTCTTTAGCATTTACATAACAATTGATTATAAGATAACTTTAAATGAACTTACTTTAAACTATGATCTTTAACTTAAGTAGTGAGGTCATGTTAAACTCGTGAGTGATCGTCACCGCTCTTATCAAACTTTAGGTTTCAGGTACATTCACTGCGTGAGTGATTAGTTTAAGTACTCCTCTCGTGTTTCTGTATAGCTATTGGCAGTCCCGGAGGGCGGGGGTCACAGATTTTATAAAGCACACATAATTAAGTAAGACTTAACAACTTGAGAGGTATATTGTCTTATCATATGCTCAAAATTAAGTAATTAAGGACAACCACGAAGGAACTGTCCTATCATATGCTCACAATTAAGTTAGACTTGACATCCTCGGGGGCACTATCTCACTACTAGAAAATCTGAAACTTCTTACACCAGTTTTCCTAGGAAATGCGTCATAAAACTGGTTTTTCTACGAATTTATGACAAACAACTGATGTAGGAAAACAGCTCGTAGGAAACCCATTTTCAACGTATTTCCTACGCAACTTCCTACACATTTTCTACGAAACTACTACGTCGCATATTGCTACGAATCTCCTACAATATATTTAATTATTATCTTTTAGGATTTATTTTTTTTGCTACACATTTCTGACAAAAAAAACAAAAAAACAAAAAAAAAACAAAAAAAAAATTAACAAATTTTAATACAACATTATTTGTGACCCATTTCCTACAAATAAATTAGAAGTGTTGTTACAAATTTCCTAGGAAACTGAGTATTTTTTGTGACCCACTTCCTACAAATAAATTAGAAGTGTTGTTACAAATTTCCGAGGAAAATGAGTATTTTTTGTGACCCATTTTCTACAAATAAATTAGAAGTGTTGTTACAAATTTTCGAGGAAACTGAGTATTTTTTGTGACCCATTTCAACAAATAAATAAGAAGTATTGTTACAAATTTCCTACGAAAACTGAGTATGTTTTGTGACAAATTTCTGACAAAATAAAGAAAAAAAGTCTACTATTTTTGATCGTTTTCAGACAAAAGCTATTTATGTTGTGACACATTTCCAACCACCTAATTTATTAAATAAAAAAAACTGCAAAAAAAAATAAATAATATTTCTGCATTTTTCTGGCGAAAAATTCTAGAAATAATATGCAATACCAAAAACCTGTTTTACAAAGTTCACCGAAGTTACAATGACATAAATTCAAAAATCATGCGTTACAACACAAGTTCCAATATGTTTAAACCGTAAGCTAATACAATTCAACGTAATTCCAAAAAGATATGAAAAACTAGAACTAATTAGAGGGAGGATACCAATTCTTCATAAACTCTTGAAGTTGTTTTTGAAGTTCTTCCCTTGCTCTCCTTTCTTCGTCAAGACGAGTTGCAAGTAGATCCCTTTCTTCTTCAAGACGAGATACAAGTAAGAACCAGTGGTTCACCCACTCAACCAACTCTGGGAAAACGCCACCCAATACACCGTCGTCTGGACCCACCATGGTACTGCCAAGTAAACATCTCCTCGGCAAGCGCACTCCACAATACCCCGAGCAGTAGTTGCAGCCATCCCTATTGGCACAGTACTCATTTCCGCCTATGATCAGTTCACCGTAAAAGCAAATGTCATCAGTCGGTTCAATCAATTAAGACTATTAACACAATAATATCTACCAAAACATGACTCACATCTCTAAATTCTTGATCAACCACCATCTCACCGTCTTTATTCATGATTTTGCCTTGAGTCATTTCTGACTCGGTCAACCCTGGAGTCACGATTGTGATTCCAACTTCAGAACCAACTTCCATCCTCAATGATACGTAAAAGCTTACAACAGCTGCTTTGCTTGCCTGAGATAATATTAATGCAAAGAAATAATAAAACTTAAAACAAACATGAAACAATATATATAATTAAATATTAATGGCAACCATGAAGCAGATAAAGCAATGACTACAATTTTCCCTTTGCTCCTTCTCAAATGTGGAATTAAAAGATATGTCATATACACATAGCCCCAGAAGTTTATGTCCTACAAAGATATGATGCAACACATGAAGTTTATTTAAATCTTTTAAACTTTTTACTTATACAAGGTCAACAACTACATTGACATTTTAATTCTAGTAAACAATATATAGTTCTTTTCTGCCTCTAAACTCTAAAGTATGTTGTTCTGTTATTACTTCAAAATTTCATTATCAACTTCAAAGTTCTCTAGTGCTTAGCATGCCTGATGTGATGCTAGTAATATCAGTGATTTCTTCTAGCATGCTCATTGGAGTCACCCCAGCACAATTCACCAAATGATTCACTATAATTAGCATAAAACAATTATATGATTTTGATGCACAATTAGCAACTGAATATCAATTATTAATCTCACATATTATCAGTCGCTTATAGTCATCAATATTGGAAACATCAGCCGCAACGGCGATCGCTTGCGGTGCACCGAGTGATCGAGCGGTTTCGGCAACTTCACGGAGACTCTTCTCTCTTCGAGCTACCAGAACTAAACATGCACCTCTTGTGGCGCCAAATGCTTCAATTTGACACACAAAAACAATTTAAATCAACAAAGGCCCCAACTATCATCCCTAAATTAGTTAAGTAATATACTTAAAATTGAACACGTCCTATATGATTTCCAACTTAATGTGATAAATCTAATCTAAACATCAAAAAGCATATGTGAGTTACTGTTGTATCAACGTACTGCTCATAACAAAATGAGGTTGGGTTAATTAGGGCTTCAAATTTCAAAATATCAAATTAGGGCTTCAAACTTAGAACTAAACAACAGAAGTTCAAGAAATAAAATCAAATCAGTAACACAAACCTTGTGCTTCAAATGCAATATTAGGAACAAGCCCCTGCAGATTCTTCGATACGAGGCCGACGATGGGAACTAGCGGCGAGCAAACGAGCGGAGCGCTACGACCTGCAAGGTCCGATTTACGAGCTAAACCTCGTCGGAGGTTCATTATCATCATCACATCGTCGTTCTCTTCATCGTCCATAACCACAATCGTCATTACCTCGTCTTTATCGCCATCATCGTCATCAGAAAACGGCCGGAGCCGTTGCCGGAAAACGAGGGTGTGGGTGTGGGTGTGTGTGTGCTGGAGGATCCGTCGCAGAGAGAGAGAGAGAGAGGGGAGGTTAACCGTAAAACTTGTTGTGAAACATTCCACTGCCTGTCGTCGCAACTGCGATGCCTCTCACTAGCTCCGCCGGAGCTCCCCTGTGTCGTCGGCCGTAAGTTTTGAGGAGAGAGAGAAACACGGGTGTGTGTGCCACTGGCCGGTGAATCGGCGCCAGTATGGCCGGTCGGAACCCGGCTCCGGTCGCCGGAGTAAAGGGAAGAGAGGAAAACTGCTGTAGTTGTGTGTGTGGTTTAGAGATGGGGTGAAAATGAAGATCAGGAGGATAAGGGGAGCTCTTATACTTAGGGTTTTATGCAGTTGGTTGGGCCTAAAAGCCCATTAACGCATTTTAAGCGGCCCAATAAAAATCCAAGGCCCGTTTTCGAACCCGATTATCGTATAATGTCATAAAATATAATCTTAAAGACGAAACGCCTAAAAAAATTACATCGGATGTCGATATTTGACGTGTATGATCGTCGTCGCATTAAAACGCTTAAATTGTTCCGTATGTCGTTTCTAACCCGTTTTTCGATCAGTTTTGAACGAAGAACATTAAAATTCGAAAACGAAGTAAAAGATATCGTAATATATTAATATCAAGACGAAATTCGAGTCAGGTGCTTTGCTTCGTCGTTGATTGTCGGTGTGTTACTGTTTCCGCGTTTTTCGTTCACGTTTGCGTTTTGTGTCGTTCGAAAGAATGGATATTTCGCAAAACGAAATTCTTATATATAAATTATATGTACAGAATTTGTATTTGTCGGCGTTGTCAGTATTTTGTACGTTGTCAGTTCGTATTCGTTTAACGCTTAGCAGGTTTCCCCAGAAATCACCATACGCGCACTGTAACATCTGATAAGCGTTCCTAGGCATTCTAATAGCCTAATTAAGCTAATTCGTGTCTTAAACACTATTTATTATCTCCTAAACGTTTGTTAATCACGTAATTAAAAGCCGTTAAACAGAAGTTTAACAAACAGAGCAACATACTCTTTAACAGTGAGAAGAGAAGATTAATAAACAGAAGTTTAACACACATAAATGTTTCTTTTGTTCTATTGGGTAACTTTTTGGATGTTTAATCCGAAAACAATTAATATGACAACGAGACAGCATACTATTTAACAAACAGAACAGAAGTTTAATAAACAGAAGTTTACCGAACATAAACAGAAGTTTAACAAACAGAACAACATACTATTTAACAAACAGAATAGAAGTTTAATAAACAGAAGTTTAACAAACACAAACATAATGGACCTGTGGAACTGGTAGCCCTACAAACATACATACATACATACATACATACATACATACAGACACACATACATACACACATACACACACACACATACATACACACATACATACATACATACATACATACATACATACATACATACAGACAGACATACATACAGACAGACATACATACATACATACATACATACATACATACATACATACATACATACATACATACATACATACATACATACATACATACATACATACATACATGCAGACAGACAGACATACAGACATACATACATACATACATACATACATACATACATACATACATACATACATACATACATACATACATACATACATACATACATACATACATAAAGACAGACAGACATACATACATACATACATACATACATAAAGACAGACAGACATACATACATACATACATACATACATACATACATACATACATACATACATACATGCATGCATACACACATGCATGCATGCATACATGCACACATGCATACATGCATACATACATACATACATACTACATACAGACATACATACTACATACATACAGACATACATACATACATACATACACACACACACATACACACACACACACACATACATACATACATACATACATACATACATACATACATACATACACACACACACACATACATACATACACACATACATACATACATACCCATATAGATACAAGCGTGCATATACGTACACATACATACATACCCACATACACAAATACATATATATAGATACTCACATTATACTCATATGCATACGTCCACATAGTTACGTACATTTAATATTTAAAATAAGAATAATTATATAGGTTGTTTCTTACACATTTGTGACAAATCCTTAAATGTCATAAGAAATGTGTCACAACTTGCAATGGATTTAAGCATTTTGTCATAAATCCGTAGGCAATTGTATTGATACATGGATTGTTTCTTACGCCTTTGTGACAATTTGCAATGGATTTAAGCATTTTTTCATAAATGCGTAGGAAATTGTATTGATACAAGGATATTTATCGGAAATGTGTCACAAGTTGTGACGCAATCCCGACGGATGGTTTATGAATCTATATTTTGTCATAAATTCGTAGGAAATTGTATTGATACATGGATTGTTTCCTACGCCTTTATGACAATTTGCAATGGATTTAAGCATTTTGTCATAAATCCGTAGATAATTGTATTGATACAAGGATATTTGTCAGAAATGTGTCATATAACACCCCAATTTAAATAACTCATAAAACACGCATATAACCTTAGTATTTGAAAGAAATCAAAATAGTAAATTTCATTTTTACCAAAATACCCTTGTGGTTAGTTCGAGATCAACACCTCCCCTTAACTAGATACAGGTGCCAATCCGAACTACCCTGTCAAGATGTAAGTTTAACATTTTTAATTACAACAACTAAGTCTCGTGAACCATAATTTACATAACAAAGATAACTTCCCAAAAATATAAGTTTAACATAAGTATCATTTCAAAAAGGGGCGACATTTTCGGAAGCGCAAGGTCAAGTGTGCACATTGGTGTTCGCTTCCAAGCTCGCCACGCCATCTACAAAGCCATTTTACCTACATCGCCATAAAGACTTAATTAGTCAATTAGTAGCACTATAAATTACAAATAAACCAGCATCCATTCTCATCTTTACATAACCATGTTACAGTCTAACTTTTCTTCACCCATTGAACGGGTCATTACTTATTATCTCCAAATGAGATAATACTTAACATTCGATAATCCGTTGCTTTCGGATTGAACATAACACATCATAAACATCATTCTAACTCCGTTCATGACGGATTTATCGGTTAGACTTCCTTCATACGTAACATCTCAAAATACGGTTGGTTCTTAACCAACCGACCATAACATAACTTCCTCCATAAACCATCAGTTCTTACGACCCGTTTATGCCGGGTTACGTTATCGACTACACATCAACTATGAGTCACCATATCTATGATTTTAACATAACGACAACAACAAGTAAGTAAAGCTTGTATGCATAGAACAACATACCTCGATCTTGTGAGCTGTCCGACCTCCTAGCACTTGAACCTTCTTCTTTTACACCTACATCAACACATGCATTCATTTAGCCCGACCAAATACCTTTCCATCCTTTTACACACTTTTATCATACAACATCTTGATCATAATTTAACAAAATTCACCCACTTGTTCATTTAGGCATTTTATCGAACACTTGGCGTGCTTCGCATTTATAGGACATTTAATTACATGTTTCTTTACATAATAATCTACAAGTTCATAACAATCAAACAAGTTAATGCGATTCTCTCATCCTACATCATTCATCTATGTTCCATCTATCACCACGCGCTAAATCACGGTTTCTAATCCATAATCTTAACTCATAGATATACATATCACAACATTACTCATGATCTAGTAAAAACCCATTTCCTAAAGTTCATACTTTCAAGAAATTCGACTTACCACTTTGTGAGTCACACCTTGGTGACCGAGAATCTGAGTTCCTACGATCTTTCGGCTTGAAATCACCTCCCAATCAATGGAATTAGTGAACTAGGGTTTATTGTGTTCTTGTCTCTTCTCCTGGATAAACTTCACGCACACACTAGAAGTGTCCAGTGTGTGTGTGTTGTTTGATTTAACTAGTTAGTTCTTTTAAATTTTCATGTTTAGTCCCTCGGGTCTTAACGTTTATTTATTTTAACCCAAACCTTCATGTCATAACCTATCTCAAAGGTAATAATTAAATTGCTTATTTTTGGGGCGTTACAAGTCTACCCCTCTTAGAAAAAGTTTCATCCCCGAAACTTAAATACATACTAATTTAACAGTTACATACCGAACAAAGAAGGGTAATACTTCCGCATTTCATCTTCCGATTCCCATGTAAGTTCCGACCCCTTCCGATGTTGCCATTGTACTAAAACTTGTCTAATGGCCTTATTGCGAAGATTCTTTACCTTAACATCTTTAATGGCTATCGGTCTTTCAACATAGTTTAAACTCTCATCTACTTCAATGTCATCAAGAGACACGATCGCCGATTCATCCGCAAGGCACTTTCGTAATTGTGATACATGAAAAGTGTTATGAATCCCATCTAATGAAGACGGTAATTCTAGCCGATACGCCACTTTCCCCACTCGAGCCAAGATCTTAAATGGCCCAATATAACGAGGCCCCAATTTACCATGTTTACGAAAACGGATTATACCTTTCCATGGGGACACTTTTAATAGAACATAGTCTCCTACTTGAAATTCGATAGGACGATTTCTTTTATCCGCATATGCCTTTTGCCTATCCTGAGCCGCCTTTAATCGAGCTCTAATTAGATCAATCTTTTCATTGGTCATTGCTATCAATTCGTTAGGTGCAAGCTCCCTTTGTCCTACTTCCCCCCAACATACGGGAGTTCTACACTTCCTTCCATATAACAGTTCATAAGGTGCCATTTTGAGACCACTATGATAACTATTATTGTAAGAAAATTCCACCAGTGATAAGTGGTCGTCCCAACTTCCACCAAAATCTAACGCGCATGCTCTTAACATATCAATAAGCGTCTGTATTGTTCTTTCCGATTGACCGTCAGTCTGCGGGTGGTAGGCGGTGCTTATGTGCAACTTCGTGCCCATACTTTCATGGAACTTCAGCCAATAACGAGAGGTAAATCTCGTATCCCGATCTGAAACTATTGACACAGGCACCCCGTGTCGAGATATTATTTCGTTCACATACACTTCCGCCATCTTTTCTGAGGAGTAGGCCTCTCGAATTGCTAAAAAGTGTGCACTCTTCGTGAGCCGGTCCACGACTACCCATATCGTATCATGGCCCTTTTTCGTTCTAGGTAGCTTAGTCACCAAATCCATGGTTATCTCCTCCCATTTCCATACTGGAATTTCCAAGGGTTGTAACTCTCCATAGGGTTTCTGATGTTCCGCCTTCACTTGAGAACACGTCAGACATTTCGCGACATACTTAGCAATATCGCGTTTCATCCCGGGCCACCAATAGTTTGTCTTCAGATCGTAGTACATTTTTGTAGCCCCAGGGTGAATGGAATACCGTGACTTATGAGCTTCTTCAAGTAGCATTGTTTTGACCTCACAAAACCTTGGTATCCAGATCCGACCAAATCTCGTTTTAAGCCCGCTCGAGTTTTCTTCAAATTTTCCTACTATTCCCTTCGTTCTTTCTCTCTTTGGATCCCCTGTCTCTAGTGCTTTTATTTGAGCATCTTTTATCATTTCAAGGAGACGAGGCGTAACTGTCATCTTCATAGACTTTACTTGAATCGGGTGTGGATATTCTTTTCGACTCAACGCGTCTGCTACGACGTTAGCCTTTCCCGGGTGATATAAAATATCACAGTCATAATCCTTAATCAGTTCTAACCATCTTCGTTGCCTCATATTCAGATCTTTCTGTTCGAAGAAATATTTGAGACTCTTATGATCTGAGTAGATTGTGCATTTTACACCATACAGATAATGCCTCCAAATTTTTAAGGCGAAAACCACCGCTGCCAATTCTAGGTCATGGGTCGGATAGTTTACTTCATGCGGTCTGAGTTGTCTGGAAGCATACGCGATAACCTTTCCCCTTTGCATTAAAACACACCCCAAGCCTTGACGTGACGCGTCTGAATAGACAACCAAATCTTCCGTTCCATCAGGTAATGTTAACACCGGAGAACTCGATAATTTCTCTTTTAACATTTTAAAAGCTTCTTATTGTTCTTTATCCCACACGAACTTTCTTTCCTTCTTTCCTTCCTTCCTCGTCAGTTTAGTCATTGGTAATGCAATCTTTGAGAAATCTTGAATAAACCTTCTGTAATAGCCGGCAAGGCCTAGAAAGCTCCTTACTTCGGTTGGGTTTTTCGGAGGAACCCACTTTAATACGGCCTCAATCTTTGCGGGATCTACTAAAACACCTTCTGAATTTATTACGTGACCTAGAAACTGCACTTCCCTGAGCCAAAAGGCACACTTTGAGAACTTCGCATAAAGTCTTTCTCTACGGAGGGTTTCAAGTACCTCGCGTAAGTGTCTTACATGATCGGCCTCATTCCGGGAGTAGACCAAAATGTCATCTATGAACACAATTACAGATTTGTCTAGCATCGGTCGACATACTCGATTCATCAGATCCATAAACACAGCTAGCGCGTTCGTCAACCCAAAGGACATGACCAAGAATTCATAATGTCCATATCGAGTTCTGAATGCCGTTTTTGCAACATCCTCCTCTCGCACCCTTACTTGATGATAACCCGACCGTAAATCTATCTTTGAAAACCAACTCGCACCTTGCAACTGATCAAAAAGATCATCAATTCTGGGTAATGGATAACGGTTCTTCATGGTCAATTTATTCAGCTCCCGGTAGTCGATGCACATACGCATCGACCCATCCTTCTTCTTTACAAAAAGAACAGGTGCTCCCCAAGGTGATACACTCGGACGTATAAAGCCCTTATCAAGTAAGTCTTGCAGTTGAATCATTAGTTCCCTCATTTCGGTGGGAGCCAGTCTATATGGGGATTTAGCCACCGGTTGCGCACCCGGATTTAATTCAATACGAAATTCTATTTCACGTTCGGGTGGAAGCCCCGGCAACTCCTCCGGAAACACGTCCGGATATTCTTTCACTACTGCAACGTCTTCGAACTTGGGAAGGCTTTGATGAACATCTATTACATAGGCTAAGAATGCCCTACTTCCATTACACACATACTTAACGGCTTGGACAATATTGCATAACTTTGCTTCCACATTTCTTTCTCCTTGAATACTTAACCATCTCCCACCCGGAGATTGCACGCGTATTGTTTTACTTTCGCATTTAATCTCTGCATGGTGTCGGGCCATCCAATCCATACCTACTACTACTTTGAATTCTCCTAAGACCATAGGTACGAGATCAATATCAAACTCCTCATCCTCTATCGTGAGCTTACAGTTTCTACACACTTCGTGCAACAAATAATTCTTGCTATCGGCTATCTCTACCTCTAATGGTATTTGCATTCTTTCGATCTTAAATGAGGGGTGATTAATTACATCACTCGAAACAAATGACATAGTAGCCCCGGTATCGAATAACACGTACATTGGCAAAGAATTTAGCAAGAAAATACCTGACACAACATTCGGATGAGCTTTAGCCTCTTCAGACGTAATTTGAAACATTCTTGCTCTTGCCTTAGGGTTCTCCTCCTTTTTGCCTTCCTTCTTCATTCCCGGTTGGAGCTTGGGACACTCTGCCTTGATATGACCCTTCTGGAAACAATTAAAGCATGTCTTCACATTCTTAGGACATTTGTAATGCGGATGTCCCTCTTCCCCACAGTTATAACACCCCTTCTTGCCTAACAGACACTCTCCAGAGTGAAGCTTTCCACAGTTCTTGCAACGGGGAATTCCACCCTTTGCTTTCTCTTTATTGGCTTGTTCTTGAAACTTGCCTTTCTTGAAAGGAGTTGGGCTAGACACCTTCTCTGGCGGTCTCTTTTCACCTCGCTCCACCTGTCTCTTAAGTTCAATCTCCCTGTCTCGCGCCCAGTTTATGAGTTCGTCAAGAGTTTCACACTTTGAGGGCGTAATAAACTCCCTAAACTCCGCCTTCAACATGTCATGATATCGATTGATTTTCATTCTTTCTGAATTCACGAACTCCTTGCAAAACTTCAGCTTATCCAGGAAAATATTTGTTATCTCATTGATTGTTTCATCGTGCTGTCGGAGGCGCAAAAATTCCTCCTGAATCCTATCGATGGCAGATTGAGGGCAATGGTACTTTAGGAATGGCTCCTTAAATTCCTGCCACGTCATCACTTGAAGTTTCTCTTCACCTATCTCTTTACAATGAGCATCCCACCAATCTTTAGCTTGCGATTGAAGTTGACCCGTAGCAAACATTACTTGATCTTCCTTATCACACCGACTCCGGATAAACACGGCTTCTATATTAGATATCCATCTTTGGCATACAATTGGATCTATCTTCCCATCATACGGAGAAGGACTGCACGCCATAAAATCCTTATACGTGCATCTTCGTATCTTACTCTTGCTTTTAGATTCTCCAATCATCTCCTTTATTTCATCCATTTTACTTGTCATTATTGCATCAATCGTTTCCAACACGCGACTCTCCACCTCTTGTACCATTTGCGGAAGTTTGGCTTCAAAAGTATTATCCATCATTTGTGCCATCTTTTCGTTTAATGCATCTTCCCGTGCCACATCGTCATCATTCGTATCCACGTGGTCCGCCATCTACACTATATCATGTTCTCGTTTAATACAAATCACAAACTTTCAGTATATCATTGCTCATTAATCATCATTTACTTAATCCATCTCATGTCATTCGCTTCATTTCTTTTGATTCTTACGAATCCATTCTTGTGGTAATCACTAATTGTGATTACATACACTTATTAAGCCTTATATGGACACTACGTAGCCATGACATAAGCTTTCGGACAAACCAATAACACAAAACATGAAAAACAAAACAATTTCAGCGCATTAACATTGTGTAAGCCGTCGGCGACGGCTATGTTGCCCGTCGGCGACGGGCTCGTATACTGGCCGTCGGACATTCTACCCCGTAAGCAGGAGGTTAAGCCGTCGGATGGGGAGGGGTCGTCGGCGACGGGTGGTGTCACGGCCCCCGACCCGGTTTGACCCGTTTCAGGAGCCGCGGGACAGAAAATACTGCGGTATTCATTTATTTGAGTTTGACAGCGGAAGTTTTCATCAGGATCTTTTAAAATGTAAATATTTCCCTGAAATTGATTTATTTCACAACGCGGGATAAAAACCCGGTAATTTACAATCATTTGATTTCACAAAGAAACCTTTTATTTTACAAAACATGTTTCTTTATTTTATACTGAGCCACTTTCTTGAGCTTCTAGTGCTATATGGCACTTTTTCCTGATTCATAATAGGTCACCTGAAACATGTTTGAAAAAGGTTTTGTCAGCGGGAAATACTGAGTGAATCATTCTATTTTGCATAATGATACATAGTTATTAATTACAGCATAAGAGCGATTACAATGGCTTCTATCTTATTTTTATCTGGCATCCTGTCACAATGGTGACATGTCACAATGGTGACGATGGTCATACCACTATTTAGATCAATGAACCTAAATAGTGATGATTATCGCTGTAGGTCAATGAACCCAACAGTGATTGTCCCGAGTAGGTCAATGAACCTAACTGGGAGAAAATTAGTAATGTGCACAATACCCCACTAACCAGTAATTCAAGATATCCACGACTTAGTCCCTGTAATTATAACCTTGAAAAATAATTTGAGGTATTGTAAAATATTTGATAAAAAGAGAATGACTCACAAACTGTGAGAAAAGGAGAATGACTCACATTGCAGATTTATACGGGCAGAGTTTGGCCTACTGATTTAGCCTTTTTAACCTAAATTTAATAATAAGCACACAATTCGAGGTTAGTAATCAATCCAGCAGTTACGATAACTCACGAGATCAATTCTCACAATGAACAACAAAGTGCAATACTTTATCCATCGAATTAACGATGATCCGTCAAATTAATGACGAATGACAAAGTATAATACTTAATCCATCGAATTAACGATGATCCGTCAAATTAATGACGAACGATAAAGTATAACCCTAATGTGGGCGGCACTTAAACATTCATTGGATATATTGATCGTCGGAAAATGAATCGTAGCAGCGATTGTGCTAATACCCTGATTGCGGCGTCGATTAGTGAATCGTGTGTGTTAATTGGAGTATACAGAGCATAATTCAGCGTATTTTTCGAATTTCTTCGTCGTTTCAACTCCCAGAATCAAGTCCCAGACTCTCCTATTTATACTGGAATTTTGCATCTCAGGAGTGTCGCGGAAGAATTCGTGTCACCTTCCGCGTGTCGCCTGCGGTACACTTTTAGGGTAGGGTAGGTACGTGTCCAACTAGCTTAGGTGAGTCGATGATTTCTGAAAATTCCTTTCTGCCTACGTTTTATATGGATAATCGTTAATAGGGTTTAACCCCCCCTGAGTTTTAGGGGTCCTAATCCTGATTCTGAAAATTATGAAAATTTTAGGGTTTGTTCAGAATCACTTGGGTGTCTCAATTAGGGTTTCCTATTGGTCAAATTAATTTAATAATTATGACTTTTGATGAGAGTTGTTACATTCTCCCCAACTTAATAAAAATCTCGTCCTCGAGATTTACTGGAATAATTGATATATTCTCTTCCTTTTGGATTCCAGTTCCCAAGTATATTAGGATCCTGTCTTTGAATCCTTCTTTACTTAAACTAACATTATTTGTTTACCTTTATATCTTGGAAAGGTGCTACCAAAAATTCATCTGATAGACATTTCTTGGATACATGAAATATATCATGTATTCCAACTAACCTTCTTGGTAGTTGTAAACTATAAGTAACTGATCCAATACGTTGAATTACTGGAAATGATCCTAAGTACTTTGGTCTTAGTTTTCCTTTCTTACCGAATCTAACAACTCCTTTCCAAGGAGATACTTTCAATTATATTTTGTCTCCAACTCGAACTCCAACGGCTTTTATCTATTATCTGCATAATTCTTATGACTATCTCTTGCCGTTTTCAGCTTTTCCCTCGTGATACTGAATATCACAGTCGTAGTTACTTAGGATTTTCATTCATCTCCTTTGCCTCAATTTCTCTTTTTTTTTTCTAAAAATATATATCTTAAATTCTTATAATCCGTATAGATAGTATCCTTACTTCCATACAGATAATGTCTCCAAATCTTAAGGCAAAAATTATGGTTCCAAATTCTAAAATATGCGTGATAAAATTTTCTTCATACTTTTCCAATTGCCTTGAGGCATACGCAATTACCTTTTTGCGTTGCATTAACATATATCCAAATCATAACTTTGAAGCATTACTGTATACTTCAAATTCTTTAGTTCCTTCTGGTAAGGCTAGGATTTATGTTTTAATATCCTAAAAACTTCTTCTTGTTTAGATCTCTAATCAAACTTAACTATTTTACAGGTTAACTTAGTGAATGGTATAGCTATTTTGGAAAATTCCTTAATAAACTGCCTATAATACTAAACCTACAAAATTCCTAATTTCCATTGCGGTTTGCAGAATCTTCCATTTGGTAATTACTGCTATCTTAGCAAAATCTACGTGAATACCTTCATGATTCACCATATGACCTAGAAATTGCATTTCTAGCAGCCAAAATTCACACTTCGAAAATTTGGCGTAAAGCTTTTCTTTTCTTAACAAAGTTAAGAGTACATGCAAGTGCTGATAATGTTCTTCTTGACTTTTGGAATAAATAAGTATATCGTGTTGAAGACAATTACCAATTTATCCAAATATGGTTTACAGATCCTATTTATCATGTCCATGAATGCTGCAGGTGCATTCTTTAATTCGAAGGGCAGGACTGTAAACTAGTAATGACCATTCCTAGTTCTGAAAACATTTCCTCTGATACTTTTAATTGGAACATAAGTTGATCTTAGAAAACTATCTATCTTCCTGGAATTGATCGAATAGATCATTAATTCTAAGTAATGGGTATCGATTCTTAATTGTAACTTTATTCAATTCTCTATAATCAATACACATTCTTATTGAATCATCCTTTTTCTTAACAACCAATACTGTGCTAACCGATAAGGTTCCTTGGCTTATCGGTAAAATTCCTGGAATTAGATGAATCCTAAATTTTATCTCCCTATCTGGTGGTAATCTAAGTAAATTTTCTGGGAATACATCTGGGTATTCTGAATGCTACAGAAATCCCTTAAGTTCTTTATCTTTAGTATTAATGATTACTGAAATCATATATACTATTCCTTGCTTTCGTTCATAATTAGGAACTTTCTTTACTGATATGAACTTTATGACTTATTTCCTGTAATCATTATTACTTCTCCAGTGATTGCTCAAACTTCTATAGAATTCTTATCACAGATAATTCGAAATCAATCCATTCTTAGCACAACCTTGATTTCAACTAATTTCATAGATAATAGGGTTGTAGAAAATTTATGACTTAAAAGTTCTATTTCTATGTTTTGCAGAACCTTATTTATTTTAACTGAATTCCCATCTGCCGTTTCTAATATAGAAATTCATCTAATGCTGGTTAATGGTAAGTTAAGAGTTTGGCAGAGTAAAGTATTTATAAAACTTTGGTTTGCACCAGAGTCAAATAATACTGTTTGTGTAAACGTTGTAAGCTAAGAACATACCGGCTATCACATCTGGAATCATCTCGACTTCATGAGTAGTCAGCTAAAAGGCTCTCGCATTCCTTTTTGCTCATTCTGCTGGTTTAACTTGATTGTCAAATGATTTATTCAGTTTTGGACAATCTGGCCTAAGATGTCCAGTTTCTCCACAGTTGTAGCAAACTGAAAATTTCTTCCTCCTACAATCTTCTTCTTGATGCCCTGGAATCTTGCAAAAATTGCAATATCCTTTGCATCTTCCAAAATGCTTCCTTTTGCAAAAATTGCAAAATGGACTAGTAGAAGATTGCCCATTCCTTCCTTTCTTGAAATTGTTATGGTTACCCGAACTGAATTCTTGGGTAATCTTTTGGGCTACTTCCTTCCTTCTAATTTCTTCTCTTGTCCGTACTAGCTCGTCAGTCATGGTATTGGCTAATTCTACTGCATCATCAATTGTACGAGGTTTCGCAGCTTTGATGATATTACGGATCTCGGAAATCAATCCCCAAATATAACGAGAAATAAGTACCGGCTCTGGCGAAGCCAGGGTTGGTACCACTCTAGCATATTCGAAGAATGTCGTAGTATACCCTCGACAATCTACATCTACCATCCGGTGAGTTAAAAACTTATTTGCCATTTGTTCTTTTTCATACTCGGGACAGAATTTTCTTTCTACAAGACTCTTAAATTCTTCCCAGTTCATAGCATACGCCATCCTTCTTCCTTTTGCTTGTAACACCGTATTCCACCATTCTAGCGCTACTTCTTTGAAAAGGTTTGATGCGTACATGACCTGATCATCCTGAGCACATTTACTTATGGCAATTACTGCCTCGGTTTTCTCTAACCAATGCAGTGCCGCAGTCGCTCCTTCATTGCCTGCAAACTCAGTGGGTTTACAAGCAAGAAATTCTTTGTAAGTGCAACCAGGCGTTGCAACTTTCCTTTTCTTAGGGAGCGGAGCTTGCCGTGGTTCATTATCATGATTAACATGATTACTACCTCCATTTACGCTATTACTGAAATTATTTTCAGAAATACGTTTGCTTGAAACAATTTGTTGAGGTTCAATTGGATTTTTAACAGCAGCAATGATTGCTGGAATAGCATTGGCTATCCCTTGAGCCACGATATTTTCTATATCTTGCCTAGTCACATATTGATCCCCCGGTTGTTGCTCAGATTGATTAACCTCATTAACTGGTTCATTATTAGCGTTTTCCATCTGATATCTAATTTATAGATACATAATTAGTATAAAGAAAATAATTCAATATCACAATTTAGTTGCACATAATCACATAAATGAATATACAAACAAAATTGTAACAATATTTCATTATATCATGCTTCTATATATACCCGTTTTATTATTTAATTTACACATACCGATTTTACTATATTTCATAATTCCCTATTCTTTATCAGGTGATGTTCTAGTAACGGCGTTTCTTCTCATCGTATGTCCAGAAGATCTGTCCCAAAATCTCTTGGATTCTATTCCCAGCATCCATTTTGTCAAAATGATGAAGTTCAGTCTTATTCTCGTTACTTATTGGTGACTTTGGTAAAGGTTCTGGATTGTACTTAGGAAAAAGCCTATAGGGATGGTTTTGTAATAGTGTTTCATTATCCAACCATTCGTCTATATTCCAGTGATTAGAAGAGTTTGGAATAAATGGTTCTAAGTTCATAAAATTATTTTCATTAACATGCTCAATAGTATTATCGGTTGCCATTATAAAATCTAGTTCTTCTTGAGATGGTAATCCCTCCATTTGCCTAGAACTTTCCCCAATTTCTATTTTCTTAGGCTTAGGTTTCTCAAGAGGTAAAGCATTGAATTCTATAGGTCCTTCTATATCTGGTATATATTTATTGAAATCTTTGGAAACTTCTATTCTTACTGGATAGAGATTTAAATTCTGAAGGGCTTCCGACAATTCACTCATGCTATATAACAAAATACACATAATTATTAAATCATACAAAATTTTATAGAACAACTTTTTAAATAGTATTTCATACTACCAAACCAACTGAAAATTAAAACATACTAGGTTTTATTAATAATTTATTTATAAATTTTCTAGACTGTAGATAATAAAATACTAAACTTTAAATCAGAATATTTAAAGATTTATATTTACTATTACAGTAGTTAACATATAAAAATCTATATACTAAATAAGTATGATGACTTAATTTATATATATTAACTAGTCATTATCATTGTGGATATTGTTTAGTGCTGCCTTGTTTAAGCATAGGTGATCAGTCCATGCCTAACTAAGGCTAGGCTATCCAATATCTGCCTTTGATAATAACCCTAGTATTTAAAAATAATCTTAATACTACTACTATTAATATATTTATTATTAATAATAAAATTATTAATAATAAATAACTAAACAATAATTTTAAATAAGAGTATACCTCAAACATAAAAATATAATTTCTTTACCGCAATATAGTAATACTATATTAGGTAATTCCATATATAATCAAGTAAATTTATATATAATGTTTTTCGATTAACGATGATAGAGCAATAAATATTACAATATTGTTAACATATAAAAATCTGCCCATACTATAAAAAAATTAGTCAGATAATAAACATATAATCACAAAATAGCAATTAATAAAAAAAATTATTAAGTATTTTCTAAATACTTAATTGGCTTAAATCAGTGGCTCGATAAGTGGCTCTGATACCACCTTTTTCTGTCACGGCCCCCGACCCGGTTTGACCCGTTTCAGGAGCCGCGGGACAGAAAATACTGCGGTATTCATTTATTTGAGTTTGACAGCGGAAGTTTTCATCAGGATCTTTTAAAATGTAAATATTTCCCTGAAATTGATTTATTTCACAACGCGGGATAAAAACGGTAATTTACAATCATTTGATTTCACAAAGAAACCTTTTATTTTACAAAACATGTTTCTTTATTTTATACTGAGCCACTTTCTTGAGCTTCTAGTGCTATATGGCACTTTTTCCTGATTCATAATAGGTCACCTGAAACATGTTTGAAAAAGGTTTTGTTAGCGGGAAATACTGAGTGAATCATTCTATTTTGCATAATGATACATAGTTATTAATTACAGCATAAGAGCGATTACAATGGCTTCTATCTTATTTTTATCTGGCATCCTGTCACAATGGTGACATGTCACAATGGTGACGATGGTCATACCACTATTTAGATCAATGAACCTAAATAGTGATGATTATCGCTGTAGGTCAATGAACCCAACAGTGATTGTCCCGAGTAGGTCAATGAACCTAACTGGGAGAAAATTAGTAATGTGCACAATACCCCACTAACCAGTAATTCAAGATATCCACGACTTAGTCCCTGTAATTATAACCTTGAAAAATAATTTGAGGTATTGTAAAATATTTGATAAAAAGAGAATGACTCACAAACTGTGAGAAAAGGAGAATGACTCACATTGCAGATTTATACGGGCAGAGTTTGGCCTACTGATTTAGCCTTTTTAACCTAAATTTAATAATAAGCACACAATTCGAGGTTAGTAATCAATCCAGCAGTTACGATAACTCACGAGATCAATTCTCACAATGAACAACAAAGTGCAATACTTTATCCATCGAATTAACGATGATCCGTCAAATTAATGACGAATGACAAAGTATAATACTTAATCCATCGAATTAACGATGATCCGTCAAATTAATGACGAACGATAAAGTATAACCCTAATGTGGGCGGCACTTAAACATTCATTGGATATATTGATCGTCGGAAAATGAATCGTAGCAGCGATTGTGCTAATACCCTGATTGCGGCATCGATTAGTGAATCGTGTGTGTTAATTGGAGTATACAGAGCATAATTCAGCGTATTTTTCGAATTTCTTCGTCGTTTCAACTCCCAGAATCAAGTCCCAGACTCTCCTATTTATACTGGAATTTTGCATCTCAGGAGTGTCGCGGAAGAATTCGTGTCACCTTCCGCGTGTCGCCTGCGGTACACTTTTAGGGTAGGGTAGGTACGTGTCCAACTAGCTTAGGTGAGTCGATGATTTCTGAAAATTCCTTTCTGCCTACGTTTTATATGGATAATCGTTAATAGGGTTTAACCCCCCCTGAGTTTTAGGGGTCCTAATCCTGATTCTGAAAATTATGAAAATTTTAGGGTTTGTTCAGAATCACTTGGGTGTCTCAATTAGGGTTTCCTATTGGTCAAATTAATTTAATAATTATGACTTTTGATGAGAGTTGTTACAGGTGGATAACCCGTCGGCGACGGGCTGTCGTTTAACAAAACGCTGCAGATTGGTTTCAGCATTCTGATTCGTTTATTCTCTTTCCGATTCGACTCTACGGCTCCTGAACTTCTTATTTAACCTCCCCACATATCTAATTTATTATTTTCATCATACATGTAATAAACAAACTTGCAATCTATTAATAACTTTAATGTTACCTCGTTGGCGATCTTGGAGCGAGCACACTTTCGAACGAGCCGTCGGTTGAGTTCAAACACCACTAATAGTGCTCGAATCCCTCAACCTATGCTCTGATACCAACTTATAACACCCCAATTTAAATAACTCATAAAACACGCATATAACCGTAGTATTTGAAAGAAATCAAAATAGTAAATTTCATTTTTACCAAAATACCCTTGTGGTTAGTTCGAGATCAACACCTCCCCTTAACTAGATACAGGTGCCAATCCGAACTACCCTGTCAAGATGTAAGTTTAACATTTTTAATTACAACAACTAAGTCTCGTGAACCATAATTTACATAACAAAGATAACTTCCCAAAAATATAAGTTTAACATAAGTATCATTTCAAAAAGGGGCGACATTTTCGGAAGCGCAAGGTCAAGTGTGCACATTGGTGTTCGCTTCCAAGCTCGCCACGCCATCTACAAAGCCATTTTACCTACATCGCCATAAAGACTTAATTAGTCAATTAGTAGCACTATAAATTACAAATAAACCAGCATCCATTCTCATCTTTACATAACCATGTTACAGTCTAACTTTTCTTCACCCATTGAACGGGTCATTACTTATTATCTCCAAATGAGATAATACTTAACATTCGATAATCCGTTGCTTTCGGATTGAACATAACACATCATAAACATCATTCTAACTCCGTTCATGACGGATTTATCGGTTAGACTTCCTTCATACGTAACATCTCAAAATACGGTTGGTTCTTAACCAACCGACCATAACATAACTTCCTCCATAAACCATCAGTTCTTACGACCCGTTTATGCCGGGTTACGTTATCGACTACACATCAACTATGAGTCACCATATCTATGATTTTAACATAACGACAACAACAAGTAAGTAAAGCTTGTATGCATAGAACAACATACCTCGATCTTGTGAGCTGTCCGACCTCCTAGCACTTGAACCTTCTTCTTTTACACCTACATCAACACATGCATTCATTTAGCCCGAACAAATACCTTTCCATCCTTTTACACACTTTTATCATACAACATCTTGATCATAATTTAACAAAATTCACCCACTTGTTCATTTAGGCATTTTATCGAACACTTGGCGTGCTTCGCATTTATAGGACATTTAATTACATGTTTCTTTACATAATAATCTACAAGTTCATAACAATCAAACAAGTTAATGCGATTCTCTCATCCTACATCATTCATCTATGTTCCATCTATCACCACGCGCTAAATCACGGTTTCTAATACATAATCTTAACTCATAGATATACATATCACAACATTACTCATGATCTAGTAAAAACCCATTTCCTAAAGTTCATACTTTCAAGAAATTCGACTTACCACTTTGTTAGTCACACCTTGGTGACCGAGAATCTGAGTTCCTACGATCTTTCGGCTTGAAATCACCTCCCAATCAATGGAATTAGTGAACTAGGGTTTATTGTGTTCTTGTCTCTTCTCCTGGATAAACTTCACGCACACACTAGAAGTGTCTAGTGTGTGTGTGTTGTTTGATTTAACTAGTTAGTTCTTTTAAATTTTCATGTTTAGTCCCTCGGGTCTTAACGTTTATTTATTTTAACCCAAACCTTCATGTCATAACCTATCTCAAAGGTAATAATTAAATTGCTTATTTTTGGGGCGTTACAAGTAAGGTGCTGTTTGTTTTTGCTTATTACATCTGCAAAAAGCTTATGTCTGCCCGCCTGCAGACATAAGGCCTTAAAGACCGTTTGTTTTTTTTTTTCAAACAGATCTTAAAATAGCTTTTTACATCTTAATAAAAAAGCTATGGAATAAAGCTTCACACATCTGCAGATCTTACCTTCTTCTTCTTCCCTTCTCCCCTGCCACCGCCACCACTCATCCCCTCCCACATCAGCCACCGCCACCACTCCTCCCCTCCCACTCACACACCCAACCCCCTTTCTCCTAGCACCCCCTTACACCCACATCCATCAGAACCGTAGAGAGAGAGAGAGAGAACGATGAGAGAGAGAGGAAGGCGGGATAGAGAGAGAGCGCCAGAGAGAGGAAACGACGGGGAGAAGGTCCGGCGACCTCCCTTTTCACGGCGACGGAGAGAACGATGGTGCTGTTGATGTTGTGATGGCGGAGAGAGAGAGAGATCGGTGAGAGAGAAAGAGAGATCGGTGAGAGAGAAAGAGACCGGAGAGAGAGAGGCGGTGGTGTGATGGCGGAGGTGGTGCGGTGGTGGTGGTGCTATGGGCGGTGGTGGTGACGGATTGTAGAGAGAGAGTAGAGAGAGAAGGCAGAGAGATCTTGTGTGTGTTATGTGTGAAGGGTTTTTTGTAGGAAAAAAAACAAACCCTCTTCTCCTTGCAGACTGCAGACATTTGGTCCACATCTTCTCCTGCAGATGCCTGCAGATGTGGTCCACAGACAACAGACCTTTTACGTCTGAAAAAACAAACAGAACCTAAGTTGTGACGCAATCCCGACGGATGGTTTATTTTAATTAATAAATAAATATTTTGTCACAATTGTGTAGGAAATGCTATCATTTTCCCTTATTTATTTTGCATATATTAATATTTATTCGGTAGACAATTATAATTAACCTTTTGTAGATTATTTGTGAGAGATTTGTGACGCAACTGTCAATTAAATAGGGTTTTTTTTTTGTCGGAAACTTGTCACAAGTTGTGACGGAATTCCGACGGATGGTTTAAGTTAATTAAAAAATAAATATTTCGTCATAAATGTGTAGAAAACGATATTATTTCTGACAGATTTGTGACGCAACTGTCAATTAATTAGCGTTTTCTTATTTTTCATCACAAATGTGTAGAAAACGATATTATTTTCCCTTCTTTATTTGGCTTATATAAATATTTATTCGGTAAAGAATAATAATTAACCTTTTGTAGGTTATTTCTGACAGATTTGTGACGAAACTGTCAATTAATTAGGGTTTTCTTGTTTTTCGTCATGGATGCATAAAAAATTTGTAACAAAATCATGAAAATTTTTTTTGTAGGAAATTCGTCATAAAGATGTTGTAATCTGTGACGAAAAAAAATTGTGTAGGAAATTTCTGTAGGAAATTGTCACAACATAAAGGGTCATGACCATGAACAACGAAGTAAAACTTAGTAGCCCTAGAGGTGATTGTCCTATGCCTTTACCATTCTTTATCCTAATCTTTCTTTAGCTTATTCTTTCTTAAATATATGAGGCTATATTTTAATGGCTATCTATTTCAAATGTTACATTTTTCAAATAATTACATTGATAACAATAGCTATCTCTTTCAAATGTTATTTTTTTTTCAAATAAAAACATTGATAACATTATGGCTAGAAGCCAAAACTATTTTATTTCTTTATCATTCATACTTGGTTTTATAGCACCATATCTGCACACCACCCCCAAATTATGTAAATAAAGGTTTAGAAACTCACATGTGAGAATAATTATCTATTGCTATAAGAAGATAATCTTGGCCTATACATAACAACTATTTGAAAAGCTTAACCCTCGCATAAACAGATCAACTTTTGAATGAGACCTTCATGCGAGAGTGAGACTTGTTAACCACATTGGCGAAGCTTGCCCCCCCAAATTTTCCGAAACCGGGGGGGGGGGGGGGGGGGGGGGGGCGGGCGCCCCCTCGGGCTATGCCTAAGCTGCGCCAATGGTTAACCACCTATCCCTTATAAAATATGTTAGCCAAGTATAATGCTATGTAAATATTTAATGTAACTAAAAGTGCCCTTTTAAAAGATTATTATATTGAGGTAAAACTAAATTAGCCAATATGAGAAAAATAAATTATGTTGAATTCTACACAACAAAAATTGTAATATCTAAAATCAGAGTCAACTTAATATAGTTTTTTGCAATGCATTTTATAGTCTTCCTCAAAATTCTTTTTACCAGTTTAAGTACCAAAGTCGCATGACTAGATCATTGTTTTACAATCAGTATTTATATTAAGTTATTAGTATTATATATACTACTCACTAGTTAGTAATAATGTAATATCATAATAATTTCTTCATTAAAGAATGAATTGCAAAGTTTGTCCTTTATCTATATACCTAATTTCAAACGGTAGCATTTGTTTTTAAAATTGACGATATGGTATGTCCTTTACCCCTAACCAAGTTAATTTTTTTTGTTAAATAAGGTAACACAATGGTAGATTAATCTTTTTACCTATTAATTTATAAATATTTAAATAAATAAAACAAAATTGAATTAAAAAAATAAATATAACATTATACACTTGAGATCATACATTTGGATTACGTAACGAAAATTCTTTGCGTGATGTAGTTTATAACATTAAATTGAATTTTATTCGCTATTGTTTTTTTTTTTTTGTTACATATATAATGTTGTCGGTTGAGTCTATTTGATGACGAAATCGTTTTCAAACTGTTTTATCTTTAATTTTATTTTAAAATATATGACATATGAATATATTTCGCAACCCAAATGAGTTAAAGCTATGATCAAGGTTGATTGTTGTTACTCAAGCACAAGTTACGTCTCTCCCTCGACATGTCTATATAGAATCATACAAAAAAAATACTTTTATAGATATAGATTTTTTAACACAACCCATAACCCGTGAAGCTCATGGGTATATAACCTAGTTATACATATATATCTATACACATACCATATACACCTGCTTCTCTCTCTACTCACCTCTTTCTCTCCATCTCTCTCATCAGTTCTAAATCATCAATCACCATTAGCCACCATTGCCCCCACCCCTCACCACCAACCACCATTGCCACCATCATCCACCGTCACCCCCACCATCCCACCTGTCACCACCAAGAAATCTAATTCCCGAATTTTCAAATTGTTGGTGCATTCATCTGTCGACTTCGTCTTATATCGAGTCTTGGTTTCGTTGCAGATCTGAACAAGAATGATGTCATCATACTTTTGACATCATCTTACATCATGAAAGTGCAATATCACACTAATTAGAATGCATGCATGAAACAAAATGTAATTTCGTTTGGATGGTGTGATGTAATTTCGCTTGAAAGTCAATTAGGTGATTTCGCTTGAACAAGCCATGTGTAGCTTCAAGCGAAATAAGAAGGTTATATATAGGCTAGTGGTCTTGTCATTTGTGAAAGAATTAGGAATCGATACCGAGGTGCTGCCGGTATTTCTTGTGACTGTAATCGCTGTTAATTCAATATACAAGAAGTTTAAAGTGATATTCAAGCTGTTTCGAGTCTATACGTCTGTTTCCGCCTTTCGTATAGTCTAAGAACTCTTCTGAACGACTCGTTTGGGTCACGAATCGATCCTACAAGTGGTATTAGAGCTCAGGACGAGGAGTTCATACCAAAACAACCTGTTTTCATCACAATTTCTGTTTTCTACACCTTCTTTTTCAAAATTAAAAATTTTTCATGGTTAAAATCGGCTCAAACTTTCACATTATATTCGCAATCATGTTTTAACAAATCCTGGAAAATTTCAGCATTAAAATCGATCTAAAACTTGACATTTTCGTAATTCCGCTTGAAATTTCGTTCGAAATGCTGATGTCATCGTGATTCCGCTTGAGTTTTCACTGTAGATTCCGCTTGAAATTAGTGATTTTTCTTCAACCGGTATTCCGCTTGAAAGATTGTGTTGATTCCGCTTGAATCACTATTCCGAGTTATTCCGCTTGAATTGTATTTCGGGTGAAAAAGTTTATTTTGCTTGGAAAAGTGCATCGAGTTGTGTGAAACATTAAACGAGGATGTCAGGTCATTGGTATTTGGGAAAAGAAATCAAGTATGTTGTGTCAGTTTGCATGTGATATTGGGTTGTCGACACAATCAAAGTAAAATCAGACATTAAAAATTTGCATGTGATCATTAAGTATTGTTGTCGGACACTGATTGAAGTTCATATTACACGGCTCAATATATGTGTTGATAATCAAGATTGCATGTGACGTTGACCATGTTACAAGTATTGTGAGGTCCAATGATAATCCATTGAGTGTTGTATTGAAAGTTGTTGACTGTCCACCTTATATCTTCGGCCCAATTGCAATGTGTTATCAAAAGTGATTATCATTACTTTTAATTGTGGGAATCAAAGTTCACGTGAACACATTTGATCGGTCCAATCAGTTGTCTGATGTGCATGTGAAAATGTCCATTGTTATCGGCCCAATCTTGTTAGTTTGACTATTGATATTGTCGGAATAGTGGAATTTGAGGCCCAATCACAATATATGATCAAGTCTTAAAGTGCGGCCCAACAAGAGTGAATTGACTTTTTAAAGTTGTCGGCCACTTGTGATCGGCCCAAGACAATTATTAGCCCATGCGATTGGTTTATTTTAGCGGCCCAATGAGATTTCAATATGTCAACAGTTTGTCAGACCCTTGAGTAAATTGTCAAGTTAATCAATCCAAGATCAATTATAGTTGAGGTTCATTAATTCAAGTTGTCGGTCCAATTGAGTTTTAAAGCATCAGTCTATTAATTCAAATGGTCATTTAAAGCTGTTAACTACAAAATGGAGTATTAGACGGTGTTGAAGATTTATTTTAGACGGGGTTAAAGCAATAACACCGTCTTAAAATCGCTGCTTTGATTAAAATAATAAAAATAATTCAAAAGAACCCCGTCTAATGCTTAAACACCGTCTTATACTAATTTATGTAACCTTTAGACGGTGTTGTCTTGAACACCGTCTTATAAACATCATTTACTTTGATTAAAATATTCAAGAAAACAATAAACGTAGAAAAAAAGGAACTTAAGAAATTTAGAACCTAAAAAATACGCATAGGAGAAACCCTAACATAGTTACTGGAGAAACCATCGACCAAAGAAATGGAGAGTGAACCTCCACATGTGGCAACGACAGGGTACCAAGCGGCAATCAACCAACTGCACAGCGGCAAACAACCTCAGTTTCAGGTGGCTAGGGTTTCAGTTCGGTTGGACGGGGTACGAGGGTTTCTGGTAACCATAGCGGCGATCAACCACAGTTTCAGGCGACTAGGGTTTCGGTTCGGTTGCCGTGTCAGGAGACATCAACGGAACAGATGGTGACAGCCATGCGGTTATTTCTCAGACACCCCCATTTCATCTCAGCAATTCGCATAATCTACAGTATGTGTATGTATGTTTCTTTCTTCAATTGTTCCAGAATTGTTAGATGCGTTTTTGGGGTATTGATTGTGTGGTTTTGTGGAAGAGTAGAAATTTGTTTTGGGGATTTTGGGGAAAGTATATGAGTTGCAAGGGAGAAATGATACTTGGCAAGATTGATTGTTTTAACTGTTGAACACTATTTATTTATTTAATTGAGTTTTATTATCGTTGAAGTCAGGGCAAACTTTGAGGTTCTTGAAAAGCTTGGAATAGATAGGTGGTCTGGTGGTTCTTTATGATAGACATTGCTCCGGCTGGTGAAACATTGTAGGTAACTTGACCCTCATTTCATATTTGTTTTATCATAGATAATATACATAAGTATGTGATGGAGGGTATATTCTCATCCTCTGACCTTTCTACAAACCTTAAAACCACCACCCTCTTCCAAGCTTAATATTTCAACTTTGAAATACATTTGTAAGTACTCTACAATTCTCAGGAAAGCTTTCCATAGTGGATCGAATATCATAGTTTATCAAGAGAATAAGCGAAGTGTTGTGGTATCAACATTGTTATATTCTACCCCATGCATATTTGTACCTGTGAACACCGTGATGTGAGATGTTGCAACTGTAATATTTACCTTAACTCGAGTATTTATGGCCGATTATTAAGATTATGGATAAACAATTTGATTTCTATAAATTTAGAGAGAAGAATCTACAGGTTGATCATTACCCTTAGGGAGAATATAGTGAAGACAAACTCTAGGTCGAAAAGACTATTGAGTCGCTAAAAGCTATTTTTAAGTTTCAAACTATTGTTGATCTTGGATCTGGTATGTCACATCTATGAAAACATTAAAAAGCATACGAGTTCAGTAATAAACTTTTAAGTCTAAACCATCCACATTTTTTCCATTTTCAGTTTTTAATAGCAGGTTTGTTTTGTGTGCCTTTTTTGTTACAGGAACTAGAATGAAGGTTATTTAGGATGATCGGACACATTAATCTGAATGCAAAACTGGTAACTCAACTCGATCATCACCGTTCATTCATTCTATTTCTTAATTTATTAGTTTGTCTCAATTTCATTTGAGGCTTCAAGTTGCATTGACTTGTAGGTTTTGCTTGGAGACATGGAAGTTGGTAAATCTGGTCTGTTTTTTAAGATCGTCAAAGGCCAGTTTCTAGAATTCCGGGTTATTTTCTTTATCGTCTCAAATTCTTTTTTTATGTTGATGGTAAATGAGCCTAAGTAGCTGTTCCTTGCGAAGCACCAATAGGTAAGATCTTCGTTCGATGTCGCTGTAACATTCTTTGGTATAACCTTTTGATATTGTATATTCATCATAGGCATTCATTATTTTAATTTGTAATTTGTAACAAGGGATACTATCTTACTAGAATATTGGACACTATTATAAGATGTGCATACAATTATTATCTTGTAGGTGTTTTTGAAGCTCTTGAACCAAGAGATAGAGGCTCAGATTACTTGGGAAAAGATGCCTCCAAGGTAAGCTAATAGTCTTGGTTAATGAGTTTTATCTATATTATCTATAGAGTCTACACCCCATGATTATGATATAACTTAGCTTTTACATGTTATGACTAGGTTGTTGCTAATCACCCTTGTTTTTATAGGCTGTGAAGAAGGGCAACACCAATTTTGTTGGTCAAAATCTGTCTACAGGAAGTGAAACCACCTCTGTTTGGCTTTAAACTAGTTTTATGTAGTTTGTTATGCATTCAACAAAGAATTGCAATTTGACGCGTTTATTTCTGAATTGAATGTGTATTGGGTTGATTTGAAAATGTTCGATTGGTGTATATAAGCTTTATTTGTACAGGTTTGGTGTATATAAGCTTGATGTGTATTTCGAAAAATATTTTTACTATATTTTTTTTTCAGTAAATACTTATAAGACGGTGTTAAAAAATATTTGTTTTAATAAATATGTGAAAATGTTTTGATATTAAAAGACGGTGTTCATCAAGTTTAAGCCGGTGTTTAAATCGAACACCGTCTAATAAGACTTGATTTTAAACCAGTATAGTTTAAGACGGTGTTGAAAACACCGTCTTAAAACCCATATCACCCCGTCTAATGCTCTGTTTTGTAGTAGTGTAAGCTCAAGTTGTAAAACGAGTCCGTGAATTTTCGACACGAGTTCTAGATCGATTCAACCGTTACACACGTTCACATTTTCTTAGTCCGTTTAATCTGATCGTTTGTTTGTTTGTTTGCAGGTGTTTTACGAGGTGATCCAGCTCGTTCGAGACCAGTATTTTTGAAACAAGAAAGTTGGTGTTTGTGAAACTTTGACTTTGAAACATGGAAGAGGAATTCTACAATGCGTTTGCTACACCAGTTGCACCAGTTACAGGTGCTGAAACATTGTACAGTGAGAATGAGACGGGAACTCACCAGAAACCGCCAAAACTGATGTACATTGATGATTTTAAAGGATGGCAGAATCGATTTGAGAACTGGGTGCAAGCTTACAAGTTTGATGCATGGTGTGCTTTGGAGAAAGATTACGAGAAACCGAAAAACGAACGTGGGCTTGAAAAGGGATTTTGTGATTTTACGGAAGCTGATAAATTGAAATATACAAGTGAGAAAATGATGATCAGTATTCTTCAACAGGCAATTAAAGAAGACATCTTTGTTTTACTTCAGCATGAGGGTACTGCTAGATCGATTTGGAATGCATTGATTCAAAAGTTTAAAGGAAGTGCAGATATGATCAAGAACAGAAAGGCGTTGCTGAAGAAATCATTTGATATGTTTGTAGGTTTCGATCACGAAACAACGAAGCAGACTATTGATAGATATTGTCACCTGGTTTTGGAAATGGGGAGATTGGATATAAAGAAAGATGACGAGGAATGGGTGGATAAACTTGCTGATGCGTTACCACAGCAGAAATGGGGAACTTATTTGATGATAGTGAAACACATGAGGAAGTCTGAGAATATGAATCTGGCACAGTTTATTCAGAAAATTGAAGAGCACGAGTTGGATATTCAGAAAACAGCAATCATGAAAAATCCAAATGCTCAACAAGATGTCAGTTTGTATTACAGAGGGAACAAGTTTGAGGCTACCCCTAGTCCTAGTCCAAAGATCCAAACTGGTTACAGTGCTGATACTTCGTCTGGAACAAAAAGTAGTAATGTGACACAGAGTGGTGGATCTTCGTCCTCGTATTCAAGCTTTGATCCAAACTTTACAACATCAAGTCCTCAACAACAAAATTCGACAAATCTGCAGTGCAATGTTACTTTGAATATTCACAATGGTCAAAATTTGTCTCCAGAAATAGCCAAGCAACACATGGCATCACTCGTTGCTATGTTGGAATCTTATGAAAGTTTGATTGATGGCAAGATTGGAAATCCGATGCTTACAAAAGAAGATTATGACCAAATTGATGCAGAGGAACTTGAGTTGATGGATGTGAAATGGTGTTTGGCTAGTGCTTGGAGGAGGGCAGAAAAGTTTCAACAAATTACTGGTAGAGATGAGTTTCGAGGGATGGCTACTTCTCCTTTGGGTTTTGACAAATCGAAAGTCACTTGTTTTCGTTGCAAAGGAAAAGGTCATTTTAAACGAGAATGCAAAAACCAAGAAGCTACCGGGAATCAAGAAAAGGACAATTATTATCAGAAATCAATTTTTCATCAGATTACTCAACAAAAGGAACCACAAACTGCACATGCTCGGCCAATTGTGGATGACAAAAGGAAAATGATCGAAGATGCAAATAAAAAAGCTTATTTTGGTATCATTGATCAAGATGATGAATTTGTTGCTGAAGGGTTCAGTTGGGATAAATACATTCCACCAGGATTAGGTCTTGTTGCTAGAATTCTGGGTGAGGATGAGAGTAGTGAGAAAAGAATCCCGATTTTCCAGATCTTGGAAGTGATGTGGATACCGATGATGAGGAAGAACATCTCAACAAAGCTAGAAAAGGCATAGATCCTACTAGTTTTAATTTGTTTTTTGCAGATAAAATGGAGATGCTGAATCAGAAGAAGATTGCCAGATTGAAGAAAGAGCTGGAAGCAGTAAGAAGGCTAGCTGATGAAAAGACAAAGACATAAGCTGGAGAAGCGAATGTTAAACCAGCAACTGAGAAAGTAGTAGAGAAAATCGTTGAAGTGGAGAAAGTGGTGGAGAAGATTGTTGAGGTTGAAAAAGTAGTCGAAGTTGAAAAACTGGTCGAAGTTGAGAAAATCGTCGAGGTAGAAAAGATTGTTGAAGTTGAGAAAGTTGTTGAAGTTGAAAAGATAGTTGAAAAGGTGGTTGAAGTTGAAAAACCATGTTTGAAATGTTTAGAATCTTGCCAAGTTTGTGAGGAGAAAGATAAGAAGATTGCTGAACTTGAGAAGATTAAAGAAGATTTACTGTCTGATGTAAAGTATGTGAAGGAATCGTATGATGTGCTCAACAAAACAGTTGATCGTCTGAAAAGAACGAATTCAGAGATTGAAAATGCAATGACAAAAATGAGCGCAACATTAATGACAAAACAGAGTGTTATCAATGAGTATATTGAAGATTGTGCTAAGCTGAAGCAGGAGTTGGAACTTGAGAAAATTAAGAGTGAAAGGATTAAACGATTACTGTTGAGTTACACTACTTGTGATTATTTGATTGATCGTGTTTATCCTACTGTGGCAGGTCTTGAAGCATTCATGGAGAAAAAGACTGAAGATACTGATACTGGTAAGAAACAAAGTGTCAAGTATAACAGATGTTCGCCCCCGATCCATGAAAGTTATTCTCCCAGGAATCCTAACGAGGAGCGTCTAAAAAAGGCAGTCAACATCAAGTTAAAGTCTGAAATCATTGATGAATTACCAGACAATATTGATGTTACATTCACAGCGTCTGACACTGATCATGAGTCTGAGTTATTAAAAAGGGTGGTCGATCTGGTGTTGGATACGGATGAAGAGTCAAAACCGGAGTCTAAGTCTGAAAGTTCGAGTTCGTCAGAAAAGAGTCCGAGTTCACCGGTTAAAAGGGTTTACAATAAGGAATTCCTGTTATCAAAATCTAGTTTGAATGATGGACCAATTAAAGTAGCATATACTTTGAATGATTCAGACAAATTATATTCTGATGAGGAATTTCCAATAAAAAGTGTCAAAACTGAAATGATCAAACAGGTTTTCAAACTAACAGAAATTAACATTTCTGAAATAAAAGATTTAAATCTTCATGAAAAACCTAAAAAGTACACTTCAAGAGTTCAACAGAGATTGAACAAGAAAAAGGGTTACTGTTCTGGTTATGGTTATCGAAAGAAACCAAACCACAACGGTAATTTCAAAAAGAAAGGTCTTGGTTTCATTCCCCCGGAAAACTATAAAAATGAGAAACATTATAAACCAAAAACAAAATTTGTTTCAGGAGGAAGTTCTGAAGATGAGCAGAAGAAACCATTCTGGAAACAATCAAATCAAGAGTTTCTTGCTGAAGTCAAGAAAAATGTGAAAATGTTTGCTCAGAGAGTTGATAGAAGAACCTGTTTCAAGTGTCAAAAGACTGGACATATTGCTTGGAACTGCCAAGAGTCCATTTATTCTAAACAGGGAGTTTCTTCTCACTTTGAAACAGACAAGAAAGTTGTTGATAAAAAGAATCAACCAAAGAAATCGAAAGTTTTTGAAAATTCAACTTCTGAAGAAGGTGAAAGTTCAAAACGGTTTTACAAAAGAAGAGTTGATTTAACAAAACAAAAATGGGTTGTAAAATCTGATAGTAGTTCTGACAATGAATCTGATTCCATAAAATCAGAGGAGTCATCTGTTGAGAAAAAGGTTGTTAATTCCGTTCTAGAGTTGAACGAGGAAAACTTTCCGCCATTGACAAAAGATAATCTGAAATCAAAAGGTAGGGTTGAGATTTCAGATCAATTCTTCACTGGTAAAGGAGAATTTGATGCTGAAAAAGCTTTCAATGGGAAAGTTAAACATATTTTCGGGAAAATGGTTGATGGAAAAGTTAAGGGTGCAAAAGAGTTTTACAAATCAGAATGTTGGTGGGATAGGTGTGTACCAGAATCTCCCAAGGCTGGTCAGGCTTGGGGGAAAGTATTTCCTAACTGAAATCCTGACTTGCCGGAGCTCCCAGGTTGGTAAGCGTGGAGCATGAATCGGCATCATTCTTGAAATGTTTGTTTGGTAAATCTACAAGTGATATCTTTATATTGTTATATTTTGATTTACAAATGGGATGGTTGGTGAGTGAACCTGCAAGTGGTTGAAGAAGGTTTTCATCTTCAAATGGTTAATCAAGGTCATTAAGTTGAACTTGATTGGACCATACTTACAAGTGGTATTTTGGAGAACAAAATGATGAGTTTATCCCCTTACCTACAAGTGGTGTATAAAATCAACAAAACTAATTTTCCGGAAAAACCATTTGATTAAAACAAACTTAAGTGTTTTGAAATCACAATGGGAAAATAGTTTGTTGTGAGGGGGAGTTCTGATTGTTTATGCCAAGAGGATGGCGAAGTGAAGTGATTTGATATCGGTTGTCACTTTATTGTATAGTTTGTTTTCAAATTTCCTAAAATGTGTTTGCATTTTAGGAGGAGTAAAAATTTCAGAAAATCCAAAAACATTAGAAAATTTGAAAAAGTAAAAAACATGATAAAATTCAAAACGAGTTTTGTTGTCAAAAAGAGGAAATGATAGTACATCAGTGGACGATCACAGCATGCTAAAGAAATGGAAAGAAAAAAGTGATAAACGGTCTCACTGATGATGTGGCAGTAGGTTTTTGCACATTTAGTAGATTGTGACGAGATATAAACCTAAATTCAAACTTGCTTATATCGTGGGTAACATCTCTCGGATATATGGGTAACCCCCGAAATCTTGTTTGAAGGACCACTCTTTCTGAGATACTAGGTCTTTATGCTTAGTGATATCTGGGGTATTATCCCAGGACTTCTGATTTTGCGGAAGCAATGGCCTAGTCCCCGGAGAATACTTTACTACTTGCTTGAAATATAGCGCCGCCCTCAGCATAAAATGATGAGACAATAAAATTGCTAATCAATGCTGTTGTAAAAAAGATCCTCTAAAGGGGACCCACCAAAATTCGAAGCCGTCATCTCTCTGCTGAACGGAAGTTCTGACCTGAGCTCTCACGGCCTTCGCAATTTAACCCCTTACAGATATCATCTAGGTATACTCACCTATAAGACTGAATATTGGGATCTGGATACGGGAGTATATTCTGAGGTGGGACACGCGATTGAGTTTAAGTGCTAAAGACATTAATCTCGTATCTCGAAATAGTTGAACTTTGTGTGAAAATTTAAGTGGATCAGTATACTGACAATCTAAGTGAATCGTTTAGAGCTTAAAATGTTTAAAGCTTAACGGTGTTGGTGATTTGTCTCAAAAACTGATATGATCCTCTTACACAAACTCACAAAAATATTGTCTGTAAATATTTCTTTACTGCATTTCATTTCATTCAAAAATTCAAAAAAAAAAATTTCGGTGTGTTTTAGCATAAAATTTTGAAAAAATTCAAAAAGATTTTAGACAACTGATGTTGAAAAGCTGATTTTCAAAATTCCGAGTGCTAAACATGACGAGCAGGTTTGGGAAAGTGTTTGAAGATGTGTGAAATAAAAATGATATATATTCAAGTGGTTCATCAGAAATTTACATGATAAATCTTTTTGTTCGATACTTGAAAATGATGTATTCAGGGTTGTGTTTTCAAGTGATTAGCAAAGTTTCTAAATTTGTTATATCTTATCTTTTATGAAACTTATGTTTTGGGTAGAGAATATGCAGGTGAGTCAGGTTACGATACCTGAACCTGTAAATACCTGAGGAAGATGTGAGCCAGACTACGATCCCAGTACAAGTTGAGGGGGAGTCTGTTAGAGAAAGAAAATCGGAAGTTGCTAGAGCCAGCTGTTGATTCTGAAGAATACAAGAGAGAGTTACATCATCCGAGGAGGATATTAGTTGAAGAATGTTAGAGTGAGGCAAGAGTCAGATCGAAATTTTGAAAAGATCACAAGACTGATAAAGACTGAAGATTGAGAAGACTCGACACTTAAGACTCGTCAACATCTGAGGGGGAGTCTGTTGGTGCATTCATCTGTCGACTTCGTCTTATATCGAGTCTTGGTTTCGTTGCAGATCTGAACAAGAATGATGTCATCATTCTTGATGATGACATCATACTTGTGACATCATCTTACATCATGAAAGTGCAATATCACACTAATTAGAATGCATGCATGAAACATAATGTAATTTCGTTTGGATGGTGTGATGTAATTTCGCTTGAAAGTCAATTAGGTGATTTCGCTTGAACAAGCCATGTGTAGCTTCAAGCGAAATAAGAAGGTTATATATAGGCTAGTGGTCTTGTCATTTGTGAGAGAATTAGGAATCGATACACGAGAGGACTGTAATCGCTGTTAATTCAATATACAAGAAGTTTAAAGTGATATTCAAGCTGTTTCGAGTCTATACGTCTGTTTCCGCCTTTCGTATAGTCTAAGAACTCTTCTGAACGACTCGTTTGGGTCACGATACGATCCTACACAAATCACCATGACTGCCTTTTCTATACATGTATACATACACAACCAACCATTACCGCCTCTTCCAAAATCAGATTTGCGGTTAGGGTTAGGGTTAGGGTTGGGGTTGGTCGCAGATCTAAATCACGGTGGTCTGGGATGAGCGGTGGAGGTTTGAGGTACATTCACTGTGTGAGTGATTAGTTTCACTCCTCTCGTGTTTCTGTAAAGCTATTGGCAGCCCCGTAGGTCACAACTATTATAAGGCACTCATAGTTAAGTAAGACTTAACAACCTAAGAGGTATATTGTCTTACCATATGCTCAAAATTAAGTAATTCATGACAACCACGAAGGAACTATCCTATCATATGCTCACAATTAAGTAAGACTTGACAGCCTTGGGGGCACTATCTTATCATAGGCTCACAATTAAGTAAAACTTGACAGCCCAAAGGCTCTCTCATATCATACGCTCACAACATACCAAGGTCGTGATCATGAACGACGAAGTAAAACTTAGCACCCCTGGTGGTCACTGTCCTATACCTTTACCATTCTTTATCTTAATCTTTCTTTAGCTTATTCTTTCTTAGATATATGAGGCTATATTTCAATGGCTATCTCTTTCAAATGTTACATTTTTCAAATAAAAACATTGATAACAATAGCTATCTCTTTCAAATGTTATTTTTTTTTAAATAAAAACATTTCCAACTACTACAAAACACAAGGTCGGCACCGACAGGGCAATAGCTCTGGCCCTTCATTGGGCAAAATGGGCGGCCACTTCAATAGTGCCAGGCAGCTGCCTGGCACTCCCCTATTGGCCCAACAAATTTACGATTTTATCCCACTTTAAAATTACGATTTTGCCATCAGTTAAAAATTATGTTTTTGCCCTCGCTTAAAAATAAATTTACGTTTTTACTCCCAGCTAAATATTTCAATTTTGCCCCCGGTTAAAAATTACGATTTTACCCCGTTTCAATTTACAGTTTTGCCATTGGTTTTTTTCCCTTAAAAATACGATTTCCCATCAGTTGAAAATTATGTTTTTACCCACACTTAAAAATAAATTTACGCTTTTGCTCCCAGCTAAAAATTCCAATTTTGCCCTCAGTTCAAAATTACGATTTTTCCCCGTATAAATTTATAATTTTGCCATTAGTTTTTTTTTTTCTCAAAGCCAGGTTACGATTTTGCCCTCAACTTAAATTTGCATTTTCCCCATCGTTTTTGTTTGTTTTCCTGGTGACATTACAAGTTTGCCCCCAGTGTAAAATTACAGTCGTGCCGGCAGCTTCCTGGCACTCCCCCGTTGGTCCATTTAGTTTACGATTTATCACCGAATTAAAATTATGATTTCGCCCTCAGTTAAAAATTACGTTTTCCCCATCGTTTTAGTTTTTTTTTTTTTTACCAAAACTATAAATGTTTTTTGTTTTAATTGGTTTACTCGATTTAATTTTTTTTCGTGTAAAGGAGCCGCCTAACACTGGCTCATTAGTCCAGAAAAATTACAGTTTTTCCCCAGGCCCAAAATTACGGTCTTATCATCGTTTTTGTTTTTTTTTTTTCCTAGCAAAATTATAGTAGTATTTTTTTAATTGGTTGAGAATTATTCGGCCATCGCCCCGCAACGCGGGCCGGACATCTACTAGTTGATAACATTATGGCTAGAAGCCAAAACTATTTTATTTCTTTATCATTCATACTTGGTTTTATAGCACCATATATTTGACACTACCCCCAAATTATGTAAATAGAGGTTTAGAAACTCACATGTTAGAATAATTATGTATTGCTATAAGAAGGATAATCTTGGCCTATACATAACACCTATCACTTAATAATCTGATTAAAGGTTCACATTTGAAATGGTTAACCCTCGCATAACATAGGTGGCCAACAGGTCAATTTTTGCATGAGACCTTTATGCGAGAGTGAGACTTATTGACCACCTATGCATTATAAAATATGTTAGCCAAGTATAATGCTATGTAAATATTTAATGTAACTAAAGGTGTCCTTTAAAAGATTGTTATATTGAGGTAAAACTATATTAGCCAAAATGAGAAAAATAAATTATGTTGAATTCTACACAACAAAAATTGTAATATCTAAGAAGAGAGTTAACTTAGGGGGTGTTTGTTTTTCTAAAAAAAATTGTGCAGTCTTTTCTGTATGCGCCGCACAGACCACACACAAACATTGTCATCTGCAGACTGTTTGTTTTTCTGACAACGTTTCAATAAAAAAACGTTTGCACGAGTTCTCATTGGTGCAGACTTGGTTTCAGTTAAATTATCACCTCAAAGATCCCGTGATTTCTATACTACTTATTATTATCGAAAGAGAATATATTGGTTTCCCTATCGGTTTTAAATATTCATCACAATAAAGAGAAATATGAAGAAAGTGGTTAGCTCTAGTATATGCATGTATCCATATCATTGTTTCGAGGATTAAATATTCATCACAATATTGGTTTCGAGGATTAAATATAGTAGTTAGCTCTAGTATATGCATGTATCCATATCATTGTTTAAGGTAGTCTTTTAAATACTTATGCTTTTAAAAACGTCTCAAAACAAAATTAAGGTTCGTAAATTCTATCAATTAAAATTATGCTATAATGCGTGTTTGAAAGATGAAATATGAAGAAAGTGGTTGTTTCAAAGACTCCTTGGAAATCAGGCCCTTGAACGAACACGCAAACACGATCTTTAAACGAATTGTTCGACTCTTTATTATTTAACAATGAGAGCTTACAAATACAATAATCTTAACCCTCTAGTTATACTAAACTTATTCTAGTCTTACAGAACCGTCCCCGAGAACTCTAAAAAAATTTTAGGCCTCGGACAACAAAAAAAATTGGGTCAAAAATTGTGGTTAAGGGGAAATGAATTAAATAAATAAAACATTGGTGGTGAAACCAAGACTTGAACTTGAGAACTTAACATTATCTTCGGATGGTTTTTCGTCTCCTCTACCAACACTTTTTTTTGCAAAATAAATGGATGCGTATATTAAATATATAATTTAGTATATATATAAAAGCTTACGAAAACGTTTCGGGCCCTTAGAAAATTTAGGCCTCGGGCAACGGCACGGGTTGGCCAGCCCTGTAATCCTAACCCGACTCAAACTCTATTAATATAAATAAACAAACTAACTAGATAAACTTATCTAATTCGAACCAACAATTATCCTTATAAAAACTCAATAAATAATTCACCATAATTATCTATAACTCGTTATTATCTTTATCTTTTTAATTTAAGATTAACGTCTTCAAGACTTGCTAAAGAAAATTTTGGGTGTGAAAACCCAAATTGGCCAGAGTTGGAATGCTAAACACTTATGTTGTGAACCAAGTTTTTCTTGATGAAGACCACACATTAAGTTATTCCACTTACCCTAGTATAAGGATCCAAATAAATTTTAGAGTTAATTGCTCGGATGGTCCCTGTGGTTTTACGTTTTTTTACGTTTAGTCCCCACCTTTTGGAAATAGCAGGTATGCTCCCTATGGCTTGTTATTTTGTTACTCGGATAGTCCCTTGACATTTACTCAGGGACTATCCGAGTAACAAAATGACAAACTATAGGGAGCATACCTGCTATTTCAAAACTAACTGACATCTACTCGGGGGACTATCCGAGTAACAAAATAACAAACCATAGGGAGCATACCTGCTATTTTCAAAAGGTGGGGACTAAACGTGAAAAAACGTGAAACCACAGGGACCATCCGGGCAATTAACTCTAAATTTTAAATGTAACAAAGTATGAAAGAAGACGGTAGGTATTTATGTTGAGAGATATCTTACATGATAGCTAGTTAAATTGAGTAAAAAAGCTAGTTAAATTGAGTAAAAAACTTACGAGAAGATCAGACATATGGCTATTTCTAAATGAAAATGGAAGCATGTTATCATGGATTTGATGACTGAACACGACTAATACTTCTGATACTATTTGAGTGCTTGTTGTTCGTCTTTCGATCACACTTATTTGACTTGTTAGAAGATAAAACAAAAATAAATTAATTTATGACTTGTTAGAAAATATAACCAAAAGAGGTTAATATGTTGGATCAGTTCTGTTTAATCATAATAGAAAACATGAAAAACATACATGTTATAGCAGACAGTGCAGTGGAGAATCCAGTCAGAGAAGATGACATCGAGTTCGACATAGTTGTCAGTGTGATCTGGTTCCTCCTTAGGGTGCTAACTGATGATGGTGACTGATTAAACCGAAAGGGTATCGGCTATAGGAGAGGAGGTCGATGATGATGATGTTATGACTAATAGGTTATGTTTAAGTGTGTAACCTTTTAACCTCTACATAATTCTCCTTATATAAGCACCCAAGAGGAAACCTAATTAGTTAATAAGGGTAATATGGTCCATCAACAATTACCAACTAATTATTTAATATGTTATTATATATTTTGATCTATATAATGTAAATGATTATAATGGCTACTAGATTAAATATTAAAACATAATATATTTAATCTTACATTCTCCCACTTAGCCGAGTAATCATTTACTATGAGTATTAGATAAGTCTGATCAGGAGTTAACACTCATTTTAGCCTTAAACAAGTACTATAGCAGAGAAATACAACCGTTGAATCATTATGCGACTCAGGACCCCCATTAGTCATACTATAGCCTTAATTTAAAACCTAATCGTCATGATCAAAATACGCATAAGCCCTTTGTTTGATTTGTAACTTTATTTGTCTATATGCCATTATACCGGTTGAACATATTCTAAGAGACATACAAAATCAAACTGAGGAAATTTCATTAATCATAAAACATAAGCTAGTACAATATGCTTAAATAAGGTCTTTACTAAATCCCATATTCCGAACATGTTCTTCGTAAACCTTAGGAGGGAGACCTTTAGTCATCGGATCCGCAAACATATCTTTAATACTAATATACTCGATACAAATATTATTTTCCTCAACTCGTTCATGTAACACCCCGAAAACGGGTTTGGTAATTAAACCCCGTTAATACTAAAAGACGGGTAAAAGTAACCCGGTAAATATTAGGATTTAAATAAATAATCCTAATATTAAATACAAGTGAATAAAAGCTTTTAAGGAAATAAGTTTATAAGAGGCCCGAGTTAACGGGACTTAAAATAAACTTAATCATAAATTCCCCGAACCCACTAAGTTAACTAGGAACATTTACCCTAGTTAATTAGTGGGAATATTGTTAAAAATAATTAGGTTGTGACCTAGTTAATAATGAACCAAATAATAGATAGGGGACCAAAGTTGTTAAGTTTGAAACTAATAATAATTAAAACAATAAAAATTAAAACCAGTGTGTCTGGTTCGATCAAACACAGAGGGGCGACACCAGGATTCCTCCTCAAACCCTAAACTCAACAAATCTCACAAATTGAAGGCAAAAATAGGTTCCAAAACAAAATCTGAGCATAGATTGGTGATATCCTCTGAAAAGGGATCATAAGGTATGTAAATTTTGTAGAAAATTTCCATCTAAATTTCTGGATGAACTTAGAGAATTCGAAAATTGATGTTGCATGTATGTTATATGGATGAAATAGGAACAATGTAGTGTTTAAGAGTAAAACCTAGACAAGTATATATTGAAATCATTCTTAACTCAAGTAAATTCAGATTTTTGTTGATGCTAAATTCATGTATGAGATATTTTTAGGGTTTTGATTGCTAAAAAATAGTGTTATGATGTCAAGAACATGCTTTAATTGAATGCTAAATTCAAACAGCTCCTGATCAGAATTTACAGCCGACTTATATTGGCTGTAACATGGACAAAACGTGACAAAAACATGTGTTTCTTGAGTCTAAAATGTAATTCCAGGAAATATATTTAAAACCCCACTGGAATCGCATTTTTTCGACGAAAATTGAGCATTTTATAATTTAGTCATGAAAAGACTAAGATATAATGAGTTTCCGAACGGCTACTTTATAAGTAGGTGTAAAGAATTAAAAAGAAGAAAAACGGTGATTTGGTCAAGTGAAAATGGATTAAAATTGAAGTTTAAAACGACACTAAGTGGCATAACCCAAATTGAGTAAATGCTTAAGAAACGGATGTAAGAGACCTAACTAATTGGTGAAAAATCCGAAATAGTTACTAAACGAAATGGTAAATAGATGCCGTTCAATCTAAGCGCAGATGGTTGGTCGTTAGACCAAACGGGTCAAATGGCGATGTTGACACCATTTGACAATTTACGACTAATAAGTGTTTGTCGAGTCTTATGCTTACAGGACAAAACAACTTACGATTTATCAATGCTATGATATAACAATTTAGCGAGACAAGGTATTAAAAACGGGTCATTGTGTTAATTTTATAACCCGAGCCAGGTACGCGTAAATTGGTGAAGTATAAGTAGACATTTTAAGGTAGAAATGTGATGTGTGGAAAGAGGAGCGAGATTTAAACTTAAATGTTTAAATCTCCTAAACGGGTCAAAATGAATTATGCGCATAGCTTGGGTATTGGTCGCATAATTCATAAAAAGTTATGTTCATGAGTTAAAGACTTTTAAGTTAAGAAGTAGTCCAAGGTTTTAGAATGATTTAGAAACAAGCCGTTTAATAGATTATGAAACGGGTCAAATAATTGTATAAGAGATTTATAAGCCGTTAGCTTATAAATCAGCATCGTTACAAACCTTAGCGTTGTTTACATAGGAGACTGCATTACGGTCAATATGAAACAAAAATCGTGTAAAACGGATGTGTAGATTTAAAGTTATGTAAGTTTAAGTGTTAAACATAAGAAAATGCATAGCTGGGTAAAATAGCAAACAAGCAGAACTGGGCGCCACCGTAGCTTACGGTGGTACCGTAAGTTACGGTAGGCACTAAAAGAAAACAACTGTCCACCGTAGGGCAGACTCTTATCATCGTAGCCTTATAATCTGACGATCTAATTGCTTTTCAACTTCAGCCTTATAATCTTTAAAAGTTGTTAGAGATTCAGATTTCTCCTTAATAAGATACAAGTACATGTAACGAGAATAATCGTCAATGAACGTGATAAATGAAGTATGTCCTGTTATGCCAGCGATTTGGTAGGGACCACTAATGTCAGTGTGAATGAGTTCTAATAAATTAGAGCTCCTAGTGGCACCTTTCTTATTCCCTAATGTCATTTTACCTTTAAGACATTTGACACATGTTCCAAAATCAGAGAAATCGAGAGGAGGTAAGACTTCATCCTTTACGAGACGATTTAATCGTTCTCTTGAGATGTGGCCTAAACGTTAATGCCACAACATGGATGAAGTCTCTAAGTCTCGTTTCTCTTTCATCTTTGTGAGTGATTCATTAATGTTATATGACAACAAAGATTTGGAAAAATTATCATCTAGTCCTAATCTATAGAGACCACCATCCAGAATACCAGTACCATAAAGAATAGAATCATAGAGGATAGAGAGTTTGCGATGACCACGGGAAACAATAAAACCGTCCATGTGTAAGACCCATTGAAATTTTAACATTAATATATATCATTAAAGTACGCATTTTATATCAAAATGCGACTTAACAAAAACTTTTTCATCAAAGTATTCATACATGTTTAAAACATTCAAAAACTATGTTATTAGTGATTACATATTTCACTTTATATAAAATAAAACAAGATCAATGCGGAAGCTTCAATTAGTTGTGTGTGTTCGGTTCTTGTTCTTCGCTTGATCTTCATCCGGAGACAGATACGTTTACCTAAAATCAAAACCAGCATAAACGTTAGTTATGAGGGTTTTGAACACTTTTAAACGAGTTCCATAAACAAAAACAACAAAGGTTTCTACCGTAAGCTACGGTGCCACCGTAGCTTACGGTGATGAAAAAGTGGCTACGATGATAAGAGTCTGCCCTACGGTGGACAATTGTTTTCCTTTAGTGCCTACCGTAACTTACGGTACCACCGTAAGCTACGGTGGCGCCCAGTTCTGCTTGTTTGCTATTTTACCCAGCTATGCATTTTCTTATGTTTAACACTTAAACTTACATAACTTTAAATCTACACATCCGTTTTACACGATTCTTGTTTCATATTGACCGTAATGCAGTCTCCTATGTAAACAACGCTAAGGTTTGTAACGATGCTGATTTATAAGCTAACGGCTTATAAATCTCTTATACAATTATTTGACCCGTTTCATAATCTATTAAACGGCTTGTTTCTAAATCATTCTAAAACCTTGGACTACTTCTTAACTTAAAAGTCTTTAACTCATGAACATAACTTTTTATGAATTATGCGACCAATACCCAAGCTATGCGGATAATTCATTTTGACCCGTTTAGGAGATTTAAACATTTAAGTTTAAATCTCGCTCCTCTTTCCACACATCATATTTCTACCTTAAAATGTCTACTTATACTTCACCAATTTACGCGTACCTGGCTCGGGTTATAAAATTAACACAATGACCCGTTTTTAATACCTTGTCTCGCTAAATTGTTATATCATAGCATTGATAAATCGTAAGCTGTTTTGTCCTGTAAGCATAAGACTCGACAAACACTTATTAGTCGTAAATTGTCAAATGGTGTCAACATCGCCATTTGACCCGTTTGGTCTAACGACCAACCATCTGCGCTTAGATTGAATGGCATCTATTTACCATTTCGTTTAGTAACTATTTCGGATTTTTCACCAATTAGTTAGGTCTCTTACATCCGTTTCTTAAGTGTTTACTCAATTTGGGTTATGCCACTTAGTGTTGTTTTAAACTTCAATTTTAATCCATTTTCACTTGACCAAATCACCGTTTTTCTTCTTTTTAATTCTTTACACCTACTTATAAAGTAGCCATTCGGAAACTCATTATATCTTAGTCTTTTCATGACTAAATTACCAATTCACCTTTTTATATCATTAATCATGGTTTTATCAACTTTAATTGTCCCGACCCCTACCATTTAGCGTCGGAGACCATATTCCGAATATCATCTTTATCGTATTTACAACTTATAAAATAAATACGAATTCTACAAAAAGGTGTAAGTTTCACTTACCTTGCATCCATGCCACACTTTTCTTTCCATACTCGCTCCGTTTGACCCGCTTCATCCACAAGCTTCCACCTAGCTTGTTAAGCGCCAAACTATTATCCAATGTTCACAAGGTGGTTAGATTAACCATAATTTAATATGATATTCCACTTTACACATTTCTATGCATTCATCCGAACACTTAATATAATCACGTTTTACACACAACCAAGTAGACCGCGATTTCATTTAGGCATTTCATATCACTGAAAATGAGCTGTTTTTGGTGACTTGTTTAACCTGTTTACAAGTCTTAAAAAATTATAATTTTTTATGTGGCATACCTCTCGGAGGGTTAGGCCTTGTGTTAAAATTTCAAGATCTAACTCTTTACCAAAAATTCGTAAAAATTCATTTACTAAGCTGCAATCAGATTCGTCACTTCTGACTGCAGCTTACGGAAAAATTCATTTAAAATTCCTCGTTTATCCGATTGATGAAATTCCAATTGGCGATTCTTTTAATCACTTAAAAATATCTACAGTAAAAATTTGAGATCATAACTAAATTCCTAAATTGAGTTATGACATTCGTAATGGGCTGCAAATTCTTCCAGAAAACGCAGCCTGAACCTTCGATACGGAAAAATTCATAAAACGCTCAATTTTCGTCAAAAAAATGCGATTCCAGTGGGGTTTGAAAGATATTTCCTGGAATTACATTTTAGACTGAAGAAACACATGTTTTTGTCACGTTTTATCCATGTTACAGCCAATACAAGTCGGCTGTAAATTCTGATCAGGAGCTGTTTGAATTCAGCTTTCAATTAAAGCGTGTTCTTGACATCATAACACTATTTTTTAGCAATCAAAACCCTAAAAACATCTCATACATGAATTTAGCATCAACAAAAATCTGAATTTACTTGAGTTAAGCATGATTTCAATATATACTTGTCTAGGGTTTACTCCTAAACACTGCAATGTTCCTATTTCATCCATATAACATACATGCAACATCAATTTTCGAATTCTCTAAGTTCATCCAGAAATTTAGATGGAAATTTTCTACAAAATTTACATACCTTATGATCCCTTTTTAGAGGATATCACCAATCTATGCTCAGATTTTGTTTTGGAACCGATTTTTGCCTTCAATTTGTGAGATTTGTTGAGTTTAGGGTTTGAGGGGGAATCCTGGTGTCGCCCCTCTGTGTTTGATCGAACCAGACACACTGGTTTTAATTTTTATTTTTTTAATTATTATTAGTTTCAAACTTAACAACTTTGGTCCCCCATCTATTATTTGGTTCATTATTAACTAGGTCACAACCTAATTATTTTTAACAATATTCCCACTAATTAACTAGGTTAAATGTTCCTAGTTAACTTAGTGGGTTCGGGGAATTTATGATTAAGTTTATTTGAAGTCCCGTTAACTCGGGCCATTTATAAACTTATTTCCTTAAAAGCTTTTATTCACTTGTATTTAATATTAGGATTATTTATTTAAATCCTAATATTTACCGGGTTACTTTTACCCGTCTTTTAGTATTAACGGGGTTTAATTACCAAACCCGTTTTTGGGGTGTTACAAGTCTACCCCCCTTAAAGAGGTTTCGTCCCCGAAACCTTCTTTATGTAGTTCGTTGATTAAACCAAACGAACTTAGCTTCGTTTTCAAGGCTTTCCTTCTTGTCGGTCTATAGTGATCATTTGTATTGACGTGTGCGTCTTTCATGTGTATGGCCTCATGGGCTGTAAATTTTATCATGTATTTCTTATCCTTGTTGTCTATTTGACCGAGTTGTCATTTGATCACCCGGTCACTAAGTCTTTCAATATTTTTACTTCACGCTAATCTTATATTGATGAGCGCTTTACATAGTTCCTAATCTTATTTTGACTTCGAATGGTTTTACCGGCTAGACTAATAAGTCGCCTTCATTTGATACCCCGTCACCCGGGTATACTATTTCGCCATCATCGGCCTTATGTGTTTTTTTTAAGATTTTCTAAACCACCTCTTACCACTTATGTTTTGTTAAAACGTTGCTTTTGACTAAAGACTAAGTTTTTAGTTTACGTTTCCTCTTTGTCTTACCTCTTTCTCTTATTTTTAGGAATGTTACTTCCGAGGATCCATTCCTTTTAGTTATTATTTAATGCGGGGAATTATAACGAATTCCCACGCTTGACCCATATGTCCCGTAGGTTCTTTCACTTAGCTTTGTAGGCTATTTATTTACATTTTCACCTTTTTACCCCTTTAAGGTAAGACCCCTACAATTCGTTTCTTTCTATTTGTGACCCGGAGGTCTTTTTGGTCCCGTAGACTTTAACACTATTTATAATCCCATAGGTTATGATGATCCCGTAGATCATCTTTTATTTGTGTCTTTACTTAACTGTATATATATTTATGGTGTCAAGGTACCCCTTTTTATGTTTAGAATCATTTACTTTTGCTTTTTGGGTTTCATTTGACCTTGACCGTAGTCTAAGGCTTCCTTTGTTTTCTTTCGAATTATATTTCCGACTTTATGACTTCTAACGTCATTTACACGTCAGTTTATCCTACGCTTACCATTATCCGGTTCTTACCTGTACTTCTTTACAACCCGTTACCCGGGTTCTTTATTTTAATGTTTTTAACGCTACCGTTATCCCGCTTGCGCTTACTCACGCCATCCGACATTATATTATATTCGACCTGTTTGACTCATTCATGTGAAATTTTATCATTTACGGATGTCAACTTCATTCTTTGTTCGATCCGTTCAACTTTAAAATAGTTGAACATAATTTATCAAAATTTATATTTACATTATCTTGTCGTCTTTTAGTCATGACTCAAAACCCGAGTCTTTTAACTTTCCATCCGAGTTCCCGTTCCTTGGTCTACGCATGTGTTTAAATCCTTACCCATCAACCGGGTATTTTACCGAAGTCGTTATTATTGCAACCCTCTCGGTATGCATTAAGACTTCGCTTCACTTTTATATTCCGACTTTGTCCTCAAGTTTGACGTTTTACAAAAACGACCCGTTAAGAGACACATTTGCATTCTCCGGGTTCGAGTGTAAGTACACCGCCTCCCAATGCATATCTTAATCATTTTTACATGTTTACATTCTCCGGGTTCGAGTGTAAGTACACCCCCTCCCAATGCATATCTTAATCATTTTACATTAATCTTTATCCCTTCACTCGGGCTCATTATCCTAATGTAATACGCTTCCGTCACCCGGCTGTGCGTTTACATTATTATCAAATATTTTGCTCATTTGATTCATTTGGGTACTTTTTAATTTGTCCCACTCACCCCGTCCTTACTACATCGGATGTAAGCATGTCCATCATAAAAATTTCATGGTACCACGTGCTCACCACTTACTTGGCCAGAGTAAGCGATCAATACCTGGTATACATGACCTTTTTATAATTTTCATATTACACCCCATGTAAGTAATGCCTCTATTTGTTTCTCTTGGAAACAATGTCCCGGATAGGTTTTCTATTCGGGTTTTTCCAAGTTTTTTTTAATCTACATATGCAACTTTCAATTTCTACGTATTTGTTGCATATTACTATTCACGTAATAATTTAAAATGCGCACCTGTAAATGATTGCCCTAACGGGCTTTCTATGTCGTTGACCTTGTTCGTGATCGTCACGCGATTTAGGTCTTTAATGAGTATTCTCTGCTTGTCATACCTCGGACCGTTCCACCGTCATATCCGCAATTTGTTAAACTCTCGCTATCTTCAGATGCGAGTATCCTTCAATTAAAACATTTACAACATCAACTTCAATAATCGCCCGTATTATAATACAAGGCTTTTATACTATACGCGTCAACGCGCGCAATTTCGTCAACTATATTTATCATTTAATTGAGGTAACGTGTATCACACGATAGCCCTCTGTGTTGTTTTCAACACTTTAGCATGCTAAACTATTAACATACATGTACTTACCGGATTTGCTATCAAGCCTCGAAACGAACACTTTATTCTTTTAACCTTAAGCTCTGATTACCAACTTGTAAGACCCATTGAAATTTTAACATTAATATATATCATTAAAGTACGCATTTTATATCAAAATGCGACTTAACAAAAACTTTTTCATCAAAGTATTCATACATGTTTAAAACATTCAAAAACTATGTTATTAGTGATTACATATTTCACTTTATATAAAATAAAACAAGATCAATGCGGAAGCTTCAATTAGTTGTGTGTGTTCGGTTCTTGTTCTTCGCTTGATCTTCATCCGGAGACAGATACGTTTACCTAAAATCAAAACCAGCATAAACGTTAGTTATGATGAACACTTTTAAACGAGTTCCATAAACAAAAACAACAAAGGTTTCTACCGTAAGCTACGGTGCCACCGTAGCTTACGGTGACGAAAAAGTGGCTACGATGATAAGAGTCTGCCCTACGGTGGACAGTTGTTTTCTTTTAGTGCCTACCGTAACTTACGGTACCACCGTAAGCTACGGTGGCGCCCAGTTCTGCTTGTTTGCTATTTTACCCAGCTATGCATTTTCTTATGTTTAACACTTAAACTTACATAACTTTAAATCTACACATCCGTTTTACACGATTTTTGTTTCATATTGACCGTAATGCAGTCTCCTATGTAAACAACGCTAAGGTTTGTAACGATGCTGATTTATAAGCTAACGGCTTATAAATCTCTTATACAATTATTTGACCCGTTTCATAATCTATTAAACGGCTTGTTTCTAAATCATTCTAAAACCTTGGACTACTTCTTAACTTAAAAGTCTTTAACTCATGAACATAACTTTTTATGAATTATGCGACCAATACCCATGCTATGCGCATAATTCATTTTGACCCGTTTAGGAGATTTAAACATTTAAGTTTAAATCTCGCTCCTCTTTCCACACATCACATTTCTACCTTAAAATGTCTACTTATACTTCACCAATTTACGCGTACCTGGCTCGGGTTATAAAATTAACACAATGACCCGTTTTTAATACCTTGTCTCGCTAAATTGTTATATCATAGCATTGATAAATCGTAAGCTGTTTTGTCCTGTAAGCATAAGACTCGACAAACACTTATTAGTCGTAAATTGTCAAATGGTGTCAACATCGCCATTTGGCCCGTTTGGGCTAACGACCAACCATCTGCGCTTAGATTGAATGGTATCTATTTACCATTTCATTTAGTAACTATTTCGGATTTTTCACCAATTAGATAGGTCTCTTACATCCGTTTCTTAAGCGTTTACTCAATTTGGGTTATGCCACTTAGTGTCGTTTTAAACTTCAATTTTAATCCATTTTCACTTGACCAAATCACCGTTTTTCTTCTTTTTAATTCTTTACACCTACTTATAAAGTAGCCGTTCGGAAACTCATTATATCTTAGTCTTTTCATGACTAAATTACCAATTCACCTTTTTATATCATTAATCATGGTTTTATCAACTTTAATTGTCCCGACCCCTACCATTTAGCGTCGGAGACCATACTCCGAATATCGTCTTTATCGTATTTACAACTTATAAAATAAATACGAATTCTACAAAAAGGTGTAAGTTTCACTTACCTTGCATCCATGCCACGCTTTTCTTTCTATATTCGCTCCGTTTGACCCGCTTCATCCACAAGCTTCCACCTAGCTTGTTGAGCGCCAAACTATTATCCAATGTTCACAAGGTGGTTAGATTAACCATAATTTAATATGATATTCCACTTTACACATTTCTATGCATTCATCCGAACACTTAATATAATCACGTTTTACACACAACCAAGTAGACCGCGATTTCATTTAGGCATTTCATATCACTGAAAATGAGCTCTTTTTGGTGACTTGTTTAACCTGTTTAAAAGTCTTCAAAAATTATGATTTTTTATGTGGCATACCTCTCGGAGGGTTAGGCCTTGTGTTAAAATTTCAAGATCTAACTCTTTACCAAAAATTCGTAAAAATTCATTTACTAAGCTGCAATCAGATTCGTCACTTCTGACTGCAGCTTACGGAAAAATTCATTTAAAATTTCTCGTTTCTCCGATTGACGAAATTCCAATTGGAGATTCTTTTAATCACTTAAAACTATCTACAGTAAAAATTTGAGATCATAAATAAATTCCTAAATTGAGTTATGACATTCGTAATGGGTTGCAAATTCTGTCAGAAAACGCAGCTTGAACCTTCGATACGGAAAAATTCATAAAACGCTCAATTTTCGTCGAAAAAATGCGATTCCAGTGGGGTTTTAAAGATATTTCCTGGAAATACATTTTAGACTCAAGAAACACATGTTTTTGTCACGTTTTGTCCATGTTGCAGCCAATACAAGTCGGCTGTAAATTCTGATCAGGAGCTGTTTGAATTCAGCTTTCAATTAAAGCGTGTTCTTGACATCATAACACTATTTTTTAGCAATCAAAACCCTAAAAACATCTCATACATGAATTTAGCATCAACAAAAATCTGAATTTACTTGAGTTAAGCATGATTTCAATATATACTTGTCTAGGGTTTACTCCTAAACACTACAATGTTCCTATTTCATCCATATAACATACATGCAACATCAATTTTCGAATTCTCTAAGTTCATCCAGAAATTTAGATGGAAATTTTCTACAAAATTTACATACCTTATGATCCCTTTTCAGAGGATATCACCAATCTATGCTCAGATTTTGTTTTGGAACCGATTTTTGCCTTCAATTTGTGAGATTTGTTGAGTTTAGGGTTTGAGGAGGAATCCTGGTGTCGCCCCTCTGTGTTTGATCGAACCAGACACACTGTTTTAATTTTTATTGTTTTAATTATTATTAGTTTCAAACTTAACAACTTTGGTCCCCCATCTATTATTTGGTTCATTATTAACTAGGTCACAACCTAATTATTTTTAACAATATTCCCACTAATTAACTAGGTTAAATGTTCCTAGTTAACTTAGTGGGTTCGGGGAATTTATGATTAAGTTTATTTTAAGTCCCGTTAACTCGGGCCTCTTATAAACTTATTTCCTTAAAAGCTTTTATTCACTTGTATTTAATATTAGGATTATTTATTTAAATCCTAATATTTACCGGGTTACATTTACCCGTCTTTTAGTATTAACGGGGTTTAATTACCAAACCCGTTTTCGGGGTGTTACACCATGTCTAACTTTGGTCCTGATACAAGGTTCCGAGTTACCTCAGGAACATATAAGGTATCATAAAGTTTAATACATAAACCAGTTTTCATAAATAATTGTAATGTTCCAATGGCCTTCACTTCTAATTCTCGATCATCCCCAACCTTAAGCGTTCTTTGGTTTCTTTCCAGCTTCCGGATTGTAAGGAATCCCTGAGTTGAATTGGTAACATAAACCATAGAACCAGAATCAAACCACCAAGAATTAGCAGGAACACTTAAATTATAGGACTCAAGTATCATAAAATAATCGTTACCTTTCTTAGCCAGCCACTCCTTAAAGTCAGGGCATTCCTTCTGCATGTGTCCTGCCTTTTTGTAGAACTTGCAGTGGATTCTGCCTAAGGAGTTCTTAGAGCTAGAAGGTGCACTTGTATTAGGATTTGGCCTTTGGATTTTAGAAGCATCCTTCCTTTGATGATTGTTCTTCCTTTTCTTAGTGTTGGAGGTGGTGAAGTTTGCAACATCGGTAGTGCGATCCATCCTCATATGCTCTTCCTCCTGTACGCACATAGCGACCAGCTCACTCATCGTCCATTTGTCCTTCTGAGTGTTGTAATTGATCTTGAATGCTTCAAAGGACGAAGGAAGCGAAGTAATGATGAAGTGAACGAGGAAACCATCACTGATTTCCATTTCCAGCCCCTTCAGCTTATTGGCCATCTCATTCATCATCATGATGTGTTCGCGAATGCCGCTCCTCCCATCATACTTAGTCGTCACCAACTTGAGAATAAGAGTACTAGCGTGTGCTTTAGACGTCCCCTTGAACTGCGCCTCCACAGAAGCCAAGTAGGTTTTAGCATCTTCAGAATCAGGAATGGCTCCCCTGATTGCATTGCTTATAGACTGCTTCATGAACATGAGAGACATGCGGTTACACCTAGTCCACTTTTCATGAGTCAACTGCTCAGCAGCAGTACTTTGTGGAGTAAGGTCCGCTGGCTTATTCTCTCTTAGAGCATAGTCAAAGTCCAGCAGTCCAAGTGTAAGCATGAGAGCATCCTTCCATGCAGCAAAGTTATCACCGGTCAAAGGTGGAATCCCGCAATTGGGCGCTGATAGTGGAAATAAGATGAGCAAGTTATGACACTGAGGAAGAAGTCCTAATGTGATCTAAGGGCACGTTAAACTAAGGCAGGCATAAATAATGACCATTTTACATTATGAAGCTGTGATATTGTCTATTACTAACATCAAAATAATAGACTTAGTTAAAAAATTCTACTTAAACGAAGACAAATCAGCTTTGGCCAGAAGTGTAATCATTTAAGCATATGTGCAAAATGGTTGTAACAAATCAGCTTTGGCCAGAAATTGAGACAATCACTTTGTAACACCCCGAAAACGGGTTTGGTAATTAAACTCCGTTAATACTAAAAGACGGGTAAAGTACCACTAGTGGTAAAAATAACCCGGTAAATATTTGGATTTAAATAAGAAATCCTAATATTAAATACAAGCGAATCAAAGTTTTAAGGAATTGAGTTTATAAGAGCACCGAGTTAACGGGACTTAAAATAAGCCTAGTCATAAGTTCCCCGAACCCACTAAATTAACTAGGAATATTTAACTTAGTTAATTAGTGGGGATAATGTTAAGAACAATTAGGTGGGGATCTAGTTAAAAACAAACAAAATAATAGATGGGGGACCAAAGTTGTCAAGTTTGGAACTTAATATAATTAAAACAATAAAATTAAAAACCAAACACACACTAGTGTGTGTCTGGTTCGAAATAAACACAGGGGCGACATCAGGTTTCTCCTCAAACCCTAAATTCAGCAAGATGATCAAAATTGAAGGCCAAATCGGGCTCGAATCAAAGGCACGAATACATAGAAACGATCACCAAGTCAAGGAGATCATAAGGTATGTGAAATTTGATAAAAACTCTCTACTTGAAATTCTCATGAATTTAGGGAATTCAAAATATGTGGATGCATGAATGATATGTAGATGAAATAGGAACATTGTAGTGTTTAGGAGTAAACCCTAGACAAGTATATGTTGAAATCATGCTTAGCTCAAGTAAATTCAGATTTTTGTTGATGCTAAATTCATGTATGAGATGTTTTTAGGGTTTTGATTGCTAAAAATAGTGTTATGATGTCAAGAACATGCTTAAATTGAAAGCTGAATTCAAACAGCTCCTGATCAGAATTTACAGCCGACTTGTATTGGCTGTAACCTGAACAAAACGTGACAAAAACATATGTTTCTTGAGTCTAAAATGTAATTCCAGGAAATATCTTTAAAACCCCACTGGAATCGCATTTTTTCGACGAGAATTGAGTGTTTTATGAATTTTTCCGTATCGAAGGTTCAAGCTGCGTTTTCTGGCAGAATTTGCAGCCCATTACGAATGTCATAACTCAATTTAGAAATTTAGTTATGATCTCAAATTTTTACTGTAGATAGTTTTAAGCGATTCAAAGAATCTCCAATTGGAATTTCGTCAATCGGATAAACGAGGAATTTTTAATGAATTTTTCCATAAGCTGCAGTCAGAAGTGACGAATCTGATTGCAGCTTAGTAAATGCATTTTTACGAATTTTTGGTAAAGAGTTAGATCTTGAAATTTTAACACAAGGCCTAACCCTCCGAGGGGTACGCCACATAAAAAAAATCATAATTTTTGAAGACTTGTAAACAGGTTAAACAAGTCACCAAAACAGCCCATTTTTAATGATATGAAATGCCTAAATGAAATCGCGGTCTACTTGGTTGTGTGTAAAACGTGGTTATATTAAGTGTTCGGATGAATGCATAGAAATGTGTAAGGTGGAAGATCATATTAAATTATGGTTAATCTAACCACCTTGTGAACATTGAATAATAGTTTGGCGCTTAACAAGCTAGGTGGAAGCTTGTGGATGAAGCGGGTCAAACGGAGCGAGTATGGAAAGAAACGCGTGGCATGGATGCAAGGTAAGTGAAGCTTACACCCCCTTTGTAATTACATTACATTTATTTGTATGTATTAGTCATGAAACATGTTAGGTATTGGAATTATGACGTTCCGGCATGATGGAACGCAAGTTGGAATAAATGAAAATGGTAAGAAACCATTAATTAGGTTTAAGGGGCGAGATGGTATTAAAATACCATCACACGTAGGTAAAAGGTTATTTCGACTAAACGGGTCAAATGGTGTGTTAATACCATTTGACAACAATAACTGATGACCGTTTGTTGAGTTTTGCGATCACAGGAATTAATTTATGGCTTGCGTTGCTTTAAACTAGCAAGCTAAAGAGCAAAAGGTATTTAAACGTGTTAATTTTATAACCCGAGCCAGGTACGCGTAAATTGGTGAAGTATAAGTAGACATTTTAGTGTAGAAATGTGATGTGTGGGAAGAGAAGAGCGAGATTTAAACTTAAATGTTTAAATCTCCTAAACGGGTCAAAATGAATTATGCGCATAGCTTGGGTATTGGTCGCATAATTCATAAAAAGATATGTTCATGAGTTAAAGACTTTTGAGTTAAGTAGTAGTCCAAGGTTTTAGAATGATTTAGAAACAAGCCGTTTAATAGATTATGAAACGGGTCAAATAATTGTATAAGAGATTTATAAGCCATTAGCTTATAAATCAGCATCGTTACAAACCTTAGTGTTGTTTACATAGGAGACTGCATTACGGTCAATATGAAACAAGAATCGTGTAAAACAAATACGTAGAGATTGAAAGTTATGCACGTTTTCCTAAAAAGAATCGGAACTGGGAAAATGCAGCAACGAGCTGCAAACCTTCTGCCCATTTAAGGGCGTCGCGCCACGCGACGACATGGTCCAAGGGCCGTCGCACGACGCGACGGGGTGCAGGTTTTGCGAAAATTGTTTGTTAGTTCCGTTTTGATTCGCGAACTTGTTTAAACATGTTATAAACGCTATATGACTAACTCATTTCATGTTTTATGAAATGTAGGTGCTGACCGAGTTACCGGACGGCGATCAAGCTAAGCGATGAACCGAACACACAAAGAACAAAGCTTCCGCGAATAGTTTCGTTGTCATATTTTAAATGGCGACTCAAGTTTACACAATGTTGTAACGTTTTATTTAGTATAATGTTTTAATAAACTCATATTTTAAGTGTATGATAAATTTTAAATACACTAATATAATAGAAAAATATTTGATAATAGTGTAAAATTGACCAAGGGTCTTACAAGTTGGTAATCAGAGCTCATGGTTGAAGGGTAAAGTGTTCGGTTCGAGGCTTGATCGCAGATCCAGTAAGTACAAGTATGTTAATGGTCTAGTATGATTAAAGTGTTGTGAACAACACATAGGGTATCGTGTAATACACGTTACACCAACGAAAATGATTAGTATAGTTAACGAAATCACGTGCAGTAAAAAGCCTTGTATTACAATACGTGCATTTATTAATGTTGAAATTACTAACTTTTGTGAATGTCTTAATTGAAGGACACTTGCATTTAAAGATGACAAGGGTTGAACAAATTACGGATATGATAGAGGAACGGTCCGAAGTATGACAAGAGGAGCATGCTCACCAAGGACTAAATCACGTAACGACCGCGAACAAGGTTAATGGCAAGGAACGCCCGTCGGGGCAAGCATTACCAGGTGCACGCTTTTAAATATGATCGCACAAATAGCAATATGCAATAAACATGTAGAGAATGATTGTTGCATATGTAAATTAGAAACTTGGAAAACCTGAATAGAATACCTATCCAGGATATTATTTCCAAGAAAACTAAATAGAGGCGTTACTTACATAGGGCGTGATGTGAAAACTATAAAAAGGTCATGTGTGTCATGTGTTAATCGCTTACTCTGGCCAAGTAAGTAGTGGCATATGATACCATGAACTTCTTATAGCGGACACATTTACATCCGATGTAGTAAGGGCGGGGTGAATGGGACTAACTAAAATGGTACCCAAAGGAATCAAATAAATAAAATGTTTGATAGTAAACGTAAACGCACAGCCGGGTGACGGAAGCATATTACATTAGGCCAGAAATGATACATCAAAATAAAATGTTAAGACATTCATGTTTATGATGCACACTTAACATAGCTTTCGTAATACTTGAATGATAAGTAGATGTATCAAATCAGCTTTGGCCAGAAATGATACATCAAAAGCTCATTCAAGTTAAGCCATTTTGGTTTTGTAAAACATTATCTGATTCTGATTAATTAACTAAGTAATTACAAAAACCAATTATTTAGTAGCAAACCACCTGTTAGCGCGGATTGAACTCATCATTAAACAGCCTAAAATAATGAGGTTTCGAGTGAGATCTCGACTCAGTTATGAGGTCTCGAGTGAGATCTCGAGTCAAGTCTCGACTCATCATTATGAGGTCTCGACTCATTAAGGTCTCGAGTCGCAACCTCAGTGTCTCGAGTCGTAATCATGGTCTCGACTACTGTGAATTATGAGATCTCGACTCCTTATGAGGTCTCGAGTCGCAACCATGGTCTCGAGTTGTGAAGATTGAAGCCCTTAGTCGAAACCTCAGTGGTCTCGAGTTGACACCTTATGGTCTCGAGTCGAGACCTTATGGTCTCGAGTCGAAATCGTTGTCTCGAGTTGTGAAGATTGAGAACCTTTATGATTTCGAGTCGAGATCTCGTGGTCTCGAGTCGAGATCTTGGTCTCGGCTTGATGAAAAGGACCTCGAAACTTCCTGTTAACAGCTGTTATTGTAAAACATAACTGAAAATTCAAAATTTAAGGGATTGTGTGATAGTGTTTCCTGTTTTATTGTTGATCTAAATTTATCAAGGATTTCAAAAATTATAACTGTATATCCTTTTAACAGTTTTCGAAAAAACTTAAAAGATAAAATTGGATCAAACAGGAAAAAACACTCCTCAATCCTAGTTACATTCCAAAACATAAAGGAATTTTTGAATTTTTCCTAAGAACATGATGAACCCTAAAAAATAAAACATAAATTCTGGAACCCGAAACCTGAATTTTAAGGCTTTTCTAAAACAGATTTCGGTTATAAGTTTACACGTTTTGATTTCGAGACATTTAAAACGAATTCTTTTCCTCGAAACATAGATATCGAGTGGATCTTTATGACTCGAAACCGGCTGTTAGGGTTGTTAAGTTATCAAAATTCCGTTTTCCAGATTTCTATCCCAGAATTGATGGATATGAAAACAGAACTGACTAATCAACATATGCTCTGATACCACATGTTGGATCAGTTCTGTTTAATCATAATGGAAAACATGAAAACATACCTGTTACAACAGACAGTGCAGTGGAGAATCCAGTCAGAGAAGATGACATCGAGTTCGACATAGTTGTCAGTGTGATCTGGTTCCTCCTTAGGGTGCTAACTGATGATGGTGACTGATTAAACCGAAAGGGTATCGGCTATAGGAGAGGAGGTCGATGATGATGATGTTATGACTAATAGGTTATGTTTAAGTGTGTAACCTTTTAACCTCTACATAATTCTCCTTATATAAGCACCCAAGAGGAAACCTAATTAGTTAATAAGGGTAATATGGTCCATCAACAATTACCAACTAATTATTTAATAGGTTATTATATATTTTGATCTATATAATGTAAATGATTATAATGGCTACTAGATTAAATATTAAAACATAATATATTTAATCTTACATAATATATATTATACGATGAGATGTAATACATCATATAAATTACTTTACATACCAGATAATTCAATATTAACAATAAATTAAAGGTATAATGACATTTAATAGTATCATATAAATTACTTTACATACCGGAGACTAACGACGTTAGAATTCTGTTAGTCAGGGTCCATTGTAAGGTGGCGGCCGGTGGATTACCGTGAGAGAAAGAAAAGGGAAGCCATGTGGTATTAGGGAATGGGGTAACAGTCCATGTGGAGGAGGTTGACTCTTCTTGGAGACATCGAACAGAAACGGTACGTAAAAAACAAGGTAAATACTAGATTTGCTAGGAGAGATTCCGTGTAACGAAGACCCTTACCTTTTATTTATTTTTTTATTTTTTTTTACGAGAAAGAAAGTTAGATACTAGAAGGTTTGTGTGGAGAAAAATAAATAAAAGAAATAAGTCCAGCCATTTATGCTAAAACATAATTAATGTTTTAAAATTTTTCACATGTTTATATATTTGTTAAAGCCATACACTTTCAACTTATTTAGAGCATTCACAATATGACTTATTTAGTCCATGTGGAGGCTACCCCTATAACAAAGCTAGCTTTGTAATTAAGGGCATGGACGGATACGTTATACTTGTGAATAGTCTTGTCATCTACAACATAATTAGCATATTTGTTATGGTCGTTTTAGCAATTGAAAGTTGAGTTTTTTATGGACATTTGTTATAGGTTTACCTTTATAATGAAATGTTTGATTTTCAAGGTATGTTTTTATCTAGCAAAGACATTTGTAAATGTAAATATTCGGTTTCTGCTGTATTTGATTGCTGCAAATAATAGGTAGCCGGTAAAACATTATAATGATATATCTTTTTAGATTAAATTTGTGTATTGCCTCTCTATTGAACACTATAAAAGCTCATACATGTTTTTGAGTTTCCTTTTTTTAAGGTGGTTTGTAGAACTCATGTAATTCATATTCTTAGTGGGTTTTCTTTTTTAAAGCGATTGAACCGTAAAACTGATAGAGATTAATTTTGGGGGGTTATCTTTTTTTTTTTTTTTTTTTTTTTTTTTTTTTATAGCGGCTTATGAACCGCTGTAATTGATAGGTATTAATTTTGACGGGTTACTTTTTACATCGATTCGTGAACCGCTATAACTGTGTAATATGACGGGTTCTTTCTCTTTTTAAAGCGGTTTAGGAACATCTATCCCATTTTTTTAAAGCGCATACATTTAAAACGGTTCATAAACCGGTTTTTTTTTTATGCAAAAGCTTCTGAGAAATATTAGGTAAAAATGATTTTTAAGAGTTTTTTTTACATGTTTAACCCATGGTTTCCCGTTTTTCTACTTTTTTGTGGTTCTCCAATGAACCCACCTCTATCAAAGGATATTTAAACTCAAACTTTTGATTTAACACGTTAATCTATAGCGAATGATGCTGATGCATAATTGAAACATATATTTTCTAAATGAACTTCAAGGATAAACTAAGTGTGGAATTCTAAATGAAAAGTTCGGCATGCATCAATACGAGCTAGTAGCAAAACACACGGGTAGATCCTTTAGAAAGATCGGTTTTGCATTAAGAATGGGATTTCGATCGAAGAAATTTACGGGTTTCAATTCAAAACTCGAAGAAACTGTCGGCATTACCGGGAAATCCTCTTGGCATGGTATATGATGAAAGCCCAATGTATACCATAACACTATGTCCTTGTTCTCGATCTCACGATTCCTGTTTAGTAAAAAAAACCCAAGTTTACTAAACCAACATATCGGATATATACCCGAAGATTATTGGGTCGGACACGGGACTAGGATTATCAATACTCGTCCCATTGCCTAGCATAGTCTTAAAACTTATTTGTTATGATGATTATAAAACTTGACCCATCAACAACCGGCCCAATCCAACTTACCTAGCTGACCATACAGCAAGTGTATCATCTCCTTTACTTTGAGACACCAAAAGCCCACCAGCCCATTCTTCACTTTTATTATGTGGAGTCACCCAAATCTGTCACATTAACAAAACCCATTTTATTCCATCTCAAACAATTTACATTCATAAACCATTATTTAATACCTGATTATTCGTAAATGCGGCCCGGATTTGCGGTGGATCATCGAGATCAAGCAAGCTAGCCGCAGTCCCACCAGGCACGATCTTGTAACCAGCCGGATTACCCAATCTTGACTTTCGGGCCGGATTAAAGACATGAAACTCAGACGGGTCGTATAGTTTAAGCTTGATCTTCGCATCGTCTTCGGTCTTTGCCACTTTTCTAATCGCTTTTAAGTAACTTTTTCTAGGGGATTGACCCGGTAGCGTTTCTTCTTTGACCAAATTGACCTCGGCAAATGAATTGTTCTGGCCATCGATGTCCATATCAAGGTGAAATGAGATGAAGTGGTCATGAACAACACCGATGACGTTTTCTGAGACTAGTGGCCCGCTCATGTCGTCGATGTTGGAGATATTGTATACGTTTTCGTATGGAGTTGCTTTCACCATTAGCATCCCCGACAGGCCCACCTGTCAGTATTATATATATCAAATTACAACAAACATTTGCGCTAGTTATAATCAAGAATTGTGAAGTATACCATTAATTAGTAACTCTTGTATGCATGAGGGTGTTATACAACATGCTTTGGGTGGTTTTAAAAAAAAGTTAAATTTTTATTTTTAACCCAAAATTTTCCATTTCTTGCAATTTCAACCACACAAAATTGATTGTTTTACTTATAACCAAAAACTTTTCATCTTTTGTAATTTAACATCACAATTTTTTTACATTCAACTTTATTCCCTTACACTTTTCATCTTTCGCAAATTTTCATCTTACGTTTCGTACTAAATTATGTGAGTTAACACGACGCAACATGTGTGTGCGGTTCAGCGTTTTTACGTTTCGTTCAAAATTTTGCAAGTTAACACGACGCAATGTCCATGTGTGGTTTAAGGTTTTTATATCTATTTTTCCCCATTTGGCAGGTTCGTCGCAACGCGCAGGGCATAGATTGATGTAGTTATTTTCTATAGAGTAAATTACAAGTTTTGTCCTTTATGTTTACACCCTTTTGTAGGCGGTATCAGTTAACGTAAAAGTTGACAGGTTTTGTACTTAATGTTCCAAAATCTTGCACGTTCTATCCTTTAGGCCAAACCCAGTTATATTTTTTAGTTAAATCATATTACACGAGGGTATTTTAGTCTTTTTACCTATTTATTTAATATAATTTAAAAAAAATAAAAAGAATGCCCTTATGTGCAAGGCACATGACCATACTTAACCAAAAAATCTAACTGGGTTTGACCTAAACGTGCAAGATTTTGGAACATTAAGTACAAAACTTGTCAGCTTTTGCGCTAAAGGACACCGCCTGCAACATGATGTATATATAAAGGACAAAACTTGTAATTTACTCTTTTTTTTATATGTTATACGTTTCGGTCTTATTTCTTCGTATTAACACACCTCAATATCAGTGTTGGTGGTTGCTAGCGATGTTGTAGCATTGATGCTATTTGACATAGTTTTGCGCCCCCGCCGCAACGCGTGTTTCTTAAATAGTTTTTATAAAACGGAATGATTAAAGTACAAATATGAAATACCTTAACACGGATTAAACCATCGGTTTGAAATTCCCAATCAAAAATATAATCATAGTTTCCAACGGAGGCTACCATTCGAGCTACTAGGGTCACCTTTGGCCTTGATTCTCTTATCTGTTTATTTCAAAAAAAAAAAATTAATAATAATAATATAAATATTTATATAACCAACAACAACAAAAAATCAACGGCAACAATAATGATAATAGATGATGTTGATAACAAAATTAAAAAAAAATAGTAACCTATAACAAATAACCTTTGGATGTCATAGTTCATAATCTGCAGATGATCTCTTGCCCTAGTTGCATGTTGAATCCCATCTAAGTGGTACGGATTTAAGTATCACAAGTTACAATATACATACGGATTTTAAAAGTAGATTTTATGAGGGAATTTGTGTTTCTTATTAAAAAAAAAAATTTGTTTAACGGCACAACTATTATTCTTTTGTTAGTACTAAATTTGTCAACAATATTTATGCTTTGGTTATGATTGTTTTCACTTTTGCTAAAAACAACTCCTATATTAATATATTTCCACTAAAAACAAATACTTTTTCTCTCTCCTTTCAATTAAATAATATTATTATTACATTTTTCTCTCACTTCCACTCACAACCACTTTCAAAATATATTAAAAAATTATAACGGGTGAACAGTGTCCCCCCAAATATACAGATGAACAGTAACATTTTCTCTCTCCTCTACTCACAACCACTTTTTATACCCTTTATAATATAAAAACCCCTCCTCACGTAATTTGATGGTTAGGATGTGAATGCTCTAAATAACACAAAAACAAATTGCAAATAATTTAGTTGGGCAATGGTCATACTAACTTGCTAGCGAGTTCTTATTATTTTTTTCTTTTTCTTATTTTATATAACCAAAAATATATTTTGCAGGGAATATAGACAAAAGAATCATTGTTACTTACATCGAAACCCATGGCCGGAATTTCCGAATGCCTCCAACCAATATCTCCGGTGAAACGTTCAAATATGCAAATCATATTGGGCTGAATGAACGGTCGACCATCGGCACTCGCGAACACCCCGTCCATATAATACGAGTATCTTGGGCAATCATTCAGTTCCACAAGGGGCATAGCGGTTGCACCGAGCCCGAATTCACCTGCATCCATATACGACTTATAGTACCAACCTTGATCCGGGTCCATATACGGTACATAAAGTTCTGACGCAAACCCTTTGTACATCACACTCCTATACTCCCCGTTGTCACCCCGGACCATGGCCTGGGATATTATTATCCCAGCCCGTACATCGGGCTTTATGTGAAAAACCCAATTGGCCCATTTCACTGTATGCCCATTTTCTACTGTGAAACTGGGCCCTTTGGGTTGTTCCATAGACATAGGGTTCGTTTCCGGGGTCATATCCGAAAACGGGCTTCTTATTGTGTACCGGTAATCAGTATTAGTTTCTTCTGGTATAGGAATGTCTCGACCAGTGTCAGTTATTTTGACGATCTCTCGTTTGTCTATGTCCACGGTTACTCTGAGCCCTTCTATGGGCCTCATGTAATAGTTAGGAGTGTTTTGGCTAGAAAAACACTGGACTTTAACGATTCTTTTGCCCTCCTCATCCGGGCCAAACCAGCCCGATGAAGGTGGGACACATACCAAATCGTTAAAGTCCACCCCTCTAGCCAAAATGGACTTGTTAAAGTCCAAGTTTGTTAAAAGGACCTCTAAAGCCGTTGTGAGGTCCTCGTTTGTTAACATCGGGTAACCTGACCCGACGTTAACAACATCGCCTGTAACAACGGCAAGGTCCAAATCAACGGTTAGAAGATGCGTTTGCCCATCTAAAAACGATATGACCGATGCTCTTCGGGGCGGAAGTGGGTCGCCTTGTTTCCAACCAAGTACTTGACTTTTGTCGGGTTCATCTAAAGAGAGGGTGTTGATCGATGGGAAAGACGGCGAAAATGGTTCGTATGCGGAGAGAATGGATCGGATCTTGTTGATTTCGGGTACGGTTAACGGGTCGAGTGGGTGAAGTGGGGTGTCTGTGAAGTGGTGGTCGGAATTGTGGACCGGAGTGTTGATGGTTGAGCGTGGTCGGAGATTGGTTTTCCGGCAGCCGAAATTAAGATGTTGGTTTCTTGAATATACATATATGAAAACTGCTATGGAGATGATGATGAATAATTGGATACGATAAGATTTCTTCATCACTCACTCACTCACTCACTCACTTTCACACACACACACTCTCTCTCTACAATGATGAAGATACGACGATACATACATAGGAGGTCCCAGGTAGTATGTAGAATGAAATGAACACGTCATATATTAGGACAACATGTTTGGCTTTAACCGAAAGTTGAATTAGGGAAAGTAACAAGTTTTGTTATTTGAACTGTTTTTTAAACATATTCCCATACTATAAATTAACAATACTTATTGGTTTTATGGTGTTATACACCATGTTTAGGGGTATTTCAAAAAAAAAAAAAAAAAATTTTTACTTCTAACAAAAACATCCCATCTTTGCAATTTAACCTTTTTGGTTTTTTACTTTTTAACACAAAACTTTTCATTTTTTGTAATTTAACCCCAACATTTTTTTTCCTTCAACTTTGGCCCCCATATCTTTTGCAAGTTTTTTGTTTTGCGTTCGTTCAAAATTTTGCGTGTTAACACGCCGCAACGTGCGTGTGGGGTTCAAAGTTTTTTCGTCTATTTTTTCTCGTTTGACAAGTTCGTCGCAACGTGCGGATCCTAGATCGACTTAGTTATTTTTCTATGTTTTACGTTTTAGCCTAAATTTTTTCGCCATAACACGCCGCAATGGGTGTGCATGGTTCAACGATTTTACATCTGCTTTTCATTCGGTTTTATTTTTTACTTTTCTATTTATTTTGTTTTTACGAGTTTTTCCGGTTTTTCCGGTTTTGGTCACTAACAGCGGTGTGGAATTGGAGCTATTTTGTATGGTTTTACGACCCCGCCACAACACGGGGCCTTAATACTAGTTATTTATAAATATTAAAGTTATCACTAGCCAGCAGCCAGATTTAGAAACTACAATGAATGATGGATCAACGGAAAGTTTGAAAAGTTAAAAGTGGATTATTTCAATATCTAGACATGCTAATTTGGCTCAGATTTTGACTCATAAGAACGAGCATGATTTAATATCATTTTTTTTCTTTCGGATAAAAATGCTCAGATAGTTTATTGTGATTTGATGAAATTTCATCTATAGTCTCTATTTCTCTAAAATTACACCTATAGTTTTTATTTTTTACACACTCGTTTCTCAGATGGCCCATAACACTGGTGGGGGTGTAGTTTTTGGTGTTAAATGAATACGAATTGACAAAAATACACCTTCTAATAAAAAAATAATAACTGGGGCCCACCTTTTACCCACATACCCACTCCCACCCCTCTCCCCTTTTCTTTCTCTCTTTCTTGTTTGGTCTCCATCGTAAACCCACCCCACCCCCCACCCCCCACCCCCAAAATCACCTTCACGACGGAAAAACGAACCACCACTGCAAACTGGAGCAACATTGTGAAAAATACCTAGCCATCCTGAAATCTCAACCACCACCACCACCAAATCACCTCCAGGTCGGAAAAACGAACCAACGCTCCCAAATCCGCCTCCATCCGTCATCCACCAAAACAGAGCAATATCGTGAAAATACTCCACTACACATCTAACAAAAACTCACTCGTCGACATTTGAATCCATGCCTCATTCGCCACCCCTGTTCTTTAAAGCAGAATAATCAAACGACATCGTCTCCTCCATTTCACAAAGCTTCAAATCGAAAAAACCAATGACGCCGTTACACGAAACTGTCACAAATGCTACTGTCACAAATGATGATTTGGTGAAAAAAATGGTGAATTGTAACTTGTTTGATGGAGGATAGTAGCTTGGGTTTGTTTTTTCGGACCTCCTCTATGTAAAAGCATTGGGGGTGCTCTTAAACACTTGTTTCCCGTCTTATGAGCCAACGTGTGTTGTCGCAAATACTATAAAAACAACTATTGGTACATGCTTCGATATTCGATGCCGGTGCTGATTTTGTTCGGTTCGTCACAATACCGGTACAACTTTAAAAGATATCGACACGCTTTTAACATCGGTAAAAACCATAAAAACAAATATAGGTACAAGTTTCGATATTCGATGTCTTTGCCGATGTTGTTCGGTTGGAATTGGTTCGGTTCATCACAATACCGGTACGACACTGACACTTGCTACAACTTACGATACCGAAAAAGTAGTTCTTCAGTATTGAGCAAAATTTATATCTAGACGTAGATAAAAATAAGCACATCGTAATGAAATATTCAGAATTTAAAAAAAAAGTATTATGTTAAAAATTATAACCGGAAAAAAAATATAATAAAAAGTATTTATAATAATACAATATCATAACAATATTATAATGTAATAAATAAAAAATTACATTTCACTGTTCATCGTGAGTTACAATTCATATGTATAAAATCAATCCAATGCCCATGGTAACCTATCGTGAGAACGTGTGGGAAAATAACTTGGAATACATATAGATGCAAATTTAGAAATTTTAAAAAGGTTATCGAACGCAAGTTATGATTAAAAGATGAAGTTGAATAATAAATATAATACTATTAAAAATAGTAAAATAAATACTAATAAATTAAATAATAAAAAAATTATTTGTATAATGAATTCTCAAAATTTTCGTTGTACTGTTCATGACCAGTTAGTATTAATATGTATACTAGAAGGGCATTTCGGTCATTTTATATGTAATTCTGTTAATTAGAAGGACAATTCGACCATATAAAATGATCGAATTACCCTTCTAGCTAACAGAAAAAATGGACGGAGTTAACCCAGTGGACTAAAATGGCAACGCTTGAAACTATTTGGACTAAAATGACAATGTTTCAAACCTTTAGACTAAACTGGCAAAATAACACAAATCAAAGGGACTAAAATGGCATTTAACTCTAATTATAACTTCTAAAACACACGATATATAATCTTTTAATACGTATTGTTAACTTTTTAAGACCTACTAACTGTTATAAGTTTTTCATACGATAATAATATTTAGAAAAAAACATTTCATAATGAAAACGATTTTTTTAATTTAAATATAGTATTGTTTTAATTAAAAAATAACATGTTTTTATTAAAAGTATTTGTGTTCATTGTCAAATTGTGCCGACACCCCTCTACTTATAAACATTATATATTTATACTATTTTTATTGAGTAAACGTCACTTAATAGAAGTTTAATATATTACTAGTTTTTTTTGGTCGGTGAAATCGAGCAAATGATAATGTAAAATAAACGTGATTTGAAAATAAAGATGTTGTTTAGAAAGGCAAACCATTAGAGTGGTTTAGTTTATCATCGAATCATTTTATAATACCAAATAAATACTTTATTTTGAGTACAACTTCGTTTTTAACAAAACTTATAACGGAATGTCATAAAAATCAAGCACAACTATGTGCTTAAGTTTTTAGAAAAAAAATTATAAACGTAAATTATTGAAGAAATATCAATTAATCGACAAATTAATATATTTCCTAAAAAAAGAAAAAAAAGAAATATTAAAGAAAATGGCAAAGGAAATATATGGTTTTAAAAAGGTAAAAAAATTAAAAGTATGTTATTAAAAGTAAATATAATAATAAACTATTTATATAATATAATATTTATATAATATATAATATAATATGTATAATTTTATATAAAATATTTTTGCATTTGTAATATATATATATATATATATATATATATATATATATATATATATATATATATATCCTACATATACAAAAACCAAATGGGGGAATAGTGCCAGGCAGCTGCCTGGCACTCCCCTATTGGACCAACACATTTATTGTTTTATATCCATTTTAAAATTATGTTTTTGCCCCCAGCTCAAAATAAAATTACGCTTTTTGTCCCCATCTCAAAATTACGATCTTGCCCTCACTTCAAAATTACAACTTTGCCTGGCACTTTCCCATTGGACCAACCAGTTTATTATTTTTCTCAAAATAAAATTACGCTTTTTGTCCCCATCTCAAAATTACGATCTTGCCCTCACTTCAAAATTACGACTTTGCCTGGCACTCTCCCATTGGACCAACCAGTTTATTATTTTATATCCATTCTAAAATCATGTTTTTGTCCCTCTTTAAAATTACGGTTTTGCCCCCAGCTCAAAATAAAATTACGGTTTTGTCCCCAGCTCAAAATTACGATTTTTCCCTCCATTCAAAATAAAATTGTGGTTTTGCCCTCAGATCAGAATTACCTTTTCGCCCCAGTTCAAAATAAAATTTTGTTTTTGCCCCCACTTAAAAATTACGATTTTGCCCTCTTTTCAAAAATGTGATTTTTCCCCGTTTAAAAATTGTGATTTCGCCCTCAATTCAAAATTACGTTTTTTCACCAGTTCAAAATAAAATTATGTTTTTGCCCCCAACTCAAAATTACGATTTTGCCATCGGTTCAAAATAAAATTGTGCTTTTGCCTCAAGCTTAAAATTATGATTGTGCCCTTAGTTCAAATTTATATTACGTTGTTACCCCAAGTTAAAAATTACGAATTTGCCCCTGTGAAAATTTACAATTTTGCCCCAGGTTCAAATTTACAGTACTGCCATTACTTTAGCTTTTGCCAAATTACGATTTTAACCCAGTCAAAAAATACAACTTTCCCTCAGTTAAAAATTACAATATTGCCATTGTTTTAGTTTTTTTTTATCAAAACTATAAAAGTGTTTTATTTTAATTGGTTGACTCGATTTAATTATTTTTCGTGTCAATGAGCTAACTAATACTCGCTCATTATTCGGCTATCGCCCAGCAACGCGTACAGGAATCAACTAGTTGATAACAAAACAAGAAAATTTGGCAATAATTTCTTTTGTTGTCACCAAATTTCTTCAGATCCCGATAAAATGTCATTATTATGTGATTCCTCACACGTGTATCATCTTATTCATCCATGATGTTTATAAAGACACGCTTCAACCTTTGTAATCATATATATAATCGTAATAACTTTTAAAAAACACAAACATAACTATGCAAAAGGCTATAGTGTTTGCTATTTATTATTATTTAGTTAATTTATGAATTTCGTATAATTACAAGAGATAATACAAAAACACCATTTGCAACCGAATTGGTTTATTTAAAATCACACATGCTAATTTAGCTTTAATTTAATTAATATTTAACTATATCATCTACAACTTTTAGCGCTTCCACGATGATGGGTCCCAACAAACGGATGAGAAATCTCTCATTTATAACTTTTATCCTCTCACTTATAGTATGTCTAAGGGTGAAGGGAGTGGTTAAACAGGTGAAAGTGGCAAACTTTAAAATGGACTAATCAGAGTGTGCCACGTCAGAGAGGGTAAAAAGTTTAAACTTTGTTGAAAAGTGTTGGCAGTGGTTAAACACTTGAAAGTGGTAAACTTTTTTTTTTCATTTAAAATATATATATATATATATATATATATATATATATATATATATATATATATATATATATGTAAAGTCAAAGATACACACACCCTGCAGGTCTTGTTCCCCACTTTGCCGATCGGTGAGGCTATGCCGAGTTCACCACTTTGCCGCGCGGGATGAAGGGGTGGCGGCGGTGTTGCCGCTCGGCAATCGGCTTTGCCGATTGCTTTGCCGTGCCACTCCCTTCACCCTGCATCCTTATTCCTCTTGTACTTAGACTATAGAATATAGGATGTAGGGGACTTGGACCGTCGAGCCCCGTCAAAGCCCGGCCACACCACCCCCTAGTGGGTCATCCTCCGGTTGCCGCTGTCGACAGGCCACTTTTCAAAACATAGCCGTTGGAAAACGGCTTGATTATTAAAAAAAACAATTATTTTCTTTATAAATATAACCAATATCTACTATTTTTTCACACAATCTCAACCAAACTCTCTCCTACTTTTATACATTCTCAACCATATTTTTTTTAAAAACCTCTCCAACTTTTACACAATCTCAAACTCTCTCTCTCAAAAAAAAAAAAAAAAAACAATGTCTTCATCTTCGTGGTGTTCGTCATTTTCGGGTGAAGGCGATAAGTTTTTTTTGTAAACGCCATAATGCAGGTGGCTCAGATAATCATTGCGGAGGAAGAAGAGGAAGAAACCACGTCACAACCGCGAACTAGGCAAACGACCATAAACAGAAACCGAGAAGGTTAGTTTATATTTGTATTATTTTTATGTCATTATATTTTTTATGTCGTTATTATAATTTTATGTCGTTGTTATGTTGTTATTATATTTTTATTTGTAATGCACATGTAGGAGCCCACGATAGATTGGTGGCCAATTACTTTGCCGACAGACCGTTGTACACGACCGCAATGTTTAAATGTCGGTTCTGAATGAGTCGTCGATTGTTCTTCCGTATAGCCGATGACGTGTCGAGGATTGACCCCTGTTTTACATTACGATTCGATGCTAGAGGTGAAAGGGGTTTCACCACCTTACAAAAATGCACAGCGGCAATTCGAAAGAATTGCACGAGAATGCTTGTGAAGCTGTACAAAAAAAAATATTTGCGAAAAACCAAACGCCAATGACGTCCAAAAATTGTATCAATTCTGATGCAGGAGCATATCAGCATATCTTATATTTTTATTTAAAATTTGAATTTCCTATTTTATCTTTTCATAGTTATAAATTAGGGTCTAGGGTTAATTGTTTATTTAGTTTTTGATTATTATTAAATGAAAATAACTGTGTTCTTGGAACCTTTGGTTCGATTTATCGTCTTTGATTAATCAATCGTTCTTGAGCCATTTGATTGCACGCGAAACTGCATTAGGTGGTATCAGAGCTTTGGTTCTCAAATGGCTCTGCGTGGAGGAAGATGCTTGCTCGATCGTAGATTCGCCGACAGAGGCAACGACAGAAGCATGTTCGTTTCACGTGCTCAAGGAGAAGATCGACGCTGTGTTCGTAGAACCGCCGACCGAGGCAACGACAGAGTTGATTCCGATCCACGAGATCTTGAAGAGATCAAACGGCTTCGACAACGAGTCTGAGATCTTGAAGAGATCAAACGACTCCGACAGCGAGTCCGAGATCTTGAAAAGACCAAATGGCTCCGCCAAAGAGTCTAATATCTTAAGTTATAATGGGAGATGCGCTTTAAGGTAACTGAATCGGTACCCATCGCCCGGGGTGACGTGAACGAGGAAGAGGAGCATCCTTTCTGCCATCCCCACCCCCGGTTCTTCGAACCTATCTATCATGAGAGTTTGACCGATGACGAACCTGATTCAAGTAACATCGTTTGGGTTGAAAGCGATGATGAAGAGGGGTTCGGGTCAGTTCAAGAGATCACAGATGAATCAAGTAAGTTTGTTAATCATGAGATACATATTAGTTATATTGGAAAGAATATTGGAGGGTTTGTTATGGTTAACCAGAAGGAATCCGATGAAGATTTGAAATGTAATCTTAATGCATATCATTTATTTGAGGGGACTCGTGACCTTGAACTAAAGTTGGCAACTAAACGAGCCGAACACGGTTATCGGATTTCAAAGTTTTGTGACGATTCCACAGTGGCGACCGGTCTTCTTGCAACTACCAATCACATTATAGAAGGTGAAGTGGTTGTTGGCGATGATGTTTTGGATGCCGGAGGTGAAGGTGCGGCAACCAATGGTAACAAATCGGTCTTGGAAAGTCCAATCAAATTACCGAAATTTAAGGGAGAATTAAATATTGCCTGATGTGGGGTAAAATACACATATTTGTCCCGTGTAGTTTGTATAATTTTTGTATAGGTTTTATTCGTTTTATTTAGTTTTTAGTATTATATTATATTATATTATATTGTGTTTTGGCAGGTCCTGGTGCACATGGAGCAAAAACAAATAATATGCAAATGACCAGCCAGTTGGGTAGAGTGGTGTGCCAGGGACCGAATTAAAATTGCCGCTTCCGTGATTGGACCGAGTCCGCTATCTATATTTTATAAGAGATGGGGCGGCTAGGAGCACACATCCCATAAAAGAAAAGCTGTTGTCATTATTAAAATATTTATTATTTTGGGGGTGACAATTTAGAGGAGATATACACATCAAACAACCTCCTGTTCAATATACATATATTCGAAAAAAGAGCTGCCATCTATAATTCAACTTGGACATTAAATTGGAGTTATCAATTGGGCCGTGAAAGATGTTTAAGTCCAGCTAGTTGACTTTGGGCCTTTAATGGGTATACATCAATAGGAGTGGCACGAATAAAAGAAAAGAACATTGGACGGGTAGAGGTATCATCAACATCAGGAGCCGCACATCATACGGCTGAAGACGAATACGTCAGAAGGGACGAAATTCAGAGCTTTATTGGTTCGAGGGTTCAAGCCGCAATCAAGATTCACGTCTGGGTTTGCAATTTATTAGTGTTCAATTTTTAATAACTCTGTGTTTTTTAAACTTGATTACTATGGATTGTTTATTATTCAAGACTTGTTTCTTTTTAGTGGCTATGTTTCTTGGCTAGATTTTGTTAACCACCTAGACTTTGATGAATGGATTGATACGAAGATTTTACCAGTTTTATTAATTGCATGATTATTATGGGTTAATTGTGTTTTGTAAGCGGTTTGATTTAATGGTTTGATGTGTATGCGTACTTTGAATTGGTTTATTGTTATTATTTGCTTCAAATGATTCTTAGTGACGGTCTATATCACAACATAGAGTCATATTAGGGTTTAGGGTTTCGGTGAGTGTCTATATCACGTTAGAAAACCTTCACTCTTTAGGGAGAATTGCGCAATAACCCCTAGAAGTAACTGATAATAATTTACTAAGTCTTAGTGTTCTACTAGTCCTAATACCTGGGAAGTGAGGGGCTATTGGTAGGTCTTACCCGGCGAATTGCTTTAGATAGGCCTTGGGAAAGGTTATGTCTTGGTTTACCTGTCGGTCTTATTAGTCTATCAAGTCAAATTAATTACTTCAAACTACCCTAGATCTAGGATTGGGAAAGAATAGGTCAACATTAGGGTACTTACACAATAATTAGATAACTGGGAAGAAGTCTAATAACCGGTAGGATTAACGGCCTAGGTAGTGCCACAGGTTTCTCCTTGAGAAGGGTCGAGGGGCCTCGATGGTTCTTAATAGGTTTAGTATTATAAGATCCCAGTTCCATAATTCATGCATTTAACTTAATCGGTAATTCTTTAAAGTCAATCCAGGATTCTAGTTTAGGTGGTCTCGTCTCTCATATAAGAATCGTCTTCGTCTTCTTTCGTCTTTAGTCTAGCTTTAGTTAATTTAGTAGTTTAATATAGATTTCCTAGATTTTCCGTACCCCCCCAATCAACAGTTAGAGTCCGTGTCAGTCTAGGTCTAGATAGAGTCTAATTAGCGTAATTAGAGAGTCTCGTGGGTTCGATACTCGGACTTACTGTAGCTATACTGCATTGATCGGTACACTTGCCGGTTGCGTGGTTTAGTTTTAGATCGAGTCTAAGTTTATAAATTTAAAGCTTAGAGTGTCTAGATTAGATTAATTTTAGTAGGTTTTATTTAACCACATTTAGCACATCAAGTTTTTGGCGCCGTTGCCGGGGACTCTTTGGCAATTGCGTTGATTACTTTATCTGGACTTAATTGACATCATACGTGCTACTTGCTTTTGTATATTGCGTCGTAGGAGTCTAATTGTCCGTGTCTTTTAGTTTTGTTTTTTTTATTTTTTCTAGAAAATATGTGCGAAATTTGTGGAGGACCCCATTTTACAGTTAAATGCCCACAATATGAGGGGTCCTCTGCACATTATTATGCTAACCCCTACGTGCAGCCGCAGTCATATTTTTCACAGGGGTATTCCTCGTACCAGTATGAGGAACCGTATCACCATCCTCAACAGCAAAATTTTGGAGTAAATGAGCAGGACCAGCTGAATAGGATAATGGGGTTGTTAGCTCAACTGGTAGCTACGGATGAGACTACTCAGAAAATGTTTCAAGAACATGAAGTCTTGTTTCAAAATCACGAGTCTATACTCTCAGACATTCGATGTTCAGTAGAAGAAATGTCTAGGAAATTAGAAGAAGTAGAAGAAACGGAGAAGAAGGGCATCATTGATTTTGGCTGTGAAGAAGATGAGATTAAGATGCAAATGGCTAATTGCGGGATATTGAGAGAGAGTGTGGAAGAAGTAGACGAGTGGCAGGTCTACCAGGAATCATTAGTTAAGGAAGTAGATGTTGAAGAGGAATTAGATTTAGGAGATTCCTTAGGTAGTCTGTTTGATGATGAGGTAGAAGTTGAACTAGAGAAAAAAGTGTTAAGTTGGGAAGATGAGTTTTTAGGAGAGTTAGAAGGTTTATCAGAATCTGAACAAGTAGGGGAATTTAATCCATTTGGTGATTTAGCAAATTTAGAAGCCCTACTAGAAGGTAAACCTGAGAAAATAAGTGAACCCACACCGCACGTAGAAATTAAGTGTGGGGATCTTCCCAAGGAAGTAGAGGAAATGGTGGAAGATGAAGAACATCATAGCTGGCCCGTGGTAGGGGTAACTGAAGATTTAAGGCCACGGGAAAGGGCAAGAAAGAAAGAACCTGGAAACCGGAGATGGTTCTGGGTCGGAAGATGGGCGAAACAGAAAATGGAGCAATTAAAGTGCAAGCACGACCGCTCTTATCGTTACATGCCACGCATCCGGTCCATTCCAGGTAAGTTTAAATATTGGTGGTCTGACCCGTTTAAAATTTTCAAGTTTAAAAATTTCAAAATATTTCGTTATTCCGCCCTTAAATGTTTAACTGTTTTCGAGGATCGGGTGGAATTAAATGGGTTAGACAGGATTCAAATCAAAGAGAAACCTCCTGATTAAGTTCAAGTGTGGGGAGGTTTTGTAGAGTTTGTATTTTTGAGTCTTTTATTTTGTATATTGAGTCTTATTTAGTAGTTTTTAGTCATTTTTTTGAGTCGGTACTGCGTTGGGTTTTGTTTTACTGTGTTTGTGCAGGTTTGGATTGTACCACCCGTACTCAATCTCCATTCGGGTGATTTCGGAACTGCCATATTGATAAACCCAAGCAGACTAAGGCAACGATCGCGAATGAAATGCTATACGATCGTTCGTTGGATTCAAGACTCGTACGGCTGGCACTGACTTTTGTCCTAACCAGCTAAGTCTTTTCCAACTCTTTCTGTATTTTATTTCTTTCGTATTTATTGTTAGTTTCCATCTTTGCATTAGGGACAATGCAATCTCTAAGTGTGGGGATGGGATACTTGTAAATATTTGAGTCATAAATATGAAAAACACAAAAAAAAAATAAAAAATTGAAAAAATCCAAAAAAATTGAAAAAATAGAAAATGTCTTTCGAATAAAAAAAGAAGTTTGCAATTAAAGCGGAAAGTGATAGAAAAGATGAATTTTTGCTCGGGGTCGAATAATAATAATATGAGATTATAATAAACCGAGTTTGCGTCTAGTTTGGGATATGTGGATAGGCCCGGGGTTGGTTTTAAGTCCCTTTGAGCTAATATACCTTAATTGTCGGTCTGCTAGTGGGTTTTCGCCTGGGAAATATGGGAAATTAAAACTGCCAATAAGAGTATAAGGGGCACCGTTATAAGTTAAAACTGTTAGAGTTTTTGATCATGAAAAAAAAATGGAATAAAAAGTGAGCTAGAAACTAAATGAAAGTAACACAGGTCTATGTAATCCGAGTTGGGGATCGCGAATCTACAGCCGGAATGCCTCTGGGATGTGTGAAATCGACTTGCCGAATAAAAGTACCGAAACCTAAGTAATCTGTGGTTGGGGATCGCGACTCTACAGCCGGAATACCGCTTGGTTAGGGAAAGCATCGTCTAGACTCACGAGAGAAAAAAAAAAAAGCAAAGCAAAAATAGAAAAAACGAAAAAAAAAAAAGAAAAAAAAAAGTTGATTGTAAACTCTCTTGGTTTTGATATAAGACGGTTAGGAATTGGTCCAGTGATCGTTCTTTTAGTCCTATAAGCTTGAGGTGGGAGTAGGTGGACTGTAGATTCTAGTGTGAGACCCTAGGCAGAATGACCGCACCTAAATTAAATTCACATGATAAGGGCTTAGGATTGGATTCGGGTTAAAAGGGATAAGTATATTCGCAATCGCGGCTAACGCAAATCTTGGTTTTTAATTAATTATACCTATACTTTTGACCCGAGTATTTATCCATCTCTGATTCCGTTGCATAATTCTTTTTCGGGGACGAAAAAAGGTTAAGTGTGGGGATATTTGATGTGGGGTAAAATACACATATTTGTCCCGTGTAGTTTGTATAATTTTTATATAGGTTTTATTCGTTTTATTTAGTTTTTAGTATTATATTATATTATATTGTGTTTTGGCAGGTCCAGGTGCACATGGAGCAAAAACAAATAATATGCAAATGACCAGCCAGTTGGGTAGAGTGGTGTGCCAGGGACCGAATTAAAATTGCCGCTTCCGTGATTAGACCGAGTCCGCTATCTATATTTTATAAGAGATGGGGCGGCTAGGAGCACACATCCCATAAAAGAAAAGCTGTTGTCATTATTAAAATATTTATTATTTTGGGGGTGACAATTTAGAGGAGATATACACATCAAACAACCTCCTGTTCAATATACATATATTCGAAAAAAGAGCTGCCATCCATAATTCAACTTGGACATTAAATTGGAGTTATCAATTGGGCCGTGAAAGATGTTTAAGTCCAGCTAGTTGACTTTGGGCCTTTAATGGGTATACATCAATAGGAGAGGCACGAATAAAAGAAAAGAACATTGGACGGGTAGAGGTATCATCAACATCAGGAGCCGCACATCATACGGCTGAAGACGAATACGTCAGAAGGGACGAAATTCAGAGCTTTATTGGTTCGAGGGTTCAAGCCGCAATCAAGATTCACGTCTGGGTTTGCAATTTATTAGTGTTCAATTTTTAATAACTCTGTGTTTTTTAAACTTGATTACTATGGATTGTTTATTATTCAAGACTTGTTTCTTTTTAGTGGCTATGTTTCTTGGCTAGATTTTGTTAACCACCTAGACTTTGATGAATGGATTGATACGAAGATTTTACCAGTTTTATTAATTGCATGATTATTATGGGTTAATTGTGTTTTGTAAGCGGTTTGATTTAATGGTTTGATGTGTATGCGTACTTTGAATTGGTTTATTGTTATTATTTGCTTCATATGATTCTTAGTGACGGTCTATATCACAACATAGAGTCATATTAGGGTTTAGGGTTTCGGTGAGTGTCTATATCACGTTAGAAAACCTTCACTCTTTAGGGAGAATTGCGCAATAACCCCTAGAAGTAACTGATAATAATTTACTAAGTCTTAGTGTTCTACTAGTCCTAATACCTGGGAAGTGAGGGGCTATTGGTAGGTCTTACCCGGCGAATTGCTTTAGATAGGCCTTGGGAAAGGTTATGTATTGGTTTACCTGTCGGTCTTATTAGTCTATCAAGTCAAATTAATTACTTCAAACTACCCTAGATCTAGGATTGGGAAAGAATAGGTCAACATTAGGGTACTTACACAATAATTAGATAACTGGGAAGAAGTCTAATAACCGGTAGGATTAACGGCCTAGGTAGTGCCACAGGTTTCTCCTTGAGAAGGGTCGAGGGGCCTCGATGGTTCTTAATAGGTTTAGTATTATAAGATCCCGGTTCCATAATTCATGCATTTAACTTAATCGGTAATTCTTTAAAGTCAATCCAGGATTCTAGTTTAGGTGGTCTCGTCTCTCATATAAGAATCGTCTTCGTCTTCTTTCGTCTTTAGTCTAGCTTTAGTTAATTTAGTAGTTTAATATAGATTTCCTAGATTTTCCGTACCCCCCAATCAACAGTTAGAGTCCGTGTCAGTCTAGGTCTAGATAGAGTCTAATTAGCGTAATTAGAGAGTCTCGTGGGTTCGATACTCGGACTTACTGTAGCTATACTGCATTGATCGGTACACTTGCCGGTTGCGTGGTTTAGTTTTAGATCGAGTCTAAGTTTATAAATTTAAAGCTTAGAGTGTCTAGATTAGATTAATTTTAGTAGGTTTTATTTAACCACATTTAGCACATCATTGCCTTCCAAAAATTGGGAACCAACAGGTATTCAAAGACGATAAAAGGTGCCTCGCAAAATTTGTGATACATTAGGAATTCAAAATTTCAAACTGAAAACGAGATTGGGGCTGCTAAAATTGTGGATTTAATAAATGACGTAAATCTTAGGAATTTTATATATGCAGATGATAATGGAAAAGAGGAAAAGATATGGTTTTCTAGAGATAAGGGTCATATATCCCGTGATGATATATGCATGACTTCCATGCATGATAACTCAACACCTGGGCATATTAATATTGATGGAAATTCTAGTGGTCTGCATGAGAATGAACTTTGCAATCATGCGATAAATAAAAATGGATCACATACGAATAAAATTGTTGGGCCGTCATTTAAGTCCATTAGGAATAATAATTCGGTGGCCAACATTGGTGTAGAAAAAGAAGTCTCATCATCTAATGCCCATTGGTTGCCAATAGTGAACGAGATAGTGTTCGATGCTCAATTCGACCCAGGTGGTACGAGTCTCAAGCTTGGCGAGATGATCCATGAAGTTAAGATGTTTAGGCGAGTCATGATAATAAATCGGAATTGGGTTGACGTTCCTTTTGATCCAGGTGGCTTTGACTCGAAGGCAAAACTCGAGGACGAGTTTTTTTTGAAGACCGAGAGTATGATGCAGGAGCATATCAGCATATCTTATATTTTTATTTAAAATTTGAATTTCCTATTTTATCTTTTTCATAGTTATAAATTAGGGTCTAGTTTTAATTGTTTATTCAGTTTTTGATTATTATTAAATCAATCGTTCTTGAGCCATTTGATTGCATGCGAAACTGCATCAAATTCCACGAAGAAAAGCATGGTTTTCTAGGAATGTTCAAAAGCATTGATTGCATGCACTGAACGTGGCAGAATTGCCCTAATGCATGGCGAGGTCAATTTAGGCGAGGTGATCATGGACATCACAAATAATACTAGAGGCTGTTGCGTCACAAGATTTGTAGATTTGGTGTGTTTTCTTTGGTGTTCCTGGTTCGAATAACGATCTTAACATCACACATCAATCATAGGTCTTTAACGATGTCATACAAGGAACCGGTCCAGACACCAGTTTTACGGTTTCGAGGGTAGAATACAGGCGAGGTTATTATCTTGCTGATGGAATACATTTCAGAACCTCTTTCCCAGCTCATGCAGCCTCTGCGTTTGTGCCGTCAACGAAAACAGGCTCCTTGTTTATTTTTTTGTTACACCTGTTACAACCATCATAGAACCATCCTTCATCCTTGTAGATTCCAATAACAGTTCCAAGAACGATGACCTTGCTAACCTGCACGAATATTTTGTAACGTATTATGAAAGAAGTTAATTGGAATGAAGTATTAAAATAATTAAGTGATAAGACAAAGTACCTCAGAAATACCAAACACATCTGAAATGTTGTAAAAATCTTTACTCTCCAAAAATTCTTCTTCAACAGATTGGTCATGAAACCTAGGCTACTTGATTCACTAACCTCAACATCATTTGCAATCAAACTTAAAAAAAAGAAATTAGTATCCGAGTAAATGTGTTAGTTAAAATACATATAATACAAATATTTAGTAACGTATGTAGCTTTGTTAACTAACCTGTTTTTGAAAGCATTCACTTCGTCCAAATCATGGTTGCAAAAAAGGCGACTAACAGTATATGAATTGTTAATGTTGGAAATATTAAAGAGGATATTGAAGAGGAACATACAAGTTGGTATGTTTCCTCCATCCCACATCGGTGGAGTGAGTGAAGTATGAGTGGTTTATAAGGGATTGCTCCTTATGGGCCTCCATAGTGTTATATGGGTTGAGAAGTGGGTGAAGCCCACACGCGCGCCGAGCCGAGCCGAGCCGAGCCGCGAGCTCGCGAATGGTCGCGTTTGAGGCGCACTTCGCACTTCGCACGTACGCATCGTCGCTGAGGAGCTTTTATTTTTAGCTAAGGTTCGGTTTCAAGTGGGTCAGATCTGAAAACCGAATGAGATGAGATAAGAAGGAGATAGAGATGGATTCGAAACCAGTGGGGGTTATCCCATTATCTCTATGTAACCGAATTCGAATGTGATATGGATGGTTATTCCACTCCCTATTTTTCTCATTCTCTGGTATAACCAAAACTATAAATAAAAGCTTCCTGCTACCTCTTAACCTACCCAATTTCGCAGCTCTCTCTCTCTATTGTGTGTTTCTGTTTTCGTTCCAGCTTCTGCGTTTTCTGGTTTCCATTGCTGTTGGAATACCAGATCAGTTCTGCATTAAATCCTGGGAGTTTACGCTGCAGCTCACAGCAATACGAGCGCGTAAAATCCTTTAAGGACAGGAATCATCCGTGCAGTTTCAAGATTATTATTCAGTAATCGCCAGGTTGGTTTTTAATTTACGTGTTCTTTAAATTCGTCCGACAACGGGACAGTCTCCTTCTACCTTTCTTTAATCAGTTTGCTCAAGTTGGAACAAACTGGTTTGGCTGACAACTCGGTAATTAATAAATTTATTGTTGATTGAATTATTTTCAAAAATCTTAAAGGATTTTATTTTTTGTGTTTTAATCAACAGTACAAATGGACTCTGAACTACCAACAGCCAATCTGAGATTCATGAATCAAGAGTTTGTCAAGTTGGACAGATTCGATGGTCAGAACTATACCCGCTGGGCGGACAAGGTTAAGTTCATGCTAGTTGTGCTGAAACTCTACTATATCCTTGATCCTGACTTGCCCGCAATTCCCGATGACCCTCCTCGTGAGGCAGGAGAGCTACCAGATGCAGATTTGGCAAGGCAAAGACTTGTCCGTAAGGAAGCTGAAGATCTTTGCCTGGGCCACATAAAAATTCTCTTTCGGATCGTCTCTATGACTTGTACGCGCCGGTAAAAAATGCTAGAGAATTGTGGAAAGCTTTGGAAGATAAGTACAAGGCTCATGAAGAAGGTACTAACAAATACCTTATTGCCAAGTACTTAGACTTCCAAATGGTCGATGACAAGTCAATCCTGGAGCAAGTGCATGAACTCCAAGTTCTTGTTAACAAATTGACTGCACTTTCTATTCCGCTGCCAGAAATATTTCAAGTAGGGGTCATTATTGCAAAATTGCCTCCTAATTGGAAAGATTTCTCAAAGAGAATGATGCACAAGTCTGAGGACTACTCGTTGGATGAACTGTTGAAGCACCTTCGAATTGAGGAGGAAACGCGCAACAGGGACAAAAGAGGTAAAGTCGGATCGAGTGTAAATCATGTTGCTGGAGGATCTGGTCAAAAGGGAAAAGGGGCATCATCAAAGAATAAGAAGTTTACAGCACCAAAGAAAAAAGAATTCAAGAAGACACAACACACTAATAACCATCAACCAAAGAGGTCTGGTAAATGCCATGTTTGTGGAGAAATAGGGCATTATGCACGAGAGTGTTCTCAGAGGAAATCTGGATCTACGGTTGGTTCTACAAGTGTTGTTGATGTTGAGAAAGTTACCAATCTAGTGGCCAACGTGGGTCTTGGTGAAGTCAACATGCTTTCTCAATATACACGCATTGTGGCATGTAGAGGATGGTTTTTGGATTCTGGAGCCACTGTTCATGTTTGTGGGAATCGTGGCTCGTTTCTTACTTATGCTCCTGTTCCTCAAGGAACAGTGGTGGTATGTGCTGATGGACATCGTGTAGAGGTTCGTGGTAAAGGCACGGTGCGGATAAACTTTAGAGATGGTCAAGTGGTTACTCTTCAGGACGTGTTGCATGTTCCTGGTATCACCAAGGGTCTTGTTTCTGCTGATAAGTTTGATCGGAATGATTACAAGCTGGTTATCAAGAATCTTCGTGTGAAGTTTTCTCTAAATGACATCTATGTGGGTCAAGCAAAGAACACGGGTGGAATGTATCGTCTTGACTTAGCTGAAGATGGGATTGATGAAGAAGATTCGGATGAAGGGGGCGTTTCAGTGATTGATGGGTTTGGGAATGAAAGTGATAGTGGTGGTAGTGATAGTACTAGTATTGGTGAATGTAATGCAATTGGTTTTGATTTGAATGAAATTATGTCTTCTGATTATATCGCTTGTTCAATTTCTTTATGGCATAAACGTTTAGCTCATACAAATATTAAAAACATTGAAAAAATGCAAACTAAAGGTTTATTAAAATTAAAAGATAAAGACTTTGAAAAATGCGAAACTTGTGTTAAATCAAAATTCACAAAGAAACCTTTTCCAAGTGTCCATAAAGCAATACATCACTACTAGAACTAATTCATTCAGATATTTGTGAACTGAATGGAGTTCTTACTCGTGGGGGTAAGAGATACTTTATCACTTTCTGCGATGACTCGAGCCAATACTTATATGTTTATTTGTTGCATTCAAAAGACGAAGCTTTTGAGGCATTTAAAATATATAAGGTTGAGGTCGAAAAACAAAAGGAGAAACGCATTAAAATTCTTCGCTTGGACAGAGGCGGAGAATACTTTAACCGAAAGTTTGATGCATTCTGCGAAGAAGAAGGCATCATACATGAGAGAACTGCACCTTATACTCCCCAACAAAATGGTTTGGCTGAGAGAAAGAACCGAACCTTGGTAGAGATGGCTAACTGTATGTTAAACCAATCGGGTCTACCTCGTAATATGTGGGGGGAAGCTGTGTTAACCGCATGTTATGTTCACCATAGGATCACTAGTCGTGTGATACCTACGAGTCCATATGAGTCGTGGAAAGGAAGAAAACCAAACCTAGAGCATTTGAGGGTTTGGGGGTGTCTTGCCTACTATCGCGTACCTGATCCAAAGACACTTAAACTGGGAGAACGAGCTTTCAAGAGTGTATTCATTGGATATGCTTCGCATAGTAAATCTTACCGATTGTTGGATGACGAATCAGGTATAGTTGTAGAATCCAGAGATGTGGAATTCTTTGAGAACAAGTTTTCTAGAGATGATGAGAACTCAAATGGCACCACAATTTCTAGTACTTCTGAGAAAAGGGTTCCACCCTCACCAATAGTTGAAGAACTAAGGAAAAGTACTAGAGTTAGAAAAGAGAAAAGTTATGGAGATGATTTCTTTTCTTACCTGGTTGAAGGAACTCAAAAGAAAGTGACGAGAGAGGTCATTTTCGCTGTAAATTTGGATGATGATCCTAAAACTTTCAGCGAAGCAATGTCATCTAGAGATGCCCCTTTGTGGAAGGAGGCAGTCAATGATGAAATGGATTCCATTATGGGAAATGGAACTTGGGAGTTAGCTGATCTACCCAAGGGAAAGAAACCTATTGGATCCAAATGGATTTTCAAAAGGAAGTATCATCCAGATGGATCCATCTCTGCCTATAAAGCGATATTAGTTGCTAAAGGGTATAGGCAGAGAGAAGGGATCGACTATTTTGATACCTATGCACCTGTGGCTAGAATAAGTTCTATTAGAACTCTAATAGCGGTGTCTGCTTTGAAAGGGCTATACATTCATCAAATGGATGTAAAGACAGCATTTCTAAATGGGTATCTAAATGAGGAGATTTATTTGGAGCAACCAGAAGGGTTTGTGATGCCTGGACAAGAGAACAAAGTGTGTAGACTTATTAAATCTCTGTATGGTTTGAAGCAAGCTCCTAAACAGTGGCATGAGAGATTTGACACTACTGTGACTGCTTTCGGGTTTCGACACAACAGTGCTGACAGATGTATTTATACTAAATGCGAACCCGGTTATACAGTCGTGATTTGTCTTTATGTTGATGATATGTTGATCATTAGCACTCACCTTGAAGGTATTTCTGAAACTAAGAAATATTTGTCTTCGAACTTTAAGATGAAAGATCTAGGAGAAGTTGATACCATTCTTGGGATCAAGGTGAAGAGAACTGGAAGTCAGATTTCTCTAAGTCAATCTCATTACATAGAGAAAATTCTGACTAAGTTTCAACACTTAAATATTAAAGAGTTTAATACTCCGTTTGATCCAAGTGTGAAACTTAATGTGAACCCTGGAAGAGCAGTGGCTCAACTGGAGTATACGAGTGCTATTGGAAGTATGATGTATGCAACGCATTGCACTCGTCCTGACATTGCTTTTGCTGTAAGCAAACTAAGTCAGTATACTGTTAATCCAGGGACAGAACACTGGAAGGCAGTGGGCAGAGTACTTGGATACCTGAAAAGGACCAGTAACTTAGAACTGACATACACGTCTTCTTCCAGAATACTTGAAGGTTATTCTGATGCAAGCTGGATTGATCGCACCAATGATTCAAAATCTACAAGTGGGTGGATTTACACTCTAGCAGGAGGAGCAATTTCTTTGGGCGAGCAAGAAACAGACGTGTATTGCCCACTCTACTATGGAAGCTGAGCTCATAGCGCTAGCTGCGGCTGGTAAGGAAGCAGAGTGGATTAGAGATCTACTTACTGACATCCGTCTATGGGATGTTCCAATGCCGTCTATTCCCATGTATTGTGATAGTGAGGCCACACTATCTAAAATATACAACGCAGTGTATAATGGGAGGTCAAGACACATAGGTCTTCGGCACAATTATGTGAGACAACTGCTTGAAAGTGGTACCATCAAGGTTGTCTATGTCAAGACAAGTAAGAACTTGGCAGATCCGTTTACTAAACCTCTGACGAGAGATTTGGTTGTGAATACCGCGAGAGACATGGGTCTAAAACCACAATAGAATCGTTAGTGATGGAAACCCAACTTGAACTTAGTGCTCCTATTTCTCAAGTTTAATGGGTAACAACGAAGTCACTTAACGATAGAAGGTACTATCAAATTTGATAGATCCATGTGAGGTATGATAGTACGTCGTTGCCGAGAACAAGGGTGAGCTTATGCTCTTAACAAAGTTTTGGAGGCATCCAAGCAACGTGGATGATGTAAAACTTTGCCTATATGATCTAGGGGTGGTGCCGCCTCGAGTGAAGATTAGTGGTTTATCTTCTAAAGGGTCATGAAAAGGATTTATAGCGCACGACCATATTCGCGCTCAGTGAGAACGCAAAGTCAGCTGGTGATGTGTGGGGGTAAACCGAAGGGGGCTATCAGGTTAATGGTTTAATTCCATAGGACACCATCTAATCTGTCTCTTCTTGTTTATCAACATAAACTGGGTTTAATCTTAGTGACACCTAGTGACATCATTAGTCTAAGTGAAAGGAAACATTCCAACTTGGTGGGGGATTGTTGGAAATATTAAAGAGGATATTAAAGAGGAACATACAAGTTGGTATGTTTCCTCCATCCCACATCGGTGGAGTGAGTGAAGTATGAGTGGTTTATAAGGGATTGCTCCTTATGGGCCTCCATAGTGTTATATGGGTTGAGAAGTGGGTGAAGCCCACACGCGCGCCGAGCCGAGCCGAGCCGCGAGCTCACGAATGGTCGCGTTTGAGGCGCGAATGGGCGCGTTTGAGGCGCACTTTGCACTTCGCACGTACGCATCGTCGCTAGGAGCTGAGGACCTTTTATTTTTAGCTAAGGTTCGGTTTCAGGTGGGTCAGATCTGAAAACCGAATGAGATGAGATAAGAAGGAGATAGAGATGGATTCGAAACCAGTGGGGGTTATCCCATTATCTCTATGCAACCGAATTCGTATAGGATATAGATACTGTAACCGAATTCGAATGTGATATGGATGGTTATTCCACTCCCTATTTTTCTCATTCTCTGGTATAACTAAAACTATAAATAAAAGCTTCCTGCTACCTCTTAACCTACCCAATTTCGCAGCTCTCTCTCTCTCTATTGTGTGTTTCTGTTTTCGTTCCAGCTTCTGCGTTTTCTGGTTTCCATTGCTGTTGGAATACCAGATCAGTTCTGCATTAAATCCTGGGAGTTTACGCTGCAGCTCACAGCAATACGAGCGCGTAAAATCCTTTAAGGACAGGAATCATCCGTGCAGTTTCAAGATTATTATTCAGTAATCGCCAGGTTGGTTTTTAATTTACGTGTTCTTTAAATTCGTCCGACAACGGGACAGTCTCCTTCTACCTTTCTTTAATCAGTTTGCTCAAGTTGGAACAAACTGGTTTGGCTGACAACTCGGTAATTAATAAATTTATTGTTGATTAATTTAATTTTCAACAGTTAACATATGGGAAATCTATGTTGGAAAATAAAAATTGCAAGACAAATACAATAAATTATAGAATATTGATGATTAAATAAGTATAAGAAAAAAATTATATAAAAAATTCAGTATAAAAAATTACAAACCATTTCACCACTTGACTTTTCCAAACTGCAATATTATGATAGCATGAACATTCTTGCCTTTAATACTTTCCAAAAAAGATATCATTTGATCACAATACTGGCCCCACAGCGTAAGATATAGTCTCCGGTTCCTGAATAAATGTGACTTTGATCAAAACCATAAAACATTAATATACATCTTAATATTGAATATGATTAGAAAAGTTAAATTATGTACTCCGTATCTGATATCTCAATTGAGACTTTCTATGATTCCTTCCCAGTTGCCTTGTTACGTACAACCTCTTTTGGAAATGATTGAGTTAACTAACCAATGACGTCTACAGCAACATAACACATATAAAGCAAAATATTAAGAAATGCTATTGTAAAATATAGTTAACGAAAAGGCATTTATCTATCAAGAAAATCTAAATGTACTTACCAACTGTAACACTTGAATTAATGAGGTTGTTCAAAATGTCGCCAAAATTTGCGAACTCAAACCCATACGGAGACCCACCAAAATCTTGACACTCAGTGCCTTGGGTAGTTCCCTGGAAACATATTCTGTTTTGATTCTGAACATACTTGTATGTTGAGTTATTGAAACCAATTGTTGGATTTGTAACAATTAAACATTTTTCTCTATCAGCAATGCACGAAACTGTTCAAAATATCGCTTCATATAGACAACTTCCATCTTAGTCCCCTGTTAAATGAAGAATAATATGGAATAATTAAATAAAATAATGAAATAATAAATTAATAACATTTGAATATAAAAGAGACTAAGTAATTATTTAAACTAATTAAGAAAGATATATATACCTCTTCGTCAACTAAAATCATGTCCATAGAGTAAATATCTCTGGGATTTCTCTTATCAGGATGATCCCAAATCCTGACAACCCTCACCTTGACTGTGAAGTTTTCTTGAAAAGCATCAAGAGATCTGAACATCGTTATGTTCTGCTGCTCCATAATAGATGCTATTTGATGCCAAACAAATTTAGAAATGTTTAGTAAGATAAAATAAGATGTGTAACAAAGAAACAAAGAAAACAGAAACAATAACATGATTTTCAAGAAACAGAAGCAGTTCGGTAAAAAACAGAATGCGAAAAGGTTATAACAAACACCTAATGAAAGGAATTGAATGTGGATATGTAGAGAATTCGAAACATGTTCACAATATATATGTATAATATGATAACTTATAAAAGGAAATCTTCAATCATATTTCAATCATTAACATAAATAACATCAAACACAATGGAAAGTTGAAAATCTTATCAATATTCAAATCTACACAAATCTTGTATATGATTTTGAAAAGTTTGAGTTTGCCAAATTTAGGTCTATCAATTTGTTATTTATTTATGGTATAAAAAACGAATGATACTGATAAGATAAACTGAAATTATGAAATTGTATCGTAAATTGTAATATATTAATAATAAGATATTAATAATTTATGTATTTATGTTGTCTTTTTATTAGTAAAGAAATCTAAAAACTAAATCATAGAAATGGTTTATGCAAACTATCTTAGTAATCAATGTATCAACGTATCATATATAAATTATTTATTGTACTTGAATCTAAGTTTAAAATTTGTATATAACTACCTTTTTTGTGTTCGATTTTACTCATATAATTGATTATTAAATAAATTGTGTGACACATTTTATAAAAGCTATATAAAATGTCTAAAATATAAAACATAAAATATAAAATATACAAATTACGATTTAAAATTCAAAATTTAAAATTTAAAATTAGAAAGATGTAGAAATAACTTAACCGTAACAAAAAATTATAACCAATTACCATAACGAATAAATAATATATAACGTGTATAAGTGAAGTTTTATATCTGATGTAATATATAAAAAAGTATAAAATATAGAATATTTCAAAGTATATTTCAATTTATGATTTACAAAACTATTGATAAGTGCATGAAACTGGACTATCAGTCGAGTGAATGGAAACATATAAGTATTCTTTATTATAGTACATGACAACGAATATTTAGGTTTATAAAAAGAATTAACGAAAACAAATATTTTGGGTTCCAATATGATACTTCATTACATGTGAATTGGGATAGATAGTACGTAAAACAAATAGTTAAGTTTTTACAAATGGCAGTATTCACAATTATAGGTAAATTATTGAGAAATAAGAAAAAGTTAACATAACAATTCTTTTTTTTCAATATAATACTTTCAATGTAGGACAAAGAATTCAATCCGAATATAATTTGTTAACATAAACCAAAATAAAGAGGCCAAAACTTTTACTTGCATAGCATACGTACTAAGTTTATAATAAAAACCATAAACCATGGTACCTATTAATAACTGCCAGCAAGTTAATTTCTATCGTATGAAAAACCAAAAAAACAACCATAAATGTTGACAACATAAACTTAACGCCTAATGTGAGGTATGACCCTCTTAATAAGTAAGACTTGCTAAGTTTCATCAAAGGAATAGTAAACTGTATCACCCACCTGAATGCCAGCAAATCACAAGTATCGTGTGACAACTGTTAAATTTGCATACATCCGTACAATTATTAAATAATGATTAGTGCTTAATGACTGTGCTAAATTACAATTGATTACTTGAATTGCTTCTGATTATTACCATACACATAAATGTGCATCACATATTGCAAATGACATATCATTATTGCATGAGAACTTCACTAATTCGAATGATGCATGAAACATAGTAAGCACAGTTATTAGATAAATCAGAAACATGCTGACAGAATTCAGTAGATAGACACACAATGTATTGAGACACAGAATGAGCCAGAAACCAAGTCTTACACTAGAATAGTGTATAGGAAAGTAAGGATCACAAAACTGCCTTCCTAAAGATAGTTTAAGTGCCGGAAAGTGCCTAAAACTCACATAAACTGCAGAATTCAGCTAAATTCAGCATTTAAACAACATAATATCATGCAGAAATATGCTTAAATGGTCCTGAATACTTTCCTAAGTGTCGGGAATCAAAACTGTCACAAAAGGGTACATAAAGCACACTAAACTGCGTAGTTTAACACCTTAACGAACCGGTAACCAACAGAACAACCGGACACTAGCCGAAACACCAAATTTTCACTAGAAGCACTGTTTTAACATTACCAAGCTAGTTATGGTCCCCGAACATCATAACACACCATACAAATATCTAATAACTAAAGCACTTAACTAATACTTGGATTTCAACTAGTAAGTAACCAATTTAGTTTAAACCTATGCTACTACCCCCTGTCTACGGCCCAACAAGGGCCCCACAATGTTGATTTGTTTTAATATTTAATTGGATTATGTTGGCACCATGAGAACATTAGACCCAAGAGTTAAACACTTGAAATGGTTTATAAAAGAACATGCAAGACATAACTTCATTCTTCACACACACTAACACACACAAACTCTCTCCTCTTCTCCTCCTTGTTCTCGGCCGAACTCAAGCACACATACCACCACCATCATTCAATCTTTCTCATACAATCCAAGCTCATACAAAGGTGTTAGAGGTCATTAAAGGAAGCTAGGAGCTTACGAAAGTGCAAGGACCTTCTCTATTTGCTTTTACCCACTTGATTTCTTCACTTGAATCATCCCTATCCTTGAGCTAGTGGTAAGAACCTTATACACTCCATTTTACTTCCATTTTAAGTGGTTAACGAAGAATCATACTCATAATCTTGAAGAACACTAAGAATCATAAGAATGAAACTTGAACATAAGCATGATTAATGAAGAAACTAAGTTGTTTATGAGTTGTTATGCTTGATGATTGTTGATTGTTGGTGAAAATGATGTTGATCATCATATGATCTTGCTAGATCATGATTAAAAACATAATCTAGAAAGATGGGAGGATGAACATGTTAGAAGTTAATGGATCATCCTCATGAGAATCATGACCTTGAAAGAGTAAAGTGGTTTTCTTGAAAAATAATGATCACAGTGAGTAGTAACACTTGTAGATCTAAAGATTTATGGGTGATTTCTAAAGAAACCAAGTTAAAAATATAAGTTTTACTAAGTCTTGGTTCTTACATAAAAAAACCCTATTTTTAGTGGATAAACAAGTGTAGAAACACTTGTGTAACAAGAAAATTTCATAAAGAAACATTTTTAGAAATGATGATCACAAGTTGTAAAGATCCATATTCTTTAAAAATGAAGTTTTTAAAGAACTAATCACACTTTAAAGGATAACAAGGCTTACTAATGACACTAGTAAGTTACTACAAATTTTTACAAATATTCAAGTTCATGAAGTAGTAGATTATACTCGTTTTGGCAAAATTGGAAAGTGTAAGTTGTTTATTGTTGAATGATGATTGATTGTGTTGATTTTTACAAAAGAAAATGATATGCTTGAAAGCATGGAAACCTCCATTTTTAGGGGAAACTATGGCAAAATTTTTCTAAAAATTTAAACACTTAGAAAAATATTTCTAAACAATTATTTACAAATGTATTTTGAACCATGAATTTCTCACATAAACTTTGCCATAATTTTTGTTACAAAAATATAAATATTGGAGGTTGGTTTTCATAAATAAAAATGACTAACTATGTATTTAGGGAAATATATATTTAGAAGACACCATGTGTGTGATTAATTGTATATTATGTGTATTAGTTATATTATTTTAGGACTTGAAATAATATAACTCATCATAATACCAAGAAATTACAATCCAAAATATTACTAAAATCCCAAGGAATAAATATACAAAGAATACACAAAATATTGGTGAAACCGAACGAAGGAATATAACTCACAAAATATTCCGGAAATAATATTCATATGCATATTTTGGTAAATAATATTTTGGACACCAAGAGAACAAAAATATGATTTTTACAATTGTTACAAGAATATATCATATTTTTTACAAGGGAAAATATATTATTTTTGGCAAGTATAAATATATATTTTTCTTGAAACTCTTAGAAGATATATTATTTTTGAAAGAAATATATATTTTCTCAACAAACAAGAAATACAATATTTTGGGGTGAAAGATATATTTTTTCAAATAAATGTGAAGTATATCAATTTTTGGAGAAAAATAAGTTTATATATATATATATATATATATATATTTCTAAGTTAGACTTGAAAATATATAATTTTTGGAACTTACAAGAAAATACAAATATTTTTGCCAAAGAAAAATTATAAATAATTTTTCTAAGTAATATTTAATGAAATATATATTTTGGAAATATATATTGGTGAACTTTTATTAAAGATAATATTCCGGAAAAATTAATACGAAATTAAGTATAAAAAATACTTAATAAATACAACATATAAAATACGTATTCTCGTACGTATAAATACACTCCGTAATACGATCCCCTTACGTGGCAAAAATATACAAATACAAGAATGCGAATACACCCATCCTTGGGAAGGGAATACGAATATAAATACTTGAGAAGTACCAATGTTAATATATATTGTTTTAACAATTATTCCAAAAATTTAATAATTATAATTATAAGTTAAAATATTTATTATTTTAACCAATAATTATATAACTTGGAATAATGATGAAGACACTTTGAAACGTAACTCAAAGACACTAATTAATACTAAGTCAAGGCACGACCCGCTCGTCTAATAGACCATAGTACGTTGTAGGTAGCCGTGTACACCAGAGGAAACTTGGAGTTACAGGCGGATTCGAAGAACACAAACCAGTGAGTTCATGTCCCCCTTTTCTTTAAACTGTTTTGTTTTATAACTTCAGGGGCGAAGTACATGCTACAAAATGTTTACAAACAACTACAAATGGTATGGTTAGCTAAGGAAAATACTGTTAGATCATGTGAATGGGTAGGCACACTTTTAAGACCATTAATCCTCGTTTTAGGACCGAGGGACATGAGTGATAGATATATTTGGGTGTAGCGAGCCCTCACCCATGTGGACCAGGGTTTGGCCCATGAGGTGACTGTAACAACTCGTATCAAAAGTCATATTTAATTAATTAATTTATCTAATAGGAAACCCTAATTGAGAGACCCAAGTAATTCTGCACAAACCCTAATTTTTCCAGAATTTTCAGAATCAGGATTAGGGCCCCTAAAACTCAAGGGGGGTAATACCCTAGTTGACGATTATCTAAATTGCGTGCAAAAGAAGTTGAAATAACGAAATCTGTTGAGTCAGCGAAGCTAGTCCCAATCGTGGCAACCCTATACCTAAAAATAGGTGTCACGCGGGCCGCGTAAGATTAAGCTATATCTCACGCGGGCCGCGAAAGAGCTAAAATTTACCTATAAATAGAGGACGTTGGGACTTGAAATTTGGAATTGGAACGACGTAAATTCGAGTTACGTAGAAGGAGTTATCGTCTGTTTATTCTCAAAAACACACTGATCACGAAGTGCTGCCACAATCAGGGTAATAACTCGATCGCTATTACGATTCAACGTCCGATCGATTATAACTATCCAACGATTGTTTAAGTGCCGCTCAAATTGAGATTATACTTTATTAATTCATTGTGATTTCGACTTGAATGTTTGAGTACTGCTCGAATTCGGACTATACTCTGTCATTCGTTGAGAATCCACTGAATTGTTAAGTATTGCACTAATAACTCGTTGTGAAGGTTTAATCTCATGAATTGTCGTAACTGTTGTATTAGTTACTAACCGATTGTGTGTGCATTGTTAATTAAATTAGGTTAATCAAGGCTAATCAGTAGGCTTATATTCTGCTCGTTAAATCTACAATGTGAGTCATTCTCTTTTTATCAAATTTATTTTCAAAAGCATGTTTTTATCAAAATTATAGTTACAGGGATTAAGTCGTTGTTATCTGAAATTACTGCCAGTATGTGGGGGGATGTGCACATAGCTACTAATTATTTATCACTTGGGGTGAAAGGACCCTACAAGTGATATGTCCACAGTCACAGTCCGGTAAAGTGACAACTAGATCAGTTAATTTAAAAGATGAGGCAATTGTAATCGCTCTTAATACTGTACATTATAATAAACAAGATGTTTTACTAAATAGAATGATTCACTCAGTATTTCCCTGCTGACAAAACCTTTTTCAAACATGTTTCAGGTGATATGTTGTGAGCAAAGGAAAAGTGCCGAGTAGCACTACAAGCTTAGAAAGTGGCTCAATGTAAATAAATAAAGAAACATGTTTTAAGAAATAAAGAATTTCCCAGTGAAATCAAGTGTTTGTAAATTATGGGAATTATTCCAATATTATATATATAAACGAGCAAGTTTTAATAATAATTGATCCTGTTTAAAAAGTCTTCCGCTGTCGCTAAATTAAATACCACGGGATTTCCTGCCCCGCGGCTCTGGACCGGGTCAAACCGGGGCCAAGGGCCGTGACAGGAAAAGGTGGTATCAGAGTCACTGATTTAAGCTTACTATTGATTTTAGCCTATTAAAATAATTAGGAAATTTAATTGCTATTCTGTGGAAATATGTTTTATTAACTGATTAATTGTTGAGTTACAGTATGGGTAAACACAAGATTTCTGCTATCTACCACAAATTAGATACTGCACCCACAAGAAAAGGAACCTCTTCTTCCAAACACCCAGCAGATCTAGATGAAGGGATTTTTGTTCGTAAAGCAAATTATGAAAACCCTCTCACCCAAGATAAAAGAAATTCGATTCTTAGAAAGGGACAAGAGAAAATAAAGAAAACCCAAGTCAAGAAAGTGAGGTTTAATCCAGAAATCTAGGAATTAGGCAATAAGTCACCTTGGGAAGATACCTTAGATGAAAAATGGGCAAACCTTTATATGCTAGCTACCGTAGCAGAGAATGCAAATCTCTAAATTTTAAAACCTGGTCTAGTAGAAAAATAATACCCAGTAAATAAATAAATTATAGTGTGTTCACTTTCCTGTAATCTTTTGTACAAATCCGTATGCAATAAACTTAATGTTTATTTGTTAAACTTTGGTCCAAAGTTTTAACTTAGCATTTTTGTGCATTTTGCATATATGCTGTCCAGCATGACTGAGATATCGGAAGCATTTCAGAATCTCAACCTCTACCCAGTACCAATTGAAGTCTCCCACGACTTTACTGGTTATATTGCTGATATAGAGGAACCCGTGGAATTCCAAGCTCCACCGCTGGAAAAATCAAAACTTAAAAAGAAGAGAAGATATGTAGGATGGAGAAAAGTACGCAGAAGAAAGCCAGTTACTAGGAAACTCCCTAAAATAGAAAACCCTATAGATAAAGGGAAAGGAATCGAAATCGGAGAAAGCTCAAATCCAGTAGAGATAGAGAACAGGAACGATTATAAACAAAAAGGAATAGAAATTGGAGAGAATTCTAGACAAGCTGAAGAAATTACATTCCAAGACGAAATCGACCGTCTACTGGCAAATTGTGATGTTATTAGCCCTATCCATAATAATCTATATCCTTACCTAGAAACCCAACTACCTGTCAATCTGGAACCAGCTATTCCAGATCCACTAATCCACACTCTACCTTTAGGTCAAATGGAAGAATGGTGGACAAATGACTGGCCATTCCAGAATATTGTCAACAGTCCTTATTCTTTCCTTCCACAGTGGGAGCCAGACCCTATCCCCAATCCTCCAATGAGTAACGAAAACCTAGCCGAACTCCGTCAGTACGGTGAAGAACTGATAAATACAGGAAATAGGATTAGGGATATGGGAGAAAGGATTACCTGGAAGTACGACGAAAGGGAACGTCGCTACTAAACTTCTTGTGACCAAAGAATAGTGGGGATAGGAAGAATGTCTGTATATTAATAATAATAATTAAATATAACTCTGTAAAATGGGAAATAAAACATTGTAAGATAAACGGTGTGTATGGATGCCTATCTAATATATATAAAGCAAAATAGAAGTCGAAACATCGACAATTTTGGATATATATATCTGTGTTACTAACCAGATTTTATGTGCTTCTGTGAAATTGTTTATTCATCACTCAATACTAATAATTATATTTTAATAATTATCAGATGGAAAATGCTAATAATGAACCAGTTAATGAAGGGAATCAATCCGAACAAAATCAGGAAAACCAGTATATGACTAGACAGGATATAGAAAATATTGTTGCACAAGGGATAGCCAATGCTATTCTAGCATTCGTTGCTGCTGTTAAAAATCCAGTAGAACCGCAACAAATCATTCCTAGTAAACGTACTCAGGAAGATAATTTTAGTCACAGTGTAAATGGAGGCAGCAATCATGATGATAATAATCTACGACAGGCTCCACCTCCTAAAAAAATGAAAGCCGCAACACCTGGTTGCACTTTCAAAGAATTTCTTGCTTGCAAACCTGCTGAATTTGCAGGTAATGAAGGAGCAACTGCAGTACTGCGTTGGTTAGAGAAAACCGAAGCAGTAATTGCAATAAGTAAGTGTTCAGAAGAAGATCAGGTGATGTATGCATCAAATTTATTCAAAGAAGGAGCATTAGAATGGTGGAATACGGTGCTACAAGCAAAAGGAAGAAGGATGGCTTATGCCATGAAATGGGAAGAATTCAAGAATCTTGTAGAAAGAAAATATTGTCCTGAATATGAAAAGGAACAACTGGCAAATAAGTTCCTAAATCATCGTATGATAGGAGTAGAGTGTCGCGGTTATACTTCGACATTCTTTGAATATGCACGAGTGGTACCTACACTGGCTTCGCCAGAACCAGTACTCATTTCTCGCTACATCTGGGGATTAATTAGTGAAATCCGCAATATTGTTAAAGCTGCGAGACCTCGCACTATTGACGATGCTGTGGAATTAGCTAATACCCTAACTGATGAACTGGTGCGAACAAGAGAAGATGACAGAAAGAAGGAATTGGCTCAAAAGATTACCCAAGGATTTCGTGTGGGTAATAATAATAATCGATTCAAGAAAAGAGGAACCGGGCAATCCTCAGTTCCTCCGTATTGTAGAAATTGCAAAAAGAAGCATTTTGGAAGATGCCAGGGATATTGCAATTTTTGCAAAACTCCAGGACATCAAGAGGAGAATTGCAGGAAGAAATCTCTAATCTGCTACAACTGTGGAGAAATGGGTCATTTTCGAACTGAATGTCCTAAATTAATAAAAACTACAGACAATAAAGGTAAACCAGCTGATGGAACAACAAAGAAGAATGCCCGAGCATTTCAGCTAACCACTCAAGAAGCTGAACTCATTCCTGACGTTATAGCCGGTACGTTCTTGGTCCACGACGTTTATGCAAAAGTATTATTTGACTCTGGTGCAAACCAAAGTTTTATCAATACTTCATTTTGCCAAGCCCTTAATTTACCTTTAACCACCCTTAGGCAAATTTTTACAGTCGAAACGGCAGACGGAAATTCTGTTAACATAAATAAGGTTTTGCAAGAAGGTAAGATAGAACTGTTAGGTCATAAGTTTTCCGCAAACCTGTTACCTATGCAGTTAGCCGGATTCGATGTCGTGTTAGGAATGGATTGGTTAATAGCCAACCATGCTCGAATCCTTTGTGACCAGAATTCCGTAGAAATCCGTACTCCCACAGGAGAGGTAATTGTAATTACCGGAGATAAACCACGAAAGCCACTAAAGTTCATATCAATAATGAAAGTTGCTAGTTATGAACAAAAGCAAGGAATGGTGTATATGATTTCCATAATCATTAACACTAAAAGTAAGGAACTTCCAGACATCCCTATAG